>JASAUF010000222.1:1200000-1836504 GCA_030180095.1 Magnolia changhungtana | reverse complement strand
AACACTTACTCTCTCAAGCATTTTCACAAACACTTAGCATACACTATTTCAACATACATAGTGTATACTAGCAAACATGTATTAGGGCGAGTCCTTTCGCCAAATAAGTATTTTACGCATATGTAATATATTTATATAGCAAATAATCATGGCAAACACATCTCTAAAATATATACGTATACGGTACTTTCTACAATACAGTATTTCTACATACATAGTGTATATTAGCAAAACATGTATTAGGGCGAATCCTTTGGTCAAATAAGTATTTTATCCATATATCGTATATTCATACAACCAATAATCATGTCAAACACATTTCCAAAATTTATACGTATACGGTATTTCCTACGAATACCTAGAATATGTAAAATTTCATATTCTACATCTTTAATCGAAACAGAAAACAGATAGCACTTTGTACATGTGCAATTGTATGCAGATCATGAATCTATCATTATCTAACATTGAAAGCGTTGAAAACTATAACCTATACACCTAAAGTCCGCACCTTTTATCGTAGAATCGTAACGAAGCCGATAGGTTTGCCAAGCTTCTGTATATGGCAGTTTGGTAACCTACAGAATGAAATAGGTTAGCTATTTCATAACCTACAACCTTAATAACCCCAAATCAGTTTAGGGTTAGGGTTTCTTACCTAGAAACGTTGCTGAAATCTCTAGGAAAGCGATAAGAATGAGGTGGTTAAGCACCTAAGGCAGTAAGGAAGAAAGGCAGGAAGGATCTCCCACAACTCTCTCACTTCTCTTTCTCTCTCCTAGGTTTTCTCCCAAATTCGTATGGCTAAATGAGAGAGGGGTTTAAGGTCCTTATATAGGTTAGAACATAACCAAAATAAACCTCAAGTCAAGGTATACTTAGGTTATAACCAAAGTTGAGCTTTTCTGTCTCAACGGAGCATTTCTGGAGGCCCCCCTTGAGCCAAAGGTCGGACTTAAGCTCACAGACTATGAATCTAGGTTCCATTAAGTTTTCGTTCTAGTAGGGTTCTCAGATCATGCGTGGCGGACCAGTTTCAATTCAACGGTCAGCGGATCTCGATCGGAGATTCCGAGTACATGGATATGTGTATGAAATTTCTCCTGATTCGAGGGTATAATTTGGTCTGATTTTGACGGTCTAGTTGCTTAAAACTGATCCGCAAGTGACAAGTCTTAAATTACTATTCAATATATTTATTTTGGAAAGAAAACAAGTGTTTTCACACTCTCTCGCTCCGGACTCAAGCGAACAGCCGTAGGACACTGGTTGGATTTGATTTCCTAGTTGGTTGTTAAGCCCAACGAGGCGGTCCTAAGTCCTTAACCTCGTATTATTCGGACTCCCGATGTGCGGTCCAGATCTGATACGGAGTTTCAACGTGCTCCCAAGAGCAGTCGGGTAATGAGATTGATCCTAGATTTTAGGGTAACCTAGCGTCAATGATTCTACAAGTTTTGGGTCTTGCAGATCATATTTAAAGTGATTCAAATGGATTTCATAGCTAATCTAGTTTAACACTTAGTTACTTTGTCTCATTTCTAAAGGATTTAATCCTAAGTGATTTCTGGTCGAGGTGGTACTCAGGCCTTTGTAGTTTGTATATAAGGTGATCCAAGTTATAACACTTAACTAGTTTAAGATAGTGTCTAGGGTGAAAGTACTTAGGAAAATTGAAAGAACAAGGTGGTGAAGGGTTGGATTTGTGAAGGAAATGGGTTCAGAAGCGATTTTAAACTGTGGGATTCAGTTCTGACAAGTTAATAAGGCGTTAGGAGCGGCCCATTGCTTAAGCACGTCTAATTCCAGGTTGACAAAAATCTGGGCTATTACACTTCCGATGGACTAGAGATTTGAATATCGATAATATCGATACGTGTATCGATACATTGATAATTCATCCAGTTATGTTGTGAAGTTGCTGGACATATTTAGTGCTTTTATTGATGATATCGATAGGTGTATCGATACATCGATAAATTCATCCAGATGAATATTTAGTTGCTGGACACTTTTGGTCCTCTTCTCGATAATATTGTTAAGGTATCGAGGACATCGACAGTGCATGTCGATCATATCAAGGGTGCATCGATAAAATCGATAAGGTGAGAAAAACTTACAGATTTTCCTATTTGCAAAAAGTTTTCTCACCCTAAAAACCCTAAGATGTCTATCTTGTTTTAAGGGTTTTAATCACCTGGTGTTTTGGGACATGAGATGTGAGGCTATGATTTACCTATGGCGAGTTTCCACACATCCAGATGAGGCAGACGCTTGAATTATTCTTCCTATCGAGCTCTGTAGACAGTCTGACCCACTACTCACGTAACTTGACAAACCAGGGCACTTTCAATCTCCCCCTTTGTCAATTACGGACAAAACCCCCAAAACACCCTAGGATACTTCTAGACAAACACACCCTAAATTGTGTGTACATGCTTTTATACAATTTTACAATTTTCTAACCCATGTACACAACTAGTATCTGCTCCCCCTTCCTTCAAAACTCCCCCTTTCTTGGTGCAGCTGCTCCCCTAACACCTGTAACACATTAGATATACAACTTTTCACTCGGGGTGTTTACAAATGTTCTCCCCCTTTTTGTCAGTCATTGGCAAAGGTATAACAAGTGATATTGACTGAAGAGTGAATTGCATGGGAGAAACATCAGGCATAAGCAGATGAATTTAATGTATAAGAGTTAGCGCATTTTAGTCGAACATCAATCTCAGAATGAATGCATATTAGATAAGATATAACAGTTTTCAATCATATGCAACCCATAACTTGATAAACTAGGGGAAAATTAACACACATATGGTAGTAAAAGATATGAATTTTACGCAGCCATAAAAGAACCAAAACTGCCCCAGACAACAGTAAATTCCAAACCAAAACCAATTGTTTAGTCCAACTACAAAATACACTGCTCCACATAGTGGTTATAAAAAAGTAAGCCCATATATGGGCACCCAACAACATTTATCAACAATAGCCCAGCTGTGGGCATATACAAAAAAAAAGCTGTTCACATCTAGAAAGCTGTCATACATACCAATGATAGCAAAGAACATCCAAAAAGATACTGATGTTCAAACGTGAGATAAGTGTAAAGTGTGTATGATAGCATGCATTACCCAGTCTTACGGAGCAGAATGAGATGACATCGTGTCGTCTCGTCGGCACGACATCAGATCCACCAGCTGTTATACAGACTATTGTACTTTGTGGATGACTCTCTATAGGACTATCAGCTGCTCATGTACAGAATGAATATCTCTCTGGATAGCCCCGATTCTGTCCAGGAGGTGCATCTTCAGCCGTTGTCGCCCCTTCTATGGGATCGACACCTTCTCCTTCAACCTCTTCTGCCTAAATTTCTTCCTCAGGGTTCTCCTTGTACTCATGAAACTATAAATCCATTTTCTGGATATTTCTTTGATTGAAAAGTTGGATTGGGAGTATCGGATCAGTAGTCGATGAAAACCCGATTTTGTTGCATATCATGTTGATAATGCAGGGGTACGACAAATGGAGGTCCCTAGATATGTGGATGGCGTTTACCAACTGAGAAATGATTAGAGATGGAAGGCAGATCTTTGTTCCTCTGGCAACTGAGTATATAATCATGGTCATGAGGCCGGTGAGATCAGACCTGTTGGTACTTATGGGATAAATGTTGGTAGTGAAGAATATACCTGGCTTTTAATGCATTCTATTGATGCCAAGGAATGTCTCGACCATTGCAAAGATACTTAGTAACCCTAGATCGTATGTCCATGTTATCAAGATCCAGCTCTAGGATACCTTCCGGGACCATGTTGAGTCCGATAGTTTCGGCTATTGTAGCCGATGTGATAAATGCATCATCACCATCCAAAGATACCATGAACGAAGGAGGGTTAGCCACTGGTGAATGACATGCAACAAGGAAGTTGCATGTTCTCTCTAGTTGGCATGGCCCACCAAAGTTCAGAACAGGCAACCAATTTATTGCAGCAAACAGGGGTTCCAATTTGTATGGCTTCAGGCATTCCCTGTCTACCTTCCTTTCTTGAATAAGCTTCCTGCCCATGTATTTGGGTGGTCGTGAACTTGCTCCAGTTGGAGGAGGTGGTGCTGGGGATTCATTTTGGGACCCACCTCGTGAAGTCTGTGATCTTTGTCGAGTGGAGATCCCACTTTCCGGGGCCCTCACTCTTTCTCTAGATGCGAGGACTCCCCCAGACCGGATGCTACACCTTTGTCCTTTCCCATATGTCAGGTAGAAAGTTGAACGATTTGGGAAAGACGATAAAAACAAAAAAACGACAACGACAAATCCCCAAAAGAGAAAGGACTCTTGACGTGTTAGAAGGATATTACCGGATTTGTAGAATGATTTGGTTAATCTGACGTGGCTTCAACTGATTTGGTCGAGAGAATCGAGTAGAGAAGGTGACAGTGAAACCCTTGAGAAAATAACCCCCTTTTTCGTTTCGCTGGCTTTTTATCGGGCGGCATCTGTCGATATGATCGACCATTGTTTCGATGATATCAAGAGGTTACTTATCGATTCTATCGAGTCTGTCTCTGATATCAATCTTGGCCATCAGACTATTCATATCCTAGAGAGGTGTCGATAATATTGATCTTCTATCGATAAATCGAGAATGTCATATTGACAGTCATATCGAAGATGAAAATTTTCAGTTTTCTGTATTCAGACAGATTTTCAAATATACTCTTCATATTTCTGTCGACAGTATATTTCACAAAAATTATGTACACACACTGTACACATAAAAATTATAAACATTTGATTGTTTATACAAAAAGAAGAGGTGAAGCACCTTAGATATATCATTCGAAGTTCAGCAAAAACATTTCCTTATTTTATCACAGGTTCAAATTCTGATACGTGATCTGAACTAATTTTGTCTTACCCATTTCATTTTGTTGATCGATTTGAGTGGTGATGCAGGGGCTTTGCTCCTATCCATATCTTTAAGAGGACTTTTGAAGTTTTGTACTTCTCTGGTTGATAATTCAACCTGATTCTGACCAGAGTTAGATTTAGTCCTCCTAGGTGTTATGCATTCAAAATTAAAATAACCTAGATCACCACACAAATAGCATGCTGGAGTTGTTATGGTTTTGCTTCCAGAAGCAGCAGATTTTTCAGTTATGGGGGCTGCATTTCCACACTTTGATTTATGTTTTTCATATCCAAAACCACTTTTATCCTTTCCAGGTATTCCCATCCTTAATAGTTTTTCTAGCTTTTCGCCACTCTAGGAAAACTTATAGTTTATCTTAGCTATCTTCTTGGATTCTTCCAGATCAAACAGGAGTTTATGATTTTCGTTTTGAAGAAGCATATTTTCATCTTCTAATTGCTCAACCTGTTTGTTCAGTTTTTCAGACTCGTTTTTAAGAAGAGTATTAACTTGTTCAAGTCTATCATTATCCATATGATATTGCTGTAGATCATTTATTAATTGTGTGTTGATTTCCAATGTTTTATCCAAATCTCCTTGCAACAACTTACCTTTGTTTTCTGCTATTCCAAGTCTCTTAAGGATATTGATGCTATGAATATAGAGTTGATTATACACATCTTGCAGTTTATCCTTTTCGATTTCTTCTTCTTTTCCATTGTTGGATGAAGATGATTCCATGGCTAGCTGTTCTTTCTCATTTTCTGATTTGGTGGGAATGATTGAAGTAGTGGAGATCATGAGTATTTTCAATGATTTTTGATCTCCATCGCTTTCTGAGTCACTAAATTCTGAACTTGACTCCTCAGTATCATCCCACATGGCAGCCATAGCCTTGCCCTTAGTTTTTCTATTTGGGCATTCAGTAGATAAGTGTCCATACTCATGACAGGCGTAGCATTGTGGTTCTTTGGTTCTTTTACCAAATTTGCCTGCAGGAGGTTTATAATTCACCTTTCTTCCTTTGGAAGGCCAACCACGATTCTTTTGAAAGAATCTTCTGAATTTTTGTGCCAGCAAGGCCACTTCTTCATCTTCATCTCCCTTTTCACTTTTGCTGTCCTGATGAATTGTTTTCTTAGAGGTTTTTAGGACAGTATTTTTGGATTTTTGGGGTTGTGTGAAGTGTAGTTCAAAAGTTTATAGGGAACCTACCAGTTCTTCTACTTTCATTTCATCTATGTTCCTACACTTCTCTATTGTTGTAACCTTGAGATTGAATCGTTCTGGTAGGGATCTTAGAATTTTCCTACAAATTTTTGGTACCAGAATTTTCTCACCCAATCCACCCATAGAGTTGCATATGATATTTAACTTTGTGAAAAACTCCATAAAGGTCTTATGCTCTTCCATTCTGAGACTTTCGAACTGTGAAGTTAGGAGTTGAAGTTTGGATCACTTCACGATGCTTGTGCCTTCATGGGTTGTTTTCAATAAATCCCATGCTTCCTTGGATGTCCCACACATACTTATCTAATTAAAAATATCTTAGGACACAACACAGTAGATAGCATTCATAGCCTTAGCTTCAGATGTTTTCCTTTCTTTGTCGAATGCTGTCCATTTTTCTTTAGATTTGGGCTTTGTGATTGTTGGGCCACTGTCAAGTACGATTTGTTTAGTTGGTGACACATATCCACTTTCAACTATATCCCAAACATCATGATCTAAAGATCTCAGAAAGTAGTGCATCCTAGCCTTCCAGTATGCATAGTTTGAGCCGTCAAATATTGGAGGTCTAGTGACTAATGAGCCCTCTCCTTTGGCCACATTCTCAACTTCAGTCAAGATCACTCTCTAGGGGGTAAAGCCCTTAAAGAGAGACCCGCTCTGATACCAATTGAAATAGCGGTGAAGATCGCTTGAGTTGAAGAAGGGATATGCCAATATGTCCTAGAGGGGGGTGAATAGGACTTTTAAAAGTTTTTTATGATTTATTTAAAATCCTATCACACTAATCCTAACAACAAACATATATTAGGATTACTCAAAAATGACTCTACTGGCTTCCAAGCTCGGTAGAGGATCCAATCACAAACTATGAAAGAAGTAAACAATATATAAACTAGTTTATGATGGATATGACTGTGTAAGTGTGTGAGGTATGATCTCAGATATATGGATATGAAAGCATTGACATAGAACACACACATAGAAGAATAGAAATCGTAAACACAGTCATTTTTATAGTGATTCGACTACTTGTCTACTCCACTCCCGGTTGCCACACTTAACCCTTAAGTGTACCGGATTTCAATAAGGAGGTTTCCCAGGGTTCACCTCAAACTTAAGGTTTTAAATCAGGTTCACCTTCAACCTTTACAACCTACACTAAGGCTAACTGTTTATGCTCTCACGAGTAAGGGTCAACACAACGCACCCACTTTTAGGCACACTGGCCAAGGATCTTCCATAAGACCCTACTGGAGGTTTCTACACGGTTGACCTCAAACTTTAAGGTTTTACACGGTTCACCTAAAACTCAGAGTTTTACTAGTTCACTCCTAACCAGATGTTTATGGTCTCCATAGAGCAAGGGTCCACACAATGCACCTAGATGTTTATGCTCTCCACAGAGCAAGGGTCCACACAACGCACCCACCACGTACACTCCCGCCGGAGGCCTTCTTGAGGACTTCAAAGGGTAAGAACCACTTAAGACCCAATCTTAAAAAGGAATGATCACAAGGGTCCTCTGGACTCTAGAAACTTACATATAAGTTGATGAGTCCCATTCAGCACAATGCCGAAGATCTCCTTCTCCTTGTTGACAAAGAGTCTCCTGCTCCCTTGATCCGCAACACAAAAGATATACCAGTACTTAGCTTCGGGTTAGATCAAGGTGAAGATGGAATCCTACTCTCAAAATATTTTCCTATCAGGAATGTAGAGCAATTCCAATCTTATGCATTCAAGGCATCCCAGCTTAATGATTTGCCATTAAGTTAGTAGCTGGAGGATCCTTGAATGCGGAAGTTCATTCCCCAATCCACTCTATTGAATGTCAATAGTGAGGGTGGATTGGAGGATGAACTCCCTTGAGAGAAAGGGCTTTAGATATAGGATATAAGTTGAAACACTCAAAAGCTCTCTCTTCTTTCTCTCGCAGCCACAAAAGACAAGTCCTTTATATATAGGCAAAAAGTTCCAACGGATATAAAACGGTCACATTTATGACAGAGTTCGATATCATCGATCAGGTTCGATATCATCGAGCGTATACTCTTGATAGCATCGATGGTCTGCTTGATGACTCGGACTCAATGTCATACGCTTTTGAAACTCTTTGCCAATTGGTCGATGAATCGAAACTATTGTCGATGTCATCAGATTTCGAACTCCGATCCCATCGATGACAGGTTCGATCCATCGAAACGTTGAAAAATGAGAGAGACTTGAATTTGAAATATTTCAGGTTTTTATGAATGATCGGGGGAACCGTCGAGATCATAGGAATTTGAATGTCAATGATATCGTATCAGAGTCGATGCATCGATAAATCCAGCGGAGTTGTCTTTAAGCTTGCTGGACGATTTGTGTCCTTGTTCGATGCAATCGACCTGGTGCCGATATCATCGATATTTGAATATCGATTCTATTGAAAGGCCCTCGATCATAGTTAAAAATAACCTGAAATATCTGCTGTAAGAAATGCGCGCCCACTATCGATATCATCGATGGACCTCCGATCTTATAGATATTTGAATTCAGATCATATCAGATGGTCATCGATATATCGAAGGAATTTAAGATTTTTATTAAAAAAACAGGGGCACCGAAAATCTGCCTGTCGATCTTATCGAGCCACTCTCGATGGACTCGAGATTTAAATATCGATGATATCGATATGTGTATCGATACATTGATAATTCGTCCAGTTATGTTGTGAAGTTGCTGGACATATTTAGTGCTTTTATCGATGATATCAATAGGTGTATCGATACATCGATAAATCCGTCCAGATGAATATTTAGTTGCTAGACACTTTTGGTCCTCTTCTCGATAATACTGTTAAGGTATCAAGGACATTGACAGTGTAGGTCGATCATATCGAGGGTGCATCGATAAAATCGTCAAGGCAAGAAAAACTTTCAGATTTTCCTATTTGCAAAAAGTTTTCTCACCATAAAAACCCTAAGATGTCTATCTTGTTTTAAGGGTTTTAATCACCTGGTGTTTTGGGACATGGGATGTGAGGCTATGATTTACCTATGGCGAGCTTCCACACATCCAGATGAGGTAGACACTTGAATTTTTCTTCCTATCGAGCTCTATAGACATTCTGACCCACCACTCACGTAACTTGACAAACCAGGACACTTTCAGTTTAATCTTCCACTGTTTTTGCAGTGTGGTCCATCTGTTAGATAGATCTGCCTTATTTTTCTTCTCAACCCTTAAGACAAGCTCGCACAGTGAATGGATATTTTGGATCTAACACAAACCTCATGATCAGGGCCCACAGAATTGCTGATGTTAATACAACAACCCTGTTGTTGGTGGGCCACGTCCTTAGATGGATGGTCAGGATATAACATGTACATCATGTGGGACCCACAGGACTTGCTGACGTCAACCAACAGCTACCTCTGCTGGTGGGTCCCCACCGTCTAAATGGACGGATGGGATGAAGTACGTATGTCATGAGGACCCATAGAACTTGCTAGCATTAATCCAATAGCTGTCTGCTGCTAGTGGGGTCCACAAATGGACGGTGTGGATAAAACCGACACAACATGTGGGGTCCATACAGATGGATAGTGTGGATCAAACCCACACAATTGGCTGACGTCAATACCACAACTATGTACTACTAGGCCAGCAGATGGATGGTTTGGATACTGCGTACATCAAGGTAGTCCTACACGTGGGAGGGTCCCACCGTCCAAAAAGCTTGACGGTGTGGAGAAGCATTTACATCAGGTGGGACTCCCACATGCATGGACGGTGTGGATCAACACTTTTATCAAGGTGAGTCCACGTAGGTGGCCCACCAGCTAGACCAAGCTTATATTTGTTTAATTCCCAGCGTCCAGGTTTGCTAGACGGTCTGGACAGCAAATGTCTAGCAGGTTCTGACCCATCTGTCCATGCCGTGTCTGGACGGCGTGGATGCATCACTCGCATACATTAGATCAGCGTGGGGTCCACGTCAGTGTGGCCCACCAAATCATTTAGATCAGGGTGACATTTGTGTTTTCCCATCATCCAGATTGTCCAACTGGATTGACAGTCCAACAGGGTGGACAGCAAGGCCGTCTCACTTGCTGGATGGTTTGGATCGTCCACTCAAGCACACATCAAGGTGGACCATAATCAGAAAAAGGGGGGAGAGAGAGAAAGAGAGAGAGAGAGAGAGAGAGAGAGAGAGAGAGAGAGAGAGAGAGAAAGAGAGAGAGAGAGAGAGAGAGATGAGGCGGGGGAGCTCCGCCACTATGAGCTCCCCTAGATATTACTATACGTACATTAAGGTGGGTCCCAAAATAGGTGGGCCCTGAATAAAAATTCTAGGGTGGAAATCCCATTTCCACCACAAATTTGAAGGTTTACATGACCTAATACAAGATGGATAACAAATAACATCATGGTGGGGTCCATGGAGAATGGACCCCTCATGGATAACACATGCATATCATGGTGGGCCATAGGCCACACCTTGGGTCCAAAATGGGATCCCTACCATTGACCGGTAGGCCCCACTTGCCCCATGAACAAAGATCATCATCTACAGCTAAGATCACCCACCTATGGTCCTCTTCTTTAGCTCCTTGGAATGCTAAGCTCCTAAGCTCACTCTTTGATGGTGGAAGATGAGAATTGAAGGGTTGGATTGAAAGGTTTGAGGGTAGGAAGTGGGCCTTGATCTTGGGTTCTTCCTCTCCTTAGGATATTCTCTCCTTAGTTGCTTAGAAATGGTATAGAATGAGATGGGATAGAGTGAAATGAGAGAGGAGTGATGTGTGTAAGAAGGATGGGATGGGAGGGATGGTTGTGTAAGAGAGGTATGGGTTGTGTAAGAGAAATGTTGACTTTGGGGGTAACTTGTGTAAGAGAGGTATGGGTTGTGTAATAGAGGTGACATGTGAGGTATGGGTATATGGGCTGAGTACTTGACTAGACTTGATTGATTGATGGGATGGGTTGTAGAGATTCTCTCAGGATTTGTAATGCACGGGTGATGTTTCCTCGAATTAAATATGGGCCCACATCTCCTGGCCTGGGTATCCATCGGTCCGCATGACGCGGCGTTGGAACCGCGACAATGGTGTGGTCGCAATGGTACAAGTCTCGGGTTGAGTCGACTTAGTTCTATGGGATGCGACTTAGGGTCGCGTGTAAACATTGTCTACAGATCGTAGGTTGCTGGAATTCAATAGGAAATATCGCCGGAGTCTACGGAATGGTATGAACTAGGATACAGGCCTTACAAGTCGAACCTTAGCCTAACAAAACTATAAAAACCCATATAAGTTTGTCTTTTGAAAGAACCTAAGTCTAAGGTCTTTCTAGGGTCTGTTATACTTGAAAAGACTGGACATTGAAGTTTGAACTTAACAGAACTTGTTCTTCTACTTGATTCTTCAATAGAACATGTAGTTGAAGATGGAGCTTGATCTTCTACTAGAAGTGTAGTAGAACTTGTATTTAGTAGAACGTGAAGCTTGAATTGATTTGCTTCTTGACTTGGAACTTCAGTAGAGTCTCGCACTTTAGTAGATGTTGAACTTGCTTAACTTGTAGTGAGGACTTGAACTTTCCATCTTGATCCACATTAGATGGACCACTTCATAAGCTGTTTTGTCCAAGAGAAATTTGATAAAAAAAGTGTGCTTTACAATATAACACTTACAATGATGCAATTACTAAGACTAGGTGAATCAACACTAGTTCAACAAGAGGTTCCATCACCATCTCTAGGGCCATCTTAGCGGCTTGTGACCATGTCACAGGTCACGACTTCTCGGATGTCACCTATGTGAGTCTACACTCATTGTTGATCTATCTCCTTTAGTGCTCCACTGAGTACCTCTTAGGCCTCCAGATCCTCTCTGCTGACCGCATTGTGACAGATTATGGAGTAATAGTTGCAACTTCTATTCGGTCAGGCTCAGATCCATGAGGACATCATGCATCATGGAGAGCGTCTATCCCGTTTGGAGCAGATGATACACTCAATCCAGCAGACTGTGTAAGGCATCAACATCATCCTTCTATTGCAGGTGTGATGACGTCTCTGGAGTAGGACCATCAAGATAGGGGGAGTCGAGTTCAAAGATCAAGAAGTGGATAATTTTAGGTTCTTAGTTAGTTGACCATCTTGATCATATATATCTTTTTAGATGACTAACAATATAGTTGAGAATATTGGTGTATGTTTGGATGTTATGCAGTTTGGATGATATGTAGTTGGGTTGTGTTTTGGATATATTGTGCTTCATTAGTATACATATATTGTGGTTGCTACCCTTCTTGCTTCATAGTTTAAGGTTCTCCCTATATGCATCTAGAAAAATTTTTCGTGATCAATTGGTATGTGAGGTGTTGTGTTTTTATGGCTTCATAGTAAATCTATAAGTCCTTTAGGATATCTGTTAAATATGTGAGATCATCATGCTACATCCTTTTCCAATTTATGACAAAAAGGGGGAGAACAGACTCCCACCAAAGTGCCATATGTCTTTTTGCAGGTCTCTTTAGTGTAGGGATTAAGGGGGAGAACAAGGTGTGAAAATTGTGTCAGTTCATGCCCAACTTTGTAATCTATTGATGTAAATCTTATTCAGTATGACATGTAAATTTTGTTGTAAGTTTTGGGTAGTCATTGGTATGGACCATTATTGTGTCTTGGTTTTGTCACGTAATTGACAAAGGGGGAGACTGTAAGTGCATAAGTTTGTTAATTGATGTATGTTATGTGTTGTTAAGTCCGGGGAAGCCCTACTAATAGATGAAGACCCTTAAGGCTCGAAGATCTATGACAACCAAGCTTAAAGTTATAGGTTTACCAAAACCTTAAGCTGTAGATCCTAAAACTCCTTTCTCTAGATGGGTTGTCCTAAGTGGAAAATTTCATGCCCATTTGATCTAGTGGAATGTCCTAAACTTCTCCTATGTTTGTGCAAAATCTTGAAAAGGAATAAGTCTCTTAAATCCATATGATCGATCTGTTAATTAATCGAACAGGGGACTGGTCCTATCGAGAGATGCCTTGCCTCAATCGATCACACTACGTCAAAATCGCTGTTTTACGACGGACCAAATCCGTCGTAAAACCAAATAAACGACGGACTTCGTCCGTCGCTGGGTCCGTCGCTCTTTACTGGGTCGTTTTTGGTTTTACGACGGATTTTATCCGTCGTTTAATCTCCGACGGATAAGGTCCGTCGCATAATAGCGACGGATAAAATCCGTCGTAAAAAATAAAAAAATCCGTCGGTAATACTCAAAAAATTAGTCGTCACTAAAAACATTAGCGACGGATAAGGTCCGTCGCTAATATGAGTAAGCGACGGACCTCAAATCCGTCGTTAATTTTTGACGTTCAGAAATCAGCGACGGATTTGGTCCGTCGCTAAAATATCTGTAAATTAAAAAAAATACCAATAATTTGTTATTAATATTTTTTTTAATCTTGCACCTGATAGTCATTCAAAAAATAATTCACACTATTGTTTCATAAGAATCCTATTCACAAAATTGGTAACAACTCAATTCAATAAAAAAAGAGGAAATGACCCAAGTAGCCCACTCCAATAAGTAGTTTTCATGTTTTTTTTTTTTTAAAGTTCTAAATCCTTTAAAAAAAATCGTAATTTGCAGATGAACTACATTTTGTTCGTGAAATAGGAGAGAGAGGAAAGAAGAGACATACCTTCTCTGAAATTTGTAGTTAGTCTCTGCATTTTTCTGTTTGGTTTGTTGTGGATTTCAGTTGTTCTAGATCCAACATAGCTTCAATGGCGGAACACCGAAATGGCAATGCAAAACCTTCTAACAAAAATGCTATTGGGGCACCCAGTGCTTACACAATCAATCTTGATAACTTCCAGAAGCGGCTGTAAGTGTTTTACTCTCACTGGAAGGAACACAAAACCGAGTTATGGGGTGCTTCTGATGTGCTTGTAATTGCTAGTCCCCTAGCGTCTGATGATCTACATGAAATACGATCTAGCTTTAGTAAAGCATCATCATGCCAATGCGTGACCTTTTTAAGCCTGAATTCTCGCCATTTTGTAGCCTTTCTCCAACACTTTGTTCAAATTTTGTCATTACATCATAGCAGTGGGGCCTTCTATCTTGCAATGTAAATCATGCCATGGTACATCTAGGACACCAGGGCATGAGCTGTCTGATTACGGCAAAACAGAACTATCAAAACTAATCTCCCACCTATAACCCAAATATAGAAAACAATCGACGGATATTCATTAAATTAAGAAAGCTCACGTCATGAAATATCGATGGCGAGTTTCAAAAATCATGGCCGGAGATGCGCATAACCTCACAAAGGCTAAATGTTACTATGATGAAATCACATGGTAGCGATGATTGCAACAATGGTGGAGATGTAACATTAGCACTTCCTAGAAATGTAGGATTATGAAAGTCGCTGCAAAGATGGTGCCAAGATCTTGAAAGAGCTCTGTGTTCGGGAGTGTCATATCGACCGTCACGAGAGATCCGGACCACCGATGAAAGCGATTATTTTTCTATTATTTACGGATGCTTGTGTGTCGAGAAGCACACACTTCGATGGTGCGTAAATAAGGTTCCTACAACGTAGATAAAGAGGATACATTCAGATCAGTAATAGTGATAGTAAAAATTTTACATGCTTCCTTTTACTCTAAAATCAGAATGCAAAAAGAATAGAAGTTCAACAGTTGCATGTTTAATAGGAAGACGAAGATACCGACACTTATAATAGTCAGAATGCAAATAGATGGCGCTTGTGCAGAAGCATAAAAAGAAAAAATCTCTAATGCTTTTATAGTTTTGGAATTCTTGATGTAACAACAATACAAGTTTCACATAGTTCTGTGAGAAAAAAAAAACCATCGTGTCAGATTGATGGATGGCATAGTTTGAATCAGTAACTCCTGTTTTTCATTCATTATAATTATCAGTGATCAATGTTGTCCTCTGCACTTATAGCACTTCCATTTAAGTCACTTAAACTTTCCGGATGCAAAAAACCACAATCATTTTGGAGGAATGGATTATAATTCATGTCTTTCTCCTTCTGACTATCTATGGGCATCACTCGCTTCCTTAAATACCGAAGCTCGACTATCATCAGAACAAGTGCTCGCATTAATCTAAACTAGGGGTATGGCATGTGCTACTTATGTGGAGCAAGGAGGGAGAGAGAAAAGAGGGAGATTCATAGGGGAGAGAAAAAAGGAGAGAGGCAAAGGAGAGATGGGGCTGCAAGCATGTGTGTGCTATACAAAGAGAGAGAAGGGAATGGTGGGAGACCCATCCTCACTATTTCCCTTGTTGTGGCCCCACTCAAATCCCCGATTCACCTAATTTTCAGGCTGATGTCCTAACATGCATCAAAGCGACAAGTGTACAAAGTGGATATCACAACAATCAAGGTGCACCCAACAGAGCCTTTGTCTCACAATCTCCCTATGCCTCATGTGTCTAATTGAGGAGAGCTACACGCATTAAAAGAAGTAAAAGGAAGCGGGTGCAATTTATGCTATCCCTTGTGTGGTAAAATCTCAACCATTCCAAGCAGCTACATTTTGTGACAAATTTATCCTCTCTTAGCCATTGTTGTGAAGACTACTTGCAAGGACAAAAATGTGCAAAGTTATTGCCATTATATATGGTAGAGATTATCTTAACAAGACTACTTATCCAATATTGTCTTAATAATAATTGGAATCTCTAAAAATATTGTCGCATGAAAGTTTCCTCATGATGGAATTCTTTAGCGTGATGTAAAACAATTGAAACAAACAGATGTATAATGCTTTATTATGCGTTATTTTCACATTGCTTGTGTGTTTTCTTTGGATTGTCAATGATAGTGAAACAATAACTCAAATGTGATAATATCAACAACAAGAGCCTCATATATAAACAATCTTACACACACAAGTAATTACCCACCTACACTTTGATTGGTCCACATGGGAGGTCAATCCAAAGTGTACCATACTTGGATGTGTAGGTTGTACCACTTTTGTGAACCAATCAAAGTAAAAATAGGCAACTTTTTTTCTTACATATATTATTAGCATAACAACCTGTTGGAATCATGAATAAAAGCTCCATTTGACTAACGGCTCCTTTGGACCATCAATCAAATGAGACCCATTCAACCCATAAGTACATAGAGCATGTAAACCACACTAGAAAAATTCATCTAAACAAATATATTTAGCAATCGTTTAGTTTCACCAAACAAAAGCACATTTGCCTAAAGGGTGCAGTATATGAAAATGGATGCATTTGGAAGAGCATACCAAAACTCGTCAAGACTGCACAATTATTTGCCGAGTTGACTGCCACCTTCACAATTTGCTTGATGGAAACCTTTATGCATCAGATACTATCAGCTATTGGGGCAATGAGTCTAAGCCATATACAGAAAGGACCCTCAATGAATATTTTAAATTCCAAGTTCCACCTTCTATTTACTCTCTGGTTCAGAAATTTACACAAGCTTTTCAATTCGCAAGGTTTGCAAACTTGAATGCATGAGAAATGAAAGAATAATCAAAAGATGGAAAGGGGAAAGTAAATAAAGACTTCATTTATTTGTATATTTATTTATTTTATCTATGAGCCAAGGGCCTATTTGGGTGCCACTCAAATAATAGACCGAGTTTCAATTCCTCCTGCCCAAAAGTCAACCAATTTTAGATTTGAGATAAGAAAGGGCCTATTTGGGTGCCACTCAAAATAGAGTTCATCTCATTTTAGTATGATCTCTAATCCATAATTACAATTAACTAAAATGAGATAAATTCATTTTTAAGTGGCACCTAAACAGGCTTTAACATTTAAATTAAAGCGTGATCCATTCAGAACTTACCCTCTAAGATCTTGTCAAGTTCTCTTGACCCTGAAGTTATTTGAATGGTTTCGAGCCTCTATGCATGGAGTTGGCTAGCACTGGTAAAACCCATAGGAACCACTCGAGGCTTGTCAATAGATCAAGTAAATCAGCCCATATATTTTGTTATTTATTGATAATGAGCAGTGTTGGTAAAGAAATTCAAAAGGAAATGAGTTTTTATCAGTTTTATGTGAATTTTAAAGTTTTTAAAGTTTGACAAAGAGCATCATCATTAGCCCCATGCAGTGGGCTAACATGCATAAGTTACCTATCTTGTTTGTGCATGAGGCTATGGTTATGCAGCAGGCATGAATCACGTCAATAGTTTCATGAGGGATTGATAAAGTTTCATGGGTTTAAGAAGCTCCTTGTTTTGGCGAGGTGTAAGAGTATTCATTAGGTGTAAAGTGCTCTTGAGAGGGAGATGGTGATGAGGCGATTGCGGATGGTGTCTTTGAAAGTGATTTGTAGTGCAAGGAAAAAAACTTGTAGTCCGAGATTTCACAAGCAGCGATCCTTATGTCATTATTAAGCTTGGAAATCAGGTCTCGCTCATGTATCCTTTATCACTTTCTTAGACCTTTTGATCTCTGCATATTGTCACTCTGCTTACAAAAACAAAACTTCTTTCTATTGATCAAAAGTCTGCAGCTACGGCATTCAAATAATGTAATTATTATAGAAATTAAAATGGACTTGGATATGGAAGAAAGCAAGGAATACATACTCAAGGTTCTTTTATAGAAACTTGGGTTCTTATAGGATGGTGTTTGGTTGTACCAAAAAAATGAAGGACAAGTACAAATTCATTAAAAAAGGAGAGGGAGAGAATTCCTAAATCACAATGAAGGCTGCTCAAGCCTGCTTCTGACTAGAGGACCAGTAGAGACAATTGAGCCCAAATCCCTCGAGGAAACGAAATGTTTAACCCTCTAGAATGGTACTAATCTCTCTTAGATTGTGAGCAAAAGATACGCATCACTGAAAACATTGGAAATCCACAATAAAACCGTCTGGAAGAATTTGCACCAAATTAGATTAATTAATCATGAAATTTGATGAAATCTTATGCGTCTAAGTGAACCTTAATTATCTCTTACTTTTTTATTATTAATATTAGTTATCATGCATTGGATGAATGAGAGACACTTGAATATTGAAAAATACATGTTCTTAGTTCTTAAACTAAGAGAAAGTTGCAATGGGTTCATTTAATTTCTTTTCTCGATCTTTATTTGAGGAGATCTATATAGAGCTATGGCAATTCAAAACTTACAATAAGGAACAATTTGCCACATCGATTAGGTCCGTTGTTCAGTTGCCAAAGCCCAACAACGGTGCCGATCCACTATTGTTCCCGTTCCAACTAAAGCATCCATGTTCAAGTTGTTGTTGTTTATCATCCTTATATATGTGAAGCCGTCACCTGCGCTCACGTTGTTCATCCACAGAATTGATTCATCAAGAACATGTAAGTGGTGTGAGTTGAGCTGAACCTGCAATGGTTTTTCAATCATAGGCAAGAAAGGGGAAAAAAGCTTAAGATGTGCATTGATTAAAGCTCTAATTATTGAAATATCAAGAAAAAACAGATACTCTCACCCTTTATTGAATCACAAAAAAGAAAAAAGAAAAAAAAAAAAAAGAACAGAAACTTAAAAGGTAAGGATGGTGTTATTCATGAAATTTCTTAAAAATAGGTTTCTGATGTTTGAAATCTAAATCAATATATAATTTCAAGAAATAATAAGATTATATGTATGTATTCATGCATGTATAAGTGTCAAATTACTAAGAAAGCAAAAGATACATGATCCATCAAGGTAGAGGAACTGTCAGCTTCTCTCATCACATGCTTAAAAGGATACATCAAGAGATGATGCTAATGATCTAATCTTTAGAAACTATGAAAAAAGAACCAACTTCCAACACTACACCAGAAGCCCATATCTTGTCATTTCTTAATTCATCCACCATGAAAGGTTTAAAAAGAATTTCCTTGACAAGTTTCAATCCCACTTATTCACATTATTCAATAATTATATAGGATGGGAAAGCAAACCATTCTTTTTGCGCTAAACTTTATCTTCTAAATAGAAGTATTAGCTTGAAAGGTTCTTTTGCTAGGAAAAAGGGCTAAAAAGCAGATCACAACTTTTGAGGTTGGCATGGTTTGCTTCTTTTTATTTTTATTTTTTCTTTCTTTTTAAATGATGTTGGATTGCAGCTTTTTCGACCTAAATATAGATCAAGTTGTAATTTGGTACATTAAAAGGAGGGCAAAGTAGATAGGAAAAATTTCCATCATTGATAGACTTTAATGCTTGGTTTCTTCCTCACTGATAAGATCTTTAAATGCCTCGTAACCCAAAAACTCCAATGAGTTACCCAATCTGACGTGTCAAATGGCAAATTATGCATGGTATATTTACATGGTATGCCAAAACAAGTACTAATCATTATGCGTTACAGGACCTAAATAGACATTACAAAAAAAAAAAAAAAAAAAAGTCAGTAACAGACCTTGTAATGGGTTCGAAATAGATTTTTAATAAAGGGAAAAAGAACCAATAATGACCTTTACAAGGTTGTCATAGCCTATAATCTAACGTAATAATGGTGGTGGTTGTTATAGCCACCATCATTGTTATGGAATGTAGGGTGCAAGCGGATAGCGTTTCATGTTATATTTTATTATTGTTGTTATCATTATTATTATTATGGACTGAGTGACACAATTACTAAACAGCGTCGAAGATCCAAAAGATGGATCCCAATAGTCCACTCAAATCAACCACATGTTGGAAGACAAGCCAGTTTACCTCCTCAATCCAATGACGAAGATGGTATGTCAACAACACCATCCTAGACAAATGCGAGTGGACGACTCCAACTAACATGTCTCATCTCCTCTCTCTTACCTCTAAGTAAAAAAATAGAAAGGGCGAGCGCTCAGTCCACTAGGGGGTGAGTGTACAACCCACTAGACGGAGGGGGAATGATGCAAGTGGGTGGGTAATAGAGGGAGGTTGATGTCTGGTGTTTTTTTTTTTTTTTTAAAGAACCATAGAGTCATGTACAGTAGGCGTTTGCTTGTAGTAAATAAATGAAGTTCAGGAAAAAAGAAAAGAAAAAAAAAAGAAAACAACTGACCATTTATAAAGAGTTAAAAAGAAAGAAATACTTGCCAACAACAATCATCAAATGCAAATATACACAATTTATATTAAGTATTAGCTGCTAGAAAGAAAGGGATAAGAACAAAGAAACAAGATAAAAAAGTTTCATGGCAATGAATTCTCTTTGAAAACAGATGTCACTACATTTCTTAAATCTTGGATAAAAGTGTTCTTTTTCTTCTCTCTGTTTTTTTTTTTTTTTTGAAAGGTGGTTGAATGAAGTTTGGTTTCAAAGAACTGAATTTTAGAAAATTGGCGCAAGATCTAAAAGCATTTGAAATGGTAAAATTGCACACATCTTCCACTTTACACACAATAACTTCTCTTGGTAAGAACATATAAACAAATGAGGATATATGGAAATTTGAAATTATCTTCCATTTTTATGTTAATTGAGGTCTCTTGATGAGAACAACAGAAAAACAAATGAGTGTATACATGAAAATTCCATAAGAAATTAGGAAGACCTAAAAAACATCAACTAAGTATTCCAACAATTCCAGACATTATATATGAAGACCTTAGCTCTGCGTCAACCTTGAGAACTTTTCCTTTTTGTTGCATCAAGATAGAGTTCTATTTAGGGAAGAGAAAAAGGAAATCAAGTCATCATCGTCTGACCTTCTCCCAATTACTTGGGTTGGTTGAAAACAAAAATGAAATACATGCTAAAATTCTTATATATTTGTTACAATTAAAAGTTTTCATAGTCGCTTTTTGGTCTGTGGCATTTTACAGAATTGAAAAAGCATAACTTAAGTACTCTAGTGGATGTTTTGAACTAAAATGAAGAAGGCTACATAGCAATATACTATCAATTGGTAAGTAGTGCATCTGTTCTCTCCATATCCTCTAACAATTTGCACCTGGTATCAAATAAAAGACAACACACATCGCCATAAAAAAGCCTTTAATCATTTGTTATAATTTACAGAGTTCACCCTTTTGCATGACTTTTTTCAAATTAAGAAATTTGAAGCAAGTATTTTGCTTAATGAAATGCCTCCATACATCTGCTTGTAACTCCTTTTCAATTTATCATGATCTTTAAATTTTATAAGGAATTTTAACACCGCTTTGTAATTTCTAATTATTTTAGTGTACCTGAAACTATAGGTTTTGCAAGAACCATGATAGTGTAACTCATGTAGGTACCTGACAGTAACCTCGCCTAGGTAACTCCCACTAACTAAGTGCCACATGTGCGGAACTTTCATGAGATCCACCCCATGTCCATCAAGTACAATACCTCATTTTCACCACTGGAACCCAAAAATCAAGATGAATGAAAACTCAGACAGGCACCATAGGAAACAGTTGGGATGCGACATCCATCATTATTTGTATGTAGGGCCCCGTGTGATTTATTTATTTAAACATTGGAATTCATCTGGTGTGCCTCAGCAAGATAAAATATTACCCAAAAATCCCAAGTATTGGCCATGCCATGAGAATTTAGTGGTTTCTGACTTTCCATATAATTTTAAACAGGGTGGTTGTTGAATCAATTGATTTTTGGGATCAAGGCCAAACAAGGGATGGTCTACCTGAGTGATGGGATGGATGTTATGCATGTTAAATCCTTAAACCATGTAGAGAAAGCTACCCCCATTAGGTACCTATGTGAATTAGGCAAGAGTTTTCTGGTTTGCAACTTTATAAGCATAGAAAAACAATACCAATTTCAGAAACTTAAGGCCCTGTTTGGGCAACAGGATTAGAAGGGATTGGGTGGGATTGGAATCATCTGGTTTCCGTGCCAATTCCACTCCATGTTTGGCAAAGCTTGGAATTAGATCGGATGAAATTACATTGGGGCCCGTGCCAATTTCACTCAATGCTAGCAAGTTGTGTAGGTCCCACCCTGATGTGTGGGCTATATCCACACCGTCCACCCATTTTTGAGATTATTTTATAGCATGGGCCAAAAATCGGGTAATTCTAAAGCTCAAGTGGACCCACCACCGAAAGCAATGGGGATTAAATACTTACCGTTGAAAACTTCTTTGGGCCACATAAGTTTTGGATCTACCTCATTTTTCGCCCATACCATAAAATGAGGTTACAAAACAAATGAACGGTTTAGATATAATACATGTGTTATTCCTGGTAATTTCAAATGATGGTGGGTATATCCATTCAATGTACCACCGTATTACCAACAAAGCGAGCATTAATATAATCCCATGGAATCGAGGACAATCCTGCCATGGGTAATAATGATGTTTTTTGAATACAATCCCAAATCCTTCTAATCCGAGTTGCCCAAACAGGCCTAAGAAACAAAACATGCTTAAAGAAATGTTGATAAAAAATTCTTTATGTAACAGTTGCCTTGATCCTAGAAGTTTCACATGGTATACATGTAGCATCTCTTACGTATGAAACTATTGTAAAACATTAACTTCTAACTACCCCCATCTGATTGCCCTCAATTAGACAATTGGATTGTTATATCAGTGCGACCTTTAAGTTATGCTTCATCCACAATGGGGCCCCCAATTTGGATGGTTTGGATTGATGTCCATATATTCTTCTGGTCTAGTGGATGTGTTACCATCATATAACATGTTATGGAAACCACACTCCAGTTCTAGCCCTTGGTTAAGGTGATGCACTCTAAAAAATATGGTAGTAAAAACTAGAAGCCGCGAGAACACATTCGCATTTGAAGTTTACCAGCCCTTTCCATTCTGCAAGTTCTTAGATTAAACAAAAAAAAAAGAAGTGGGAAACAGAGTGCAAGGAATGTATGCATACCTTGTTAAGGTAAGCTTGCAATTCCTTTATCCTTCCCATGTAGTCCTGGTCCTCTACACATAGACTTATGGTCTTGCTCTCTGAATCGGGTCCCTCGAACTGAATAGGCCCCTTGATTCCGGTAAAGATCATTCATCAAGAGTTTTTGGCATTACTAAGCAGGAATCTGTGAGCACCTCTAACTGAATAAACGTTTTTGGAAATGTGTGAAATGACAATCAAAATTTACCAAAGTTTTAAATTAGTTATCAGATAAATCTGGAGATTTATTTTGAAGAGGATCTTCGCAAAGATACAAGTTCTGCAAGATCTGGAGCTTTTTCATCAGTGGTCGGACCACCATGAACAGCTAATCCCTTCATCAATGGGTGGCACATTGATGAGAAAATGGATGGTTACAAAAAGAAAAAGAAAAAAAAAAAAAGAAAGAAAGAAAGATTGAAGATGAGCATGCACCATGGCCCCTCCCGAAGAATGGACCAGCCTGATTTTTGGGGTTGTTCATTGTGGGCCCAACCTGATGAATTTTCTGACATGTGCCATGTTGGCATATGTGCTTACTGAGATCCTCTTCATGTCAATCTCCTTAGCAGGGCTGTGATTGCTCTTCTCATCTTTGTTGGTGGTTCTGGTTCACTCCACAGTTTGTGATCCATAGTACTGATTCACTGTTTGGTAAGCTCTAACATGCAAGCCAAAGAATGTTAATACATGCTCTTCTGCTAGTTGAGAGTATTTTTTTAGCACCTTTTCTCTCAGTATTGTTAGCTCAAGAGTAACATAGTATAAAGTAATCTAATTCTTATCTATGTTCCCTTGGTAGGAAGAGATGGTAATTCTCTACGTCTACCATTCCGTGTATTTATATTGCACCTTGTGTCATTCATCGAAATTGTGTGACTAACAAGGTTTCTACCTCCATTGTTGAATAAGGTTGTGTTTGGATGCACGAGTGAATTGGATTATGAACATCTGGTTTAGTTAAAAGTAAATGAGAGAAATGGAAAATACTTCCTAGTACTCATAATGAGGCAGTCAGTAGCCCTCAAAACGTGTAACTTCATTCCTTTCAAGTCTAAGTTGAAAGAAACATAATTGCAATAAGACTTCCAAGGAAATCAGAATTTGGTTGGTTTACACTCTTTTTTTCAACTAATAATTGCAATTCAGTTCAGTAATGCATCCAAACGCACCCTAAATATGCAACAACCTGTCATCTTTGTATTGAAGAGTAATTTTGGAACAAATGAATATTAGGGAACTTTCAAGACTTAAACGTAAGTTTTTGAAAGACTAAAATGAAATGCTTCTTGGTATGGTTTTCCTTTCAAATTGACACAAGAAGGATGAATAGATGGTTTTCCAATTGGAGAGACCCCGAGGACCATGCGACAGCCGAATTAACCGTCATCATTGCTGCCATAAACAATTGCATGTAAATCAGTAGTTATAACAAAAGGCATGGCCATTGGACGTCTTATAACAAAAGGTGATGCATCTTGAATAAAATCAGAACTCCAACAAGAACTGGTAGATTATCTGAAATTCCAGTCGTAGACTCCTTTGCTAGGGCCGATCAAACTCATAAAGTTTCACTTGAAAAGGATATGCAGAATCGCAGATGGAGAGAATCGAGCTCTCGATTTTGGGGCAGGGAAGCTCTGCGGCAAGAGAAAATAGGGTGTTTAGAACCCATTTCCTAAAGGCTTTAAAGTTTTTTTTTTTTTTTTTTTAGTTTGAAAGAGAGAAATTTAATAGTTTCAGGGAATTTAAAAAACATTACATTTATGATTCCCCTCGAAAAGATAATACGCTACGGCATCTCTCATATCTTCAAAACAATCTGCGATTTCGAGGAATTTCATCACCCTTTCGAGCTCTTGATCTCCAAGATCGTCGATGAATGGATTCACCCGCACTGCATTTCCCGGCTTGAAACACATAAGCGTTTGGATTATCACCTTTAGCTCTCCGGCGATCTTTGGTGGGTTTTGTGGGAGTTCTCTTGATGCTTTTGGAGACCATTTTGAGGAATTTTTAGGGCACGAAACGGGTAGAGGTAAGAGCTATAAAGGCTTTAAAGTTATAAAGGTTCTTATATCTTGCGAGTCTGCCACCATTTACAACAAACAAAGCTTCTCTAACCTTAAACTTTGATATCCAAAATCAAAGGGTTTGGATAATCAGATGGGCGTAAAAAAAAACTATATATCATCTATCCACGATTGGGAGCACAGTTTGGATGGTCCAGATTAGCCATATGGAAAGTCATTTATGTTCAATACAAGTCACCACTACTTTGAAATATGCATGCAACTTTATATATTAAAAACTTTAAAAAATGCTTTAACTGTTGGTAGTGAAATCTACCGAGAAATACGCCACATATGCTACATTGGTCGTGACATGTGTCAACCATCAACACCATGCATTTGATGGGCCCCTTTAAATTATGTGATATCCCAAAAATCACTCGTATAAGAAACTTAGGTGGGCCATACCATTTAAAATCATGTGAAAAAATGCCTAAAACATATAAAAGCACTTGGTGGGCCCCACCTGAAATTTTTATGCATTTGAAACTTGGTCTGACTCCTCATCCAAGTGGGACACACATAATGGATGGGCTAGATTTGTGAACCACATCTCAGTGGGCCTAAAAAATGATTATGAATATTTTAATGGAGAGTAACCCCTCTCAACTTTTGTACGTGGTGTGGCCCAAAAAAGTCACGGATTGACTTGATTTTTAAGCCCAAGGCCCACCATGGAATGGTGCATCTGGGTGATGGAGTAGATGTGGGCCCACTTTGATTTATATATTGTATACAATATGATCCATTTATTTTGCCAACTCATTGTAGGATATTAGCCCAAAAATAAATCATAATCAAACATCAGGTGGACCACACCACATGAAAACAATAGTAATTGGTTATCCATAATTAAAATCATCGTAAGGCCAACTGTACTGTTTTTTTTTTTTTTTTTTTCATGCAGACTATAATTCTTCCTCAAGAGACAATGTTCAACAAGTTCAACTACTAGTACAACAAGGGAAAATACTTCATAACCACGAAGAATGAATAAATCTTTATTTATTTATTTATTTTTATAGGAACAGGATTCCTTAAAATTTCACTAACAAAGGGAGAAATCCGAATTATAAAAGAGATTTCAACATCAAAGCTGGGAAAAAAAAAAGAAGAAGAAATGTGATACCCAAACACCCAAATCCAGATGGACAAAAATCATCAAATCTCAAAACAAAAAGATATAAATGAAGAGAAAACATAAACATCAACTTGATCCAAAACTTCTAACGGGCGGGTGGCAGAGGCGTAGCCAATCCGTTCCCATCCATGCTGGTATGTGTGGTGCGGTCCATTTAATCTTTGGGTATGATTTATTTTTGAATAATTCTCTAAAATGATCTAAAAAAATGGATGGATGGTGTGGGTTGATCCCAAATTTTCGGTAAATCCAAAACTCAAGTGGACCATGCCACACGAAACAATGTGGAATAATGATTTCCACCATCGATACCTTCCTTGGGCCCACAGTAACGTTTATTTGCCATCCAACCTATTCATGATATTAAATATATATGAATGAAGAGAAAACACAAACATCAGCTTGATCCAAAACTTCTATGGCCTCCAAGAATTTTTTAATGGTAGAGGTTCAATCACACTATTTCTTGTGGTGTGGTCCACTCGAGCTTTAGATATGCTTCCTTTTTGTTCTTTAGACCTCAAATTATTTGTTAACATAGATAAACGGAGTGGATAAAATAAATAAATAATGGTGGACCCCACAGAGTTTACTCTGGTAAGGGTAATGACTAACCTAAATGTAGAGGGGATTCCTTAAAACATTCATAATCATATATTAGGCTTGCCTTAATGTGATTCACATATCCAACCCACTCATTATGTGTGTCCCACTTGGATGAGGGGTCAGACGAAGTTTTAGCCGCATCCAAAACTCATGTGGGCCCCACCAGGTGCTTTTATATTTTAAAAGATGTCTTAACATGGTTTTAGATGGTATGGCTCACCTGAGTTTCATTTACGGATGATTTTTAAGATATCTCAAAACCTTAAGGGGACACATTAAATGCACGGTGTTGATGTTCGACACACATCATGATGGGGCCCACAAAACTTATTAACATCAATTCTTAGATTCTCGCGAGGTCAATAAGTTAGGGTCACAATTTTGACAACAATATTTAGCCCATTTTATATGTCAAGTCTCTTCACTCTATTTTACTGATCAATACCCTCGAATTGACTAGTTACTCGCCTCAATCAAGCTAGCTACATATGAGAAAGAAATTGAGCATACAAGATTGATAAACAATTTGAGTGAAATTTGATTTAAACATACGAAGTTATTTACTCTTCAATTCGGACTAATTCAATTGTCCAAAAATGGTTAAATGTTCAATTAGTGGATGTGCCTAATAATTTATTACAAAATATATAATTTTTTTCATAGGTAAATTTCAATTTCCATTTAAAAATAACATTTTTTTTTCAAAAGGTATAGTTTTTTACTCATAATTTTTCTTTGAAAACTTTTAACAAAATATCATTTTTATTATAAAATATTTCAAAAAATAAATTAAAATACAAATTCTGAATTTTTATTTTCAAAATATCTAAAATTTTCACAAATTTTTTTTTTTCCCAAAAATTCCAAAATGCCGATTTTTTTTTTCTTCAAAAGCATCATGTTATTTACAACTTTTCAATTTTTTTTTTAAAAATATATATTTTTTCAAAATCTTAGTGTTTTTATAAATAATTTTTCTTTTAATTTCGAATTTTGAACATTTTCAATTACTTTCCAAAATCACAAAAAATTTCAACTTATTTATTTTCGTTTCAAAATGTTTATTTTTGATAAAGTATCGATTTTTTAATATCGTTTTATTTTAAAATTTTCAATTCTTTTTCACTTCTCCATTTTTTTAAAAGCATTTTATTTGAACTTGTCATTTTTTATTGAACTTCTCAATTTTATTTTATTTTTCAAATTTCAAACTCTAATTTTCTTTTTTAAAATATTTTCATTTTTCAACATTGTGAAAATTTTCACTTTTTTCAAAATATTTTTAATTTTCTTTTTCAGGATATTATTTTTTTTCTCAAAATCAAATGCTTTTTTTTTTTTCAAATTTATCAACTTTATTCAATATTAATTCTTTTTTGTTCCCACAAAATAGATTTTTATTAAATCACGATTTTTATTTTTTCAAAATCTATTTTTTTTCTCAAACATTGTTAAATTTTTTAAACTTCTCAATGTTCTTTTTCATGTGATATTACAAATCATTTAAATATTATTTTTAAATTAAAAAATAAAAATAAAATTTTCACTCATTTGATATAAAAATAAAATAAATTTTCTTTTTGCATTCAATCAATTGTTAAAAAATAATATTAGATACAAATACGTATAATTAAACCACTGAAATTCTATTAAAAATCAATTATTAGACTACAAAAAATCTTAATTTTCCACCATATTCATATAAAAATGAAAAAAAAATTAATGTTAAGGCAAAAGTCCTTTTACGACGGATATGATCCGTCGCCAAAGTTCTTTTACGACGGACCATGATCCGTCGCAAAAGCAACTGAAAAGGGCGCCATTTGGTGTTTTAGGCGGGAAATTACGACGGTTACAAAATTAAATGTTGCGACGGATTTAGTCCGTCGCTTACTAACGACGGACCAAAATCCGTTGTAAATACGTCGTAAATTAGATTTTAGCGACGGATTTTGGTCCGTCGCTAAATTCAGCGACGTTTAAACTACCGATTTTCCACAAACATGGGCTTAGCGACGGACTTTTTCCATTAGCGACGGATTAAATCCGTCGTTAAACCAAGAGATTTTAGCGACGGACGAAGTCCGTCGCAAAAATACGTCGCAATTTGCCCTTTTTGGCGTAGTGTCAGTAGAGGCCTAATATGTCCAATAAGGTTTTCGAGCAAAATCATTTTGGACCGATCGATCGATGATATGGTTCGATCAATCATTACAGATGAAATGTCCAGTGAGCTCATACTGAAAACTCTATTTTGACCGATCGATCGATGGTATCGATTGAATTATATCCAGCAAGCTTTACTCTAAAAATTTCATTTTGACCGATCAATCGATGGCATCATCTGATCGATCAATGATCCTCCAAATTGTCCAGTGGCTTATCTATTGAAAACCATTCGGACCAATCGATCGATGGATCACTCAATCGACTGGTCTAGCTTATTTTTGCCCATTTTTTAACCGTTGGAATCAAGCCTATTTATATAGTGGCTGGGGCATTAGGACAATTTGGTCAAGCATCCGATAAAGCTTCTCTAAGGTGTTTTCTCTCTTCATATCACCATCCTATTAGCTTTATCCCATGGAGTTCATTGATCAATTTTTGAAATTAAGCAC
This sequence comes from Magnolia changhungtana, assembly GCA_030180095.1. NCBI lineage: Eukaryota > Viridiplantae > Streptophyta > Magnoliopsida > Magnoliales > Magnoliaceae > Magnolia > Magnolia changhungtana. The sequence continues at coordinate 1,807,052 of JASAUF010000222.1, read as the reverse complement.
GTTTATTAAGCATTCATAGCTCGTATTGAATCATGAACTTGAGCATTCATTAATAGCCTGGACCCTAAACTTTAATGGCAAATCTCTTGTCTTAAAGGCCATTGAATGCCCTAACCTATACCCCATAGATCCTTCATCTTTAAGTTAGGTTTACCAATCCTTCTTTGAACCTTGGCACTACATTGTTAAATCCAAGTAGGGCATTATTTGTGGGAGCTAAAGAGGAGCTAATTTGCACAAGGAGAAGCATCCTCGACTAGGCATTATCATGGGGCTCATCCAACTAAGTAAATCTTAGTATAAGAGTCCATTTAGATTCAAAGTTTGAGAACCAAACTCACATCTAAGACCTTGTATAGGCCTCTGACGGGAGAATACATGGCTTATTCTTATGTAGGACAAGTGTTGTGTCATCATTATGTAGGATTGTTGTGGATTTTGTGATCTAAATTCTCTAATACCTCGTTTAGGCCACCGAAGGGTGCAAAATGTGTAAACCTTGTGTAGGTTGTAAAGGTTTATGGTCAACCTGATTTAAGACCATTATGATAGTGAAATCCAGTACACTCTGGGAGAGGGTGAGTCAGCCAGGAGTAGAGTAAGCACATAGTCAAACCACTATACATAGTGTGTAATGGGTTGAATGAATTTGTTTATTGTTGGTTTCATTTTTTCTAAATATTTATGAATGCATATAATTATTTTAGCCAATATGTTTGATGAATTGCACACAAGATGATTCACTATATTCATATATTAGATTTGAGTTGAATTGATATATCAATATATATCTTATGTGATTGATTGAGTAATTGAAGGTGGACCTTAACAATTTAATTTATAAAATTTTAAAAGGTCCTATTCACCCCTCTCTAGGACTTAGCCTTACTTTTTATCTCCTATCGTGGAGGCTTTTGAACTTATACCACAATTTCAAGATTAGCCAAGCATAGCTATCATCTTAAAAAAAAAAAAAAAAAAAAAAACGAAAAACAAAAACAAAAACAAAAACAAAAACAAAAACAAAAACAAACTAGAACCGAAGGTTGGGGAAGAATGAAGGTGATGATAAAGCTCCTCCCTAGCTTTATCTCTCTCTAAGCCATGATTATGCTTTAAACATGTCTAGAAAGCCTCCTTAAATAGATAATTTTTCACTGACTTATGGACTTAACACTTATGCACACAGTCGATCGAACCTTTTGATCGATCAACACCCATCGAAGACCCTTCGATTAAATCAAGACTACTTTCGATCAAATCGAAAATATCAAAAACTTTCTAGCAACCAATTTCAAATTCTCATATTTTTCTTGATCGAATTGAAGATACCAAAATTTGTCTAGTAAGCTTTTTGAATAAATCCTGTTTTTCTCGATTAATCCTTCGATCGATCAATGTCGATCGATGAACACTTAACCGAATCGAACATGCTATTGATTGATTGAAAATTGCAGATTTCTTCACTTTAAATACAACTCTTGATTTTTGCTCTTTCATCCCAAGTAAGCTTGATTCTATGGAGCTTTACAGCTTTAATTCTTCAATCGTGTTATCTTTCACTCCTTTTGGCTTTAAAACTCCACTTTTATTACAGATTCTCTTGAACTTTCAAGTTTTTCTGCACATTGAAAAATCAATCTAATAAAACCAAATTACCATTCGAATGCAAGGAAAAAGGATGCAAAATTGGAGATAGGTATGAAATAGTTAGCACTTAACACGGGCCCTGCATTTCTGTTGGCTGTACTAGGTAGAACTATTCTTGGCTTTACAAAGGCTATGATTTAGACTCACTAGACACGTGAGAAGAGAAGAAGAACTTTTGCTATATATTTTTATATTGCTTACAAGCTCACTGAGTTGATTCCAAATGGACTACAAGCACTCCTTATATAGACTTTTCCCACCAATGTGAAAAGACACAAATGCCCTCATTAACTACATTAATTCTATTAGTTTCAAACATTTGGAAATCCACCTGCCACAACATGTGGAAAATGTGGGAATAGCCATAACGTGTGGCTGTTTCAAATGCCATGAAAGCTTCCTGAACCGTCCATTTGGTTTGGACGTTTCAACACTCCCCTTCAAACCAAAATAGGCTTCATTCCAAGCATTGACCTCAGTCGTCTGAATGTATTAGTTGGTAATGCCTTGGTGAATATGTCCGTGACCTATTCAGTGGTGTGACAGTACTCCAATTTCACCATTTTCTTCTTTACTTGATCTCTTAAGAAGTGATACCTAGTATCAATGTGCTTGCTCCTTCTATGCTGCACCGGATTTTTGGCAAGTTTAACTGCTGACTTGTAATTCACATATATAACGGTGGATTCCTCCTGTGGATGTTTCAGCTCTTTTAGCATGTTCTTCAACCATATTGCTTCATAGACTGTGGACGATGCTTCCACGTACTCTGCTTCACATGTGGACAAAGCAACCACATTTTACTTCTTTGAGTTCCAAGTGAAAGCAATCAATCCAAGATAGAATACATATGCAGTGGTGCTCTTTCTTTCATCTTGGTCACCTCCCCAATCACTTCTGAATATCCATACAGCATTGCTTCATCATCGTATAGATAGAAAAGACTGAATTCTATTGTTCCTTTGACGTACCTGAGGATTCTTTTTGCGGCTAGCCAATGTGATTCTTTTGGTGCTTCCATGTACCTACTTAGAAACCCAACACTGTAGACGATATCCGGCCTTGTGATTGTGAGGTACCTTAGGCTTCCAATCAGACTCTTGAATAGAGTCGAGTCCACGCTTCTTCCTTCTCCTTCTTTTGTCAGGCATGTTCACGGCATTACAGTCTGCCATCTTGAACTTTTTAAGCAACTCCTTGGCATACTTTTTCTATGATATATAAATGCAGCCGACTTGTTGTTTTACTTCGATGCCCAAGACGAAGGACATCAATCCACCATCAGTCATCTCGAATTCATTGAACATAGCATGCTTGAATTCCTCAAACATCGCCTGACTGTTTCCTATGAATAGCAGATCATCAACATATAGGCATGCTACGAGGATGTTGCCATGAGCATTTTTCTTGATATAGACAGCATGCTCATATGGACATTGGGTGAAGTCGTTCTCTTGAAGATAGTTATCGATGCGCGCATTCTAGGCACGAGGAGACTGCTTCAACCCATAAAGGGCTTTCTTCAGTCGATACACTTTATGTTTCTCCCTTTAAACAAAAAAACCTTCAGGCTAGTCAAAATAGATATTTTCTTCTAGAATTCCATTCAGGAATGCAGATTTCACATCTAGTTGGTAGATCATCCAACTGTGATGGGCTGCAAGGGAGATAATCATCCACACAGTGTCAAGGCAAGCAACAGGAGCGAAGACTTCTTCATTATCCACCTCGTATTTCTATTTGTAACCCTTTGCTACGAGCCTTGCCTTGTAGTGATCTATTTCACCATCAGCATTTCACTTGATCTTGTACACCCATTTGACGTCAATAGTTCTTTGGCCTTGAGGAAGTAAAGTCAGATCCCATGTATTGTTCTTCTAAATGGCATGGATCTCCTCTTCCATAGCCGTCTTCCAGCATTCTTCTTGTACAGCCTCCTCAAATGTAAGAGGCTCGTGGTCCGCGTACAAGTAGAACAAATTTACTTTCTCAGTTTCGACGTATATATTATTGAGGCTCCTCATTTAGATAGGAGCCAAGGGTAAAGGAGAACTGGATGATGATGTGCTGGCTGAATTTTGATTTGATGGAATACTTCCAGAGGAGATGGAACGTATCGCTGGACTTCTGCGTACAGACGGTTCGGCGGAAGACGGTGTTGCTGGTGTCTGCTCCTGGTTCTCATGCTTCTCTTCTTCATGTTCTTCAACCTTGACTTGATTTTCTTTGGCTGAATCTTCCTCGTTCCATTTCGAGGCTCTTCCTAGCAAAATACAACATCTCTACTTACTACCACCTTGTTAGTTAGTGGGTTGTAGAGCTTGTACGCCTTCGATACTACACTGTAGCCGATGAAGATGCACTTCTCGCCATGATCATCAAGCTTTTTCCTTCTCGCTTCTGGAACTTGAGCATAGGTGACACACCCAAAGATCCTTAGGTGCGCCACGCTTGGCTTGTATCCTCCATGCTTCTTGCGGTGTCTTGAATCTGACACTCTTGGTCGGACACCTATTGAGCAGATAGGTAGTACATGCAACTTCCTCTGCACAGAAATTCTTCGGTAGACTTTTCTCCTTCAGTATGGTCCTTATCATGTCGAGAATGGTATGGTTTTTTCGTTCTGCAATTCCATTCTATTGTGGCGTATAGGCTGCAGTATGCTGTTGCTTGATTCCTTGATCCCTGCAATACTCTCGAAAGACATTTGAGGTGTACTCTTCACCTCTGTCAGATCTAAGGGTTTTGATTTTAAGACCACTTTCTTTTTCAACAAGGGCCTTAAAATTTTTAAAAATAGTAAAAGTAGCAGACTTTTCTTTGATTTCATACACCCACAATTTTCTACTGAAATCGTCAATGAAGGTAATAAAGTATTTATTACCTCCAAGAGTGATTGACTCTAATGGTCCACAGATGTCAGTGTGAACCAACTGCAATGGTTCTCTTGCTCTTCGGGATACTCCACTCGGAAAGGAGTTCCTTTGTTGTTTCCCAAGTGTACATGCCTCACACACTTATTCTGGAGCTTTAATGGTACGCAAGCCATGCACCATGCTTGATGACGACAGAAGGTTCAGGCCACTGAAATTTAGATGGCCAAAACGAAGATGCCATGTCCAGGAATCATTCCTTGCTTTTCCATAAAAGCACTTCTTTAGCATTATTTTTATATGGAGCGGAAATATATGATTGTTCACCATCTGAACTTTTGTAATCAAATGTCCATGCATATCTCTTATGGAAAGAGATGAATTCTCCATGTGTATGACATACCATTTTTTAAGGAGTTGTCCGAGACTCAGTATATTACTTTTCATGTTGGGCATGTAGTACACATTGGAGATGTAGTTTGGAACACCATTCTTCTGAAAGATTTTGATTTTGCCTTTACCTTTCATAGGTGTCTTTGATGAGTCACCGAATGTCACATCACCATGAACTCCTTCTGTGAGTTCTTCAAATAGGCTTTTGTTCCCGCACATGTGATTGCTCACACCTGTGTCGAGATACCATATATTTGGTCGATCACATCCTTTCTCTTGTGCAAGAAGAAGTGTGGAGTCTTCCTGATCATGACTCGATTCTTCAGCATAGTTGGATCGTTCATCGTGATCCTGGCTTGCTCCAACAATCCAAGGCATAATGGCTAAATTTGTTACAATTCCGGCACTGAATATTTTTCATATTTCCATGACCGCGTACGGATCGGCCTCTACCATTCCCTCTTCCACGAAAATTGTTAAATTTTTGTTGATTTTATGGATGGTTTAGATGATATCCACGTGCCCTTCCTCTTGCATTAGTGTTGGTGCTGCAATCTCCACGATTTGTATGACCACTACTTTAGTCATTTAGAGTCAGCTTAGACTCTAGGGCATGTTCCAACGTAGATGCGTTATTTTTCTGCATTCGTTGCTCATGCACTTGCAACGATCCCGTCAAATCTTTAACGGACAGATTTTCTAAGTCCTTTGATTCTTCTATGGTAACAACCACATGTTCAAATTTAGTTGTGAGGGATCAAAGTACTTTTTCAACAACCCATACATCTTCGATCTTTTCAGCATTTCTTTTCAAGTTGTTAACAATAACAAGTAACCTTGAAAAAAAATCAGAAATGGTCTCACCTTCCTTCATGTGTGAGGTCTCGAATTCGGCTCTCAAAATTTGGAGACGAACCTTCTTCACATGATCAACTCCTTTGAAGATTGTGCTAAGAATTTTCCATGCTTGCTTGCGTGTTGTTGCTTCAGCGATCCGTTCAAAAGTAGACTCATCTAACCCTTGATAGACAAGAAACAGAGCCTTCTTGTCCTTCTTTCTTTGATATTTGAGGACCGCCTTTTGATCAGCGGTGTAGAGAGTTTCTTCTTCTGTTATGGGTTCTACATACCCATCGGTAACAATCTCCCATAGATCTTGCGAGCCGAATAGTGCTTTCATCTAGATGCACCAATTTTCATAGTTATCCTTAAATAACTTTGGAATCTGCGGCTGGATCGAGGACGCCATCACTTCTTCACACCACAGATCAAAAACGCTTTTTTTTTTAAATGTAACAGTGGCAACACCTGGATCACACGATCTGAACTTTCAAACTATACCCGGTCCCACGGGATCATCTTGCTCTGATACCAGTTTGTTGGCTGTACTAGGCAGAACTATTCTTAGCTTTACAAAGCCTATGATTTAGACTCACTAGACACATGGGAAGAGAAGAAGAACTTTTGCTATATATTTTTATATTGCTTACAAGCTCAGTGAGTTGATTCCAAATGGACTACAAGCACTCCTTATATAGACTTTTCCCACCAATGTAAAAAGACACAAATGCCCTCATTAACTACATTAATTCTATCAGTTTCAAGCATTTGGAAACCCACCAGCCACAACATGTGGAAAATGTGGGAATAGCCATAACGTGTGGCTGTTTCAAATGCCATGAAAGCTTCCTGAACCGTCCATTTGGTTTGGACGTTTCAACAATTTCAACATTGCATGTTGTTGTTATTAAAAACACTTTTGGGTGCGAGTCATCTTATAAGGCTGCATGGGAAATTTTGAATGAATTGCCCCACTCCATCTGGTTTGGTTTGCCTATCCTGAGATGGCCGATGAACTGATCCTTTGGATTTTTTAGCATGGCTTATAATTGCTAGACCAAAGCATGTGCGGCGATTGATAATGCTTTGGATACGATGAATATCTGGCTGTAATGGCCTTTGCTATGTAGCCACCAAGATTGTCACGTAATGTTGGTGACTTGAGGTAGCCTCTTTGTTGCATCAGTCACATAAACGCAAGTTCAGTCTATTAGATGAAGATCATTTGGTTGTAGAGATATGCCCCCATGCGTAATAGGTAGCTTTGAATCTTTGGCGGATATTGAGTTTCGGCTCTTGCCTCGTTGACTGTTGGCCGTTGGTCGGCCTCCTTGAGTATTGGTCGCTGGTTGGCCCGTGGATTGCTGTGATGGAGACGACATGAGGTAAACCTTTACCCTCGGGGCATCGAGTTGGTGATTAGGCTCGGTAATATTTACTTCAGCCACGTGAGGAAACGGGTTGGTGTCAACCACCATAGTCTACGTCTTTTTTTCAGAAAACTTGAGCAATCCTCTATCAACATTGGCTTATACAACATTCCTGAAAACCACATATAGTTTGTCGTGGAGTGAGAACAATTGCTATGCCTTTTGCTCTATTCGATTTTTTTAGGTCTTCGGTCGAGAGAATTCTCCGATTTGTGGAACCTTGATGAATTTCCCTTCTAGCGAATGATTGAAGATCTCATTGGCATGAGCTATGTTAAAATAATATTTTTCATCGATTTCTAACACATTTTTCTTGTGTTTTGGCCTGACGGAGCGACCATATCCTTCTTAGTTAAAGATTGACAAAGAAATGGTTTTTTAGCCATGACCTCGGTCATGTCCAACTCGAAGTTTGGGTCTTAAAAATACGTCCCTATTAAAGATTTTTATGATGGCTTTCTTCATGAAGGAGTCATTTGAAGAGAGTAACTCAAGTGGAGAGAGAAAAAGATCCTTGAATTCCATGCCCTCAATTTTATTATTATTATTATTATTATTGTTATTTTTATTATTTTTTTGCACTTTGATATCCAAACATCTTGGGCCAGTTTGATAAACTCAACCTTTGGCATATTGACTAAGCATTAATTCCTTGTTTTTTTTCAAACGAGAAATGTACTTATTGGTCATTTCTCCCAGCAGTTGTCTCGAGTTAGATAAATCAGCCTTGGATACCTCTAGCTCGGTTCTATGAATTGTGTATGGAACTTTTCTTAAAGTTCTGGCCATGTGTTAATAGGGTTAGGTGGCAAATTAATGTACCACATAAAGACCATTTTGGTTTGCATAGCCAAAGCTTTGGTTTGGTACCTCACCACATTGGATGGAGAAACGTCTTTATACTCAATGGTTGAATAACCACATTCTCCTAAGAACAAAGTGAACTTAGGGGAATGGTAACCTCCTGGCAATTCGTAGCACCAATTAATCCATTTTGGATAAGGCTTCCTATAGGTCGGTCTGTTTACACAACAACCTTGTTGGTGGCTTGTAACTTCTTGAACTAAATTAATCAAATTATCATGACCCATTTGAGGTACATGAACAGGTACTCGATGCTTTTGAGTTGTTTTATAATTAGTAGTGGAACTGGGTTAATCGTAGGAGGCGCCGACAGCATGAGAGGTTGCCCCTTCGGTTGTTCAACTCTTGGGAAGTACTGCCACGTACCAAAGGCTCTAGGGTTCAGTTCCTGTTGGTTGTATTGGACATATGGGCGGTCGTTCTTTTTGACGTTGCAGGCAGTCGTAAATTTCGGCCCAACTGATATTGATCAAACTTATTAACCCTCAATTGAGGATCTATCAGCTACTTCTAAAGAGGATTTGGTGTATAATGATTCATATTAGTAGGGTGCCAATCTAAAAACCTTTCACATAGAAATCTTGTGAGCCTGTTGAGGTTTTCGACCTAAAGCCTTTTGCTTGGCTTGAAGCTGTGCTTGCTAAGTTTATTTGCCTTTGTTCTGAAAGCTATTGCATGCTAGCTTATATGCAGTATAAAGCACCTACAACACTTTTAAACGTATTATTGAGCGATGATGAACCGACTGCTAATGGAACTGGCCCTGGTAGACTAGGGAGGTGTGGTCCCATTTCGTAAAAATTTCTTCTTGTGGATTTGGCATCTCCTAGTCTTAAGGCTAGAAGAAATCCACGTGGACCTTGTACTTGTCGTATTATAGAATCTGGTCAAGCATTGCACACGGGTCTCATTAGCTATTCCAAAGAAGGTGTTATTCTCGAAATTCTGTCGTACATACATAAGTATAATGTCGGGTGTGTCAAAGCCTTTTACAACTTGATTTGAACTGAGCGCGTTTGACTTTAAGCATTGAAATAGACAGAGAGACAGTAAGCAATTGTCTATGATCGAGAGCTAAAGCAATTCATCCATCTATTTAGTCACCCGTATACACAATCAAGTGATTTACAAAGGGCAGAGTTTATTCTTCCAATGAGTTCTTCTTACCTTTTGGACGAAAGGACTTTTTTTCACCTTAACGATAGAGATGATCTGATACGTATAATGCGTAAAATGACAACTACTCATAAAGAAGCATAAAAAACTTATAAAGATCCTTTTGTTGGTGTATAGAAAAATCAAAAGAGAATCAATAGAAGAAAGAAAATCAACATGGAAGAAAGAGGGATTTTGTCTGCGCGCAACAGATTCCCATTGCGTGGTGCACAACAGGTGCATTGCGGGGATCAGATAATGAACAATTGCATGGGGCGCAATGAGTATCCTGCATACTTGTGCAATATAATACAATTGTGCGGAAATGGGGTTCGCACATGTGGTTGCCTATAAATACTCCCCTTTCCCTCCTAATTTGATCCATTCACAAGTACGGATCTCTAGAGGATTCGAAGAAATTCGAGATTTCTCCAAGGCTTTCTCCAGGTATTCCACGGGAGAAGAAGAAGAAGAAAATAATGTAGTGGACACGTTGCGCCGCGCACAACAGGTGTTCATTGCGTGGCGCGCAATGCCCTTATTGCACGCGTAGTAGATTCCAGTTATATATATATATATTCACAGATTCTTCGTAAAGATGGCAAGTTTTTTTTTATGGAATTTGACTCTCGTTCATAATTATCATTCATAATCATATCCCAAGCACATCAGAAAAGGAATGGAGGATTTTTGGATCCACAAAATCCCTCTGTCATTAAGATAGAGATGTTCAAGGCCGAAATGCTACCGAAATCATCATTCAAATTATTTTCATTTATATTGCTATATTTTTATATATTTTTTGTAATGGAATCAAGGGATATATGAAGATGTAAAAGACTTCCATAATTAATAAAATAATCAATAATGATTGTTCTTTCATTTTCCTTTGTTATTATTAAATACAAATATCCCAACCAAATATACTTTGTTTCTTGTCGAAACAAAATGACGACTCCACTGGGGATAGAACCCATAGTTTCTGGTTGATTTATCTATATGTTCAATACTAACTTTGGAATTTTCAATAGAACTTTTACCATCCAATGGCATCGCAATGACGCCAAAATGGTGATTCTCAACGGGAACATCCTCCCCTTCATCTCCAAAAGAAAGTATATTCTGCTTAATTTGCATCACTAATATATTGTTATTTTCTATAGGAACTTCGATCCCTTCTGGCTACAATAGCTTCCTTTTTAAACAACACGATTTTCTACTTTACACCCACTAGATTTGTCATCGATTATATTCATAACATGTGAGTATCGTCCAAGACCAATGACAAGTAAATCTAGTCAACTCTGATTGAAGACAACAAGCCACTAGCAATGACTCGGGTGGTTTCGATATCACCAATACCGCAAAATAATGAGGAAGAATGGACAGTTGTGTCATCTAGGGGAGCGAAAGTTCGATCTCCTCTGACTACGAGCCCAATCCCACTACAAATAGTTAGAGGACCTATTACGCATAATGCATTAAGACAAAATCCCGCATTAGCTCCGCTGCTATTATATCCAGGACAAGCCGAAGTTGTTTCCCTTACTCCACGGAATTTTTCGTTTCTCCCAATCGCGACTTTCTAGTGGACTTGAAAAGAGAAAGGAAAATCCCCCCTGATGAATGAACTATCTCCTCTAGGACTTACTACGGTTACACCATCACAAACATTGTCCCATATATCCCTGCATCGAAGTTGCTAGAGTCGTGTGAAAGAATCAATGGATTTAATGGAGATTCCTTCTCTTTGAATTTCCCCTCAACAAAATATTCTCACTCTACCTCGACAGTAAGACAATTGGGAAGTAGAAGATCAGCTGTCTATATGGCTGGAACAAGTTAGAATCAAACACCATCTACAGATGAACTCTTAATAGAAATGGTGCATGCATAAACAATTCTTACGGAGGAATGTAGGAGCCTCAGAGAAGCGCTGGCTACATTAGCCCATAATGTAGCTTGGTGTTCACAACCCTAAGTGTAGGGTCACGATGTAGTAATAATCTCGGTGAGATCGAGGTCGAATCCACAGGGACTAATCTTGTACGTATTCTGAAAATAACTAGAACTAGAACTAGAAGAAGATCTAAATCTAAATTTGGAATAATAGAGAGTAATTGTGAATGAGATTTCAATAATTAAAAGGGAACTAGGGTGTCAAGGATCCACTTGTACCTATCTGGATGATATTTTGCTTGATTTCAGAAACACAATTGGAATTGGAGTCCTATCCTATCCAATTGGAAGATGAAGCAATTATACAAAATCTAAACTTTTTATTGATATAGTCCTCAATGAAGGAGTATTGTGAGGATTGGAAGGGATTTCATCACTCTACCATGCTCAGGAGATGATAGTGAACAATGGGATTTACAATCTCACAATCTCAAAATAGGAAAAGAAGATATTCAAAGCTATCACAACATCTATTGTAATTTGAGTCACAATAAACCATAGACAAATGAAAATATTCATTAAATTCAAACTAAAAATCAATGAAGTTCAACATAAACAAGAATCAAAGAAAAATAAACATCTCAACACGCTACAAGCTTTACCTCTTAGCCCTAGCTAAGAGATTAGCTAGTCATAGCTAACTCAAAAACATAAGACAAACAAGAAGATCTACTAGAACGCATGAAGAAATCAAAGTAGAAGGACGTCATCAGCGCTCCACTTAGGCCTCATCTCCCTTTTCGAACCCTAGAAGATGCTTTGGAGTATCTTAGGGAGTCCTATTTATAGTTGTGGAACTTTAACTTTCTCACCGAGTTGGAAAAATCTAGAAACCACCTCAAATTTACGCACTCCGCGTAAAATTTGCATAACCTTCGATGACACCTTCGATGTCATCGAGAATCGTCTAGAACTATCAGCCAGTTTAGCCCAAAATTCCTAAATTTATCGATGTCATCAAACTGCCTTCGATTGCACCTTCGATGTCATCGAAGTCTATTTCGGCACTTTTTTAGAACTATATTTTTCTGGCCCTAGAATTTCAAAATATTTTTTTTCAGGACAATTTTCAGGATTCCTTTTCTTCACTTCAAATCTTCGATTCTCTTCATTCTCCACTTAGTTTTCTTGGATCTTTGGCATGTGAATTCGTCATTAATGACTTCCAAATTTTTAATTCTTCATTGTCTTCTTTTGAGCTCTAAATCCATTCTTTTAAGCCCATATTTATCATAAGCTTCCGAATCATCTCACAATACAAACATGTATAAAATATACCCATTAAACATTATCATATTTATATAACCAAGATATAAACAGGGGGAAATATGCAATATTTGACACTTAACACCCCCCAACCAACATTTTGCTAGTCCCGAGCAAAACATGCGTGATATAACCTTCAATTCACAATGTTCAAACCTTTTCCAGAAAACAATCTTTTATGTAAACAAGTATAAATGAGTATAATCCAAAGAAGTAAGAGTGAAAATTTAAAAACCTAGAGCCGAATCAAACGAGCAATCAATCAAATAGGTTCTCCATCAATCACTTAAGAGCATAAGTTCATATATCAAGTTTTTTCAACGTGCTTAATGAATTCCAACTTACTTTCTATAAGAAAAAATATATTATCGTTTCATAATGTTAGCCATGCTCATCACCTCAAGGATAATTGAATAATCACGTGCTGATTCCGAACTTATCCCCCTTTTCTTCTTTTTTCAGTTTTTGATTTTATATCGACGGTCCCTTTTTATTCATTCTTTTCAGACTTTATATTTTTTTCATTTAACAAAAAAAATTTCTTTTCCAGTCTTGTCACCATACATGACCTTTTTATCAATCTCACTATTTTTTTAATTGATTCTTTTTTATATTTTTAAGGTGGATAAAAATCTCCAGACTTAATTCTCAATATCTATCAATGATAGACATACTAACAATGAGAAATTCTAGTACAATTCACTGAAAGCAATTTGAATGTGGCTTGTGATTAGATTAACATGATATTCAAACTTCCTGTTAATCAATTAAGTGCAAGAACTTAAGTGATAGTTTACTCGGTCGATCAAACTCCAATAATTTAAAATTCAACCGCCATCTTATCATCATGAATGAATGATTTCCGAAGTATGTTTCAGTCATGGAACACCTTCATCCTATCCTTGCAAATTCTCGAGTTCTCATAAGCATCGCTCTAGATTTCATCGAGTTCATTCAGTTGAAACTTGCGTAACAAGCCAACATTGTTTAAGTTAAAGTTCATATTTTTGATAGGCCAGTAGGTTTTATGCTCCAACTCCACAGGTAAGTGGAAAGCTTTCTTATAGACGATTATAAAGGGAGACATTCCAATGAGGGTCTTAAAAGTTGTACGATAAACCCATAAAGTATCAGTTAAATGAATTGACCAACCCTTACGGTCAGGTTAACCGTTTTTTCTGGGATTTGTTTAATTTCTCTGTTGGAAATCTCAGCTTGTCCGCTTGTCTACGGGTGATATGGAGTGCTCACCTTATGAGAGATGTCATATTTCTTCATTAAGTTCTCAAATGGCCTATTATGAAAGTGTGAACCTCCATCAATAATGATGGCTTGAGGCGTTTCGAACCGAGAAATGATGTTTTCTTTTAAGTATCTAATGACCGTTTGATGATCATTGTTCTGGCATGGGATTACTTCAACCCACTTAGTGACATAGTCTACTGGTAATAAGATGTAATTATTACCAAAAGATTGGGGGAATGGTCCCATGAAATCGATGCCCCAACAATCGAATGCTTCAATGATAAGAATTGGGTTTAGTGGCATCATATTTCGATGGGACAATCCTCCTAATTTTTGATAATGCTTACAAGCTTTGCAAAACTCATGAGTATCTTTGAACATAGTGGGCCAATAAAAGACGCACTGTAGAATTTTGACTGTAGTCTTTTTAGCAAAAAAGTGACCACCATAGGCCTGAGAGTGACAAAAGGAGATGACACTCTGATGTTCATTGTCTGGCATACATCTCCTTAGAATTTGGTCTGGGTAATATTTAAATAGATAGGGATCATCCCAGAAAAACTTAAGTACCTCGGTAAAGAATTTCTTTTTATCTTGTACAGTCCAATATGTCGGCATGAAATCTGTGGTAAGATAATTCGCAATGTCAGTAAACCAAGGTAATTGGGAGAGTTTAAACAATTGTTCGTTAGGAAACATGTTATTTATCAGTGTTGGCTCAAGGGAATCAGGAAGATGAAGCCTAAAGAGATGATCAACCACTACATTCTCTACTCCCCTTTTGTCTCGTATTTCTATGTCATCTTAGAGTAGAAGGATTCATCTTATCAAGTGGGGCTTAGCATCATTCTTAGAAAGAAGCTACTTCAGTGCCTCATGATCAGTGTAAATGATTATCTTAGATCCGATCAACTAGGACCTAAATTTGTCCAAGGCGAACACTACGGCTAAGAGCTCCTTCTCCGTAGTTGAGTAGTTCACTTGGGTAGAATTTAAAGTTCTACTCACGTAGTGAAGCACACAGGGCTTCTTCTTTTTCCTCTGGCCTAACACCGCTCTAATAGCATAGTCTGATGCATCGCACATAATCTCAAAAGGGATGCTCCAATCGAGTGGCTACATGATAGGAGTGGTAGTCAACATAACCTTAAGCTTAGTGAAAGCTTCTTGGCATTGTTCAGTCCACTCATATGGTATATCTTTTTTAAGGAGATTACATAAAGGATGAGAGAGATAACTAAAGTCTTTTATGAATCATCTATAAAATCCGGCGTGTCCCAAGAAGGATCGCACATCACGTATGCTCTTAGGTAGAGGTAGGTTAAAGATAAGGTCAATTTTAGCCTTGTCTACTTTAATTCCCATGGAAGAAATTATGTGTCCAAGCACTATTCACTTGGGAACCATGAAATGACATTTCTCCTAATTCAAAATCAAATTCTTTTCCTTACATCGATTCAGCACATTTTTAAAAATTTTCAAACTCTCACTGAAGGATGAGCCAAAGACAGAGAAATCATCCATGAAGACCTCTAAATATTGCCCCACCATGTCAAAAAGTATACTCAACATGCACCGCTGAAAGGTGGTGGGGGCATTACATAGTCCGAATGGCATCCTTCGGTAAGCAAAGGTGCTAAAGGGACATGTGAACGTAGTCTTTTCTTGATCTTTAAGAGCTATCTCTATCGGATTGTAGACCGAATATCCTTCAAGGAAGTAGTAGTAAGAGTGATTGGCTAGCCTTTCCAAAATTTGATCAATGAAGAGTAAAGGGAAGTGGTCCTTCCTTATAATGGTATTTAACTTCCGGTAGTCAATGCATATTCTCCAACCAGTAGTAACTCTAGTTGGCACGAGTTCATTGTCGCCATTGGCTACGATGGTGATTTCAGACTTTTTGGGAACTAATTGAGTTGGACTCACCCATTGACTGTCAGATATAGGATATATGATACCCGCGTCCAACAACTTAAGTACCTCAGCCTTAACCACTTCCTTCATGTTTAGATTTAATCGACATTGTGATTACTGAGAGGTTTTTACATTATCCTTAAGATGAATACGGTATACAAATCAAAGGATCAATTCCCTCGAGGTTCGTAATTGACCATCCAAGGGCTCCTTTATGCTCAATGAGAGTGAAAATAAGCACACTCTCTTGTTCTTTCTCAAGGTGGAAAGAAATCACCACTAGGTATATCTCATCTTGACCTAAATAGACATATTTAAGATTAGTAGGTAAAGGTTTTAGGTCAAACTTCGATGCTTTGAGGCTAGGCGGAAGAGGCACTACATGGGTTTGGTGCAATTTCTTAAATTGTGGCCTTCACAGGTTAACTTCAAGTACCGACGTAACATCAAGCATGACATCCATCTCCCTAATTATGTCATCATCTAAATATGGGGAGTGGGCTAAGCATGTCTCTAAAGGGTCAGAGTATAGAGTCGAAAACGCTCTATCTTTCACGAAAGAATCTATCAAGTTAATGTCGTGGATATCATCAACATTCTTTGACTGTTTATTCATGTTGAAAAAGATATTGAGTTCTAATGTAATATTTTCGAAAGATAAATTCATAATCTCATTCCTACAATTAATGATTATATTTGATGTAACAAGGAATGAACGACCAAGAATAACGGGAATTTGAGTGCTCATATCTACGATGGGTTGAGTATCCAAGACAATAAAGTCTACTACATAGTAGAATTTATTAACCCGAACCAACACATCTTCGATCATTCCTCTCTGTACACGGACTGAACGATCAGCAAGTTGTAATATGGTTTGGGTGAGTTTTAATTCACCTAGACCCAATTATTCATAAACCGAGTAAGAGATCAGATCTACACTCGCCCCAAGTCAAGAAGTGCATGCTCAATCTGGTGATTCCCAATTATACAGGTGATAGTTGGGCTACAAGATCTTTATATTTTTGTGTCACATCTTGCTTGAGGATGGCAGTCACCTTTTTTGTCAAAAAAATTTTCTTTTGAATGTTTTGCTGTCTTTTGGTAGTGCATAGATCTTTCAAAAATTTGGCATATGAAGGAATTTGTTTAACAACATCCAACAAAGGAATGCTAACCTTCACTTGTTTTAACACCTCTAAAATATCCTATGAATTAGCTAGAGGTTTTGGTACAATCAATCGTTGATGGAATGATGCAATTGGCTTACTTTGGGGTTCCGTTCTAACCCGTGTGGAACATTGCTAGGTCTATCATTCTCAACTTCTTCCCGGTCCTTGGGCTTTTCATCCCTCGTCAGAATAATTTTGATAATAATCTTCTCACTCCTAAGAGTGATGATAGACTTAGCCTGCTCCATCTGATTTGAAGAGCTTAGGTTACTTATTTCATATTACAGTTTTGGATTGTGGAGAGGCTGGGTAGGAAGGATCCCTTTCTCCCCAATTGAATTTTTTTTATCTCAAACCCTTGTATGGCCTTTGTAAGGTCTTTAAAGGGTTGTAACATACCCTGATTCAAAAGCTCTTGATTTTGAATATGTTTTAAGGCCGGATGCTCTTAAGGTTTCCTTTGATTCAAAATTTGGTTAAGGATCTCTTGAGGAGTAGCGGTTTGTCCATTTCTCCAACTGAAATTTGGATGGTTCCTCCAACTTGAGTTATATGTATTTGAGGTGGGTCCACTAAAAGGTCTTTGGTAATTATTTACGGTATTTGATTACTCATTCAATATCTCTTGAAAAGAAAGAATTGTTAGATAATTCTCAGTTATATGTATGTTACAAGCACAAATACCACAAACAACTTCCATAGCCTTTTCGGGTTCTGCCTTCTTAAGTTCCATGGCCTTGACTTTTCTTGTGAGTTTGGCTATTCTTGCATTTACATCATCTTCCTCTTTTAAGACAT
The DNA here is from genome assembly GCA_030180095.1 of Magnolia changhungtana. Lineage (NCBI taxonomy): Eukaryota > Viridiplantae > Streptophyta > Magnoliopsida > Magnoliales > Magnoliaceae > Magnolia > Magnolia changhungtana. Next base: position 1,789,493 of record JASAUF010000222.1, on the reverse strand, counting down.
AAATTCCTCCTATTTTCTTTGATTGAGTAGGCTTAGAAGTAGTAGTTCTTGAGGAGGTATCCCAAGATTGCATGTTTTCAGCGAGTATCAAAATAATCCCACGCATCATCGGCTTCCTTGTTCATGAATTCCCCATTGCATATCATCTCCACAAATTGTTGCATATATGAGGTCAATCCCTCATAGAAAAATCTTGTTATATGCCATGTTTTGTAGCCATGTTGTGGACATGAATTTATGAGATCCTTAAATCGCTCCCAACATTGGAAGGTCTCATCTTCTTTTTGCGTAAAATTCATGATTGCTTTCCTTAAGGTATTTGTTTTGTGATATGAGAAGAACTTTTTAAGGAACTCCCTTGTCATCTCAGCTCATGTGCCAATGGACTATGGTCTTAAGGAATGTAACCATGACTTAGCCTTTTCTTTTAAAGAGAAGGAAAATAATTTCAGTCTTATTGTGTCCTCAAACATGTTTAGGAAGTGTAATGTAGATATTATCTCATCAAACTCTTTCATATTAAGTATGAACTTTCATATTCTAGTCCATGAAACTTTGTAAGTAGTTGAATCACCTCCGGTTTAACATCCACAATTCCTGCATTCAATGAAAATATCATGCAGGAAGGTGTACTCAGCCTCGACAGTTGTAAATAATCTCGTAGAGTATAAGGCGGGGGTGCATTATGCACCTCGTTTTCATCTCGAACTTCCTCAACTGGAGGTTGAGGTTGATTTGCAGCCATCACTTCTATTGACTCAGAGGGTCTCAAGTGGTGTCTAATCCTGCGATGGATAGGCAACCCTTCGATTAATCCTCCACTCAAAAGACGTAGAGTGTTATCACGGACCAACTTGGGCATGAAGCACTCTCAGCCCTCAAGTAACTAAACCAAACTAAACGTAAGAAGAAAGAAAACTAATGCAAATAAGAATTCTAGAAAAGAAAGAGAATTGGAAAGAGGTTATCGGATTGGAGTTTCTATGTTAAGATCCTACAAAACAGAAAACAATGTTAGTTTCTAAAAATAATTTCAGAAAAAATCCTAATCTAAAAGCATAGTAGAAAAATGAACCCTAATCTTAACCTAATTCTAATACCAATTAATCTCGGAAAAAATGCAGCCGTAGTCCTCAGCAACGGCGCCAAAAACTTGTTCATAACCCCAAGTGTAGGGTTGCGTTGTAGTAATAATCTCGGTGAGACCGAGGTCAAATCTGAAAATGGTGAGCTCTCGACCCTAGAGGGGGGGGGGGGGGGGCATGAATAGGACTATGACAAATAAAAATAAAATGCAGAATATAAAAGCAGATAGCTGAAACAAATATCAATCTCAATTGCAATAGTGTTGATAGGTTGAAACAAACGTTGTTCAAAGGACAACCTTACACCAAAAACCAAAGTTTATGTCTTGAACTCGATAAGGATAAAAAATTAAAACTAAAACAAGAAGCAATAGAAAGGAATCTAACTATTACAACATTCACCACATGTACATGAAAGAGATACAAACATTTAACACACATACATCACATACATCATCATCATCATCATCCACCATAACTCCAAGAATTATAGTGGTTCGGTGTGTACACCAACTGTTCACAAACAGTCACACCTACTCCACTCCCAATAATCATAACCCATGTGATATTGGCTTTCACTATGAAATAAGGTTTTCCAAGGTTCACCTTAAAACCTTTACAATTGCATTTTCAATGGACTATCACAATTAAAAACCTCGCGCTGAGATTTTCTGGCTATCTCAGTCAAAACCATAAGAGATTTTTTAGCTTATCTCACAAACCAAAACAGAGATTTTTTGGCTTATCTCACAAACCAAGAAGCAATAAAAATATACTTATTTGAAGATTCTGCTTGATGTAGCCTGGTAAAACTGCTTCACTTGTAGATGAGAATGTTCAATGTCCAACACACATGTAGAAGGGTTCTACGTTCTAAATGAATTTTAATTAAGCTTAAAACTGGGCTACTTGATTGAATTCCTTAGATCTCAAAAGGGTAGAGAAGAACTCCCTTTTACAAAGTAAGATTGAAATCAAAGAGATCAAGAAATAATCAAATAAGCTATAAAAGAATTTAAAATTACCGGTCAATAGCTTGACAATGATGGAGACTTTTCTCTTAGAGTGGTGACTTGATTTAGCTTGGAATGAATGAAAAATACTGAGAAAAGACCTCTATTTATAGGCAGAAAAACGGTTCATTCGATTGGTCTAAGGATAGCCTCGACTGCTCCTGAGAACAACCAAATTTCAAAAATTCTGGCGCAATCAGATAAAACTGACCTCGACTGGTCGAGTGGGGTCCAAAACAGTTGTTGAAGTTCGAGGTTAGCCCTTCTCGACTGGTCGAGCACTATTCACATGACTGGTCAAGCAGGGTGCTTGATTGGTCATGATTTGTTCACAACCTCAAGTGTAGAGCTGCGATGTAGTAATAATCTCGGTAAGACCGAGGTCGAATCCACAGGGACTGAACCTTGTACGTAATCTGAAAGTAACTAGAACTAGAAGTAGAAGAAGATGTAATCTAAATCAGGAAAATTCAAGAGAATAATGGTGAATTATTAATTAAAACTTGTAAAATTCAAAGGTGGGAAACTAGGGTGCCAAGGATCCACTTGTAGCCATCAGGGAAATCTATGCTTGATTCATAAACATAACTGGAATCAGAGTCCCATCTTCATTCAATTGGAAGATAATTCATTAAAATCCAAATTTAAACTTCCTTTGATCTAGTTTTCAAGAGATGATAGGAATGAGAATTATAATTGATTCCATCACAAAACCCTGCCCATGAGACAAAGCAAACAATAGAACTTAACCAATCCACATCTAATCTGAGAGAGTTATGAACGTTAGGAAGGATTCCATCATCTAACCATGTCCATGAGACGATGGTGAACAACAAGATTCCTATGATCATAACCTCAACACATGCACTGAATATACTCAAAGCTATCACAGATCCATTGTAATTTAAGTCACAACAAACCATAAAAAACTATGAATATTCCATATAATCAAACTAGAAGCAGGGAGAGTTCAATAAACATAAATCAAAGCCATAGAAAACACCCCATCATGCTACAAGCTTAACCTCTTAGCCCTAGCTAAGAGGTTTAGCCGATCATAGCCATGATCAAAACTAAAATCTCTTAACAATGATCATCAAGGAAAAAGAAAGAAAAATAAATCAGAAGAAAGAAGAAACTTGAAGCCATCCACATCGTTTCTCTCTCTCTCTCTCTCTCTCTCTCTCTCTCTCTCTTTCCATGTTCTTCACTTCATGTCCAAAGATGTAATCTCTCTCTCTCTCTCTCTCTCTCTCTCTCTCTCTCTCTCTTCTCTTCTCCTTTTATGGGTAGCAGGGGTCGGTTTAGAGGCAATAGGAGTCGGTGCGTAGGGAAAGGCGGTGGCTGGAGTGCTTTTACGTAGCTCTTTACGCGTGCGCAGCAAAGAAACACAAACAAACTTGTGTTTGGAGGGATGTTCGGGACGCTGATCGTCCCATCTTTTGAATTGCCTCCTTGACAACGCCCCACCTTGGTGAACTTCTGGATGGTTTAGATCATTGATCCAATCACGGACGGTGGGCCACAATTGGCCGGATTGCCCGACTTTCTCGGAAGCAAGCCATGCGTACGAGATTGGGCTGAGGTGTTCGGTGGGCCCCACAGTGATGTTTTCGAAGAAATCCACCCCATCCATTAGATTCATGGTGCAATTTTGGTTGGAAAGGGGTGGTTTTGGTCGAGTTTGGTGCAACCCAAAGGATCAAATCTTTCCACCATTCATCCTGCGTTTAATGGCGATCTGCATGTGTCCACATGCATGGGACCAAAAGGACTCCATGGCTAGGGTCGTGGCCACCCCCTGGATCGAATGAAGGGTTCAGATCGTCCATTAGGACGATGGGGATAGCCCACTAATCATCACAGCATCTGTTCGTTGCGAACGCTATGTGTAAACGGAAACCAGATCGGGTTAACGAGCCTTGACCAAAAATCTTTGTCCGTTGTGGTGCGGTTGTGCACACTCACCTCTTCATGTGGGGTCCATCGTGATGTTCGTGAGAAATCCGCTCCGTCCATCCTCCCTCTCATCCAATTGAAGAGATTAAGACTAAAATTGAAGCATATCCAGATATCAAGTGGGCCCAGAATTAGTGATTTAGTGACTGATTAGTTCGTTGGGCCACTTCCACAAAGATCCAAGGGCTGAATTTTTATGTGTACAGTTAATTTAGGGTCCTCAGGCCAGATGTAAAGTTTTAAGCCAAACAGATGGTGGGAACCCTGTAATCTTGCATTCAGGATAACTTTGAGGCCCCTTTAACTTCAATCACTTGATTTTCTCGGATCTTTGGTGTGTAAATTCTTCGATCTCGGTCTCCTAGGATCCGTCCCTTGCCTTGGTGATTTGTGAGAATCAAATCCATGCCTTTAGTACCCCTTTTTAGTCCAAGCTCTTAAATTCACCTTGCAATAAAAACATGATTAAAATAGGACGTTAAACATTATCATGTACATAAAATCAAGTAATGAGTGGGGTTTAATATGCAATATTTGACCCTCAACATGACCCTACCAGAAAAATTCAAAATTTTGAGATTTTTCCTGGACTAGTCGAGACAAACCCTGGACTGGTCGAGCCAGAGCCTGGACTAGTCGGACATAGGCTAAGACTAGTCGAAGCAAAGCCTATAATAAGCATAATAACCTATATAAAATATGCAATATGAATGACCTAATCCTAAGGTCTTTTTAGAGTCATATATACCTATAAGTTGAACAATGAACCATGTAACTTTAGTTGCTTTCAATTGATCTTTGTACTTGAAGTTCTTGAACTTGATCTTGAGCTTGTATTTTCACTTGGGCTTGAATTCGAAGTTGCGCTTGGACTTGAATTTGAAGTTACACTTGGACTTGAAGCAATACTTGAAGTTGAACAAACTTCATGACTTGAGTTTAGCATATCTTCACTTAAAGGTGAACTTTCCATCACTTCACTTGAAGGTGAACTTTCCATCACATGAACAAGTCGATCAAATCAAAGTGGTTTGTCATAATGAAATTTAACAACAAAGGGCGCTTTATATACAATACAACACTTACAGAATCCACATGGACTAATCTTATACATATTCTGAAAAGAACTAGAACTAGAACTAGAAGAAGATCTAAACCTAAATCTGGAATAATGGAGAGTAATTGTGATTGAGATTTCAATAATTAAAAGGAACTAGGGTGCCAAGGATCCACTTATAGGTATTTAGATGTTACCTTGCTTGATTCCAAAAACACAATTGGAATTGGAGTGTTATCCTATCTAATTGAAAGATGAAGCAATTATACCAAATTTAAACTTTTTATTGATCTAGTCCTCAATGAAGGAGTATTGTGAGGATTGGAAGGGATTCCATCACCTTACTATGTCTAGGAGATGATGGTGAACAATAAGATTTACCAATCTCACAATCTCAAAATAGGAAAAGAAGATATTCAAAGCTATCACAACATCTATTATAATTTGAGTCACAATAAACCATAAAAAATTGAAAATATTCCTTAAATTCAAACTAGAAATCAATGAAGTTCAACATAAACATGAATCAAAGCAAAATAAACATCCCAACATGCTATGAGCTTCACCTCTTAGCCCTAACTAGGAGATTAACTAGTCATAGCTAACTCAAAAACATAAGAAAAACAAGAAGATCTACTAGAATCCATGAAAAAATTAAAATAGAAGGACGTCGTCAGCGCTCCACCTAGGCCTCCTCTCCCTTTCCAAACCCTAGAAGATGCTTTGAAGAATCCTAGGGAGTCCTATTTATAGTTGTGGAACTCCAACTTTCGCACCGAGTTGGAAAAATCTAGAACTGCCTCAAATTTACGCACTCCGCGTAAAATCTACTTAACCTTTGATGACACTTTCGATGTCATCGAATATGGCTTCGATGCCATTGAGAATCGTCTAGAACTGTCCAACGAGTTTAGCCTAAAATTCCTGAATTTATCAATGTCATCGAACTGGCTTCGATTGCGCCTTCGATTTCATCAATGTCTATTCTAGTACTTTTTCAGAACTATGTTTTTCTAGCCTCAAAATTTCAGAGTATCTTTTTTTCAGGACAATTTTCAGGATTTCTTTTCTTCACTTCAAATCTTCGATTCTCTTCATTCCTCACTCAGTTTCCTTAGATCTTTGGCATGTGAATTCTTCATTAATAACTTTCAAATCTCCAATTCTTCATTGTCTTCTTTTGAGCTCTAAATCCATTCTTTTAAGCACATATTTATCATAAGCTTTCGAATCACCTCGCAATACAAACATGTATAAAATATACCCATTAAGCATTATCATGTTTATAAAACCAAGATATAAACAGGGGGAAATATGCAATATTTGACACTTAACACCCGGGTCATTGCATCTCTTATAATGACCACAATAAATGGAAATGAACAACAAGGAGAATGTTCATAACTGCTGAGGGCATGGTTACATGAGTCGATTCTCATAAATCAAACGATGACACGAGATGACATATGACAAGTAGTGGTAGAGGCTGTCAGAATAGAAAAAGAACGGGAACATCCAGACAAATTTTATTTCAGAACGCCATACCCTCGTGAGCTTGAGGATGTGTCATTTCCTGTAAACTTTAAATACTTAGTCTTTTAGAAGTTTAATGGAGATGGATCGCCAGAAGCACATTTGATCCATTTTATTATCATAATGGGAATTTCTCAATAGTTCTGCAGTACTGTTTATGGTTGTTCGAATCGTTGCTCACTGGAAAAGCCTTTCAATGGTATTCTAACCTAGAACCGGAATCTATACGCACCTGGGATCAGATGCAGGATACTTTCATGGAAAAATTCTTTTAATCCGACCGAGATGTCAATATTATTGAGTTAGCGTCTGTACAGTAGAGGGAAGGCGAACCAGTATAAAAATTTATCGATCGATGGAAGACTCTGGGGGCATCCTGCAGATAACTACCTAAAGAGAAAGAACAGGTAAAGATATGTCTGAACTTAATGGAAACAGGAATTGCATTCAGCCTGCCGAGTGCCGATACACGGACCTTTCGAGACCTCGCTACAAAGGCTCATGCATTGAAGATTATGACTAAGAAAATGCCCACCTTCTAGAATGAAACAATGCAGTAAGGACCGAGTCGACTAGTAACAAATGTTGCTGACTAGGAAAAGAAAAGAGAAGATCGTGACAACAAATGCAGAATAAAGAGAAGAGAAGACACAGATCACTACAGAGGTCGAACGACCAACAAGTGACCTAGGTAGTATGACTTTCATGAGGGATACAAATTTGAAAAGAAAGGTGTTCTCCCCATGATGAATCAATTGAATTGCCCCAGCTAAAATGCCTGAAAGAAGTTAGGATGACAAAAGAAAATAATTATTGTCACATCGTCGCTTGCTAGGTCACCTGACCAAAAATTATTTCACATCGAAGAACATATTGTAGAAAATGATAAACAGAGGTGAAATTGTGATGGAAAAAACAAAAGGAACGAAGTAGAAAGGTAATTGCAAACATGGCATCTATTCGGGAAATCTCATGCAAGAGTATAAAGTATAAAACATTCAAGCGTGAACAATGGTGACCATATACATATGATAGCCAGAAGAAAGAAGATTGTAATGTAATAGTCATTAAGTCTTCTAACAAGTCGACAAATTTACCGCTGATGAGTATGCGCAAGGTGTAAATAGTCACATTACGTTTGAGGAAGAAGATAGCCAGCCCAACTTGAAGGCAAGAAATGTGACAAGCGAGAACAGTGAGAGGAACATATTGCTAACTGACGAGACATCATTGGCCAAAAAAGTAACATACGACGTCGTGAGCCACTTGAAAGGTATCCCTGCTCGGTTGAGCATATATAATGTGTTACGACTATCAAAAGATTTTCACCAAACATTGATTCAAGCTTTGTTAGACGACGGTATGAGAAAAGCACTGATTGTTGAAATGGAAAACACGGAGTCGAGAAAAGAAAACTACTTAGCATAGGCTAATACGCTCGAAGTAACAGAAGTAAACAATTGTATTTCTGTTATCACTTTTTTTCTGACAGTGACTGAATGGATGACAAGGACCATAATAGATCGTTGATGGTCGTCGGCTATATCCACGGGAAACAGGTTAAACGAATAATGTTGGACAATGGCTCTATGATAAATTTATTACCATTAAACATGCTCGATAAGCTGGGATATTGTCATTCGCATGTGTACCAGTGGGATGATGATTCAGGGTTTCAATCAAGATGGTCAAAGTGTGGTAGGAAAGATTACGTTAACATTGGAAATAGGTGATTTCATCACAAACATTGTGTGCCATGTAATCGATCCAGTAACAATGTATGATCTCCTCCTAGGACGGTCATGGATGCACCAGTATGGTATCATACCATCTACCATACACCAGTGTTTCAAATTGCGAGAATGGGCTCCAATATAAAGTAATAACTGACACGAAAACATATACGGAGGCATAATCTTTCTTCACAGATGCAAGTTATTACAAATGAGTTCATAACAGAAGAAAGCAAAGTGGAAAGCAAGTAAAACGTAATGCTGAAAGATGAGCATACTAGTAATAGAAAAGAAAGTCGTGAAAATAGAATTATCCAAAAAAGCAGACAAAAAGAAGAAATTTTATTTCGTGCCAAAACATCTAAGGCAACTCGACCAACCCCCTTTAACATTGTTATCACGGGAACAGATGGAAATATTACAGTCAAATTACATGGTACCAGCATCGCGAGTTGAAAGGAGCAAACCATTCCTTGCTGTACCAAAACAGTTCTACGTACAACCTAATTGAAGCAATCTAGAGCCAATCAAATTTTATGCTCCATCAGAGAAGGAGATAGAAGAATGGATGAATGAAATAGTAACCCGTGATAAGCTCTTGTTGGAGGATTTAAAAAGATACAACACAATCAGCATAAAGATTATGCAAAATATGGGGTTCTATTGTAATGAGCTGACAAGACTAAGCAATGGTTAGGGCATTCAAGTCCCGATCAATGTAAATGAAAGAAAACGGGAAAAGTTATGTGAACTGGGGGCATCTCCCATAATGAAAGAATATGAAATATACGGTCATGTCCTTCATGGATGGATATGCTAGATATAATCGGAGACCTATTACGGCTATCCATAGAACTGGGGGCAATTTCAATTCCAAATGAGATGGGCCATATAACACAACAGAGGTTTATTATAATGAGGCCCATTGAGTTGTAAACCAAAACAGACAAGGCATCATAATACCTGTCAATGCTTGATTCATTAAAAATATCATCCTTGAATGATAAAAGTTTTGATTGTGAAGATTGTCAAAGAAATCTTGCATAATCAAAAGGGGGAAGAATACATACGATTTTATAATTGCGATAAGCATTGTAAAGAGGCTAAAAGCCATGTACTCTCTGTATGCCACCTTGAACAAAGAAGAAATTCACAATCATATTATTGCTTTCAAACCTTCATAAAGACTTTTCGAGTCAACAATTGACAAAAAAGTGACAATTAAAGAATCTGCAATAATAGTGGCGATATAAATATTAACAGTCTGTGGTTGTCTCACTTACTGTCGAAGACTTACCGGCTTATTCAATTCACATAATTATAAATCATTGCCTATTACTGCCATTATCGTCAATTCAAGATTATCATCAATTATGGAATATTAATATTATTGCAGATCATCATTTATTATTGTCGAGTTGAATTATCGCTGCCAAGACAATATTATCGCCATCAAAATGATCATATCATCAATTCGCTCTATACCATGGATAACAGTGGTGAAAGCTAGTGGATAAAAGCCCACAAATGCTAACCATGCGTAAGCCCTATATTAAAACAATGGCGATATATAATTTATGACAGCAATGAGGCCAGCGACTAAAAGCCCACGAAGGCCAACCACGTAAAAGACCTACTATATCACCAATTCGTCAAATATTATGCGGCAGCGGTGAATAGCCAATGGCCTTAAAAATCCTGGGAAGGGAATCACATGCTTAGACTTATACGGGTAGTAGAGAGAGCCAGAGGCTTAAAAGCCAACGAAGGTCGACCATGCGTGAGACTTGTGCTGCCGGTATCGCTCTTTGATAGCATCATGTGGATGAGCGAGAGAAAATGCCCCCTCATGAATAGATCTAGGTTATGAAAGCGAAGAAAAAGTGGGCCGCGGTGTGAGCTATTTGGTTCATCCATAAATAGGCTAACCATGTGTAAGACCCCCCAGGTTCCTTGCTTGATTTCAGTAGAAACTCATGGGGAAGGGTCGACCTCTAAATGAGCTCCTCTCTCATTAATGGACTGATAGCCATGGATCTAATAGCCAGAAAGGTAGCCTTGTGAGCCCCGTGAACTCTAGAGAATTACTGAGGCCAACGCTGCCCGTAAATCCTACAGAGTTCACCGCCCCGGTAACTTTAATAGGCCCCTCTAATGGACCGTAGTTTGTGAACTCCCCAAGCTGCGGTGGTTCAGTGAACTCCTAAGAGTTACGGAGGCCATTTGCATAAGTCCTACTTACTCTAACTACTCAAGAGGTAAAAATTATGTTTACTCCAACCACTCAAGAGCCAAAAACTGTGTTTGCTCCAACCACTCAAGAGCTTAAACTGTGATCACTCCAACTGCTCAAGAGCTTAAACTGTGTACGGAGCCTTATATACTAACCGAACTCTAAGATAGTTCCACCCATTAATAATAAATATTATATATCATATAGGACATACTAACAAAAGAAGATACTGCTATTGCATTATATTTCCAAGTCACGGACCATACTGAGAAATGCAATAGAAACCTGAATTGATTTATGAAAAAAAACTTGACATGCATAGACATATATGTTTATCGTATTATGCTTCTCAATTATAGAGCATGGAATTGAAATATAAACATTTGCTATTATGTGACATTCACACTTAAAAATCACTCTAAAAAGGATACTGAAATTTCATATATGTGAAAATGTTAATACACATTGATCGAGAAAATATTACAATTCTTTAGAAACACTCAAGGCAGTCATGTATTTCTGTAAATCTTGTTTGAATTGAACTTGGGCAGCTGCAGTATTTAATTCAGAATCGATGATGAGTCTAGCCCGATTAGGAGCATCGGCTAATTCCTATTTTAAGGAAACAACTGTAGCCTCATCCCTCAAAAGCTCTGCCTTCTGAGCATTATATTAGATATTAGTCTTGGTCTTACTCATCTTTAATTCTTCTTCTTATCTTTGAATTTCAAGATTGCCTATTTTCTCCTTAAGCCTGGCTATTTGATCATCAATGGTTGTTACAGTATGCTCAGAAGCCTTTAGTTGTTCCTAAAGAGAGTTATGCTCCTTATCATAGCTAGAAATCATTGTTGAAGTCCTAGAAAATTTATCTTTAAGCAATGATAACTCCTTTTGGTGATTCAAAATTTATGGAGCGATGACTATATCACGAGCTACTTCTAGCTGACAGAGAGAAGTGCAGAAATGAGCCAGGGAATAATGCAAAGGTGAAATATTGATGTTAGCCATTCTTGAGGCATTATCCAAAACCCCCAAAGCAGTATCTAGAATAAACAATTATTCTGGGTCTTTAAACATACAAGCAACATCTGATAAAGCACCTTTGATCAATACAAGCTTGTAAGGAGGGATCTTCTCTAGCAAAAGCATATTCGATACTATAACAACCAAGTTTGAGCTCGCTGAACCGCTTGAAGATAGATTAACTGCAAATATAAAAGATATAAATTGAAGAAATATTATTCATAATAGGTGCGTGGTGTAAATATGAAGCGTTCAAAAGGAATATACCTGCAGTAGAGGTGAGAGGAATAGAGGCTGACACTACCGAAGACCTCATATGTCACGCCCCAAACTCGGAAACCGAGCTCACAAAATTCTCGATTGCCGAATCCGGCACCGATAGCCTCCATAGTACCCCATTCTCGGCTCATGGCACCCATATACCAAGTTCCGATCCTAAGATCCTACAAGGAGGATTTTCAATATAAATTCATTTCACAATAAGCATAACCACAAGCATAACCCACGGACAATAACAAGAAATAATCACAAAATCCACTATGATAAAAAAACTTCAGTACAATGCGAGAAAAGAAATACAAAGATGATAATAACAAGAACTCTAAAAGCTCTATGGCACACTCCTGCTCCTACTCAGCTACGGCCTAGCGTCACCTGCACGCATCAATCATGCTTAAGCTTATAAAAAGCTTAAAGGGTGGTGAAAGTGTGTGCGCAAGGTAGCAATGCAAGCATACAATATCAAAGTAATGCGGAAACATGCTAGTAAGTCCATGAATGCTATCAGTCGTACCAAGGCTATGCGATGCAAGGCATGAATGTTATCGGCTGTACCAAGGCTATGCGATGCAAGGCATGAATGCTACCGGCCACACCAAGGCCATACGATGCAAGAACTACATAGCCAATGTCATGTGCAAGATGCAGCTCAAGCATACCAATCCACATATCAATCCAGCTCATCTATGGTGCATCATATATCAGTATAGTTCTCTCTGGATAATCACCGGGGTCTAGTACACTATACACCAGAGTGCTACCCCACACTTGATGCACAACCATATAAGCGGAAGAGACCTCACTACCCGCCTGACTAGTAGTCTGCCAATATCTACCCAGCACGTCGGTAGCAGACCCATCTATAAGCTGGTCATACTCAACCTAGCAATAACCCCCTTCTCTTTGGGTGGGTAAGGTCACACCCCCTTCCAACCGACCATGACACAGTGGGAGATGCGACCTCTTAGTATTCGGCCCTCATGTTCTCATACATCCACTCGGTCTAGGCATTGGAGCACCCTCTATGGTACTATAAGGGTTTGGAGACTTTCACCCTAGGACATCTACGGTGCCCCCGTGCTTTAACAAGTATTTCTGGTATCCAATCCTACTGTCCATGCTATACCTGCAGAGACTACAATCTTGATGTTGCTAGGGCATACAGTAATTACAACACACAATGCAAGATGCATGAATCACACAAGCCAGTCATGCATCAATCTTGCGCGTACCGTGCGCTCATGTGGGACAACTCCGCCTATCAGGGAGTCCAATGAACAACCTGCCCAATGGCATAATGTTATGATCAGTCACTCCTTGTAACAAGCATGCAGATGATGCTTATGGGCATGTATCATGATGCTATGCTATCACATACTCATAATAGTATCGATGATTGACCTATATACAAGGCGGGTTCATTGATGGATAACAGATCCATGAAGGTCAGTCCTCAACTATGGATATACCAAATTTGATAGCTCAGATCCCTCCGTTTATGGTGATGATATACGCTCCTCATATCAAGGTTGGGCCTAGGTGGCCTACCTATAATCCTAAGGATCCGAAACGGGCTTCCTTCACCATACTACCATATAACCCGCTAGATTCCCTAGGGGGCCCAAATAAGTCGTAGATGGACTCCAAGATTAAAATAACCCTACTAACAACCAATAGGGGCGCAACATCTTGCGTTAGCCCAATGTGAAATAGATGGATCATGCAAATATTAATGGGGACCAATGATTTCGGTCAACCCACTTAGAGAAGGATGAGAAGGGACCTAACAAAGGCCTATGGGAAGGTCACAATGTGGACATTTAACCATCATTGCCCATTAATGTGGACATTTAACCAACATTGCTCCCAAGGAGTGTCCCATATAGAGCTAAACATATAGCAGGGTCCATGGCCTCACACATGGGCCTCATATACAACATAATGGGCCTCATACAAAGGCCTGATATACATCATAATGGGCCTCACACAAGGGCCTAATGAAACAGCCCATAACCCTCATAATAGTTGGAAATAAAATGGTCTTCACTCATGTTATCTCATACATCAATATTGGGCCTCTTGAGTCAACCCATAGCCCACATACATCAAGGTGGGCCACATGGGGCAGCCCAAAGCCCAGAGAAATGCTAAGGTAAACTATGTCTAGCATATCCAATATGGTGGGCCTCTTTGGGTAACCCATAGGCTCCAAAAATATAGTTAGGCCAAGAATACAATATACATAATATAGTGGTTTACAAATCAGCCCAATGTAATCCACCATAATGGATGGATAACACCTCACCATGGGAATTCTAAGGTTGGATATTTGGCCCATCTGGCCCATTAAACATGTAGAAAATCTGGGCAATCTGACCCTTATACCATCAAGTGAAAGGTGGGCCTAACAAGGTATTGAAGGGCCTAAATACTGTTCAACATGGTAGTGTATATCATACAAGGAAGTGGGTCTGCTGCTGGACTTTTGGGCCAGCAACAGTCCAGTCAATTTGGAGGTTCATGGACTAGACGACTGAAATTAAAATACACATCAAATGGGTCCCATGTCCAGGAGGATGGACGGCATAAGTACAACACATCAAGGTGGGCCTGTTGCACCACAAAATGGGCCTAATGAGGTAGCCTATAATCCAGGAAAAATGGACCAACGCATTCATTAAGGTGGGTTGCTGTCTGTCACGCCCCAAACCTGGAAATCGGATTCACAGGAATCCCGATTGCCGAATCCAGTGCCGACAGCCTCCGTAGTACCCCATTCTTGGCTTCTAGCATCCATATGCCAGATTCCGATCCTGGGATCCTACAAGGAGGATTTTTTTTTTGCTCAATCATATTTAACTCGTAATAAGCATAACCACAAGATTACCCAATTCACAAAGGCAACATCATCATCACATATCCACTAATATAATCAATTAAGTACAATGCTGAAAGAAAAATACATAAATCGAAAATCAAGCTCCAGAAGATCGCTGCATGCTCCGAGCCCAACACTGCTGCAACCTAACATCACCTGCACGCATCTATCATGCATAAGCTTATAGAAAGCTTAGAGGGTGGTGTAAGTGTGTGCACAAGGTAAGTGCCGAGTATTCAATACAATGTCATAATCATACAATACCAGAAATACTAATAGTCCATAAATCATATAATGTCTGAATAAATAGAAATGCTGATAAGATTATGAATTATCAGAGTAAACAGAAGTATTGACAAGATCATATATCATATGATAACGGAGTAAACGGAATGCTGATTAGACCATGAGTCATACAATATTAGAATACGTAATACAAATCAACTATGCAAATGAGGAGCCATAGAGAGCCAAATATCATATGCAAAGGATGCAATGCAATATACATTCCTAATGAGTAACATATATAACGTCGGCCATACCTAGTCCATATAAATGCAGAAGCACAATAACCCAAATTTTCATATGCCGCAGATGTAATGCAACATGTAGTGCGAATTGAATGACCATGCTAGAGTATGAATTCGGGATGGTAGTACGTAGTATCGTAGGCTATGGGGTCCATCACAATGGACTTCTATCCAAACTAGTCCCATACCTAATTTGCATAGTCAGATTTCATGTGGTAAACTCCTGATCTCAGGTCAGTGGCGCGCCCCAACCGAAATCCTGGCCATCGCGAAGGTACATGTAACAAATAGTTGCGCACCACCAGCCCGAGTGGATAATGAATGAATGAATGGATGAGTATGCAACTCCTGCTCAATAAGTCCACATATCAGTACGGTTCATCTCTGGGATCATCACCGAGATTTAGTACACTCCAAATGACATTGTCTCTCTCCCAGCAGCACAGTCCAAGTGAGCATTAGAAACCTCACTATCTGCCTGGCCAATAATCTGCCAATACCTATCCGGCACGTCGATAGCGAACCCATTTCCGAGCTGGTCAAACTCAGCCTAGTAATGCCCCCTGCTCTCGTGCGAGTAAGGCTACACCCCTTTCCAACCGACCACGACACAGTGGGAGACGAGGCCTCCTAGTATTCGACCCTGGTGCGCTCATATATCCACTCAGTCTCGACGTTGGAGTCATCTCCTGGCCACGAAGGTTTAGGGATTTTCACCCAAGGACATCTATGGCGCCGTATGCTAGAACCAAACATTTCTGGTGTCCCGACTGGCCATCCATGATATGCCTGTGGAGGCTACGACCCTGATGTTGCTAGAGCGTATAACACATAATGAAATATGCATGAGTCACACAATTCAGTCATGCATCAATCCTGCGCATACCATGCGCTCATGTGAGATAACCTCCGCCTATTAGGGAGTCTCATAACAATACGCTCAATGACATATGCAATGATCAACCACATCTCATAACAAACATGCAGATGATGCGTATGGGCATGTATCATGATGCTTTGCTGTCACATACTATAATCGGTATCAATAACCGGCATTGACAATTAACCTCGACAATGTGGACATTTAACCAACATTGCCCCCGAGGAATGGCACTCATAGATCCTAACATATAATTGGCCCACGACCTCACACAAAAGCCTAATATACAACACAATGGGCCTTACTTAAGGGCCACATATACACAACAGGTGGGCCCTGCTCATGGGCCTCATATATATGACGATAGGCCTAACATACATCACAATGGGCTCCTTTGCCTGGCCCTCAAATGCATCATAATGGCTCTCAACACCTAGGCCTCAATATACATCACATTGAGCCTTAGACACGGGTTGAATACAATCATGTCGGACCTTAAATATGGATTGCATATACATCACATTGGGCCCCGACAATCGGAATCGACAATCGGCCATGACAAATCAGAATCGGTAATCGGCGTCGATCAATAATCAGCAACCAGCTACGATAAAGCCTCAACCAATAATCAACAATTGGCCGATCAAGGCCTAAGGGAAGGTCACAATGTGGACATCTAGCCGTCATTGCCCAACAATGTGGACATCTAGCCGTCATTGCCCAACAATGTGGACATCTAACTAACATTGTTCCCAACGAGTGGCCCACATAGGGCTAAACATATAGTGGGCCCATGGCCTCACACAATGGTCTCATAAATTAAGTGGGTCACATCACATGGGCCTAATGCACATCGCTATGGGCCGCATCACATGGGCCGAAAATACATCTCAATGGGCCTCATCATATGAGCAGGAATATATCATAATGGCCTAACTAAATGGGTCGGAAGCACATCTCAATGGGCCACATTGTATGGGCCGAGTATACATCTCAATGGGCCATGACCCATGGGCCCTAGTACATCATAATGGGCCGCAACCCGTGGGCCTCAAATACAATAAGTGGGCCACATCAATGGGCCTCATATATACACTTCAGGTGGGCCCTGCTCATGGGCTTCAAATACATAACATGTGGGCTCTACACATGGGTCTTATACGCATCAAATGGGCCACGTATATGAGCCTTGAACACATCAAATGGGCCACGTGTCATGGGCCCAATACATGTCACAATGGGCCTTGCATCAATGGGCCGCACTAATGGGCCTCGGATATATCACAATGGGCCATATCTCATGGACCTAACAAGGCAAGTAGGTGGCCCGCACATGGGCCAAACACATCATGATGGGCCACATACGTCACAATGGGCCGCACTAATACATCAAGGCGGGCCTCCAGGATGGGCCACAAATATATCAAGGTGGATCATAAAACATCATATTGGCCTCGACAAAGACCATATATACATAATAGGTGGGCCATATTCATGGGCCCTCAAATACACCACATGAATGGTCATAAATATATCAAGGTGGGCCTCATTATATGGGCCGCACCAAAAATCATTTCAATAGTTGTAGGTATAATATGTGTATCACTACACCCATGGCCCACGTACGATGATCAGCACTGTCCAAACATTATCCATATACATTGGCGCCATCCAAACATTGTCCAGCACTATCCCAACATTATGGACGGTGTGGATACAAAATACGTACATCTAGATGGGCCGCATAAGTGGACGGTATGGATGAAGCACACACAACATGGTGGGCCTGTACAGTGTAGGCGGGCCCAGCACATGCAAGATGTGCCCCCGCACATCAAGAGGCAGACAGTCTGCGATATAAAATACATACATCGGGGTGAGTCCCACCATCCAGCGGGCTAAATGGTGCGGATATACAATACATTTATCATGGTGGAATCACACACTGAAATGGGCCTTATATACGCCTTATTGGGCCTCAACCCATGGTCCTTGAATACATCATAATGGGCCTCATAACATGAGTTTCATATATATCAAGGTAGGTCTCAACAACGACCACAATTACATCAATATGGGCCTAGTCACATGGGCCTTATATATATCAAAGTGGGCCACACCCAATATAAGTGGTGGTAATAGCTTCTACCATTAAAATTTCCACGACCTTACAAGGATGGGCGTCATAGATAAAGTACATGCCTCATAGTAGGGCCCACACCAATAGAAGGTGTGGATTACAAAACATACATTAGTGGTTCCCATGCGGGGCCCACCATAATATTTATTTTCCATCCACTTCGTTGACAAGGTCATAGGGGCCCACCATGATATTTATTTTACATCCAAACTGTTCATAAGGTCAGTCAGACCTAGGGTGGGCCTGGGGCCCACCGAAATGTTTGTTTGACATCCAACCTATTGGTGAGGTCACATGGACCACAGGTGGGACTGGGGTCCACCGTAACATTTATTTGTCACCCAACCTGTTCACAAGGTCACACAGTCAGGGGGGCCACTGGGATGTTTATTTTTCATACAACCTGCTGATAGGGCCACACGACCAGGTAAGGGCCCACCGTAATGTTTATTTGCCAAACAACCTGTTCATAAGGTTACGTGGGCCAGGGGCCCACGGTAATGTTTATTTCCACCCAACCTGTTGATATGGTCACATGGACTAGGGAGCCCATAGTGATGGGGTTCACAAATCTAGCCCACACATTATGTGTGTCCCACCTGGTTGAGGGATCAGACTAATTTTCAGCCACATCCAGAATTCAGGTAGGCCCCACTAAGCGATTTTATATGTTTAAGGCATGTCTTCACATGATTTTAGATGGTATGGCCCACCTAAGTTCTGTATATGGCTGATTTTTGGGATACCCCATAGTTTAAAGGGGAGCCATCAAATACACGGTGTTGATGGTCGAAACGCATCATGGTAACACTTGCATCGTGGGTGTCACCACCCACTGTTGTGGACGGTGTGGTAAGCCACACATACCACAGTGGGTCCCATGTAGGGCCCACCAAAATGTCTATGTGCAATCCAACCCTTCATTATGTGTGTCACACAAAATTAAGGGTCCAAACCAAATTTCAGGAGGGTCCAAGCTTCACGTGGACCCCAACAATCATTTTCGAGTGGTTTAACATACCTTTGTATAAACGGTGGTGATGTGGGCCATCTGAGAACTATTCATGGCTGATATTTAGAACCGACGCCTTAATGAAGGGGTCCTAACAAATGGACATCAGGGATTTAGAACACACATCTTGGTGGGGTCTACAACTAGGGCCAATGGGCACCTACCCCTTTTACGTGTACGCCATGACAGCAAGGTGCTTGCCACCTTTTTGTCATATGTATATTTTCTTTGTTATCCTAGGTGGGACCCACATTAACCAGATTTACTCTGTCCATTGTCTGAGTTCCTCAAAATTAGGGGTCCAAACCAAGTTTCAGGTGGGTCCAAGCTTCTTGTGGACCCCAACAATCATTTTTCCCCATTTTTAACGGAAAATACTAGCATTCTCAATGCCACGGCCCGCCAGATAATGGGATCGGTCTCATTTTTCGGCTCAACGCCTAAAATGATCTGAAAATAGAATGGACGGTACAGATTATGTATATATATCAAGGTGGGGCTTGCATAAGTGGCCCACCTCAAAAAGCATCTTTTTCCTTTTTCTCTTTTTTTTGTTAGCTTGTTAGTACACCACCATGTCAGTACAAGCACTCCATGTTAGCCTACCTCTACCACGTCCAGTGTCCAGAGACGCTAGACGACATGTATATAACACAAACCTCGTGGTGGGTCCCACACGGATGTGGCTCACATTTCATGAAGGTGGGTCCCACATGAACGCAGCCCACCGTATTTGAATTAGTCTGATACTTGTGTGTTTCCACCACCATAAGGTAGGGTCCACATGACTTGGATAGTCGGATAAGACATACATCAAGACGGGGTCCATCCAAGTGGGCCACACATCACACAAAAATGAGAAAGAGAGAGAGAGAGAGAGAGAGAGAGAGCACCCACTTCTAGATCTTGATCTCCTCCTTCCGCCAAAGCATGCTAGAGCTCCAATAGATGGACTTCAACGGTGGAGATTGATTTTAGAGGGTGAGGATGGGAGATAGGAAGGTGGGCCACACCAAAGTCTCTCTCTTGGGGGGTGGGTCGTGAGTTGCTTAGGAGAAATGAGAGGTAAGAGAGATGAGAGAGATGGGAGATGTGATGTAAAGAGAGAGAGAGAGAGTGATGGGTGATGGGGAGGGTTGACTTTGGGGAGGGTAGTTGTACTTGGGGAAGGGTGTGAGTGATGGGATTTGGTACTTGATTGATTGATGGGATTGATTTGACATGTTGTAGAGAATCCCTTAGTATTTGCAACACACGGCGTTTTATCGAACCGAACGTGGGCCCACACCTCCTGGCCAGGGTACCGCATCGGTGTGCAAGATGGGGCATCGGAACCGCGGTGACGGCGTGGTAGCATTGGTATAAGTCTCGGCAAGCTAACTCAGATATGCGGTACACGTCTTAAGTAGCACGCAAATGCCGATAGTCGATCGCGGGTCACCGAAATTCGATCGGGATGACCGTGGAAGCCTACGAAATAGTACAGGCTAGGATACGGGTCTTACACTGCCCGACATCATCACCTAGGCCACAAATGCATCACAATGGGCCCTGCACAACAGGTGGGCCTTGCACAACCAGCAGGTGGGCCCAGCGTCCGGCAAAGTGGACGGATGGCGTGGATATAAAACACACACATCGTGGTGGTCCCCTCCGTCCAAACCACTAGACGGTGTGGATACAAGGCACATGCATTACATGTGGGTCCCACGTGCATGTGGCCCACCTGGTTTAGATCAAACTAATATTGGTGTTTTCTTTTCATATAGTCCAGCATTTATTGTTGCTGGACGTCCCATGGCTGGACGGTCTGGATGTAATTCATCCATTAAGTGAGGCCCACATACACGTGGCCCACCAGCCACATACATCATCATCATCACCATAATAAGAAGAAGAGAGGGAGGAGAGGGGGAGAGAAAGAGAGAGAACGGCCAATAAAGGAGGGACTCCGCCACTATGAATCCCTCACATGATGTACACCATACAATCATATGGGTCCTATGCATTCATGGGCCCAACATATCATAACAAAAATCTAAAGTGTGGGGGTACCATCCCCACCATGCAAATGAGGGGTCTAGATGACCCTTAAAGGCATGGATTAAGGAAAAAAACCATCATGGTGGGGTCCATGGAGAATGGACCCACCGTGGCTCATGCATGCAAGAAGATGGGCTAAAGGCCACATCTAGGGGATCATGAAGGATCTCCACCATGGATTGGTGGGTCCCTCAAGTCCCCATGTAAGGAAAAGAAAGAGATCTAAGGAAGAGAATGAAATCTAGCTCTAGGGAGCACCCACCTTCAAAGCTCGAGCTTCTTCTTCCACCAATGGAGTCCTAGTGAGCCAAGGATGATGTTTCAAGGGTTCGGATTGATTTTGGAGGGTTGGATGAGAGGTTATAGAAGCATGCAAGGGCTGAAATTTTGGACAGCTTGGGACATCCAAGGGGTTGCTAGTAATGGTGGAAATGAGAATGAAAGAGGGAAAGAGAGAGATGAAGGAGAGAGAGAGAGAGAGAGAGAGAGAGGGGTAGTGTAGTAGGGTGGTTAGTCTCTCTCTCATAAGTAGGCATGATTAGGTGTAAGAGAAGCATGGATAAGGGAGGCATGCTTGTAATGATTGCCTAGCAAGCATGAGGCTATGGAGTATGGTAGTAGGGTGGATATAACTAGGGTGATGTCACCCATATGATTGCTTAGGGAAGCGGGCGTGGACACCATGGGTTCCACAATGATGATTAATAGTTGGGATAATGCGAGGGTCGGATCTTACTATCTAGATGTCGGATTGACGCCCAAGACACAACATTGGAACCACGGCGATGATGCGGTTGCAATGCAACAGGTCTTGGGTTGAGTCGACTCGAGTTTACAGGATGTGACTTAGGGTCACACACAAATGCTATTTACGGGCTGCGGGTTGCTGAAATTTGATGGGGTGGATTGCTGGATCCTAAGAAATGAAATGGTCACTAGGACACAGGCCTAACAGCTCTCCCCTCCTAATAAAAATTTCGTCCTCAAAATTTACCATCATGCAAAACAAAGCAAGGGGAGAGAAAGCATCATCATATATATAACAATCAATGTAATACAAGGCATAATACAAGCACAATCAATCTACAATCAAATGGGGATAACGCTCTCTAATCTCAGCCTCACACTCTTAAGACACCTCTTCAACGGAATGATGACCCCACTAAACCTTAACCAAAGGAATGACCTTGGTCCAGAGGACCTGCTTCTTCCAATCAAGGACGCAAATTGGCTGCTCAATATAGGAAGTATCCTCACGGATGTAACGACCTGAAAATTTCCGTGCATTGGGTCGAGTACCACCTCGACCAGAAATCACGTAGGATTAAATCCTTTAGAAATTTAACAAAGTTAACTAAGTACTAAACTCAATTAGCTATGAAATCCGTTAGGATCGCTTTAAATACGATCTGCAAGACCCAAAAGTTGCAGAATCATTGACGCTAGGTTACCCTAAAGTTTAGAACCAAACTCATTTCCCGTCTGCTCTCGGGAATGAAACGAAACTTCGTATTAGGTTTAGATCGCACATCGGGATTCCGATTAACTCGAAGCTAAGGAACTAGGACCGCCCCACTGGGCTTAACAATCATCTCAAAAATCAGCTTTATCCGATGTCCCACGGTCATTCGTTTCGAATCGGAGCGAGGTAGTGTGAAAAACACTATTCATATGCCAAAATAAATATCTGGAATAGTGATCTGGCATCGTTTGTTGACGCGTCAGTATTAAGCAACCTGACCGTCAGAATCAGACCAAATTACACCCTCGGATTAAGAAAAATTTCAGGAACATTTACATGTACTTGGAATTTCTGATCGTGTGCCCATGACCGTCGAATCCAGAAAGTGGTCCGCCACGTGCGACCTGCGTATCCGAATGAGTCAAAACGTAATCCCACGTAGATCCATTGATGGTGAGCTTAAGTCGACGTTTGGTTCAAAGAGGGCCACCAACTTCCCTTTTGAGTGGAAAAGCGAATATCCTATATAAGCAGTACCCCATGAACCTAAGTCTATTCTCGTAATGTTTGAGGCTATAAAAGGAGCTTAGATCAGCCCCTCTCACAGCCATACGAATTTTGGAAGAAACCCTAGAGGAAGAGAGAGAAAAGAGAGAGGACTTGGAGATTGTTGCCAATCTTCCTCCTCCTGCTTTGGCTTGCTACACGGCCTACACCGCTCTATTCTAGACGCTTTCCCGGCGTTTTCCACCTCATTTGAAGGTAAGAAACCCTAACCCTAGGTCTGATTTGAGTTGGAATCGAGGTAGGATGTATACTGACTAACCGATTCCGCTCTTTGGCTAGAAATCGCCGTAGACGGAAGATCCATTACCCTTGCTGATTCGTTCCGTTTCCAAAGGCAAAGGTGAGGAATTTAAGTGTATAAGTTAGGGTTTTCAACGCTTTCAATGTCAGATAATGGTAGATTCATGATCTGCTTGCAATTGCACATGTACAAAGTGCTTTCCGTTTCCTGTTTTGATTAGCGGTGTGAAATATGGAATTTCACATATTCTAGGTATACGTAGAAATACCGTATACGTATTTTTTTTGGATAAATGCTTGACATGTTTATTTAATGTATAATTATATCACATATGAATAAAATGCTAGTTTGGCGAAAGGAATCGCCAAAATATATGTTTATTTGTAAATGCGCCGTATGTTGGAATTACGTATTGTAGAAATACCGCATACGTATTTCTTTTGGAATAATGTTTGACATATGAATTTAATGTATGATTATACAATACATGATTAAAATACTAGCTTGGCGAAAGGAATCGCCGAAATCTATGTTCCTTTGTAAACACTATGTATGTCGAAATTGGGTATACGTGAAAGTACCCTATACGTATAAAATTGCTGATGTGTTTGCCATGTTTAATTACTGTATGAATATGATGTATATGTATAAAATACTAGTTTGGTAAAGGGACTACCCTAGTACACACTTCCCTAGCATACGTCATGTATGTTGAACTATTGCATTCCAAGTGTTGGTGAAATCACTTGTGAATGTAAGTGCTTAAGTGTTAGAACCTTAGTTAGGTGCTGAGATGGGATTCTCCGCTCCCTTAGAGTCACATATGACACTCTCCATGTGGTTGTTCACTCTAACCACTCACCTATGAACTCTAAGTATTTGTATCCCTATGTGTATAGTGCTTTATAACATGCTTTATAACATGCTTTACAACATGCTTTACAACATGCCTTATAACATGCTTACTTCATGCTTTATAATACATGCTTTACCTCATGCTTTACTTCATGCTTTACAACTGATTGAGTTTGGGACTATGCCTATAGTCCAAACATTCGGTACCAGACTTGCGGTTGTGGCCGAGATTCATATCGCCACAACGGACGTGTCTGGCGAACCCGAGTCGTACTTCGGTTGGCGATAGTGGTTGGCCACACGGAGTGCTTTTGCGCTCCATATCGCTCAACTTGTGGTGCGCTCGAGCTAGTCAGGCTCGTCAAGTAAACCGATATGTGTATATGTATGTTCACCATGTTTGGTCGCTCTTGCGCTTGAACTGGGGTACCAAACTTACCGTGGCAATCCCGTTAACCATGGTACCTCGATCCGCTAAGACGCATGAGCCGGGCATGGTGGTATGGGACACCGTGGTCGAGCTGTAGGCCTACGCTGGGGTCATGTACCTCCCCGTAGTGACCATTGCGCAACCAAACTCGTGAGCCGATTATGGTGGTATGGGACACTATATTCGAGTTGTCGATACTTACGGCGAGAGCCGAGTACGGTGAGACCCATGCTCGTCCGACGGCGACGAGTCCTCCGTAGTATCTTCGAGTATACTCCAAGTGTCTGTGATTGGCGACGAGTCTTTCACAAAGAACTAGAGTATGAGTTGAGCCGAGTACGGTGAGACCAGTACTTGGTGACGGCTAGTGATTGAGCCGTATGGTGAGATATGTACTTGAGTGACGGCCAAGAATTGAGACGCATACGGTGAGATCTCAGTATCCGCGCCGACGGGTGACGAGCCCTTTGCGATGCCTTCACTACGCTTCTCAAACCATAACATCGTATGAGATTAACTAGGATTGACGACCACTAGAATGGATCATGTTTGGGAATGATACAAGGGAGGTACCTTAGTTTCCCAATACTTCTTTGGTTGAAATGGATTAATAAAAACTCGGTAATCATGAGCATCATCGCACCGCATGTGCTTTGTAGATGTGGCGCACTGAGGGAGTTAGCATTCGCGAACGTAAGATGATGTCGCTTGAGGGTGGTTTGGCAAGGGCATACAGCATCATGTCATATCATTTTTGCACTTAACAAGAGTAATTAGAAATGTTTGATTTGTCTTTAGCGTTATCATTCTTGCTTGATTGATTTGATAACATGTTAACCTATGCTTTATTGTTCCACTGAGTTAGCTACTCACTCCCACGTTACGGGACGGTGTTTGCAACACCCACCAGACTCTGTCGCAGGTGTAGATGGCGCCTCTGTTCAGGAGCCGGAGCTTGACTTTGAGGAGGATCAGGAGGAGTTCTCCTTTATGCAGTACTATGACGGCTATGCTTAGGCCGCCGTTTGCATCGCGGATTTGCAGGGCCCTCTTTGAGGATTGTATTTTGATTTTTGACTTAGAAACAATACGTATATATTGGTACTCAGTTAGTACTCATACTCTGAAGTTCACAAAATTTTGATACTTTACATATTTTGAATATAAAATTTCAGTCTTCCGCTTGCCTTTATACAATTGAACTGGAGTATGAATTACTGTTTTGGTATAATCTCATTCATGTTTATTGTACTAACTCAGACAACATTTAACCATCATTGTGTATGTTGCATAAGTGATGCGTTGGAACTCGGGAGTTGAGTTCATACTCGACCCCCGAATTTCAGGGCGTTACAAGTTGGTATCAGAGCATGATTTTGATTAAACCGGACCTGAGTTATGTCCCCACTACGTACGCTGACGCATTACACTTAGGAGGGTGCGCAAAAATATAGCAACAGTCTTAGGGTCTCCCGATTTCGCCGTTCGGCGAAGTTCGCTGCACACGGACAGTTTGATCGAGTGTGTACTCGATCCCAACCACATTTATGGATCCCAAGTCACTCCTAGACCGTCTATTGACGTGTCCAGGTCACAATCCACCAAGGGTTAGTCGTTAAAAATCAGGAAAAAATCAGATTGGATCAGAAAGTTACCGAAACTCACCGTTCTAGAGCAAAACTGAGTCCGTGGGCCCCCACGACAAATCTGTTAAAGGTTTGGACCAAATCAGGGTGCATTTGGCACCCTGGGAGTGTGATGAACAGGGCCAGACCGCGGCGGTGCGGTTCCGGCCAAGTCCGACCGCGGCGCCACCGCGGCACCGGCGGCGGACCGCGCTCCGGTCAGCTTTCCGGCGAAACTCCAAGCGTGGGGTGGGTCGGTTCAGTCCCCTCTACCCCATGGCACGTGCCAAATGGCTGTTTGGTTAGGTTTTAAGGGGCTGGAGCTCCCTTTTCTCCCATTTCCCCTCTTTTCAAGCACCTCCACTCCCATTCCGATTTTTGCTGAAAACCCATCCCTCCAAACCTTCAATCCCTCCATTTCCTTCCATAACTCACACACCCCTACCTCCCACAACAGCCCTAGCCTCTCCCTTTCCCCATTTTCACAAGTTGGAGCTCTCATAACCCTCCTTGGAGCTCAAAATCGGGTAATCTCCCAACCCATTCCACTTTCTTTTTGTTCCTTCTTCATTTTCTACCTCTTGAGCTTCTTCCACACCTATTGGGTTGTTGATTGTGGAAGATAAAAGAGGTCAGCCCTTTATTTCCCATTTTAGAAATTTTCCATGGCCCTCCTTGGTGTGGTGGCCACCATTTTCTCCATTTCCTCCATCCTATCTTTCATGGGAAAGAGGAAAACCGCGACCGATGATGCCGGCCCAAGTAGGCCAGCCCATACCCGAAGAAGATCCGACGTTGGGGCCGGTACAAGCACCGTGCGGGAGTTTAGGTCGAAGCGAGACCTGGATCCTGACCACCCCGCCAGGAATGCTTATCCCATAGGCATGGAATATGGGCGCTTCGCGGGCCGTAAGGTTGTGTTTGAAGCTCATGTGGATGAGAGAATGTTCGGGCTACACCCGATGATGGACCACTTGGTGGATATCGGGTGGAATTATATTTTTGAAGGCGAGTCTCCCGCATGTGAGAACACGGTCCGCGCTTTCTACGCTCACATCGTGGACTCATCACTAGAGCCGCTTCAGTTTACTGTCTATGTGAGGGGCATAAGGCGCACAATCACTGTGGATGAGGTGGCTCGAATCACGAAGATTCCGCTTGGTCAAGTGCATCCTAGTGATGACTTCTCCAGAAGTGCGCGGGAAAGGGATCGCCGCACGCGATTTCTCTGTGGTCGCCGGGTTACTTGGAAGCGAGGAAATTGTATTGCGGCGACAAAGATGTCTGAAGACTTCCATTTGCTCCATCACATCTTCACATACAATGTATACCCACGGTGGGGTAACCGCACGGAATGTACAAGGGTGATGGTGGACTTTCTGTACAAGATGGGACGCTGGGACAACATATGCCTGCCCACATTCATCCTATCCCAGATAGTTAATGTTGCTCGTTACTGCCAGGAACGATCTTTCGCTCCCATTTGGCCAACCGATCTGCAGGATGGCTCGTGATGTAGGCTGCTGATTGAATATGGAGGATCTTGCACCGGTCCGAGTCATAAATGAAGCGACACTCGGGAATATGAAGATCGGCCCCAATGGCGGCAAGCCCGACTCGACAGTCCGGAGATGAGTCGGATAGCGCCGGTGAGGAGAGTGTTGACCTCCGGTGAGACAAAGATGAGGAGCGCAGGTGATGACATACGGAGGAAGAACACGAGGCTCGGGACACGAGGAGAGTTCACCCCTGCGGCTCGGGGCAGGGTATGGATCGAGATGTATTTGATGCGCGATTTGCCGTCTTGAGGAGAGGCAAGCCGCCTTGCAGCAAGAGGTTGGACAAGTTCGGGCTGAGATTGGTCAAGTTCGAACTAAACTTGAAGAGAATGAAGCCTACATGAAGAAGAATTTCAAGAAGATGTCCCGTACGTTGAAGGCCATCTGTCTTTGTGCGCGAGATAAGAATGCTCCTCCTCCACCGCCTACTTTGATGCTTAGTCATCCATATTGTTGTTTGTTGTGTTTGCTTTGGTTACCGCGATAGGCGGTTTGTGTTTTCGTACGGATGTTGTATTAGGTAGTAGCATGATTAGGTGTTTGATGTGTGGATGTATTGACTATAATGTGATTTCCGTCATGATTCATGTAAACTCTGTAGTCCATGTATTATGACAATTTTGAGTAAATGAAAAGCATATAGCCTCTTTTGTTTGATGATGTGGAATGCTTAAGTGCTTTATGGAGTGTATTATGCTGTATCTCACAAATGTTGTACCCTGTGTTGTATAGGGCATGCCGCGACAACGATACGCGAGAGTCGGCACATCTCCTTCGACGGCTCTATGGACCGGACTCCTTCAGTAGTAGTGGTCCCACGACCGTGGATTGGGATCTCGATCGGCCTCCTGTCGGTCCTATCGGTGGACGACCACCTTATACGCCCCGGTCCGCGACGTGTCGGCCGTCTTCTTCTGCGCAACATGACTCTCAGGCTGCTCCGTCGACTGATAGGTTTGAGCAGCTGATGATGATGATGCATCGACGGCAGATCTGGCCACGGCGACAGTGCCGGCAGCCTTATGGCCACTATCGCTTAGGCCTTGTCCCGTGGTGGTAGTGCGACTCCACCTACGACATCTACACATCCTGATGAGCATTCTCCGGGCCTCCCGCTCGGGTTGAGGATGTGCCTCGCTCTCCCATCCGTCGCACCTCCTACTTTGGAGAGGTCGGTACACGCGGCTACTCGAGCGATTCCGGCGCTTGAGGCCTCCCTCATTTATGGGTTCTCACAGACCCGAGGAGGCGGAGTTACGTTAGACCGCATCTCCAAGATGCTACGGATGCTTCACTGTTCGGAGGCAGAGCAGGTCGAGCTGGCTTCCTTCATGTTTGAGAGGGAGGCCAGTTTATGGTGGGACAGCGTGCTGCGCACTGTCGCAGTAGACTTCGTGTGGACCTGGGAGGCTTTCGAGTCTCGGTTCCACGAGAAGTACTACCCGCAGACTTATCGGCACGAGCGGGAGGAAGAGTTTTTGCGCCTCAGGCAGGGAGGCATGACGATCACGGAGTACGAGCACCGCTTCACAGAGTTGGGCCGCTTTGTCCCAACTATACTGGTGGATGAGCAGATGCGGATGCGTCGTTTCTCCTTGGGTTTGCGACCGGAGATTCGGTCGAGGATATGCTGCCACAGTATTCCTACATATGCGGCGTTGGTCCATATGTCTATGACGGCCGAGCAGGATGTGGACCGTTTGGCCAGATCACGTGGTACTATGGTTGTGAGACCGCGACAGGATGTACAGAGTAGGCCTATTTTAGGCAAGAGGCCTCGGGCTGATTCTCCCCCCAGGGCCGCAGCGCCAGCTATTCCTATGAGACGCCCGTTGGTGACCTGCACGTTTTGCGGGAAACCTGGATACCTGCGAGAGGCAAGCTCGCGCATGAGGGCTGCGGCTTTGCGCCACCACGAGATGGGTCGCCCTTATCCACGGGCCATATCGGCTCCGCCGCTGAGGACCGTTCCGCCCATCCTTCATTCCGACCTCCCGTACGAGTCCTTCCCGGGCCGCCACGGCGACCCTTGGCTCCTCACCGAGACCGCCGGCGCAGGCTCGCGTTCATACTCTTGTGGGCCGAGGCACACGAGACGTCGGTTTCGGCTCCGACGGCTTTCGAGGGTACGGCTTTTATTCACGACACTCCGTCTCTTTATTGGTGGACACCGGGTCCACTACCTCTATTATTTCTTGTGGGGCGGTGAAACGCCTATCTTTGCATACGATTCCCACTAAGGGAATGAGACTCACTACGACCACGGGACACATTCGGATGTCACACGATTATGTGAGGGTTGCTCGGTAGTTTTGGGTAGCAGACAATGCTCGTCGACCTCATTGTTGCTCCGCTGTGGCATTCTGACGTTATCACGGGTATGGATTGGCTCACCAGATGAGGGCGGAGGTAGATGCGATACTCGGATCGTGACGGCCTATGGACTGACGGTGCGGCTTTCACGTTCCCTAAGGTGCGGTCAGTTGGCCTGTCGAGTTGATTGTTATGCTGCTTTGCTTGCGCCGATTGATGGCCCGACAGTAGATAGTACGCCAGTGGTTCGAGACTTTGCAGGCGTGTTTGAGACTATCCCTGGTTTACCTCCTCGGCGTGAGATTGATTTCACGATTGACCTTACGCCTGGTGCGACGCCCATCTCGTTGCCTACTTATCGTATGCCTCCATGTGAGATGGAGGAGCTGCGGACACAGATTGACGTACTTGTAGAGAGAGGTTTTATTCGGCCTAGTGTCTCCTTGGGGAGCACCTGTGTTGTTCGTAAAGAAGAAGGACGAGTCCCTACGGTTGTGTATTGATTACCGTAGGTTGAACCAGGTCACGGTGAAGAACAAGTATCCTTTGCCCAGGATTGATGATCTGTTCGATCAGTTGAGGGGGGCGAAGTATTTCTCGAAGATTGACCTTCAGTCAGGGTACCACCGATTACGCGTGAGAGAGGAGGACGTGCAGAAGACAGCCTTCAGGACGTGCTTTGGCCACTATGAGTTCTTGGTGATGTCGTTTGGTCTGATGAACGCACCAGCCGTGTTCATGGATCTGATGAACCGGGTATTTCGGCCCTTCCTTTACCGATTCGTCATCGTCTTTATCGATGACATCTTGATATACTCTCACGAGTCGGGAGGAGCACGAGGAGCACTTGCGAGCGGTATTGGAGACACTTCGAAGAAGAACCGGTTGTTTGCGCAATACAAGAAGTGCGACTTCGCGGGAGGAAGTCAAGTTCTGGGACATGTAGTGTCCAAAGATGGGATAGCAAAGGACCTTGCTAAGGTAGGCTGCGGTTCGGATTAGCGGCACTGAATCGGTTCTTGAGGTGAGGAGTTTCCTTGGCTCGGGTACTACTACGACGTTTCATTCGGGATTTCTCGAAGATAGCCGGCCATTGTCTCGGTGACTCGGAAGGACACGAAGTTCGCTGGAATGAGAAGGCGGAGGCAACTTTAAGGAGGCTGAAGGACAAGTTGACGTCCGCCCACACATGTGCTAGTATTGCCGGAGCAAGGGGTGAAATACACGGTGTATATCTTGACGCGTCTCGCGTTGGTTTGGGTTGTGTGTTGATGCGAAAAGATAGGGTGATATCGTATGCCTCGAGACAATTAAGGAAGCACGAGGAGAATTACCCTACACATGACCTGGAGTTGGCGGTGTCATCTTTGCATTGAAGCTCTGGAGACATTACCTCTACGGTGAGGAGTTCGAGCTTTTAACTGCGACCACAAGAGCCTTAAATACATATTCACGCGGCGAGATTTGAATATGAGGCAAATAGATGGATGGAGACCTTGAAGGACTTCGAGTTCGAGGTTTCCTACCATCCCAAAGGCGAACCTTGTGGCGGACGCGTTGAGCCGCATGAAAGGTGATTGCATTTGCGGCACCGGCCGATGATAGCCGAGTGGGATATGGTAGAGTTTGTGCGGGACTTCGAGCAGAGACTCACTGTCGAGGAGCCATTTGAGTGTGTTGCGCACGTTCGGGTGTGACCACTTATTGACGACAGGATTGTTGAGGCCCAAGAGGGCGATACACGGCTGTCTGAGCTTCGAGAGCAGGCTAGCGACGCCGTGGACTCCGAGTGGAGAGTTGGATCTGATGGAGGTTTACGATTTCGTGGCCGCCTATGTGTTCCAGGATGTGCCTGACTTGAGACGCGAGCTTCTCGAGTGCGCCCATAGTCGAAGTTTGCGATGCATCTGGTAGCACGAAGATGTACCGGGATATGAGACGGACGTATTGGTGGGATAACATGAAGGCCCACATTCTTTGAGTATGTGTCTCGATGCGACGTGCCCGGCGGGTCAAGGCGGATCATCGCCGACCTCTGGTGCCTTCGGCCCATGCCATGCCTAAGCGGAGTGGAAGTGGGACTTCATCTCCATGGACTTCATATCGGGGTTGCCGAAGACGAGGAAGGGGCACGATTCCATTTGGGTGATTGTGGACCGGTTGACCAAATCAGCCCATTTCCTCCCTATCGAGTTACGAACTCCGCATGAGGCAGTTTGCGCTAGATTGTACATCGGGAGATCGTCCGTCCACACGGGTTCCTTTGGAGATTGTGTCGGACGAGAGACACGCGGTTCACATCCATCTTACGGACTCGTATCCGGGAGGCGATGGGTGTGAAGTTGAAGTTCGATCGGCGTTTCATCCTCGGGCGATGGGCGAGACGAGCGAGTGAATCGGTCTGGAGGATATGTTGCGAGCTTGTGTGTTGGACTTCAGGGACAGTTGGGATGGCTTGTCTCCGTACGCGGTTCGCCTACAACAACGGCTTCCGGCGACTATTGGCATGGCGCCATATGAGGCTCTATATGGTCGACCTTGTAGGGCACCGCCTTTGTTGGGCGAGAGGTCGGAGAGCGTAGCACGATTGGCCGGGAGTTGGTTCGGGCGACTACGAGAGAAGGTAGACATTATCGGGCGTCGATTACTCACGGCGCAGAAGCGAGCGAAGAGTTACGCCGATACGAGCGGCGACCGTGGCCGGAGTTTGAGGTCGGTGATCATGTGTTCCTTCGGGTTTCCCCTATGAAGGAGTCCTTCGGTTTGGGAAGAAGGGAAGCTCACACCGAGGTTTATCGGTCCATTTCGAGATCTTGGATCGAGTGGGTGATGTGGCGTATCGTCTCGCCTTGCCTACACCACTTGCTTCGTACATAACGTATTTCATGTATCTATCTTTGAAGAAGTACGTTCTGATCCTTCGCATATTATCGGATGGGAGCGGTACGGTTGAGCGAGGATGCTACATATGAGTTGCGCCCAGACGCGCATCCTTGACGAGGAAGGAGCAGTCTTGCGTAGCAAGGTCATCCCACTTGTGAAGGTGCTTTGGACACATCATTCGAGGAGGAAGCTACAGGGAGGCGAGGCCGAGGTCGGGAAGAACTACCCTCGATTCTCGAGGAGTACGAACGGTATAAATTTCGAGGACGAAATTTTTTGTTTAAGGGGGTGATTGTAATGACACGAAAATTTCCGTGCATTGGGTCGAGTACCACCTCGACCAGAAATCACGTAGGATTAAATCCTTTAGAAATTTAACAAAGTTAACTAAGTACTAAACTCAATTAGCTATGAAATCCGTTAGGATCGCTTTAAATACGATCTGCAAGACCCAAAAGTTGCAGAATCATTGACGCTAGGTTACCCTAAAGTTTAGAACCAAACTCATTTCCCGTCTGCTCTCGGGAATGAAACGAAACTTCGTATTAGGTCTAGATCGCACATCGGGATTCCGATTAACTCGAAGCTAAGGAACTAGGACCGCCCCACTGGGCTTAACAATCATCTCAAAAATCAGCTTTATCCGATGTCCCACGGTCATTCGTTTCGAATCGGAGCGAGGTAGTGTGAAAAACACTATTCATATGCCAAAATAAATATCTGGAATAGTGATCGGCATCGTTTGTTGTGACGTCGGTGTTAAGCAACGGCCGTCGTCGAATCGAGACAAATTACACCCTCGGATTAAGAAAAATTTCGGGAACATTTACATGTACTTGGAATTTCGATCGTGGCCCATGACCGTCGGGCGAAAGTGGTCGCCACGTGCGATCTGCGTATCCGAATGAGTCAAAACGTAATCCCACGTAGATCCATTGATGGTGAGCTTAAGTCGACGTTTGGTTCAAAGAGGCCACCAGAACTTCCCTTTTGAGCTGGAAAAGCGGCGAATATCCTATATAAGCAGTACCCCATGAACCTAAGTCTATTCTCGTAATGTTTGAGGCTATAAAAGGAGCTTAGATCAGCCCCTCTCACAGCCATACGAATTTTGGAAGAAACCCTAGAGGAAGAGAGAGAAAAGAAAGAGAAGGACTTGGAGATTGTTGCCAATCTTCCTCCTCCTGCTTTGGCTTGCTACACGGCCTACACCGCTCTATTCTAGACGCTTTCCCGGCGTTTTCCACCTCATTTGAAGGTAAGGAACCCTAACCCTAGGTCTGATTTGAGTTGGAATCGAGGTAGGATGTATACCGACTAACCGATTCCGCTCTTTAGGCTAGAAATCGCCCGTAGACGGAAGATCCATTACCCTTGCTGATTCGTTCCGTTTCCAAAGGCAAAGGTGAGGACTTTAAGTGTATAAGTTAGGGTTTTCAACGCTTTCAATGTCAGATAATGGTAGATTCATGATCTGCTTGCAATTGCACATGTACAAAGTGCTTTCCGTTTCCTGTTTTGATTAGCGGTGTGAAATATGGAATTTCACATATTCTAGGTATACGTAGAAATACCGTATACGTATTTTTTTGGATAAATGCTTGACATGTTTATTTAATGTATAATTATATCACATATGAATAAAATGCTAGTTTGGCGAAAGGAATCGCCAAAATATATGTTTATTTGTAAATGCGCCGTATGTTGGAATTACGTATTGTAGAAATACCGCATACGTATTTCTTTTGGAATAATGTTTGACATATGAATTTAATGTATGATTATACAATACATGATTAAAATACTAGCTTGGCGAAAGGAATCGCCGAAATCTATGTTCCTTTGTAAACACTATGTATGTCGAAATTGGGTATACGTGAAAGTACCCTATACGTATAAAATTGCTGATGTGTTTGCCATGTTTAATTACTGTATGAATATGATGTATATGTATAAAATACTAGTTTGGTAAAGGGACTACCCTAGTACACACTTTCCTAGCATACGTCATGTATGTTGAACTATTGCATTCAAGTGTTGGTGAAATCACTTGTGAATGTAAGTGCTTAAGTGTTAGAACCTTAGTTAGGTGCTTGAGATGGGATTCTCCGCTCCCTTAGAGTCACATATGACACTCTCCATGTGGTTGTTCACTCTAACCACTCACCTATGAACTCTAAGTATTTGTATCCCTATGTGTATAGTGCTTTATAACATGCTTTATAACATGCTTTACAACATGCTTTACAACATGCCTTATAACATGCTTACTTCATGCTTTATAATACATGCTTTACCTCATGCTTTACTTCATGCTTTACAACTGATTGAGTTTGGGACTATGCCTATAGTCCAAACATTCGGTACCAGACTTGCGGTTGTGGCCGAGATTCATATCGCCACAACGAACGTGTCTGGCGAACCCGAGTCGTACTTCGGTTGGCGATAGTGGTTGGCCACACGAGTGCTGCGCTCCATATCGCTCAACTTGTGGTGCGCTCGAGCTAGTCGAACTCGTCAAGTATACCGATATGTGTATATGTATGTTCACCATGTTTGGTCGCTCTTTGCTTGAACCTAGGGTACCAAACTTACCATGGCAATCCCGTTAACCATGGTACCTCGATCCGCTAAGACGCATGAGCCGGGCATGGTGGTATGGGACACCGTGGTCGAGTCGCCGTCGGCCTCGGCGGGGTCATGTGCCTCCCGTAGTGAGCATTGCGCAACCAAACTCGTGAGCCGATTATGGTGGTATGGGACACTATATTCGAGGCGTCGATACTTACGGCGAGAGCCGAGTACGGTGAGACCCGTGTTTGACGACGGCGACGAGTCCTCCGTAGTATCTTCGAGTATACTCCAAGTGTCTGTGATTGGCGACGAGTCTTTCACAGTAACTAGAGTATGAGTTGAGCCGAGTACGGTGAGACCTGTACTTGAGTTGACGGCTAGTGATTGAGCCAGGTATGGTGAGATATGTACTTGAGCTGACGGCCAGCAATTGAGCCGCATACGGTGAGATCTGTATCCGCGCTGACGGGTGACGAGCCCTTTGCGATGCCTTCACTATGCTTCTCAAACCATAACATCGTATGAGATTAACTAGGATTGACGACCCTAGAATGGATCATGTTTGGGAATGATACAAGGGAGGTACCTTAGTTTCCCAATCTTCTTTGGTTGAAATGGATTAATAAAAACTTGGTAATCATGAGCATCATCGCACCGCATGTGCTTTGTAGATGTGGCGCACCGAGGAGTTAGCATTCGCGAACGTAAGATGATGTCGCTTGAGGGTGGTTTGGCAAGGGCATACAAAGATCATGTCATATCATTTTGCACTTAACAAGAGTAATTAGAAATGTTTGATTTGTACCTTTACGTTATCATTCTTTGCTTGATTGATTTGATAACATGTTAACCTATGCTTTATTGTTCCACCGAGTTAGCTACTCACTCCCACGTTACGGGACGGTGTTTGCAACACCCACCAGACTCTGTCGCAGGTGTAGATGGTGCCTGCTTCGGAGAGCCGAGCTTGACTTTGAGGAGGATCAGGAGGAGTTCTCCTTTATGCAGTACTCTGACGGCTATGCTTAGGCCGGCTGCATCGCGGGATTTACAGGGCCTCTTTGAGGATTGTATTTTGATTTTTGACTTAGAAACAATACGTGTATATTGGTACTCAGTTAGTACTCATACTCTGAAGTTCACAAAATTTTGATACTTTACATATTTTGAATATAAAATTTCAGTCTTCCGCTTGCCTTTATACAATTGAACTGGAGTATGAATTACTGTTTTGGTATAATCTCATTCATGTTTATTGCGCTAACTCAGACAACATTTAACCATCATTGTGTATGTTGCATAAGTGATGCGTTGGAACTCGGGAGTTGAGTTCATACTCGACCCCCGAATTTCAGGGCGTTACAACGGACCTCAAGAGGTTGCCAATCAATCTCGAGAATGGTGTCTAACCCACACTTTTGCAGCATCGAAATATGAAAAACGTTGTGGATGCTAAACAACTTAGAAGGTAAGGCAAGCCTATAGGCCACGGCGCCAACGCGCCCAGTGATCTCGAAAGGTCCAATAAATTTCGGACGAGCTTGCCCTTCATTCTAAATTGAACCACACCCTTCATGGGCGAGATCTTGAGATATACTCTGTCCCCGACAGCGAACTCCAAGGGACGACGCCGATGATCAGCAAAACTCTTCTGCCGGCTCTGAGCTATGTGAATCCTTTGCCTGATGATATTGATAACTTCTGATGTCTGCTGCACAAGCTCGGGGCCTAGGAGACGGTGCTCTCCAACCTCAGTCTAATAACTGGGGGATCTACACGGCCTGTCATACAAGGCCTCGAAGGGAGCCATACAAATAGTCGCCTGATAGCTATTATTATACGTAAACTCAACCAGGCGTAAATGCTCATCCCAGCTACCCGATAGATCGATCACACAAGCTCTAAGCATATCCTTAAGAATCTGGTTGACCCTCTCATTCTACCCATCGGTCTGCAGATGATACGCGGTGCTGAACTGCAAGGTAGACCCCATAACCTTATGGAAGCTCCTCCACAACTAAGACGTGAACCTCGGGTCTCAGTCAGAAATGATCGAAATTGGAACACCGTGCAGTCTCACAATCTCATCAATAAACAATTTGGCAAGCCAGTCCAAAAGCTAAGTCACACGAATCATAAGAAAATGTGTCGACTTCGTCAAATGATCCACGACAACCCAAATGGCGTCATGACCGCGCTGAGTCCTCGGTAAGCCCATAATTAAATATATGGATACGTGCTCCCACTTCTGCATCAGGACGCTCAACAACTACAATGGACCAGGGGTCTCTGATGATCGGCCTTGATACGCTAGATGCGTCACACTCGGCCACAAAACTGGCTATCTGGTGCTTCATCCCTACCCAAAAATACTACCTCTTCATATCATAATACATCTTCGTCGAGCTAAAGGTTGATTGAAAACCGTGATCGATGTACTTCGGTCATAAGATCTCTGCGCAACTCTGAAACATCCAGGACACATAACCGACCTCTGAAGTGAAGTCCACCATCAAAACCAATCTGCCAATCTGACTAACTCTCAAATGTTGGCTTTGCCTGATAACTCTGCAACGATTTATCTACCTGTTAAGCCTCGATCACCCTTGCAACAAGAGAGAGTTGAATCGACAGGCTCTATAATTACACAATAGAAGACTGCAAGCCGATCTGGAAGTTAAACCCTGACACATCCTCAAGCATCTTCCACTCCTCAATCATCATGTATGTATGCCACCAGGCCTTATGGCTGACAGCTCAGGGCATCCGCCACCACGTTTGCCTTGCCTGGGTGCTACTTAAGATCAAAATCATAATCCTTCAGGAGTTCCATCCAACGTCTCTGCCTCATGTTCAACTCAAATTATGAGGAGAGATACTTCAGGCTCTTGTGGTCGGAGAAAAGCGCGAACCTAACCCTATAAAGATAGTGCCTCCACACCTTCAGTGGGAAGACAACTGTTGCCAGCTCCAAATCATGTGTGGGGTAGTTTAGCTCATGGACCTTGAACTGACGAGACGCATATGCCACTGGATTTCTGTGCTGCATCAGGATAGCACCCAAACTAATACGCAAAGCATCGAAAAATACAACAAAGCCTTCACTCCCAGAGGGAAGAGTGAAGACATGAGCGGACATGAGGCGGTCCTTCAACTCCACAAATGCTTGTTCATAGGCGTCACTCCACATAAACTCTATACCCTTCCATGTCAACCTGGTCAGTGGTGTTGCAATACAAGAGAATCCCTCAATAAATCATTAGTAATATTCTGTCAAATCAAGGAAACTGCGGATCTCAGATGCGTTCGTGGGCTAGCCCCACTGATGCACTGCATCTATCTTCAAAGAGTCCACTGCGACACCCTCCATCATCACCACGTGACCGAGGAACTTCACCTCCTCCTGCCAAAACTCACACTTCTCCAGCTTCGCATACAGTCTGTGGGCACAGAGAGTCTACAATGCAATCTCCAGATGCTGCTCATAGTCCTCGTGAGTCCTCGAATAAATCAAAATGTCATCGATGAGGACCATAATAAACTGATTGAGATATGGAAGGAAGACCACATTTATCAACTGCATGAAGACCGCGGGCACATTGGTCAGTTTGAAGGACATGACTTGAAACTTAAAGTGACCATAGTGCATCCTGAAAGCTATCTTTGAAAAGAACTGTGCACCCTGTAGATGATCAAACAAATCATCAATTCTGGGAAGTAGATACTTGTTCTTGATCATGACTCGGTTGAGCTCACGATAATCCACGTAGAGCCTCAATGAGCCATCCTTCTTCTTGAAAAATAATACCGGCGCTCCCCATGGCAAACTGCTCGGACGAATGAATCCCAACTCACGTAACTTGTCCAATTGCTGTTGTAGCTCTCACAACTCCATCTGTGCTATACGATACGAGGCCTTCGAGATAGGCACAACACCAGGCACAAGATTAATCTGAAACTTGATATGCCACGCGGCAACAATCCCAGAACCTCATGGAATACGTCGGGAAAATTACAAACCACTGGCAACTAATCAACACTCACTACTACGGGCTCCTTTATTACACACGACATTAAACAAGACAACAGCTCTCCTCTGGGGTCGACTACAAACTGGAACTGAGCCAAGTCTGGTATACAGAATGTGACTGTCCTTGCGGAGCAGTCCAAAACAGCATGGTACTCGACGAGCCAATCCATACCCAGGATGACGTCGAACTCTGACATCGACAACAAGAACAAATCGGCGGGTAAAAAGGTCTTCTCGACCAAGACGAGGTAAGACAAACAACATCGGCCTAGCACTGAAGTCTTCCCCAAGGGCGTTAATATTGTCAACCCCTCATGAGCAGACTCTGTCGGCAATCCAGTTAAATGGCAGAAATCCTCAGGTATGAACGAGTACGAAGCATCAGAATCAAACAAGACTCGGGCGATGTATGCAAAGACTAGAAGAATACCCTAATAACTCCTCTGAAGGACTACGGGTCCTGCTGAGCCACATAAAATCTAGCTTGAGCTGGCTGGGGAGGTACCTGTCCCCTCTAAGGTCCCTACTGCTGCTG
The DNA here is from genome assembly GCA_030180095.1 of Magnolia changhungtana. Classification (NCBI taxonomy): domain Eukaryota; kingdom Viridiplantae; phylum Streptophyta; class Magnoliopsida; order Magnoliales; family Magnoliaceae; genus Magnolia; species Magnolia changhungtana. The sequence goes on along the minus strand of JASAUF010000222.1, from coordinate 1,749,018 downwards.
CTGTTACTACAGCGGCCTATAATGTTGTCTCGACTGTGGTTGGGGCCTCTGTGACGAAGGTGGCTGCGGTCGCTGCTGCTACGGTGGAGGTTGTTGAGGTGCTCTCGGCTGCTATTGCTACTAAGGGCGGGAGCACTCCTGTATATTGTGTCCTACTCCACCGCACCCAAAATAAGTCCTTGCGAATGACCTTTTGGGTGGCGCTGGAGGTGCCACTGGGGCTCGGTGGGTTGCGCGCCTCTATTAGTGTAGACATTGCTATTGCTGGGAGCCACCGGAGGGGGCCTGCCTCTTCCGGTCTCCCTTCAGATTGAGATCGCTCTGCATGCTGCCCAATCAGCCTCAAAAATCTGGGTCCTTCATACTACCTCCTCAAAAGTTAGGAGCTAATGTCCAACAACACGGTCTCGGAGACCGTAACGTAAGCTGTTCTCAAAACGGCGGGCCTTCCGCCCCTCATCATTAACTAAATACGGTGCGAACCTTGATAGCACCACTAAATGAGCAGCGTATTGAGCCACAGACATATCTCCCTGCACCAGTGTAACGCCCCGTATTTTCAGGACCCGAGTATACGACCCGTTTCCCAAAAACCCGAGTGTTAACCTATGAAGAGCTAAATTTCATATATATTTTTCTTTATCTTCAGAGTTAGCAGTTTAGCATAGAATGGACAAATCAACATAAAAGAAGATTTACATTTACATTTACATTTAAAATATACAAGAGACTGTCCTTAATGACTTATACAACTAGTATCTCGATATTAACAATTACAAGATTTACATACATGAGAAATATTTAAATGCATTTAAATGTAAGCCACAAGATCACACAACTTCTCTTAGCAATATAGCCATGCATCCCTAGTAATTGTACCCAGCTCCTTATCAGTCTGAACTTGAAAATTACTTAAGCCACCTGTGCTACGTATACGGTTATATATTTGATGGATGAGTGGCCAACTCAGTGTGAATTTTCCTCAAGATTACACACCGCTGCCTTAGACATGTCTAACATAAAAGCAACAAGGCACACAAAATATAACAAAAAACAGTCTTATTATATGCATGGATGCATGAATGCATCATCGACCCGGGGATGCTCATCCGTTAAGAAGTTGGAAAAAACCCATGCAATGTGGCTGGTCACCAACGAAAGTACATAGTACGTGTGTGGTACCAAACTCACCAATATGGCCAGTCATCAGCAAAAGTACATAGTACGCTCGTAATGCCAAACTCCCCATTATGGTCAGTCACCATTGAAAGTACATAGTACGTGCGTAGTGCCAAACTCTCCAATATGGTCAGTATGCTATGTATGCATGATTAGCCAGACCATTATTAATCTATTTACAATCAGCTGGTTTAATGAAGCTCGAGATCACTACGGGGAGCTCATATCCCAGTGTAGGCCGACGACTCAGGCATAGTGTCCCATAACCACCATCCCTGACCCATAAGTCTACCGCCTAGGGTGTGGATAGAACCCATCAACACATGGCCAATCAATTCTCAATGTATGAGAAACTACCATCGTATGTTGAGTGGAATTAAATGTCAAAGATTCTAAAATACAACGATTAAAAAGGAGTTGGTAGGCATGCCTTAAACACGAATAAACAATGGCGATAAAACGTCAAATGGTTCATCTCACGATCAAATAGGTGGGATCACCCCATAGATGGTAAGTCCTATGAGTAAGTTGCCACTAACATAACCTCTATGTTGAGGGTCTATTTCTAGCACAATCAATCTCATTACAGCCTAAGTACAGACTCTCTTTCTTACATAGATATTCACCTCATAGACTAGAGAGAGATTTCAATTTATATGTATCTTGCAACAGTACAATAGCATATCCAAATGGCATGGAGATCAAGTATCGAACTAGGATACCATTCTAATAAAATATAACTCAGATACAAATGTAAATATAATTCAAGAATTATTAAATGAATCAAGGTCTAGCATATGCATTTGATATTTATGATCAATTCTCAAACATACTTCCAAGTAAGCTAATCATGTAATTAATCAAGCTCTAAAGCATCATCAATTTAAAAGCTATCCTTGATCTAATTTGGAGATGGAAAGCTCAAGGGGAAGAAATCATCACCTTATACTTGAATCGCCAACTGATGTTGCTAGGAAGCACGTGCACCCTTAGAATTGAATCCTACCATGGATTGTGAAGTTGTATGTGAGATCAAATTTTTGCGAAGTGTTTATGGCTAAAATTAATATACCCTAGGGGTTTGGATTTCTTATTTTTAGGGTTCTGATGCAGAACGTAGGGTTTTATCCTAGAGTTTAGGTTTAGGCTAGATTTTTAAGGTTGAACCCTAGTGGTGTGTAATTAATTTTAATGTTAATTTAATAGTTATAAAATATTTATTAACATCAATGTTACCATTAATGCTAGATATCATAGCAATGGTAATCATCATGATGCTATCAAATTGTACAATCTACTATCAATGATAATATTTAAACATGATAAATAAAATGCTAATATTTAATAACTGTAAAATTTCTTATTTATTTATAATAACTAATATAAGCATGGATAATCTTTTAATAGTTAATCATGTTATATGATTGCAAATATCATAGTAATACTAATGATAATAAATAAATACTAAGATCTACTATTAATGATGATCTTTGAGAGTGATAATTAAACTACTACTATTTGGTAAATACAATCTTTGTTTATAATAGCTAGTTATAACATAAATAATCTACTAATGTTCTAATTAGAATTCCAATGCAATGTTTGAGAGAAAACGCACATGTAGTTGATTCGACTTGAATCAACTCAGCTCGGCTTCCGAGTTGACTCAGCTCAACTCTTCTCTCCTTCCCTCTCTCTTTCTTCTTCTCCTTCCTTTCTTTTTCTCTTTCTTTTGCTAGAATGTCCAGCCATACCTGGACTAAACCCAAGCACAGCCTAACCTAGCTAGACTCAGTGGGGTTCTAGCCAAGTCGACTCAGCAGCAACCAAACCCGACTCAACTCCCTTTCTCTCTCTCTCTCTCTCTCTTCTCTCTCTCTCTCTCTGTCTCTCTCTTATTTTTCTCTCCCCTTATTTTTTCAAATTTTGGGACATCTAGCAATGGACATCCAAACTGACGTGACTCGGGCCAGACCTGGCTGACTTGGCAGCGAGTCGACTCTCTCCCAAACCCACTCTCTCTCCTTCTCATTTCCTTTCTTCCTTCCTCCTCTTTTTTCTCCTCTCCCTTTCCATTTTCCTTTTCTTCTCCTTCTCCCTATTCCTTTACTCTCTTCCTTTACTTCCTGCCAACCCAACCGGTTTGGGCTTTCTTCTGACCGAGTCGAGCTAGTGCTGCACACAATAGTTGCCCGTACCTCTCTCTCTCTCTCTCTCACACACACACACACACACACACACTCTCTCTCTCTCTCATTATCTCTTCATTTTCTTTTCTTTTCTGCCTCTTATAACAACCCAACCATGGTTTGGACAGGCCCACTCACCTAGCTAGCTCGACCCAGTGACTTGGGCGGCCGCACTAGTGGCTCAATCGTCTTCAGTTCCTGTCACACACACCCACACTCCCTCCATCTATCTTCTCTTTTTCCTTTTCTTTTTCCATACTTCTTCTCCATTCCTTTCACCCCAGGCGTACCCAAAAACAACCAGCAAAGGGGCCGCAACTGGGTTCGGTTTCGTCGAGTAAGATGAAGTGATGGCAATAGTGGATTCGCACCCATTGCATCTTCTTCTGATCTGGTCGTTATGGATGGTGCGGGTAGGCCCAGGGAAGCTCGGAGGATGGGAGGAAAGAGGCTTGGTGTTGTTTTAGGTGGTGGGTTTGAACATTGGAGGGTGACGGTCATTTCTCTAAAGTTGTGGCTGCAAGGAACGGATAACAATTCTCTTGCTATCAAGGCTCTTCTTTTAGAAACCCTAGACCTCTTAGCACAGTCAGATAAAGATCGGATAGTCTGGATTTCTCTTAGGGCAACATTTCCCTTTAAAGGAAAGATTCCTCCTGATTTCTCATTGGCTGCAGAAAGAGCTATAAACAGAATGAAAAGGGAGATTAGGATTATCCTAAATGAAGGGTTGAGATGCAAGGATTCAACCTCACGTGGATTGTTAGGCTGGCAGCAGCTATATATGTTTTCCATAGTCCGAATGTGCCTGAGTTTGTGCCCATATGTGCATGCAACAACAGTTAGGGTTTGGTTAAAAGAACCATTCGAACCAGATGGACAGTTCAGATCATGAAAATAGGCCCCACTAGTGGGCCACCATCGAAACAAACGAACGGCGTCTGTTCGCTGGCGAAAACGCAGAGAGAGGTTCTCTCTTGTAATAGAAGGCTCGGGTCAGCCCTTCTTTCATCGGGCTCCTTAGCCTAGTGCACATCGGGTGCACTCTCACTATGTACACGTGTTGCCCTAGAGTGGGTCCCACAGAGATGGTTAGGAAAATCAACACCATCCATTCCATTTGGGGGTTACCAAGAATGGCCCTTGATCAAGGATCAGGCAGATGAGATGCCTAGGTGGGGCCCACAACTTGATTTGGGCTCTATTTGTGGATTCTCGATGATCTAGCGTAACGTCAACGGTTAAAAGATCTTAATGGCTTATTTCATAATAAATTACTAATTAGTTACTAATATTAATATTAATTTTATTACTATTTCCATCTATTACTATCATTGTTTTACGTTAATAAAATTACGTTAATTGCAAGTAAGAATAAAATTTGTTATATATAGTTTATATTATCACAGATTGTTAATATATTTAAATTATGTGAATATTAGTGAGAAGGGACGAAGATTAATATATATTATTTGTGTATTATTTGTATAGTTATATCTGCCTTATGTTTTAATTTTAGTTAAGTCGTTTGAAACATGTTATTTATCATAAATTTTAATTAATTTACGTAATATAAATTTTATGATTTGTAATTTATATAAATGATGTTACAATTGTATAAATATGATATGGATTATAATTATATATCATTTTAATATGAAATTTTAAATACTTATAAAGCGTATAAATAACATGTCATAGTGTATACATTTATGTTGTATTATAGTATTTATTATAAATGGTTAACTTATGTAACATACATAAACTAGGTTATATATATATATATATATATATATATATATATATATATTTGGTAGTTATTACATTTTACATATTCTGAATTTGGATGACCAATCTGAAGATCATAATTCCAAAATTGGCCCTAAGCGTACCTAATATTTCCCGATGTTATCATCGATATTTCTAAGTGTCTCTAAGCTAACATGGATGGACCCTAACCGTTTCTTTTAGATTTGGGTGGTTATATCGTGTAGGTAAGCATCAAATCATCCCACAGGAAATTGTGAGCTTGACAAACGGTGGATGTTGTAATCCATAGCTTTAAATCTACAATGGTCAGTTAGATCTATTTATTAGTGAAATTAGAATTTTAAGGATAGGTTTTTCTGACGACATGGTGCTCCGTCTTGAAGAATAACGGATGGATAGCTAGATATATAGGTGTAGACTGCTTTCGATGGTTGAATTTAAACCGTAATAAACATGAATACCTAAGTAGGTTAAGTTTGTATTTATACTAGATTAGATTACGTAGTAACACTCGAGTACTAAAAGGTACGGGGTGTTATAACCAGGGTCTCAAATTCTAACGCTCGCTGTCATCGAATGTGGTCGGGGAAGTACTGTCGGTCGAAGCGGTCAATGAAATCCTCTCATGTCCAAATAAAGTCAGCTCCTGCAGCACGGGCGATAGAGGTCCACCAGTGCTTGGCCTCGCCCTCGAACAAATACATGGCCAAGGGGACCCACTGCTGGGTCGAACATCTCATGGTCTTAAACATCTTCTCCACTCGGGAGCGTCACCTCTCTGTTGCGATCGAAGTGGGCTCTCCCTATAATCGCGGGGGATCGAGTTGAAAGAAATCTCTCAACAAGGCGCTCGTGCACTCCTACTCTACCTGCTCTGGGGTCTTAGAGGGGCGCCTGCCATGCCCCTGGAGGGCGGCCGTCATAGCCTGAAGCATCTGTCACAACTTGTCGGCACCAATTGGCATGGTAGGGGCTGCGCTGGTCTCGGACGAAGGCAAAGGATCTGCAGGGGTATCGGGTGTGGGAGCAGGAGGCTCAGGTGGGGGAAAGGGGACTATGGGAGGCGGAATAAGAACCTCAGGCGGTGGAGCGGGGGCCGCTCGGGTCACTCGGGTGGCTCAAGGGCCTCGCGTGTCTCGTCTAAGCGGCATAGTCTATAGAAAGAGCAAACGCGTCCATTAGCCTTGAGAACTCTCGAAGGCTCAGACATTAGGGAACCGAACCAAAGATTACCCACTCGGTACCTCATCGCCCTAAGCTCATAGCAGATACGTGATGTTATCATGAGTTATTCCCAAGTTATGCTCTGATACCAACTCCTCTCATGCCCCAAACTCAAAAACCGGGCTCACAAAAATCCCGATCGCTGAATCCGGAGTCGACAACCTCCATAGTACCCCATCTCGGGTCCCGATACCCATATACCTAGTTTCGATCCTGGGATCCTACAAGGATAATTTTCAATATAAATTCATTTCATAGTAAGCATAACCCACGAATAATAACAAGAACATTGTGAATGCTGGAGATCGGCGCTCACATAGATTTATGTTTGTGGTGGGGGTGATTGGGCTGATTTGGATTGGTGATGCAATGTAGACTTGGAGTCCCCACTAGCAAATATCTGCCCGGTATGTTGGTAGTGGACCTATTTACGAGCTGGTCATACTTAACCTAGCAATAACCCTATTCTCTCTAGACAGGTAAGGTCACACCCCCTTCCAACCGACCATGGCACTGTGGGAGACGTGACCTCTTGGTATTCGGCCCTCATGTGCTCATACATCTACTTGGTCTAGGCATTGGAGCACCTTCCATGGTATTATAAGGGTTTGTAGACTTTCACCCTGGAACATCTATGGCGCCCCCATGCTTTAACAAGTATTTCCAATATCCAATCCTGCCGTCCGCGCTATACCTATGGAGGCTACATCCCTGATGTCGCTAGGGCGTATAGTAATCACAACACACAATGCAAGATGCATGAATCACATAATCCAATCATCCATCAATCCTACGCGTACCATGCGCTCATGTGGGACAACTCCGCCTATCAGGGAGTCCCATGAACAACTTGCCCAATGGCATAATGCTATGATCAGTCATTCCTCATAATAAGCATGCAGATGATGTGTGTGGGCATGCATCATGATGCTATGCTATCACATACTCATAATCGGTATCAATGATCAAACTATATACAAGGCAGGGTCCATAGATAGACAACAAATCCATAAAGGTTAGTCCTTAACTATGGAGATACCAAATCTGATAACACGGATCCCTCCGTCTACAGTGATGATATACGCTCCTCATATCAAGATTGGGCCTAGGTGGCCTACCTATAATCCTAAGGATTCAGAACGGGCTTCCTTCACCATACTACCATAAAGCCCGCTAGATTCCCTAGGGGGCCCAAATAAGTCCTAGATGGACTCCACGATTAAAATAACCCTACTAATAACCAATGGGGGCCCAACATCTTGAGTTAGCCCAATGTGAATAGATGGATCATGTAAATATCAATGGGGCCCAATGATTTGGTTCAACCCACTTAGAGAAGGATGAGAATAGGCCTAACAAAGGCCAATAGGAAGGTCACAATATGAACATTTAACTATCATTGCCCATCAATGTGGACATTTAACCAACATTGCTGCCAAGGAGTGGCCCACATAGAGCCAAACATATAGTGGGGTCCATGGCCTCACACAATGGCCTCATGTACAACATAATGGGCCTCACACAAGGGTCTAATGAAACAGCTCATAGCCCTCATAGTGGCTGGAAATAAAATGGACTTCACTCATGTTATCTCATACATCAATATTGGGCCTCTTGGATCACCCCATAGCCCACATACATCAAGGTGGGCCACATGGGGCTGCCCAAAGCCCAAAAAAATGCTAAGGTAGCTATGTCTAACATATCCAACATGGTGAGCCTCTTTGGGCAGCCCATAGGCTCTAAAAATATAGCTAGGTCAAGAGTACAACATACCCAATATAGCTGTTTACAAATCAGCCCAATGTAGTCCACCATAATGGATGGATAACACCTCACCATGGGAATTCTAAGGTTGGATATTCGGCCCATTTGGCCCATTAAACATCCAGAAAATTTGGGCAATCTGGCCCTTATACCATCAGGCGAAAGGTGGGCCAAATAAGGCATCAAAGGGCCCAAATGTTGTTCAACATGGTAGTGTATATCATACAAGGAAGTGGGCCTGCTGTTGGACTTTTGGGCCAGCAGTAGTCCAGTCAATATGGAGGTTCAAGGGCTAGATGACTGAGATTAAAATACACATCAAATGGGTCCCACATCCAGGGGGATGGACGGCATAGGTACAATACATCAAGGTGGCCCTGTTGCACCACAAAATGGGCCTAATGGGGCAACCCATAATCTAGGAAAAATGGATGGGCAACCTGGATATACAACGCATTCATCAGGGTGGGCCGTTGCCAGGCCTCATCACCTAGGTCATAAATACATCACAATGGGACCTGCATAACAGGTGGGCCCTACATAACCAGCAAGTGGGCCCTATGTCTAACAAAGTGGATGGATGACATGGATATAAAACACACACATCGTGGTGGTCCCCTCCGTCCAGACCACTGGACAGTGTGGATATAAGGCACATGCATCACATGTGGGTCCCATGTGCACGTGGCCTCGCCTGGTTTGGATCAAACAAATATTGGTGTTTTCCTTTCATACAGTCCAACAGTTGTTGCTGCTGGACGTCCCATGGCTGGACGGTCTGGATGTAATTCATCCATCAAGTGGGGCCCACGTACACGTGGCCCACTAGCCACATACATCATCATCATCAGCATAATAAGAAGAAGAGAGAGAGAGGGGGAGAGAGATAGAACGGACAATAAAGGAGAGACTCCTCCACTATGAATCCCTCACATGATGTACACCATACAATCATATGGGTCCCATGCATATATGGGCCCAACATATCATAACAAAAATCTTAGGTGGGGATACCATCCCCACCATGCAAATGAGGGGTCTAGATGACCCTTAAAGGCATGAATTAAGGAAAAAAACCATCATGGTGGGGTCCATGGAGAATGGACCCACTGTGGCTCATGCATGCAAGAAGATGGGCCAAAGGCCACATTTAGGGGATCATGGAGGATCTCCACCATGGATTGGTGGGTCTTTCAAGTCCCCATGCAAGGAAAAGAAAGAGATCTAAGGAAGAGAATGAAATCTAGCTCTAGGGAGCACCCATCTTCAAATCTCAAGCTTCTTCTTCACCAATGGAGTCCTAGTGGGCCAAGGATGATGTTTCAAGGGTTGGGATTGATTTTGGAGGGTTGGATGAGAGGTTATAGAAGTATGCAAGGGATAGAATTTTGGAGAGCTTGGGATGTCCAAGGGGTTGCTAGCAATGGTGGAAATGAGAATGAAAGAGGGAAAAAGAGAGATGAAGGAGAGAGAGAGAGAGAGAGAGAGAGAGAGGCGTAGGGTAGTAGGGTGGTTAGGCTCTCTCTCATAGGTAGACATGATTAGGTGTAAGAGAAGCATGGCTAAGGGAGGCATGCTTGTAATGATTGCCTAACAAGCATGAGACTATGGAGTAGGGTAGTAGGGTAGCTATAGCTAGGGTGATGTCACACATATGATTGCCTAGGAAAGCTGGCGTGGAACCATGGGTCCCACAATGATGATCAATGGTTGGGATAATGCGAGGGTCAGATCTCAGTATCTAGACGTCAGATTGACGCACAAGATGCAATGTTGGAATCGTGGCAACAACACGATCGCAATGGCACAGGTCTAGGGTTGAGTCAATGCGGCATTACAAAAAAAATGGGCAAAGGCTACGGATAAAATCCGTAGCCATAGACATATGGCTATTGTTTTAGACCGTAGCACGACCATAGTCGTAGGTTCCGTAACAATAGGTCTTGAACCTATGTCTTCGGATTTAATCCGTAGCTATCGATTCCAATAGCAAAAGTTATAATCCCTAGCAGTTATATCTCTAGTGAAAACCACAAACAGCTACGGATATTATTTGTAGCTAAAAATCTATAGCAATATGCCAAATTTAATAATGGCTATAGCTGTCAGATAACCGGCTACGGTTAATATCCATAGCTATTTCGTACGTTAAAAAAAATATATAATCATTTGTTCATTCAATTACCATCTGCATAATCATTCATTCGTTCCATTACAATCAATTACAATCATTCATTCATTCAATTACAATCAATTACAATCATTCATTCAATCAATTACAATTACAATTAATTACAATCCTTCATTTAATCAATTACAATTATAATCAATTACAATTACAATTACAATAATGCTGAAAATACAAATCTTTGGCTTCATTAGAGAAATTTGCTCAACTTTACCTTGAAATTTCAATGATAAAGAATTTAAAGAGAAGATATATTTTGACAGTATGATATTTTTTTCACAAGTAAATAGGCCTTTTTTAGCCATTACCCACCTGAAGAATAAAAAAACCGATTGTTGTCCAAGTCCACTCCTTTTCCTTTCAATTTCTTACTTCCACAGCCATTTATGTAGTACTTTGAAGAGTTGTCTCGAAATACAACTCTAGTAATGACAAAGTCAATTCCTGCAACAGCTTCGTATATTCCATCATCCTACAAATAGTCATGGTATTCATAAATCAGAATGACCATTGGGGGAAAGAAAAATAAAGTGAAAGAAGTGCATCAAGTATAACCATTTTTTTTCTTAATGAATTAATAAAAAACTCAAAGAGGAATGAAATTGACACAAAAGGAATGGTCTCACCATATGGTTTGTAGGGCCAAAATAAACGTTTGGACGATTTTCGCAAGGAGGACCATCGGTAGCCACAAGTACCCACTTCCCAAGGAATGGTCTCACCATATGGTTTAGGTTATAAGTTTATGTTAATGTTGTAGGTTATAGGTTTAGGTTTAGGTTTAGGTGTAGAGATTTGAGAACACATTTCCGTTTTAGGTTTAGGTTTAGGTGTTACGTTTAGGTTAAGGTTATAGGTTTAGGTTTAGGTTATAAGTGTAGGTTATAGGTTTAGGTTTAGGTTAGGTTATATGTTAAGGTTTAGGGAATGAGTTTAGGTTAAGGTTTAGGTTATAGGTTAAGGTTTAGGTTTAGGTTTTAGGTTTAGGTTTAGGTTATAGTTTTGGGATTTGAGAATAGGTTTAGGAAGTTTAGGTTAATGTTGTAGGTTATATGTTTAGGTTATTAGTTTATGTTAATGTTGTAGGTTATAGGTTGAGGTTTAGGTTTAGGGATTTGAGAATACATTTAGGTTTTAGGTTTAGGTTTAGGTTTTAGGTTTTAGCTTTAGGGAATTGAGAATATGTTAAGGTTTAGGTTTAGGAAATCGGGTTTAGGTTCGGGATCGGGTTTAGGTTTGGGTTTTCAAGTTTAGGTTTAGGTTTAGGTTAAGGAGTTGAGATTAGGATTAGGTGTAGGTTTAGGTTTAGGATTTGAGAATACATTTAGCTTTTAGGTTTAGGTTTAGGTTATAGGTTATAGGTTAAGGTTTAGGTTAAGGTTAGGTTATAGGTTATAAGTTTAGGTTATAGGTTATAGGTTAAGGTTTTATGTCATAGGTTTTGGTTTTGGTTAAGGTTTAGGTTTAGGTTTAGGTTATTATAAGCTATAGGTTTAGGGAATTGAGAATAGGTTAAGGTTTAGGTTTAGGAAATCGGGTTCGGTCTGGGATCGAGTTTAGGTTTGGGTTTTCAAGTTTAGTTTAGGTTTAGGTTAGGGAGTTGAGATTAGGATTAGGTGTAGGTTTAGGTTTAAGGATTTGAGAATACATTTAGGTTTTAAGTTTAGGTTTAGGTTTAGGTTATAGGTTAAGGTTTAGGTTAAGGTTAGGTTATAGGTTATAAGTTTAGGTTATAGGTTATAGATTAAGGTTTTAGGTCATAGGTTTTGGTTTAGGTTAAGGTTATAAGTTTAGGTTAAGGTTTAGGTTTTGGTTTAGGTTAAGGATTAGGTTTAGGTTATAAACTATAGGTTTAGGGAATTGAGAATAGGTTAAGGTTTAAGTTTAGGAAATCGGGTTCAAGTTCGGGATTGGGTTTAGGTTTGTGTTTTCAAGTTTAGGTTTAGGTTTAGGTTAGGGAGTTGGGATTAGGATTAGGATTAGTGTAGGTTTAGGTTTAGGGATTTGAGAATACATTTAGGTTTTAGCTTAGATTTAGGTTTTAGGTTATAGGTTAAGGTTTAGGTTTTAGGTTTAGGTTATGGTTAGGTTATAAGTTATAAGTTTAGGTTATAGGTTATAGGTTAAGGTTTTCGGTCATAGGTTTTGGATTAGGTTAAGGTTAAGTTTTAGGTTTAGGTTTAGGTTAAGGTTTAAGTTTAGGTTATAAGCTATAGGTTTAAGGAATTGAGAATAGGTTAAGGTTTAGGTTTATGAAATTGGGTTCGTGTTCGGGATCAAGTTTAGGTTTGGGTTTTCAAGTTTAGGTTTAGGTTTAGGTCGTGGAGTTGAGATTAGGATTATGTATAGGTTTAGATTTAGGGATTTGAGAATACATTTTGGTTTTAGGTTTAGGTTTAGGTTATAGGTTATAAGTTTAGGTTTAGGTTTAGGTTATAAGCCATAGGTTTAGGGAATTGAGAATAGGTTAAGGTTTAGGTTTAGAAAATTAGGTTCGGTTCTGGGATCGGTTTAGGTTTGGGTTTTCAAGTTTAGGTTAGGAGTTGAGATTAGGATTAGGTGTAGGTTTAGGTTTAGAGATATAGAATACATTTAGGTTTTAGGTTTAGGTTTTAGGTTATAGGTTAAGGTTTAGGTTAAGGTTAGGTTATAGGTTATAGGTTAAGGTTTTAGGTCATAGGTTTTGGTTTAGGTTAAGGTATAGGTTTAGGTTTAGGTTAAGGTTTAGGTTTAGGTTTAGGTTATAAGCTATAAGTTTAGGGAATTGAGAGTAGGTTAAGGTTTAAGTTTATGAAATCGGGTTCGGGTTCAGGATCGGGTTTAGGCTTGGGTTTAGGTTTTAGGTTTTAGGTTTTAGGTTAAGGTTAAGGTTTAAGTTTAGTTTATTATAGTTTAGGGAATTAAGAATAGTTAAGGTTTAGGTTTAAGAAATTGGGTTCGGGTTCGGGATCGGGTTTAGGTTTGATTTTCAAGTTTAGGTTTAGGTTAAGGAGTTAAGATTAAGATCAGGTGTAAGTTTAGGTTTAAGGATTTGAGAATACATTTAGATTTTAGGTTTAGGTTTAGGTTATAGGTTTAGGTTTAAGTTATAGGTTATAGGTTATAGCTTTTGGGAATTGAAAAGAGGTTAAGGTTTAGGTTTAGGAAATGGGGTTCGGGTTTAGGTTTGGGTTTTCAAGTTTAGGTTTAGGTTTAGGTTAAGGAGTTGAGATTAGGATTAGGTGTAGGTTTAGGTTTAGGGATTTGAGAATACGTTAAGGTTTAGGTTTAGGAAATCGCGTTCGAGATCGGGTTTAGGTTTGTTTTTTCAAGTTTAGGTTTAGGTTTAGGTTAGGGAGTTGAGATTAGGATTAGGTGTAGGTTTAGGTTTAGGGATTTGAGAATACATTTAGGTTTTAGGTTTAAGTTTAGGTTATAGGTTATCGGTTAAGGTTTAGGTTTTAGGTTTAGGTTAAGGTTAGGTTATAAGTTTAGGTTATAGGTTATAGGTTAAGGTTTTAGGTCATAAGTTTTTGTAACACTCCGGATTTTTCCTAACCTGGGATTAGACGTCCTTAGGCGATGGGTCAATCCTAACACCTTATTAACTTGTCAGAACTAAATCCCACAGTCTAAAATCGCTCCTTAGCCCATTTCCTTCACAAATCCCACCCTTCACTACCTTGTTCTTTCAATTTTTCAAAGCACCTTCGCCCTAGACACTATCTTAAACTAGCTAAGTAGTATAACTTGGATCACTTTAGATACAAAGCGCAGGACTAAATACTACCTCAGACGGAAATCACATAGGATTAAATCCTTTAGAAATTTGATAAAGTTAACTAAGTGCTTAGATTAGCCATGAAATCCATTTGAATCGCTTTAAATACGATCTGCAGACCCAAAACTTGTAGAATCATTGACGCTAGGTTACCCTAAAATCTAGGATCAAACTTTACCCGACCGCTCTCGGAGCACGTTGAAACTTTCGATCTGGACCGCACATCGGGAGTCCGAACAATACGAGGTTAAGGATTTAGGACCGCCTCACTGGGTTGACAACCATCTCGTCAAATCCACCAATGTCCCATGGTTTCGCTTAGTCCTAGCGTTTAGAGAGTGTGAAAATACTTGTTTTCTTTAAAAATAAATATCTTGAATAGTAATCGAGACTCGTTGCTTGGATCGGTTTTAAGCAACTTAGGACCAAATTACACCCTCGGATCGGGGAAATTTCATACACATTTACATGTACTCGGTTCCGATCGAGATCCGGTTGAACCGAAATCGGCCTACGCGTGATTTAATCCCGACCGAAACGAAAACTTAATAGAACGTAGATCTAGTGTTAGTGAGCTTAAGTCCGACCTTTGGCTCAAGGAGGCCCGCCAGAAGTCCTCCGTTGAGCTGAAAAAGTCCCGCTTTGGTTATAACCTAAGTATACTTTGAACAGGAGTCTATTTCGGTAAATTTTTAGGTTATATAAGGACCTTAAACCCTCTCTCATGGCAGCCATACGAATTTGGATTTGAGAGAGAGAAAAGTGAGAGAAAGTGTGGGAGATGTGGGAGGAACTCCCTGCTGCTGTTCCCTGCCGCTATTCGGGCTCCACCGCCTGATTCTCATCGCTTTCCCGGCGATTTCGGTGTCATTTCTAGGTAAGAAACCCTAACCCTAACCTGATTTGGGGCTTGGGTGGTTGTAGATTATGAAATAGCTAACGTATTTCGTTCCATAGGTTGCCAAACTCCCGTATACAGAAGCTTAGTGAACCTATCGACTCAGGATTCTACGACACAAGGTGAGGACTTTAGGTGTATAGGTTGCGGTTTTCAACGCTTTCAATGTCGAGATAATGGTAGATTCATGATCAGTATGCAATTGCACATGTACAAAGTGCTTTCCGTTTTCACATTCGATTAGAATTGTAGAATTTGGAATTTCACATACTCTAGGTATTTGTATAAAATACCGTATACATATTTTTATGGAAATGTATTTGACATGTTTATTTGTCGTATGGATATATGATATATGGATAAAATACTCATTTGGCGAAAGGGTTCGCCTAAATACATGTTTACTAATATACACCATGTATGTAGAAATATGGTATTGTAAGAAGTACAGTATACGTGTATATTTTGGCGATGTGTTTGCCATGGTTATTTGTCATATGATTATATAATATATGGATAAATTACTTATTTGGCAAAAGGAATTTACATGTTTGCTTATATACACTATGTATGTTGAAAATGCGTATTCTAAAAATACTTTATATATGTATAAATATTGGGAGATGTATTTATCATGATTATTTGTTTGTAGTAATATATTATACATGGATAAAATACTCACTTGGCTAAAGGATAGCCCTAATACATGTTTTGCTAACTTACACCATGTATGTTGTAATAGGTATTCTAAGTGTTTGTGAAAATGATTGAATGAGTATAGAATTCTCTTTTGACTAATTGTCATGGATTCATGATTGTTGTATTAGCGATACCCCTTTGACGAAAGTTTGCCCTAAATCACGCCACGACCAATATACACCATATATGCTAAAATGTGTGGCCCAAGTGTTTGTGGAAATGACTGAATGAATATGGAACTTGGATTCCTGCTTGCCATGACTATCCGTCATTAGGTGTACGCGTGTTATGATTGGGGCAACTCCTAGTGAAAGGATTTGGCCTAATGCCTATGTGATCGACATATGTCATGTATGTTGATGTATGTTTGTTTAAGTGTTTCTTGAAATGTCTGAATGAGTAGTAGTTAGCAAATTGTAATGTATAAGGGTGTTGAGATATGATTCTCAACCTCTTTTAACTATGTGTATGATCTCCTTGGATTGTTGTGTGATTAGGAATTGAACATGTACAAATTCATGCTCGTGTTGTGCTTCATAACATGCTCAACTGCTTTATGATTTTAACTATGTAATGCATATGTTTAAATTTATATTTACATTATATGATCCGTCATGGGTGATGGGGGAGTGGAGCAATGTCGTTACGCAGGGCGACCTAAATGGATACTACTGGTTGATTGTATGAGTTGAATCTTGATTTACTTTTGCTTTATCTATCTGCACTTGATTGTGTTTGGGGCTATGATTATAGTCCAGACAATCGATATCAGAATTGAATTCATGGCTGCGATTCATTTGCCACGTGAGATGTTTTCGACGAACTCGAGTCGTACTTTGGTTGGCGATAGGTGGTTGTACGCTAAGTTTATGCACTTCATGTCGTTCAACTTGTTGTTCGAGCTAGGCCGAAATTTGGTTTAGGTTCACCATGTTTGGACGCAATTGCTTGAACCTAGGGTACCAAACTTACTAGGAAATCCCTTTAACCATGGTACCTCGATCCGCTAAGACTCATGAGCCGGGCATGGTTAGGGACACCGTGGTTTAGGTTAGGGCCACGTGCCTCCCCGTAGTGACCAAAGTGAGCAACTAGACTCGTGAGCCGATTATGGTGGTATGAGACACTTATTCAAGTTGTCGATACTACGGCGAGAGCCGAGCACGCAGTGAGACCTCGTACTCGTGCCGAGGGCGACGAGTCCTCTGTAGTATCTTCGAGTATACTCAGGTTTAGGTCCGTGATTAGGCGACGGTTTTCAGTCAAAGCAACAGAGTATGAATTGAGCCGAGTACGGTGAGACTCAGTATTCGAGCCGACGGTTTGATTGAGTCGAGTATGGTGAGACCATTACTGAGCCGACGGTCGGGAGCCGCATACGGTGAGATCTGTAGGGGTGATGAGCCCTTTGTGATGCCTTTCGCTACGCCTCTCAAACCATAATATCGTATGAGATTAACTAGGGACGACCCTAGAATGGATCATCTTTGGGAATGATACAAGGAGGTACCTTAGTTTCCCAATCTTCTGTTTGAAATGAACTAATAATTACTCGGTAATCATGCTCATCATCGCACCGCATGTGCCTTAGATGTGGAGCATTGAGGATGGACGTATTCGCGAACGTAAGATGATGTCGCATGAGGGTGGTTTGGCAAGGGCATACATCATGTCATTTCATACTTGCATTAAATAAGAGTAGTTAAAATTGTTTGATTGGCTTTTATTGAGGTTAGGTAAATTGATAACATGTTAACTTATGCTTTATTGTTCCACTTTAGAGTTTATCACTCACTCCCACGATCGGGACCGTGTTCGAACACCCACCGACTTTGTCTTATGCGATTACGAGATGGCGACGCTTACTTGAGGCGAGACTTTTATGGTTGAGAATGCTTCCTCGTATATCTTTTTTAAGCGGCTTAGGAGAGCCGTGCCTTGATTGTGGGCTACAAGGATGTTGACTAGATCACACTACACAACTTGGTATAATTTAAAATCATACTTGTAATTATTTAACCTGGTAACTTTATCACACTCTGGAGGCCCACCACAGTTTATATATTTTATCTATCTATCACAGTCTTCCGCTTGCAAATTTAACTGTCTCTGGAGTATGATATGTTGTTTTGGCTTAATCTCACTCTTGTTCATTGCACTAATACCGATCACATTCAATCATCATTCATTTTGTTGCATAAGTGATGCGTTGGAACTCGGGAGTTGAGTTTATGCTCGACCCCCGATTTTCAGGGCGTTACAGTTTTGGTTTAGGTTTAGGTTTAGGTTAAGGTTAAGGTTTAGGTTTAGGTTTAGGTTTAGGTTAAGGTTTAGGTTTAGGTTATAAGCTATAGGTTTAGGGAATTGAGAATAGGTTAAGGTTTATGTTTAAGAAATCGGGTTCAGGTTCGGGATCAGGTTTAGTTTTGGGTTTAGGTTTTCGGTTTTAGGTTATAGGTTTAGGTTATAGGTTAAGGTTTTAGTTTAGGTTAAGGTTTAGGTTTAGGTTTAGGTTATGGATTTAGGGAATTGAGAATAGGTTAAGGTTTAGGTTTAAGAAATTGTGTTCGGGTTCGGGATCGGGTTTAGGTTTGTGTTTTCAAGTTTAGGTTTAGGTTAAGGAGTTGAGATTAGGATTGGGTGTAGGTTTAGGTTTAGGGATTTGAGAATACATTTAGGTTTTAGGTTTAGGTTAAGGTTTTAGGTTTAGGTTAGGTTTAAGTTTAGGTTATAAGTTATAGGTTATAGCTTTTGGGAATTGAAAAGAGGTTAAGGTTTAGGTTTAGGAAATCGGGTTCGGGTTAGGGATCGGGTTTAGGTTCGGGTTTTCAAATTTAGGTTTAGGTTTAGGTTAGGGAGTTGCGATTAGGATTAGGTGTAGGTTTAGGTTTAGGGATTTGAGAATACGTTAAGGATTAGGTTTAGGAAATCGGGTTCGGGTTTGGGTTCAGGATCGGGTTTACGTTTGGGTTTTAGGCTTAGGTTTTAGGTTTAGATTATAGTTAGGTTATAAGTGTAGGTTATAGGTTTAGGTTTAGGTTAGGTTATGGGTTAAGGTTTAGGGAATTGCGTTTAGGTTATAAGTTAAGGTTTAGGGAATTGAGTTTAGGTTATAGGTTATAGGGTTTAGGTTATAGGTTATAGGTTATGGTTTAGGGAATTGAGTTTAGGTTATAGGTTATAGGGTTTAAGTTATAGGTTAAGGTTTAGGGAATTGAGTTTGAGTTTAGGTTATAGGTTATAGGTTATAGGTTAAGTTTTAGGTTTAGGTTATAGGTTTTGGGGTTTGAGAATAGGTTTAAGTTAAGGTTAGAAGTTTAGGTTAAGGTTATCAGTATAGGTTTAGGTTATAGGTTATAGGTTAAGGTTATAAGTTTAGGTTAAGGTTATAAGTATAGGTTTTAGGATTTTAGGACAGGTTTAGGTTAAGGTTAGAAGTTTAGGTTTAGGTTATAAGTATAGGTTTAGGCTATAGGTTAAGGTTATAAGTTTAGGTTATAGGTTTAGGTTTAGGTTTAGGTTTAGGTTATAGGTTTTGGGATTTGAGAATAGGTTTATGTTAATGTTGTAGGTTATAGGTTTAGGTTATAAGTTTATGTTAATGTTGTAGGTTATAGGTTTAGGTTTAGGTTTTAGGGATTAGAATACATTTAGGTTTTAGGTTTTATGTTTAGGTTATAGGTTTAGGTTTAGGTTATAAGTGTAGGTTATATGTTTAGGTTTAGGTTAGATTATAAGTTAAGGTTTAGGGAATTGAGAATAGGTTAAGGTTTCAGTTTAGGAAATCAGGTTCGGGTTCGGGTTTTCAAGTTTAGGTTTAGGTTTAGGTTATAGGTTTAGGTTAAGGTTATAGGTTAAGGTTAACTTTATAGGTTTAGGTTTAGGCTAAGGTTATAGGTTTAGGTTTAGGTTAGGTTATACGTTTTTGGTTAAAGTTTAGGTTATAGTTATAGGTTTTGGGATTTGAGAATAGGTTTAGGTTATAAGTATAGGTTTAAGTTAGGTTATAGGTTAAGGTTTAGGAAATTGAGTTTAGGTTATAGGTTCAGGTTATAGGTTATAGGTTTTAGGTTTAGGTTAAGGTTTAGGTTATAGGTTTTGGGATTTGAGAATAGGTTTAAGTTATAAGTATAGGTTTAGGTTAGGTTGTAGGTTAAAGTTTAGGAAATTGAGTTTAGGTTATAGGTTTAGGTTAAGGTTTAGGTTGTAGTTATAGGTTTTGGGATTTGAGAATGGGTTTAGGTTATAGGTTAAGGGTGTGGTCCCTGCAAATACAGATATAAACACGGCTTGCTCCAATTGGCCAGGCCCTTTCAATACTGTTCATAAGAAATGAACAGCTTCATCATGGTCATAACAACGGTTCCCACCTTCTAGGGACCTCCGCTCAATATCCGGATAGCTCCGACGCATATTCAAGTCTGCTCCATCAATTTCGAGTAAATATATAAACACGGCCTGTCCAAATGGCCAGGCCACTCCAATGCAGTCCATAAGAAATGGACAGCTTCATCATGGTCATAACAACGGTTCTCACCTTCTAGGAACCCCCTCTTATCCAGATAGCTCCGACGCACATCCAGGTCTACTCCATTAATGGTGAGCAAATTCATAAACATGGCCTGTCCAAATGGTCAGGCCACTCCAAAGCTGTCCATAGGAAATAGACAGCTTCATCATGGTCATAACAGCGGTTCCCACCTTCCAGGGACCCTCGCTCAACATCCGGATAGCTCCGACGCACATCCAGGTTTGCTCCATCAATTTTTACGGAATTATGCATGTCCTGCTCATGAGCATGCCTAATATTGCCAATGCATGAGATTCAGCACAAAAACCTTTTCATGATTTAAAGAAGAAAACTCGAGGGTTTTCCTTACCTTTCATTGTATGCTTTCAAGGTGCAGATGGCCCTTGAAACACACATACATCCTGGAAATCGCTTCTCAAAATCGCAGACTGTTTTGTTTTAAAACTCATTCATGTCACCTAAAAACCTGTCACATAATGAATAAATGTAACCACAATGATAACTATTGTGAATGCACTATAATGAATAAATTATTATTATAGATAACTATAATTACAACATATATATTATGCACACAATATCACATAATATATTGTTTGATGAACTACACATGTGCATTCTTGACAAGAGACGTACTAGATGCTTGAATCTGAAATATGTAGCTCCAATCCTCCCACATGCAATATCAACCTGAAAGAATGCACATAACCATCATGCTTGAGTAATCAATATAGGAATGTACAAGTAAAACCATAAAACCAGAGATGCTCACTGCATTTTCAGGATCTTCTCCATAGTTAACGATCTCATTCTAAAGCCCTTCTCCCTCCTTTACCCGGGCTTGGGACCGGCAATGTAAGGAGTTGTATTGGCGGAGTTAAAAAAAGGGCTTAGGCTCCATTTGGTTTTTAAAAAAAATATTTTCATAAATACTAATGTGATGATCAAATGGAGCCTAAGACTATAAATACATTCAACTATAGAGTACAAAATTCATTCAATATTTAAAAAAAAAAAAAAAAAACAAGTGCCAAATTAGTTCAAAATTAGTTCAAAATGCACACTACATGTTCAAAATTAGTTTGAAATGCACACTACACATGTTCAATTATTGAATACCAAATTTGTTCAAATTATTGAATTCTCAAAGCCTCTTTCCCCCATTGCACAAATGATCCCAGACCAGCCTCTCCAAGTGTAGATGTGAACCCATCTTCTTTCCACAAAGGAGCATGAGATTGTATAACCCAGTTAGGACAACAATAAAAGCTCCATCCTCCAACGGTTTGCAATGGATAGTTGCATTTGGATTAACTTTGTGTACTTCACCACGAGCAACTACACTACATTTTCCAAAACCAAGCAAGTCGCATCTCTTACCGATATATATATATAATATCCTGCTACATTTAGACATAAAATGGCATTGGTATTGTTAGTGTTTATAATATAATTGTAGGCTCAATACACTAAAAAATTTATACTTGCATACCGACGATGCCTGAGTAGATTTAACAACAGTTGGTGATGAGAGATTTTGAGTATACTGTCTCTCTTTCTACATATCCACCAATGTTTTCTTCATCTCAACTATATCTTGAGTCATACAATTCAATTTTTTCTTCACCTAAAATAACTCTTGAGTTACGCTCTCTTTTTCTTTTGTCACATTCTCTACCTTTGAACGAATAGGGGCTGACTTCTTCAGTCCTAGCTTGCTTATTGAGAAACCTAGAGCCCGCATTCGTCCTCTATTGTCAGAACCAACCAACTGTAAAATATTGTAAATCAAGTTATTAGGATATTCATAATTACGATAAAACTTAAGTAATTTTTAAATTTTATTAGTACCTCTGTAAGGGCATCATCCATGCCGGTCATCCTAGAAGCAGGATTGGAACATAGAGATCACTCATGTGGATAAAAAATAATTCATTAACTTCAAAAAAAAAAGAGAACATTACAATGAAGGAGGTGCTGTTGGGTCCATCGCTAACCAGTCTAAGCTCAGCCATATAAGGTCAGGCACAACCATTAGGGCATCCAGTTACCCTTATTACCACCGACTCATTGTACTTGAGGCCAACCTGTAACAACAAAACACCATTTTCAAGTGTCTGGGTGACCCCATGGAAAAATAGGTTTGACGCATATTTTCTGTTCAATTTTGAATTACACACCAAAAAAGAAAAAAAAAACATGCATGAGTATATGGCTTTAGGGCTTGCCTTATCAAATACAGCTCGAACCCACTTGAGAATGTCAGGAATTCCATGCTCAACTTCTGCTATTGCTAGAGGGCATAACGGTAGTGCGGGACATGCCATTGCAGTTATATTGAGTGGATCCACATACCTAGGATTCTATTCACATAAAAGCTAGTCAAGATCTACTATGAATAAAAGACATTTGCAACAAGTAAACAAGTAACAGGAGCAACAAACTCTCAAATTCTCACTCAAACTTATAATTTTTTCATCAGAAATTCTGGAAGGAATGAATTTACAAAATCTTCATCTATCCATCCTCTATTCATTATCCTGATTAGTTTCATTCTCTTCATTTTGTTTAATGTTCTAATGAAATGTTCTAATGTTGCCACAATATGTACCCTTATCAGCTTGATTGCAACTTTCTTTTCATGATAACATCACTACTAACAAAACTAAAAGGCTAAGATTCATCCCAATAGGAGAGACCTGAAAAAGTAAAACAGAAAACGTTGCACGCCCATGGCGGGATGTGCTCTCCCCTCGTTCCTACAGGACCTACTATTTCCTCCCAGCCCAACTATTACATGCATGGCCAAATGGACAAGAAAGAAAAGTAGGTGATTAGGGATCAATTGTTAGGAAAGTAGGTAGTAAGTTGTTGCACACTCCTTAGCAGACTTCAACTTCCATTATGAAAGGATTATGTAAGAAAACAAAGAAAGAAAGAAAAAAAAAGGAAGTAATGAAATCTTGTTTCAGAATTAAGCTAGGAAAACTAAATGTACAAATAGATGAACAGATCCAGAAACATACATGCTTCAACAACAAAATAAAAATAAAAATAAAAATAAAAAATTGAATCAACATGACAAAAACTTAACATTTAAAAACCTGTCTTTCCAATGCACAAGAAACAATGCATCTCCTAAAGAAACTGAGTTCTGTTAATTTGATTTGTCTTGACCTTTATGTCCATTTGAAATGCAGTGATGTCATTCTCATTACCAGTAACCTGCAATGCTAAAATCATAGGTTATAATTTGCACATTTTGTTTACGAAGTTAGACTTTAAGCAGTCCTCTTTGAGCTATATGCCAGCAACCTAGATTGTATGTGATGCTGGGACTCTCGGCCATACTATTTTGCAGCTGGCGTTCTAGTTTCTTTCATGGGCCCATGTCCTGTCGTTATTTATTTTTTAATCAGATGAGGCTGCAGACTTGCATGCCAAATGTTTTCATGGTTTTCCCCCAGCCAGATCATTTTTAAGAATAGCCACATGAAAGGGCCATCTGTAGCCCATGTTCATGATTCTCACCTGCAAATCCTCGTGCAATCTAACTAGCAATTCTAGAATGCTGCATTCAGCCAAAAAAAAAAAGCTTACAAAGCTATAATGGAATCCCCAATTGGCCACGTGGGTCAACAAATCCTAAAGAAGCATGCACCACAAACTGTAATCACACTGCAAAAATCAAATTTCGGGAGTAACCTTTGCATGTGCCTTGCAGCCAACCAGTGATTTGGTGACCTTTCATGGTACAAGCGGCCAACCAGTAATAGGAACTATTGATACGGTGGAGTTAAGCTAAAGGTCAAGATCATGTTAGAAAATTCTAACCATCTAGTTTGAGTATCACCAGGGGAATGTAGCTGTTTGTTGCTTTCCTCTCCAAATCAATAGCTCATTGATGGCAGGGCCCTCATTCATGATTCCACAGACATTCCAGATCATGGAGCAAAATTTGACCTTCCAGATCCTTTTAAAAGAAAAGGTTTAGCAAACCAATTAACTCCTCCAAATTCAGGTGTGTGGAAGTGGTGCGTTACCTAAAATGGTTAGATTAAATTACTCAGAGAAATGTGCATGTTAACATGGTTATTATATAATACTCAGTCCAAATTGTTGGTATTTGTAGATTCAAAACTGTAACCTTACTACTAAACAGTCTATGATCTAATATAAAAGAAATGATCAAATGGGAATGACAACTCACAATTATAACCAAAGCCAGAGTTCTGTGATTCTGACTTTATTGAATTAACTTATTACAAATTTGATTGAATTGAGAATCCAAACACAAGCAAAATGTACATGAAAACACAATATGCATCAAAGAATGACATTGGAGCCCTAAAGATGCACGTATGCATTTTGTTAAATAGCAATGTCGCCATCTTATAACCAGCTATTGCTTGAATCAAAGCCCTTTCAAGGGCACAACTAGAGAGTATTATGTCTTAGCTCTTGCAAGGGTCATCATGTGTCTCACATATGGTTGCACAATTTTGTTGGAAGGAAAGAAAGAACCCAAAAAAAAAAGTCAAAAAAAAAACTAAATAAATAAATAAATAATAGAAAAGGTAAGATAGAAATAGAGAAAAGTTCATCTCTTGAAATTACTTCTATCCAAATAGATTCCCACAAATAAAAATGCATCAATATTATAAATAGAAAGTGCATCTGAGTACCTCTTGTTTGACATTATTAGGGTGATCGATATACTCCCTATCATCCCGGTCCTTGGGCTGCAAACAAAAAGATGACATATCATAAGACAACTATAGCACAAGCACTGAACTGAAGGAAATCACACCTCATGACCAAGATATTGAGCTCAAACCTTTTTGGCGTTGACATCTTTGATTTTTCGAGGAGGAAGAATATCCCAATCAGTGGACATGTCCCCAATGGTTCTTTAGAAGAAATAAAAAAGAGACTATCCAACACAAGTTCATTACTTAGTATTACATGACATGATAGACACATTAGGGAAACCTATTGCGTCCAAAGCTGCTCGAATTACTGCAACACGGGCATCCAAAATGTCACTGCAGGGACTAACAACATCTACACCTGCTCAAGCCTAGTTGAAGCCAAGACATAATAACAGATGGGAAGAAAATCAATGTAAAATCATGTCATAAAAACTATCTACACAACTTTTGTTATTACCTGTGCAACATCTAGTTGTGTTCATTATTAATCCTGTTATAATACAAAGTAGCCAATGAGTAACAATGTTAATGGAATCTTTGATTCTTTCTCAATATTCAAAATCAAGTTGTAAAAATACTTAAGCTTATTGAATTATATCGTTTAGGAGATAAACTAGAAATTGGTGGCTTGCTTTTGATAAAGTAACAAGTAACAATTTCCAAGATGATCAAAATTCGCATGAAAGGTTCAAATACAACCTAGAAAGATTCATATTCATCAAAGCATCATATACCAAGTCAACTGCTAATCTTTTGGAAGTTCCATAGAACTTTGCGTATCTCCTACATGAATAAAAAAAGAAGAAAGAAAATGCTAAGAGAAAGCTCATTGACAAAGACTTCCAAGAACAAATGGCAGTAATCCAGTCTTCATTTACAAATTAATTTGGTTTGCCAATATAATAGTAATATTTTCATTAATGAAGAAGTTTGAAAGATTAGAACAAAGATATGCCAAGAACACCAAACAGGAATTACTGGACAGATGAGACTCCACTTAGAAAACCTCAAAATGATGAAATAACAGAGTTTAACAGAACATGGAGCAAACTCTTGAGATTTTTGAGAAAAAATTCTTTTTCTTTCTCTTCATCTTCATCAGCTATAACAGGTTTCAGGAGAATCCCATTTGGGTGTTTACATTTTTTGCAAGTTTTTGGTGAGAATGAGCCTGCAACTGCAACAGTGGCAAAAAGAGATGCTTAAGGATATTTAATAGATGGTCGGGATTGTCCTATCAAGGTAATTCTTGGTTAGTAACCAATCAATGGCTGATGCTATAAGTGGTAAAAAGAGATGCTTAAGGATAAATGATAAATACTGAAATGGGGAGTATGGTTTGCTTTTCAATTCTTTTTTTTAACCCACCCAAAGGACCAACGACGCAGTCATTGTACATGGAAAAAAATGGATGGCTAAAAAGGGATGGCCAAATGCACTCATTCAATGTGGATGTGTGACCCACCTGATGAGTTACCTCCCCACCACCACCACCACCATCATCACTGGGCTCTCTTACATGAATCCTATTCCACCATTCTATTCTGTTAAGAACCATATCCTCAACTTGATAGAAGTTGTGCTGGAAATTTCAGGCAACCTACTAACCTGACACAACCCTCATGATAGTGCAAAACTCCCACAGGCATGAATGCATGCAATAGAAATAGTGATAAATACCCAAAATACTATATTTTTAGTTATGATCAAAACAAATAAATCTAAATTATATTACAATCAATGGGATTACCGTACTAAACTTCTTCTTTTTTTGATCTAAGAGCTTTTCATTACCATACTAAACTATCAAGAGTACTGGCGAGGCAAAAAAGTTACCCCAACTTTTGTAATGTCTCGGAAGAATCCGTACAAAGACTCGAGTACCACCTCAGGTAGAAATCACTTAGGAACAAATCCTTTAGAAATTAGAAGAAACTAACTAAGTGCTAAAATAGATTAGTTGTGAAATTAGCTTGAACCACTTTAAATATGAACTGCAAGACCCAAAACTTGTAGAATCATTAACACTATATTACCCTGAAACCTAGGAACAATCTCTAAACCCGGTTGCTCTCGGGAGCACCTTGAAACTTCGTATCGGACTTAGACTGTGCGTCGAAAGTTTGTTGACCTCGAAACTATACACTTATGACCGCTTTACTAGGTTTGACAACTATCTCGGAAATCAAGTCTTGATAGTATCCAGAAATGCACAACTTGAGCTCGAAGCAAAGTGTGTGAGAAATACGAATATCTTTAGAAAACGTACTTGGATTTAAGTGAATTGAGTCATTCACTTACAAGCCAAATATAAGGATTCAAACCATCATAATTTAACACAATTACACCCTCGGATCAGGGAAAATTTCATACTCAAGTTAGTGTACTTGTGGCCCTGATCTAGTGGCGATGACTGTTAAACTGAAACTGGTCCACCACGGTCGATCTGTAAATTCGATCGGACTGAAAACTTAACTCGACCTAGATCCAATGTCAGGGAACTTAAGTCCGACTGCAGGTAGAAAAGGGGCCTCCAGATGTGCTCCGTTGGACCAAAACAACCCTTAATTGGCTATAACCTAAGTATACCATAACCCTGGGGTCATTCCCATCAGTTTTGGGCCTATATAAGGGCCTTAAACCCTCTCACTCCCTTCACATACAAATTTGCAAATCCTGGAAGGAGAAGAAAGAAGAAAGAGAAGGAAAGTGAGAGAAAGTGAGGGAGAGAATTGGGGTTTGTTTGTGGGATTCAATCCCGCCGCTCCACGTATCTAACTGTCACTTCTGTATCGTTATTTTAGCGATTCTGACGCCGTTCTTAGGTAAGAAAAACCTAACCTTAATTTGTTTTAGGGTTTTAAATAGTGTAAGTAATAAAATAGCTAACCTATTTCATACTGTAGGTTGTCGTTGTGTCATAGACAAAGACTCGATATACAAACTGAGTTCGATACTTGTTTACCGGCGAAAGGTGCAGACTATAAACGTTTAGGTTATGGTTTTCAAGGCTTTCAATGTCGGTTAATGATTTATAACTGATTTGGGCACCATTTCACATGCTAAATGCGAAGATTCCTTCGCTTTACAGATATATATGAACTATGTTGAGTATAACGTACTCCATGTGTTAGTTGAAATGATTGAATGCATATAGAATTTGGATTCGTGTTTGACATGATTATCCGTCGTGGATATAGGGTTGTTGTATGTGAGACAACCCCTTGGCGAAAGGATTTGCCCTAATATATGCTATGACCAACATACATCATGTATGTTACAATGTGTAGTCTAAGTGTTTGTTGAAATGACTGAATGAATATGGAATTATGATTTGTGCTTAACATGATTATCACTCGAGAATACCTGATTGTTGTACGGGTGGCGATTCCTATGTGGAAGGATTTGCTATAATATGTGTTCTAACAAATCTATTACATGTGTGTAATATGTGTAATCTAAGTGTTTGATAAAATGCCTGAATGTGAAAATGTTTGTTTAAATGCATGTAATGAGGGTGTTGAGATAGGATTCTCAATCCCCTTAACTAGGGTTATAGTATCCTTTATGTAACCTATCTTACTACTATGTGTTGTATAGATGAAATGTTTATGTATGATAATATGTGTAGTATGTGTTTGTTAAATTGCTCAAGTAAGATTTATACATGATTTCAATTGTCACATGCTGTTTTGGATGACTAGATGTAAATACTATTGTTCTGGAGTGTGTCTGGGCTACATCGTAGTCCAGGCAATCGGTAATGGTTTACGGTTGGTGGCCGAACTATTCTTGGCCACGACGGACGCGTTCGACGAACCCGAGTCATACGTCGTTTGATAACAGTGGTTAGGCCACGCGGGATGCTTATGCATTCCATGTCGATTAAGTCTACATGTGCTCATACTAGTCGAGCTTGTCAAGTAACTCGATTGGCCCGATGTATGTTCACCATGTATGAACTCTACTGCTTGAACCTAAGGTACCAAACTCACTAGTGGAAAGCCCGTTAACCTTGGTACCTCGATCCGCTAAGACTCATGAGCTGAACATGGTGGTATGGGACACTATGGTTAAGCTTTCGGCCTACGCTGGGGCGATGAGCCTCCCCGTAGTAACCAGTGAGTAACACTGCCTTGTGAGCCAAATATGGTAGTATAAGACACTGTATTTGAGCTGTCGACCTACACTGATCAAGTAACGAGCCATTTGTAGTGACCTCGAGCATACTCTGAGACTGCGTTGAGGCGACGAGCCTTTTCGTGGCAACTAGAGTATAAACTAGGCCTACACTGATCAGGTGACGAGCCCTTTGAAGTGACCTAGAACTGCAACATCGTATGAGATTTACTAGGACTGACGACCCTAAAATGGATCATTATTTGGAATTGATATAAGGGAGGTACCTTAGCTTCTTAACCCTACTGTATGAATAAACTTAAGTAAGAACTTGGTTAACATGATCATAACATCGCATTGCACGATGCTTTGGTGAGGAAGTAACATGTGTCTGGAGTGGTGCATGCCGTGACCATGAGATGAAGTTCGCAGAGGGAGTGCAGGCGAGGGCATGTATCATATCATACCATCTTTGCATTAACAAGAGTATTTAGGGCTTGATTGTTGTACTGCTTTATCATTACTACATGATTGAATTGATAACATGTTAACCTTTGCCTTGCTCCTTTGAATTGATCACTCACTCCCACATTCTGGGACGGTGTTTTAAACACCAACCAGACTCTGTCTTAGTTGCAGATGGCGACGCAACATATAAGGCAGAGCCTGACTTCTACGACGACGAGGAGTTCTCTTATATGCAGTTATCAGGTGGGTTTACTTAGACTGTCCTGATCGACGGGGGCTACAGGGCTTATCGTTTGTAGCTGGACTATCTTTGATATTTTGTATTTTGAACTAATACATATAATTATTTGACCTGGCAATGTATTCATACTCTGGACACCGGCAATGGTCTATATGTTTCGTATATGCTTATATACATCCCTCAGTCTTCCGCTTGCGTTATTTAACTGCCTCTGGAGTATGATATACTGATTTGGTATAATCCCACTCATGTTTAATGCACTAATACAGACAACATTCAATCATCATCATATATGTTGCATAAGTGATGTTTTAGAACTTGGGAGTTAGGCTCCTGCTCAACCCCCGATTTTCAGGGCATTTCAACTTCATAGCTCTTGCTGGCGTCCATAGTTTTGTTGCTGAGGCTGGCTTAGTTGGAGATGGACAGGTACATGCAAATCCTCTCCTATGGAGATAGATAGGTACATTCAAACAAACAACAAATAGATCTATTATCACGCACCTGAGCAAAGAAGGAATTGCAATCTGACGAAGGCTACGACTAGTGGATGAACCGAGGCAGTGACGAGGGTTGGATGAAAGGGGTTTTGAAAACCCTAGCACAGGGATTGCTCATAAATCAATTGCGGGTTTGCAGCGAAAGGGGGTTTTGAAAACCCTAGTGAGCAAGTGAGCGAGCGAGAGAGAGAGAGAGAGAGAGAGAGGGGAATGGGGCCAAGAGAGAGAAAGGGTGAGGGAATGGGAGAGGTTGAGTGGAAGAGAGAGAGAGGGTGATGGAGCGTGGGAGATCGAGACAGAGAGACAGGGAAAGGAGAGGCTGAGTGTGAGAGAGAGAGGGGTTTTGGTTTTGGGAGATGGGCGCGCGCGCGAGAGAGAGGAAGAGGGTTTTGGTTTTGGTTTTGGGAGATGGCTGCGCGCGGGAGATTAGCACAGATGGGGATTAAGAATCGGGGGTGACAGACGACACTTTCATTGCTTATTTACAAGACTCATGGGGCCCACCGTAATGTATGTTATTTATCCACTCCGTCCATTCATTTTAATAGCTCATTTTAAGGGTTCATCCAAAAAAGGATTCAGATGGAAGTTGTAAGTGAACCACATAGCATATTAATGATAAAATTTTATTTTTTATTATTTCTTATGGTGTGGTCCACTTAGACCTTCAATCTAACTACTTTTCGGGCTCGTCCACTAAAATTATATGTCATAATTGATGGGTGGCTTAGATAAAACACATATATTATAATGGGACCCATGGAGCCCCTTAAGCACCATCAATCTCTGATAAGGGGATAGTGGGATATAGGTTTTAGCTATGGATTAAATCTGTAGCAAATTAGCTACGGTTTATATCCGTAGCCATAACTTACCAAAGTCTATAGCCTTTGCTCGATTTTTTGGTAGTGCAGGTTTCCAGGATGTGACTTAAGATCGCGCGCAAATGTTATCTATAGGTCATGAGTTGCAGGAATTTAATGGGGTGGATCGCGGGATCCTAAGAAATGAAATGGTCACTAGGACATAGGCCTGACATCATCTCTATAGGGAAAGACGAAGGACCAGGAATATTTGTCACCATATCCGTAAAAGATGGTTCCCCAACTCTGGTACCAGAGTCAACTGTAGTAGGAGTCGTTGCGTCGGCCGGCTCTATTGGAAATAAAATTTCATGGGCGACAATACTTGGGCGGACCAGAGGAGTAAGTGATGTTTCCATCGCCCGACTAGATCTTGTTCCAAAAGTGGAAAGACCTGTCGCATCTTGATCTGCCTCCGCAGTGCTAACAAGAATGTATGGGGCAGATGGAATATCAGCTATCAGAGCAGGTGGTAGTTCGCGCGGGAGAATTGAATAGTCGGCGCTGAATGATATGAATATATTAGCTCCTGGTAAGTAGCTAAATTCACCATAATCTAGAGTTTCCTCTTCTTCTACCGGAGCTGTCGCCATCGCAAGAGGAATAGACACATCTTGTGGTGCTTCCTTATTAGTTGTGGTACCTTCGACAGTTGCATTCTCTTCCACACCAACATCCAGTTCACCTTCTTCTTTTGAATATTCATCTGTGGAAGAATCATCTTCTGTAGAAGAGCTGGTGCTAGAAGACAATTCTCCATCTTCCTCTTCTGATGATGAGGTTGTAAATTCTGATTCCTCAACAACTACCTGCTTACCCTTTTCAAAAGTGCCTACCTTGTCAGTTTGCATTATCTCTCTATGACAGTAGAATTCGGGGAAATATCTTCTTGATTTTGTTGTGAGGGAGGAGTTCAAGGCCGCATCTGAGACCGAGTAATTGAATATGAAAAAACTCTAACGGGCCAATTGAAGTATAGGGGAAATAGCTGGAGCTATGACTGTATTCTCAACATTCCACATCATCTCTCGAGTAGGAGGATACAAAGCAGCAATCAATGTCTAAGGAACTTCCGGCGATTTTTTAATTTCATCAGCTTGCTCCTTAGAAGACCTTAAAAGATTTAATTGAGTCCCTTGAGATATCCAACCTTTAAGGGTATTTACTGGATTCAGTTGGCAGATAGGTTCTTCCAAGGAAATCTTCAGAAAAACTTGGTCGGGAGTAGGGGCATGATCTCTCTCTCTCTCTCTCTCTATGATGTATCCAATCCCTTGCTCCGGTTGGTAATTCCTTTTCTTTGGTGGATGAACCCAGATGGAAAAATTGACAGATAGGCAACGATGAACAAGGAAGAACTGGTGCACCCACCATCACATCCAACAATAAGAGGAGAGAACGAAGCAATTGAAGCCAAGAATGATAAAATGAGTTCTAATGCATACGGCCAGTAATTGCTTTCAGATCAACGCCCAATTGTATGGTCCAATGCCATAACTCCTCATAACGTGTGTCACATCTCTGCAATCTTCCGGTACTGTCTGGTTGTAACCGAATTGGTGGGCGAATTTGCTTGGGTAATAAGGTTCTTGCCAAAATCAGTTCCCTTCTCTTAAGGGGAGGCTACTCGATCAGATGGAGATGAAAAATGCTCGATCGGTTGATGTGAGAGAGTTATCATGTGTCGTGTCTTTATCCTCAACATACTTCGCTAATGAGAATTGAAAGAAGTCAATAGCATTCGTCATTTCAATCTTATCAACAATCTAGTCATAAGTCTTCTTTATCATTGCCCACCGCTGATAATGCCTGAGGGGAAGGTGTTCTAGATTGACAAATGCCTTCTTCGGTTCGTGATATATCCATGGAAAATATATACCTAGCCATCCTAAAAAATAATGCCATGGTGTATAAGCAGAGGACACCCTGACTACTAGGCTTTTGCAATGAGTGTCTACATCACCGAAAGCTTGATATAGTGAGCAGAGAACTAAAGGAGCTAGAGAATACATGTGACGTTCCGTCATCACTCCAGAAGCCACTAACATAGTGAGTCTAACTACGTCTGCCCACTTTGAGCTCGAAAGTACGACCAAGTTGAGACAATACTCTAAGAAAGCAACTAGCTTGCCGAAAGAGTTGTATTCAGTCAGGCCCCTAATCTTTCGACGAAGGCTCTCCATGTCTTGAGAATGGCTGTTCTTGAAGCTACAAAAAATAGAGTCAATAACAGAGAATGTTACATTAGCACTTTGAGAGCATGATACGAAAGAGATTCAAAGTATATACCACAATCCTCTGGTAAAGTGCATAAGGCATTGAAGATGGGATATTTTTCAGATGTCAGGGAATTTGGCAATCTCTCTGAATAGCTCTATGGTCGTTTCTGAGATTAGCGGTCGTTGTTGAGAATGAGAGAAGTATGCAAATTTGTCATTGGTCGGCACATATTCGTTGAAGAAATGACTGCTTATGGGGAGCCTTGCCATTCTATAAAGGTCTCATAGGATAATGTTGACTTCACCCGGCGGTAGATGGAAATAATTGGTTGTCGGGCACCGATACTTAAGAAAACCCTTAAAGATCATCGTGTCTTTACAAAAATACTCCGAAGTGACCTGAATAGCACTATAGAGGCCAATCTCGATTAACACCGTTGCATGCTTCTTCACTATCACTTTTGCCCAGTCAGTATAGTAACCACGCAAATATAGAAAGCCACGAGTACAAAATTCCTCATTTCCCCATAAGGAATCCTAGTCAAGGAAACGTTGTTGTACCATTTTGAAGAAATGTGTGGGATACAGGGTGTGTGGATTGTAGCAATGAATGAGGAACCGCATGGGGAAATCTTACCTGTCTTCTGCCTCAATCCTCTCTTTGATATTATACCTTCAAGGATTTGTGACTTTTTCATTGTCTAGTTTGTAGTATACATGAGCCTATTCTGAGTCATTTGGTTGGTGGGCTTACTCTGGAGAATGGTCAAGTGACGATGGAGGTTCATCAAAATGATGATCATTTCATCTCTGAAGGGACTATTGAACTTGATTGTGTCCTAGTGTACCTTCACACTATCCCAAGAATTTTGAAGTTGCTTCTTATTATGTTCCTTAATCTTCTCTTGAAGTTGTTGTTCTTTGCTCTTTGGGCATTTCTTCTTTAAGAAAGAGGGGGTAGAGTATCTTTTCTAGTAGGAGGCCGCAAGCTATCAGTGCGAATATTTGCAGTAGACTTTAACCATATCCTCAAATCAATCTCTTGGTCTTCCTTGGGAGGTCTCTCAATATCTCTTATTATAATTGCATTTCAAATAGGAGTGGCTAGGATACATATGCGATCAGAGAAATCAAGAATCAGAAGAACATGTTCTTTGAAGAAAGATGGCTGTTTCATCTTAATTTTCACTCTCTTCTTGGGACGATTCTCAGGTGAAGAAGCAGAAAGGGTTGCGGGTTGAAATTGCTGAGGAGAAGTTACTCTTTCTTAGGAAATGATGAAAGTCCTCTTGGTTCTAGCCATTTTAGATTCTGTCAAAATTTTGGCAGAGTTCGAACACTTAGTGAATTTCTGCTAGGGCAGAGTTCTATTGTGCGGATGATTGGGTGTTGGCTTTTATAGCCAATCATACTCGATTCTCATTGCATGAACCCGATAGCGCAATGCCCTATGCTTGGGCACGTAATGGTCTAGGAAGAGAGATTTTAATGGAAGATTGATCATCACTTCATTTGTTTAAAACAAAATCAATAAAGGATCAAGGGGGGCATCTGTTGGGGTATAGAAAATTCAAAAGAGAATCAAAAGAGGAAAGAAAATCAAGATGGAAGAAAGATGGATTTTGTCCACATGTAATAGATTCCCATTACGCGGAGCATAATGAGTATCCTGCATACCCGTGCAATATAATACAGTTATGCAAAAATGGGGTTCACACGTGTGGTTGCTTATAAATAACCCCCTTCATCCTCATTTGACCCATTCTCAAGTACAAAACTTCAGAGGATTGGAAGAAATTTAAGATTTCTCCAAGGCATTCTCCAGGTATTCCATGGAAGAAGAAGAAGTAGATGAAAACAATGCAGTGGACACGTTGCGCCGTGCGCAACAGATGTTCATTTCGCGGTGCACAATGCCCCTGTTGCATGTGCAGTAAATTCCGATATTATATATATATATATATATTCGATGATGATTGTTCTTTCATTTTCCTTTGTTATTATTGAATATAGATATCCTAACCAAAATATACTTCGTTTCTTGTCGAAACACCTTTACAATCCAACGTCCCTAGGTCTTGATCTTCCTTGGTTTAGCATAGTAGCACAGATGAAGGGGATTCACTGAAAGAAAAAGTAAAAAACTTTCTTACTATCCAACACTCGATGTAGATAGAAGGGAATTACACTACTCCTATCCTAAGTCAGTCCCTCATAACGACATAGTCAGATGAGATTACATGTAACGACCCGTAAATTTCCGTACATTGGGTCGAGTACCACCTCGACCAGAAATCACGTAGGATTAAATTCTTTAGAAATTTAACAAAGTTAACTAAGAACTAAACTCGATTAGCCATGAAATCCGTTAGGATCGCTTTAAATACGATCTGCAAGATCCAAAAGTTCTTGAGAATCATTGGCGCTAGGTTACCCTAAAGTTTAGAACCAAACTCACTTCCCGTCTGCTCTCGGGAATGAAACGAAACTTCGTATTAAGTCTAGATCACACATCGGGAGTCCGATTAACCCGAAGCTAAGGAACTAAGACCGCCCCACTGGGCTTAACAATCATCTCAAAAATCAGCTCCATCCGATGTTCCACGGCCATTCGCTTCGATCCGGAGCGAGGGTGTGTGAAAAACACTATTCTTCCAAAATAAATATCTCGGAATAGTGATCATCATTCGTTGACGCGTCAGTATTAAGCAACCTGACCGTCAGAATTAGACCAAATTACACCCTCGGATTAAGAAAAATTTCAGGAACATTTACATGTACTTGGAATTTCTGATCGTGGCCCACTGACCGTCGAACTGAGAGTGGTCCGCCACGTGCGATCTGGGAATTCGATCGAGTAAAAAACGTAATCCCACGTAGATCCATAGATGATGAGTTTAAGTCTGACGTTTGGTTCAAGGAGGGCTACCAGAACCTCCCTTTTGAGCTGGAAAAGTGGCGAAATGCTTATATAAGCTGTCACCCTTGAAACTGAGTCTATTTTGGGAATGTTTTTTGCTATAAAAGGAGCTTAGAACAGCCCCTCTCACAGCCATACGAATTTGGGAGAAAAACCGTAGAGGAGAGAGAGAAAAAGAGAGAGAAGAGCTTGGGTTTTGTGGGAGATATTCCTCCTACTGCTTTCGGTTGTCGCACGGCCTACACCGCCCTGTTCTAGGCGCTTTCCCGGCGGTATCCATCCCATTTGAAGGTAAAAAACCCTAACCCTAGGTCTGATTTAAGGTAGGATCGTTGTGGGTTATGAAAAAGCTAACCAATTCCGCTCTTTAGGCTAGAAAACTCCCGTATACGGAAGATTTACTACCCTTGCTGATTCGTTGCGTTTCAAAAGGCAAAGGTGAGGACTTTAAGTGTATAAGTTACGGTTTTCAACGCTTTCAATGTCAGATAATGGTAGATTCATGATCTGCTTGCAATTGCACATGTACAAAGTGCTTTCCGTTTCCTATTTCGATTAACGTTGCAAAATATGGAATTTCACATACTCTAGGTATACGTAGAAATACCGTATACATATTTTTTTTGGATAAATGTTTGACATGTTTATTTAATGTATGATTATATAATATATGAATAAAATACTAGTTTGGCGAAAGGAATCGCCAAAATACATGTTCACTTGTAAATGCGACGTATGTTGAAATTGTGTATTTTAGAAATACCGCATACGTATTTCTTTTGGAATAATGTTTGACATATTTATTTAATATATGCTTATACAATACATGAATAAAATACCAGTTTAGGCGAAAAGGAATCGCCGCAAATCTATGTTCGCTTGTAAACACTATGTATGTTGAAATTATGTATTCTAGAAATACCGCATATGTATAAATTTTGGAAATGTAATTGTCATGATTATTTGTCGCATGAATATGGTATGCGCGGATAAAATAACCGCTTAGCGAAAGAATAGCCCTAATACGCATTTGTTAACATACGTCGTGTATGTTGGAATAGTGTATTCTAAGTGTTCGCGTAGATGCTTGTGTGTGTAAATGTTTGAGTGTTAGTGCCTTTGAGGGGTGCTGATATGGGATTCCCGACTCCTTAGAGACATGTAGGACCCCCTCCATGCGGTGGTTAGCTGTAACCACTCACTTGAGATGTGGATGTAATTGTATCCCTATGTGTATAGTGCTTTACAACATGCTTTACAACATGCCTTACTTCATGCTTTACTTCATGCTTTATAACATGCTCAAGCTAACATGCTTTACTTCATGCTTAACTTCATGCCTTACAACTGTTTGAGTTTGGGACTATGCCTATAGTCCAAGCATCCGTACCAGACTTGCGGTTGTGGCTGAGATTCATATCGCCACAGCGGACGTGTCTGGTGAACCCGAGTCGTACTTCAGTTGGCGATAGTGGTTGGCCACACGGAGTGCTTTTGCACTCCATATCGCTCAACTTGTGGTGCGCTCGAGCTAGTCGGGCCCGTCAAGTAAACCGGAGTGTATATGTATGTTCACCATGTTTGGTCGCTACTGCTTGAACCTAGGGTACCAAACTTACCAGTGGCGATCCCGTTAACCATGGTACCTCGATCCACTAAGACGCATGAGCCGGGCATGGTGGTATGGGACACCGTGGTCGAGCTGTCGGCCTACGCTGGGGTCATGTGCCTCCCCGTAGTGACCATTGCGCAACCAAACTCGTGAGCCGATTATGGTGGTATGGGACACTATATTCGAGCTGTCGATACTTACGGCGAGAGCCGAGTACGGTGAGACCTGTGCTCGTGCTGATGGGCGACGAGTCCTCCGTAGTATCTTCGAGTATACTCCAAGTGTCTATGATTGGCGATGAGTCTTTCACAGTAACTAGAGTATGAGTTGAGCCGAGTACACGTGAGACACCGTACTTGAGTGACGGCTAGTGATTGAGCCAAGTACGGTGAGATATGTACTTGAGCCGATGGCCGACCTGAGCCGCATACGGTGAGATCTCAGTATCCGCGCTGACGGGTGACGAGCCCTTTGCGATGCCTTCACTACGCTTCTCAAACCATAATATCGTATGAGATTAGCTAGGATTGACGACCCTAGAATGGATCATGTTTGGGAATGATACAAGGGAGGTACCTTAGTTTCCCAATACTACTGGTTGAAATGGATTAATAAAAACTTGGTAATCATGAGCATCATCGCACCGCATGTGCTTTGTAGATGTGGCGCACTGAGGGAGTAAGCATTCGCGAACGTAAGATGATGTCGCTTGAGGGTGGTTTGGCAAGGGCATACAGCATCATGTCATATCATTTTTGCACTTAACAAGAGTAATTAGAAATGTTTGATTTGTACTGCGTTATCATTACTGCTTGATTGATTTGATAACATGTTAACCTATGCTTTATTGTTCCACTGAGTTAGCTACTCACTCCCACGTTACGGGACGGTGTTTGCAACACCCACCAGACTCTGTCGCAGGTGTAGATGGCGCCTCTGTTCAGGAGCCGGAGCTCGACTTCGAGGAGGATCAGGAGGAGTTCTCCTTTATGCAGTACTCTGACGGCTATGCTTAGGCCGACTGCATCGCGGGGATTCCAGGGCTTATCTATAGAGTTGTATTTTGATTTTTGACTTAGAAACAATACATGTATATTGGTACTCAGTTAGTACTCATACTCTGGAGTTCACAAAATTTTGATACTTTACATATTTTGAATATAAAATTTCAGTCTTCCGCTTGCCTTTATACAATTGAACTGGAGTATGAATTACTGTTTTGGTATAATCTCATTCATGTTTATTGCGCTAACTCAGACAACATTTAACCATCATTGTGTATGTTGCATAAGTGTTGCGTTGGAACTCGGGAGTTGAGTTCATACTCGACCCCCGAATTTCAGGGCGTTACAAGTTGGTATCAAAGCATGATTTTGATTAAACCGGACCTGAGTTATGTCCCCACTACGTACACTGACGCATTACAACTTAGGAGGGAGCGACAGAACATAGAAACAGTCATAGGTATTCCGATTTCGCCAAACGGCGAAGTTCCCTAAAGTCGAATGCCGAAATCGAGTCCGTAATCAACCATGGTCGCACGGGTCGACCTTAAAACATTCCTAAACCATTCACAATCCTTTAAATAGGGATACCAAGTAATGAGAATGAAATCAGAAACAAACTACAACTAAGACTCCTAGAATTCGCGACTTACTATAAGGTCGTAATATCTACTAGTGCATAAGGTTCTCAGCCAAAAAAATAAATAAATAAATAAATAAATAGTAAGAGTCCTATTTGGCTTCACCAAACCATCCTCCTAATTATCTTAAGTTCTTTGCGCGATGAGCGCAACTCCTAAAACCCAACGGATGAAGAATCATTAAACTAAACTACCATTTTTAGCAAAATGAAATTGAAACGGGAAAATTACCATTACTCGGAGGGTTTTCTTGCAATTCTGGGCTGCGCAACCCTGCATAGCAGGGTTGGTTGGCTTCATTAGCTCGTTCTACCCCAAATTCATATATTTTACATTAGATAACTCATTCCGGATTACAAGTTACGTTCAACTATTCCGAAACTACCCGAAATGGAGCGAATCGGGATCGGGGGGCCAAACGGAACACTTCCGGAGGGATCTAAGGTGGGACCCAGGGATTTTTAGGGCCCAGGGGACTGGAGGATCACAACCATGGAGCCCCATTTCCCAGATTCTAAAATTTTTTGGCGAGGCCATCGCCGGTTCGGCGAGGCCTCACCGGTTATTGGGTTGGGCCGGGCCCGCAGTTCGGGCCGGTCGACTTTGGGGGTCCCTACAACCCCCTGCCCTAGCTCCCTTACTAAATCCATTTCGAAAAGACCCACTTCCTTCACAAACCCCTCCCTTGGCCGTTTTTCCCTTCCACCTTGCTGCCCTCTCTTGCAAAACGCCTTTCCACCCCTCTTCTCTACTGATTTCGACCACTTCTTACCATCCTCCATCATGGTACGCTGCCCCCTCCTCCATTTCCTCTTCTTTCCACTCGTTTGGACCCCCTACACATGGTTGGAGGTCCCAAAACCGTGGGAGTTATCTCCCAAACCATCCTTCCCATCTTATTTCTCCATTTCCCTGATCTGTTTCACCTCCCATGCCTGTTAGATCTGCTGATCATGAAGAACTTGGGAGATCAGCCCCCTTTTTCCTATTTCGTCGATTTTCCATGGCCCTTTTGGGTGTTGTGGCGGCCCTTTTCTCCATCTCCACCATCCTCTCTCTGATGGGCAAGAGGAAGAGTGCCGCTGATGAGGCCAGGCCTAGTCGCCCTACACAATCGAGGTGACCGCGAGGCGCCGCCGCTAGCTCGAGCTTTGCCCGGGAGTTTCGCACGAAGCGGGACCTTGATCCCCGGTTCTGCCGAGCGGTGCAGTTGGCGGCGCTACCTCATGGTGTCTATGAGGACCGCAGGGTTCTTTTCGAAGCCCAGGTGGATGGTCGACTATTTGGGGAGTATTACTTGTTTGAACAAGTGGAGGCGGCCCTCTGGGGTCCGTTATTTGAGGTCAGGGGTCGCGCAAATTCCGGCACTGTCAGAGCCTTCTACGCCAACATTCGCAAGCCTACACTAGACCCTTTGCAGTTTCAGCTCTTAGTTGGGTTGGATCTGTTCATCACCGTTGATGTGAGGATGATTGCGTGACTTAAGAATATGCCCCTTGGTGACGTACATGCTAGCGAGCTGAATTTGGCGACTGCTCGTGAAAGGAATCGTCGCACCCGATACCTTTGTGGTGGCCGATCTAGGCCGAGTGGCGGCCCAGAACAAAAGCTTGGCTTGCAGCATCCCACATGTCGACGACTTCCGCCTACTACATCACATCTTCACATACAATCTTTACCCCAGGGCACGATGTCGCAGCGAGTGCACGCGACTTATGGTGATTTTACGTGCCAAGTGGGGCAGCGGGCGAACTTGTGCGTGCCCACTTTCGTGTTGCGACGGATCGTGAGTGTTGCACGCTCCACCAGGAGTTCTGATTCGCTTCCTTTCGGCCGACTCATATGCAGGATCGCACGGGAGTATGGCTATAGTCTGGGGGCAGAAATGCCAGTACAGGTCCACCAGATTGACGAAAATACTCTCAAACAGATGAAACTTGGGGCACATCGACAACGGGCCCGACAGGTCGAGGGTGAGGATGAGATTGAGAGCGATGAAGATACGAGTGAAGATGGAAGTGAAGCGGAAGAAGAGGAAGAGGAACCTGAGGCTCAGGACACTGAGGGGAGTTCACCTCCTGCGGCTCAGGAGCAGGGCGTGGATCGGGATGCCTTTGATGCACGTTTGGCCCGTCTTGAGGAGGGTCAAGCCGCCCTGCAGCAGGAAGTCGGGCGAGTCCGAACCAAGCTTAGCAAGGTGTCTCGTACCTTAAAGGCCATCCTGTGTTGTCTGCAGGACAAGAATGCCCCTCCTCCATCGCCTGATTCGGATGACTAGTCATCCACGTTGTTGTGTGTGATTGTTGTTTGTTTTTGGTTACCGCGATAGGCGGTTTATGTTTTCATGTAGTTGATGTAATAGATAATAGCGTGTTCTAAGTGTTTAATGTTTTGGATGTATTGGCTACCATGTGATTTCCGTCATGATTCATGTAACTCTGTATTCCATGTATTATGACAAATTTTGGGTAAATGAAAGGCATGTAGCCCTTTTGTTTTGATTATGTGTGGAATGCTTAAAGTGCTTTATGATGTGTGTTATGCTGTATCTCACAAATGTTGTACCCTATGTTGTATAGGGCATGCCGCGACAGTATACGCGGAGCACGGCACATCTCCGTCT
This sequence comes from Magnolia changhungtana, assembly GCA_030180095.1. Lineage (NCBI taxonomy): Eukaryota > Viridiplantae > Streptophyta > Magnoliopsida > Magnoliales > Magnoliaceae > Magnolia > Magnolia changhungtana. The sequence continues at coordinate 1,706,891 of JASAUF010000222.1, read as the reverse complement.
GACTGGCTCTATGGACCAGACTCCTTCTGGTAGTAGCGGTCCTGCGGACCGTGGGTTAGGTTCTGATCAGCCTCCTGCTGGTCCTGCCGGTGGATTGCCACCTTACACGCCCCCGGTCCGTGAGCAGTATCGGCCGTCTTCTTCTGCACAGCATGACTCTCAGGCTGCTCCGTCGACTGATAGGTTTGAGCAGCTGATGATGATGATGCATCAGCAGCAGATGCGAGCGAAGACGGCAAAGACTAGCGGCACCATAGCCACTATCGGCGAGGCCTTGTCCGTGGTGGTAGTGCGACTCCACCTACGACATCCGCACATCCCGATGAGCATTCGTCCCGAGCCTCTGCTCGGGTTGAGGATGTGCCTCTCCCCCACCCATTGCACCTCCTACTGGAGAGGTCAGTACTCGTGGTTTACTCGAGCGATTTCAGCGCTTGAGGCCTCCCTCATTTATGGGTTCTCACAGACCCGAGGAGGCGAGTTCTCAGCTTGACCGCATCTCTAAGATGCTTCGGATGCTACATTGCTCGGGCGGAAGCAGGGGTGGGCCGGCCACTTTCATGTTTGAGAGGGAGGCCGGTTTATGGTGGGACATGGCGTCTTTGCGCACGCCGGTCGCATGAGATTTCGTGTGGACTTGGGAGGCTTTCGAGTCTCGGTTCCACGAGAAGTACTACCTGCAGACGTATCGGCATGAGCGGGAGGAAGAGTTTCTGCGCCTCAGGCAGGGAGGTATGACCATCACGGAGTACGAGCACCGCTTCACAGAGTTGGGCCGCTTTGTCTCGACTATACTGGTGGATGAGCAGATGCGGATGCGTCGTTTCTCCTTGGGTTTGCGACCGGAGATACGGTCGAGGATATGCTGCCACAGTATTCCTACATATGCGGCGTTGGTCCACATGTCTATGACGGCCGAGCAGGATGTGGACCGTTTGGCCAGATCACGTGGTACTATGGTTGCGAGACCGCGGCAGGATTTACAAAGCAGGCCTATCTTAGGCAAGAGGCCTCGGGCTGATTCTCCCTCCAGGGCCGCAGCGCCAGTTATTCCTATGAGACGCCCGTTGGTGACTTGCACGTTTTGCGGGAAACCTGGACACCCTGCTGAGAGCTGCTTCTCGTGCATGAGAGCTAGCAGATTTGCGCCACCGCAGAGATTGGTTCGCCCTTATCCACAGGCCATATCAGCTCCGCCGCTACAGACCGTTCCTGTACATCCTTCATTCCGACCTCCCGTGCCGTCCTTCAGGCCACCACAGCGACCCTTGGCTCCTCAGCCGAACCGCCAGCAGCAGGCTCGCGTTCATACGCTTGTGGCTGAGGCACATGAGACGTCGGTTTCAGCTCCGACGGCTTTCGAGGGTACGGCTTTTATTCATGGCACTCCCGTTTCTTTATTGGTGGACACTGGGTCCACCACTTCTATTGTTTCTTGTGGGGCGGTTAAACGCCTATCTTTGCATACGATTCCCACAAAGGGAATGAGACTCACTACGACTACTGGGACCTATTCGGATGTCACACTCTGCACGGTTATGCGAGGGTTGCTCGGTAGTTTTGGGTAGCAGCACAGTGCTCGTCGACCTCATTGTTGCTCCACTATGGCACTACGACGTTATCCTTGGTATGGATTGGCTCACCAGGATGAGGGCGGAGATAGATTGCGATACTCGGATCGTGACGGCCTATGGACCTGACGGCACGGCTTTTACATTTCCAGTGCAGGTCAGTTGGCCCTGCCGTGTTGATTGTTACGCTGCTTTACTTGTGCCGATTGATGGTCCGACAGTAGATGGTACGCCGGTGGTTCGAGAATTTGCAGGCGTGTTTGAGACTATCCCTGGTTTGCCTCCTCGGCGTGAGATTGATTTTACGATTGACCTTACGCCTGGTGCGACGCCCATCTCGTTGCCGACTTATCGTATGCCTCCATGTGAGATGGAGGAGCTGCGGAAACAGATTGACGAACTTGTAGAGAAAGGTTTTATTCGACCTAGTGTGTCTCCTTGGGGAGCACCTGTGTTGTTCGTGAAGAAGAAGGACGGGTCACTACGGTTGTGTATTGATTACCGTAGGTTGAACCAGGTCACGGTGAAGAACAAGTATCCTTTGCCCAGGATTGATGATCTGTTCGATCAGTTGAGGGGGCGAAGTATTTCTCGAAGATTGACCTTCAGTCAGGGTACCACCAGTTGCGCGTGAGAGGAGGACGTGCGAGAGAACAGCCTTCGGGACGTGCTTTGGGCACTATGAGTTCTTGGTGATGTCGTTCGGTCTGACGAACGCACCAGCCGTGTTCATGGATCTGATGAACCGGGTATTTCGGCCTTTCCTTTACCGATTCGTCATCGTCTTTATTGATGACATTTTGATATACTCTACGAGTCGTGAGGAGTACGAGGAGCACTTGCGAGCGGTATTGGATACACTGAAGAAGAACCAGTTGTTCGCGCAATATAAGAAGTGCGACTTCTGGGAGGAGGAAGTCAAGTTCCTGGGACATGTAGTGTCCAAGGATGGGATAGCAGTGGACCTTGCTAAGGTAGGCTGGCACATTCGGATTGGCGGCGGCCGACCGATCGGTTCTTGAGGTGAGGAGTTTCCTTGATCTAGCTGGGTACTACAGACGCTTCATTCGGGATTTCTCGAAGATCGCCAGGCCATTGTCTCAGTTGACTTGGAAGGACCTGAAGTTCGCCTGGAATGAGAAGGCGGAGGCAGCTTTTAAGGAGCTGAAGGACAAGTTGACGTCCGCCCACATGTGCTAGTATTGCCACAGCAAGGGGTGAAATACACGGTGTATACTGACGCGTCTCGCGTTGGTTTGGGTTGTGTGCTGATGCAGAAGGATAGGGTGATTTCGTATGCCTCGAGACAATTAAGGAAGCACGAGGAGAATTACCCTACACATGACCTAGAGTTGACAGCTGTCATCTTTGCATTGAAGCTCTTGAGACATTACCTCTACGGTGAGGAGTTCGAGCTTTTCTACGACCACAAGAGCCTTAAATACATATTCACGCAGTGGGATTTGAATATGAGACAGCGCCGATGGATGGAGACCTTGAAAGACTTTAAGTTCGAGGTTTCCTACCATCCTGGCAAGGCGAACCTTGTGGCAGACGCGCTGAGCCGCAAGAAGGCGATTGCATTTGCGGCACCGCTGATAATAGCCGAACGGGACATGATGGAGTTTGTGCGGGACTTCGAGCAGAGACTCACTGTCGAGGAGCCTTTTGAGTGTGTTGCGCACGTTCGGGTGCGGCCACTTATTGACGACAGGATTGTTGAGGCCCAAGAGGGCGATATACGGCTGTCTGAGCTTCGAGAGCAGGCTAGCGACGCCGTGGACTCCGAGTGGAGAGTTGGTTCTGATGGGGGTTTACGGTTCCATGGCCGCCTATGTGTTCCTGATGTGGCTGGCTTGAGACGCGAGCTTCTCGAGTCCGCCCATAACTCGAAGTTTGCGATGCATCCTGGTAGCACGAAGATGTACCAGGATATGAGACGGACGTATTGGTGGGATAACATGAAGGCCCACATTGCTTTGAGTATGTGTCTCGATGTCGACGTGCCAGCGGGTCAAGGCGTAACATCGCCGACCTCTGGACTACTTCACCCATGCCTATAGCGGAGTGGAAGTGGGACTTCATCTCCATGGACTTCATATCGTGGTTGCCTAAGACGAGGAAGGGGCACGATTCCATTTGGGTGATTGTAGACCCATTGACCAAATCGGCCCATTTCCTCCCTATCGAGTTACGAACTCTGGACGAGCCGGCTAGATTGTACATCGGGAGATCGTCCGTCCGCACGGGTTCCTTTGGAGATTGTGTCGGACGGATACACGCGGTTCACATCTATCTTCCGGACCCGTATCCAGGGAGGCGATGGGTGTGAAGTTGAAGTTCGATCTGGCGTTTCATCCTCGGGCCGATTGCGGACATGAGAGCGGGTGAATCGGTCTCGGAGGATATGTTGCGAGCATGTGTGTTGGACTTCAAGGACACTGGGATGACTTGTCTTCCGTACGCAGAGTTCGCCTACAACAACAGCTTCCAGGCGACTATTGGCATGGCCCCATATGAGGCTCTATATGGTCGACCTTGTAGGGCACCGCACTGTTGGGCAGAGGTTGGCGAGCGTAATCTGATTGGCCGAGTTGGTACGGCGACTACGAGAGAAGGTAGACATTATCGGGCGTCGATTACTACGGCGCGCAGTTGCAGCGAGCGTAAGAGTTACGCCGATACGAGGCGGCGACCGCTGGAGTTCGAGGTCAGTGATCATGTGTTCCTTCGGGTTTCCCCTATGAAGGGAGTCCTTCGGTTTGGGAAGAAGGGGAAGCTCACACCGAGGTTTATCGGTCCGTTTCAGATACTGGATCGAGTGGGTGATGTGGCGTATCGTCTCGCCTTGCCTACACCACTTGCTTCCGTACACAACGTATTTCATGTATCTATGCTGAAGAAGTACGTTCCTGATCCTTCACATATCATCAGATGAGAGCAGGTACAGTTGAGTGAGGATGCTACGTACGAGCTGCGCCCGACGCATATCCTTGATAGGAAGGAGCAGGTACTACGTAGCAAGGTCATCCCACTTGTGAAGGTGCTTTGGACACATCATTCCGAGGAGGAAGCTACCTGGGAGACTGAGGCCGAGGTCAGGAAGAACTACCCTCAGCTTCTCGAGGAGTACGAAAATGTATAAATTTCGAGGACGAAATTTTTTGTTTAAGGGGGGTAGATTGTAACGACCCGTAAATTTCCGTACATTGGGTCGAGTACCACCTCGACCAGAAATCACGTAGGATTAAATTCTTTAGAAATTTAACAAAGTTAACTAAGAACTAAACTCGATTAGCCATGAAATCCGTTAGGATCGCTTTAAATACGATCTGCAAGACCCAAAAGTTGCAGAATCATTGACGCTAGGTTACCCTAAAGTTTAGAACCAAACTCACTTCCCGTCTGCTCTCGGGAATGAAACGAAACTTCGTATTAAGTCTAGATCGCACATCGGGAGTCTGATTAACCCGAAGCTAAGGAACTAGGACCGCCCCACTGGGCTTAACAATCATCTCAAAAATCAGCTCCATCCGATGTTCCACGGCCATTCGCTTCGATCCGGAGCGAGGGTGTGTGAAAAACACTATTCCCATTCCAAAATAAATATCTGGAATAGTGATCCGCATCATTCGTTGACGCGTCAGTATTAAGCAACCTGACCGTCAGAATTAGACCAAATTACACCCTCGGATTAAGAAAAATTTCAGGAACATTTACATGTACTTGGAATTTCTGATCGTGGCCCACTGACCGTCGAACTAAGAGTGGTCTGCCACGTGCGATCTGGGAATCCGATCGAGTAAAAAACGTAATCCCACGTAGATCCACAGATGGTGAGCTTAAGTCTGACGTTTGGTTCAAGGAGGGCTACCAGAACCTCCCTTTTGAGCTAGAAAAGTGGCGAAATGCTTATATAAGCTGTCACCCTTGAACCTGAGTCTATTTTGGGAATGTTTTTGGCTATAAAAGGAGCTTAGAACAGCCCCTCTCACAGCCATACGAATTTGGGAGAAAAACCGTAGAGGGAGAGAGAGAAAAGAGAGAGAAGAGCTTGGGTTTTGTGGGAGATATTCCTCCTACTGCTTTCGGTTGTCGCACGGCCTACACCGCCCTGTTCTAGGTGCTTTCCCGGCGGTATCCATCCCATTTGAAGGTAAGAAACCCTAACCCGAGGTCTGATTTAAGGTAGGATCATTGTGGGTTATGAAAAAGCTAACCAATTTCGCTCTTTAGGCTAGAAAACTCCCGTATACGGAAGATTTACTACCCTTGCTGATTCGTTGCGTTTCAAAAGGCAAAGGTGAGGACTTTAAGTGTATAAGTTACGGTTTTCAACGCTTTCAATGTCAGATAATGGTAGATTCATGATCTGCTTGCAATTACACATGTACAAAGTACTTTCCGTTTCCTGTTTCGATTAACGTTGCAAAATATGGAATTTCACATACTCTAGGTATACGTAGAAATACCGTATACGTATTTTTTTTGGATAAATGTTTGACATGTTTATTTAATGTATGATTATATAATATATGAATAAAATATTAGTTTGGCGAAAGGAATCGCCAAAATACATGTTCACTTGTAAATGCGACGTGTGTTGAAATTGTGTATTTTAGAAATACCGTATACGTATTTCTTTTGGAATAATGTTTGACATATTTATTTAATATATGCTTATACAATACATGAATAAAATACCAGTTTGGCGAAAGGAATCGCCGCAATCTATGTTCGCTTGTAAACACTATGTATGTTGAAATTGCGTATTCTAGAAATACCGCATATGTATAAATTTTGGAATGTAATTGTCATGATTATTTGTCGCATGAATATGGTATGCGCGGATAAAATAACCGCTTGGCGAAAGAATAGCCCTAATACGCATTTGTTAACATACGTCGTGTATGTTGGAATAGTGTATTCTAAGTGTTCGAGTAGATGCTTGTGTGTGTAAATGTTTGAGTGTTAGTGCCTTTGAGGGGTGCTGATATGGGATTCCCGACTCCCTTAGAGACATGTAGGACCCCCCTCCATGCGGTGGTTAGCTATAACCACTCACTTGAGATGTGGATGTAATTGTATCCCTATGTGTATAGTGCTTTACAACATGCTTTACAACATGCCTTACTTCATGCTTTACTTCATGCTTTATAACATGCCTGCTAACATGCTTTACTTCATGCTTAACTTCATGCCTTACAACTGTTTGAGTTTGGGACTATGCCTATAGTCCAAGCATCCGGTACCAGACTTGCGGTTGTGGCTGAGATTCATATCGCCACAGCGGACGTGTCTGGCGAACCCGAGTGTACTTCGGTTGGCGATAGTGGTTGGCCACACGGAGTGCTTTTGCGCTCCATATCACTCAACTTGTGGTGCGCTCGAGCTAGTCGGGCCCGTCAAGTAAACCGGAGTGTATATGTATGTTCACCATGTTTGGTCGCTACTGCTTGAACCTAGGGTACCAAACTTACCAGTGGCGATCCCGTCAACCATGGTACCTCGATCCGCTAAGACGCATGAGCCGAGCATGGTAGTATGGGACACCGTGGTCGAGCTGTCGGCCTACGCTGGGGTCATGTGCCTCCCCGTAGTGACCATTGCGCAACCAAACTCGTGAGCCGATTGTGGTGGTATGGGACACTATATTCGAGCTGTCGATACTTACGGTGAGAGCCGAGTACGGTGAGACCTGTGCTCGTGCTGACGGGCGACGAGTCCTCCGTAGTATCTTCGAGTATACTCCAAGTATCTGTGATTGGCGATGAGTCTTTCACAGTAACTAGAGTATGAGTTGAGCCGAGTACGGTGAGACCTGTACTTGAGCTGACGGCTAGTGATTGAGCCAAGTACGGTGAGATATGTACTTGAGCCGACGGCCAACAATTGAGCCGCATACTGGTGAGATCTGTATCCGCGCTGACGGTGACGAGCCCTTTGCGATGCCTTCACTACGCTTCTCAAACCATAATATCGTATGAGATTAGCTAGGATTGACGACCCTAGAATGGATCATGTTTGGGAATGATACAAGGGAGGTACCTTAGTTTCCCAATACTGCTGGTTGAAATGGATTAATAAAAACTTGATAATCATGAGCATCATCGCACCGCATGTGCTTTGTAGATGTGGCGCACTGAGGGAGTAAGCATTCGCGAACGTAAGATGATGTCGCTTGAGGGTGGTTTGGCAAGGGCATACAGCATCATGTTGATAAGGGTCAAATATTGCATATCAGACCCCAGATATTGCACGATTTTATGTAAATCATAACGCCTAATGTCAAATTTAATTGTGTTTTATCGCAGGATGAAATAAAAAGCGTGGATTGAAAAATGATATTAAAAGCGTGAATTTAACGCTCCGAAATTACCAGAGCACGGGATGGACTCCAGAAAACCAATAATGAAGATTTTACACGCCTGGGATCTGAGGAAAGCAAGCCAAAGGGGCCCGAAATCGGTAAAATTGCAAGATCACAGGTTTCCCACCGTCCGATTGGCTCGAAACTCTATACATGTGATGAAGGCTATAAATTAACCGTACATATTAAATTTCATCTACTGAAGATCTCGAAAAGTGGCCCAACGGACAGATCAGCCCATTAATCTTCAATTTGGGGCCCACCTGATATCTGGAACTGTCTCAAATTGGATTTCTGCGGTTGAAATAATATGAGGAAAAGGATAGACGGTGCAGATTTCATACAAACATTACAGTGGGCCTCGCACATGATGCACGTACACCATGCATATGAACTCAAGCCGTGCACCGACCACCCGGACGGTTGCCACGCCATGCCGACCCGCCATGCCCGTCTTCAAAACGCTCTCCGCGTTCCAGCGTCCCGCGGAACCGACCGCTGTCATCAGTTGTGGGGCCCACCTTGTGTCCAAATGGACAATCCAAACCGTCCATCCGCTTTCTGGGGAGGACATACCCCACGCCTAGCTGACGAAATGTGATCACATCACGTCGTGTTTTTTTTAACCTTTCAAACGTAAGATTGACGGTGAACGAAGAACTCTGGTGGGCCACACCTGAAATAGTTGAAAACCGGATATCCCTGGACGGTTTTTAGTTGGGAGTCGAATGAACGAGTGGATTCTGCTCTGGATTCCGATCACGGACCCCACCAGAACGGACAGCGATCGCGTCCCTGTTTTCGCGTCCGCGTAACCCGACGGCTGGTCCGTTTTGCGAAGAGTTGTGGGCCCCACCCATGGCCTGTACGGCCGATCCAAACCGTTCATCTTGAAGAGGGCCGCGAGCACTACAAACCCATGCTGATATTCCACTCCCATGCGTACACACGTGTGTGATACAGAGGCCACAAAAGGGCTACCCGGCGACGTTCAAATCTGATCTTTTCGAGATTTCTTCTGTGGGCCGCGCCAATGGACCTTCAAAACCACCCATTCTTGACTGAAATTTCGTCCTGAATCCAATGGACGGGGTGGATGTTCCGAAAATACCTCTGTGGGGCCCACCGATCACGGTTGCGAAAGTTTGTACTCCGAGTTCGTCTACGACTGCGCACACGATTCCACCATCCAACAGCTATAAAAGGGAAGTTTTGGACGTGGGGAAGGCATTCATATCCAGGGAATTCGAGATCCAGAGCCAGGGAGAGGAGAAAGAGAAGAAAGAGAAGGAAGAAGAGAGAGAGATTGTTCGATTTGGTGTTTCGTTTTATGAATTTTATTTAATATTTTTTATGGATTTTATGGGTCACTAATCTCTCGGCTAGAAATTTGGGCGAGATGAAGCCCTAATTTGATCAGCTCTTGTATTGGTTGATTTACTTTGAATTTTAATTAATTTGTTTCTTTCTCTGAGTGGGCTTTATGGGTTTAAATTCCATACTTCTCCATCTATGAACTTGATCAAAGTATATAGATGGATGTTGTTTGGATGCTTATTACAGGTGCTTGGGTCTGATCAAGAACAAGTTTCCTATAGAGGAAGAAATAGGGTGCTTTAATGAATGTACATTCCATGTGCCCGACCAAGGACATGGGATCTGTTATTCATGGCATTGCTCAAAGGAATTAGACAGTCTGTATGCCCGATTTAGGACACAGATTGTGCTTTCTCTATATAAGTGGTATCAATCTAGATCAAGGTGAATCAACAGACAAAACAAGGGTTAGGATAGTTAGGGGTGGATTCGAAAGTCCTAGTGCTTTCTCTCTGATTGAATTTTCTTCCCTGTTCTTAATTGTTTTTCCTAAAATTGTGCTTAGTAGTTTAGTTCATTATTCATTCCATTCTTTGCCGGATTAGTTAAGGAGAATCATAGATTTGAGTTGTGACGACCAGTCCTCGTGGGATTCGACCTCGATCTTACCGAGTTTATTACTACATCACAACCCTATACTTGGGGTCTGAACAAGTTTTTGGCGCCGTTGCCGGGGACTGTTTCGTTCCAAATTGAATATAGGATTCTCTCTTATCATAATTCATAGTCTTAGGATTTTACTAACTTAGGTTAAAGTTTTTATTTTATTTTATTTTTATTTTATTTTTAGAAATTAACCATTGCTTAGGATTCTTCTATCATTATTTTAGGAAACCTAATTTGGTTTTTTTTTTTTGTTTTGTTTACAGGAATTGAGGAAGGAAGCTACTAAGTGAAGGAGGAACATCTTAAATTTTCTGACATCATTCATCTCCTTTTCCGGGTTCTTTCTTCCCATTCTTACTTACATAGTTTTAACTTGTTTTAAAATCTCATAGTTCTAGGTCTAGTTTTATTTCTCTTTGGTTGCATCTTAGTTTAGTTTTCCTTCTTCCATTGCAATAACATAGTTTATGTTAGGACGTAGATCTCTGAATATAGAACTAGCACCGTTTGATCCTGAAATAGAAAGAACACTGCGTGAAAGATTGAGAAATAATTCTGTTGAAATGGCGAATGAGACCGAAGTTAAGGCTCTCAAAGATTATTCAGCTCCTATCCAATTTAATGCGCCTTCATGCATAGTGTTGCCAACCACTACGGCAAAGACACTTTGAACTTAAACCTGCAAATCATACAATTGCTGCCATCCTTTTATGGATTGGACAAAGAGGACCCATATCATCATGTGAAAGAATTCTTAGACATTTGCTCCACTTTTAAGTTCCAAAACTTCTCAGACAATTCAATCCGCCTACGTCTGTTTCCTTTTTCTTTGAAGGATAAGGCGAAAGCATGGTTGAATTCTCTAGAAGTTGGAACTATCACTACATGGGACCAACTGTCTAAGAAGTTCTTAAATAAGTTCTTCCCCGTTCACAAAACCAATGCCCTCCGTAGAGAAATTACTAACTTCACACAAAAAGAGGGCGAGCACTTTCATGAATGTTGGGAAAGATGGAAGGACTTGCTTCTTAAATGTCCTCACCATGGTTTTGAGAAGTGGCAACAAGTGCAATACTTTTATGACGGTCTGACACCCCAGAACCGTCGCATGGTTGATGCCACCAGTGGAGGGTCCTTCATGACCAAAAGCGATACCGAAGCATGGAAATTTTTTGAAACCTTGTGTGAAAACTCTCAGCAATGGGACTATTCAGATAGAGGTGAAAGAAGTTCCCAACCACAAAAGAGAGGTGGTATATATGAGATAGGAGTAGTGCCAGAGTTGTGCGCCAAACTTGATAACCTGACAAAGAAAGTTGATGCTCTGGTATTAAATAATGGACCTCCACAAACACTCAAGTGGAGGCATGTGCCACATGTTCTAGTCACCGCCGCCTGTCTTGTCCATCTGGGCGGCATCCCCGAGAACTTCTCTCTGAACAAGTTCATGCTATGAACACTTTTCAAAAACACAGGAATGATCCTTACTCGAACACATACAACCCGGGTGGGCTAGGCATCCAAATTTTTCTTGGGCAAAGGGACCACATCAAGGAGGACCATCTGGAAATCCTCCCATGCAACCGCACCTCCAAGTTGGCGATCAACAAATTCCACAATATCAACAATCGCCTACACAATCAAGGAACCCATCTCTTGAGGATACACTTCATCTTTTCATGCGAGTTCTCTCCAATTCCAAAAAGATACCCAACAAACCTTAGGCCAACCAAAGAAAGCTTACATGCAAATGCACAATCCATTGCTAAGCTAGAAATACAAATGGGTCAACTAGCTGCCACATTGAGTGAGAGAGAGAAGGGCAAGTTCCCTAGCCAACCTGAGGCTAACCCAAAGGGACAATATGAGATTGGCTCTAATTCTAACCAAGGGCAATATCATGAACATGCCAAATCGATTACTACCCTTAGGTCAGGCAAGCAGATTGATAACAGAATAGAGATGCCTGGGGATGAATCAAATTCTAAAGCGGTAGATCAAGATGAAGTAGAGAGTCACACCAATGCATCCAAAGTCTAAAAGCTCTCTGACTTCCCAGGAGCCACTAATGTGTCACCCTACGTGCCCAAAGCACCCTTTCCTCAACGTCTGGCACCAATAAAGAAAAGAAACAACTTTGATGAAATCTTGGATGTGTTTCAAAAAGTGCAAGTCAACATCCCGTTGCTTGACGCTATCAAACAAGTCCCTGCTTACGCTAAGTTTCTGAAAGATTTATGCACTCAAAAGCGTAAGCAGAATGTTCATAAGAAAGTCTTCCTTGCAGAGCAGCTCAGCTCCATGATTCAACATAACACTCCTCCTAAATTTAGGGATCCAGGAGCTCCCACCATTTCTTGCGGCATAGGAGATCATAAGATCGGGAAGGCATTACTCGATTTAGGGGCGAGCGTTAATTTGTTACCTTATTCGGTTTATGAGCAGCTAGGACTTGGTGAGTTGAAACCGACTAAGGTAACATTACAACTAGCTGATCGATCTGTCAAAGTACCCCGGGGTGTTATTGAAGATGTGCTAATTTAGGTTGATAAATTTTATTTTCCAGTGGATTTCATAGTTATTGATACTCAGCCTGTCCAGAATCTTCATAGTCAGATCCCAGTCATTTTGGGTCGTCCATTTTTGGCTACATCTAATGCTATTATCAATTGCAGGAATGGAGTTATGAAATTGTCCTTTGGTAACATGAATATTAAACTCAATGTTTTTAATGCAGGACAACAATCCGCAGATTTGGATGACATATTTGAAGTGGACATGATCGAGAGCCTTGTGCAGGACTCCTTCCGTACATCTTTTGAAGATCCTCTTGAGACCTGCTTAGCACAATCGGGCATGGATTTTAACATTGATAGTCCCATCCATGAAGTCAATGCATTGCTCGACTCTACTCTATATTGGAGACGAAAAATGGAGAGCGAAAGTGGAAGCTCTTCATCCCTCGAGACGCCTCCGACAAAGACACGGTTTCGAACTCGAGAAGACAAGAGGCGAGCATGCTTTTAATTTTCTTAGAACATATAAGGCGCAATTGAAAGGAAGATAGTGGAAATACGGGAGTATGCCCCATGATATGCATGGATCATGTCTTTGTGGAAATGTCGCGTGAACTGCAAGGGAAGCGTGATCCTCACATGGAAGAAGTCGTGCGGCGAAGTTCTTAAATTATTTGACGACGTGTCGATTACCTCCTTGCGGATAGCACGACTCATGGGAACTCACATCACTTATCCGGGATTGGTTAATTAAGGTGGTAAGGTAATTTCTTTGGCGGACCTTGGTTATAACGATTAAGCTCATTCATGGTCCGTTCTTGTCTGGCTCAAGACGTTAAACTTAGCGCTCTGGGAGGCAACCCAGCCTTTTGCTTTCTTGTATTGCTTTTTCTTAGTTATTTCAATGTTTGTGGGTAACATTACTGCAAACCCTCACGAGACTACAACTCGTCCACTAGGGGTAACCTAGGGGTTTAAAGGCTTGTTGCATGCGCTAAATGCAATCGAGAGCACTGCGAAAATGGTATAGGTAGGATCTTCTTTTGTTTTTCTTTTTGTTATTTTTGCTTCTGTTGATTTCTCTCTTGTGCTAACTCACTTTTACGTTGAAATTTTTTGAGAAAGCTTCTTAATTCTCCGTCCAGGTACTATCTTTCCCTCATTCCTCTTTTATTTTCGTTGTCCTATATGCATTGTATGCTTATTTCTTTTACATTGAGGACAATGTAGATTTTAGGTTGGGGGTGGGAGATTAGGTTACCTAATCAGTATTTTCTTGGTCTTGAGCAAAATTTGTGAAAATTTTGTGAAAATTTTAAAATTTTTTCTGGAATTTCTATTGAATTCAAGGTGATTTTGAAGGATAGTTGTGATATTAACATTATAAGATACGTGTTGGTAACTTATGACTCTTGGATTCGGCCATCTGCTTGATTTCACAGTCAATTTTGACTTGTTAATCCATGATTAGAAGTTGTAAACATTGATTGAGCCATGATTCCACATATCACATCTCGCTTACACATTAAGTTTTCGGTTCGATAACTGAATGATTAACTTGGTAAAAAGAAGAATTAAAAGGCTCAGTCACATAATCTTCACCATAGGTTTGCTCCCTATAGGTGCAGATTTGATTCTCCATAGTTGACATATGAAAAAAAAAAAAGTAGGTGACAAGTTTCTGCCATAGGTTTGCTCCCTATAGGTGAGAATTTGATTCCCCTCATTTGTGTTACTGCTCATAAAGAAAATCAAGGGCTGGTAAAATGAAAAGCTAATCTATGAGATAAGTGTTGGTTTCAAGTTTTGATTGTCACGAATTACTAATGATATCATGAAATTGACAATTGGATCTCTTACTGATTGTAAGTCGAGATTATACTTTACACTCATGGAGCTCAATGTTTAGGAATGTTCTAATTGATGGATTAATATTTTGAACTTGATTATGAAATCTGCTGAGAGCTTGATTCCAAGAGAAAAATTCCACACTTCAATCATGGATCTTAGAATTTTCACATCTCCGCTATCTCTTCACAAGTCACTTGAGTTTACAGGAATTGTCTTTTATTTCTGAAATTATTTTTTGCATGTTTTGCTCGGGACTAGCAAAATGCTGGTTGGGGGTTGTGATAAGGGTCAAATATTGCATATCAGACCCTAGATATTGCACGATTTTATGTAAATCATAACGCCTAATGTCAAATTTAATTGTGTTTTATCGCAGGATGAAATAAAAAGCGTGGATTGAAAAATGATATTAAAAGCGTGAATTTAACGCTCCGAAATTACCAGAGCTCGGGATGGACTCCAGAAAACCAATAATGAAGATTTTACACGCCTGGGATCTAAGGAAAGCAAGCCAAAGGGGCCCGAAACTGGTAAAAATTGCAAGATCACAGGTTTCCCACCGTCCGATTGGCTCGAAACTCTATACATGTGATGAAGGCTATAAATTAACCGTACATATTAAATTTCATCTACTGAAGATCTCGAAAAGTGGCCCAACGGACAGATCAGCCCATTAATCTTCAATTTGGGGCCCACCTGATATCTGGAACTGTCTCAAATTGGATTTCTGCGGTTGAAATAATATGAGGAAAAGGATAGACGGTGCAGATTTCATACAAACATTACAGTGGGCCTCGCACATGATGCACGTACACCATGCATATGAACTCAAGCCGTGCACCGGACCACCCGGACGGTCAGCGCCCGCGCTGACCCGCGCCCGTCTTCAAAACGCTCTCCGCGTTCCAGCGTCCCGCGGAACCGACCGCTGTCATCAGTTGTGGGGCCCACCTTGTGTCCAAATGGACAATCCAAACCGTCCATCCGCTTTCTGGGGAGGACATACCCCACGCCTAGCTGACGAAATGTGATCACATCACGTCGTGTTTTTTTTAACCTTTCAAACGTAAGATTGACGGTGAACGAAGAACTCTGGTGGGCCACACCGGAAATAGTTGAAACCGGATATCCCTGGACGGTTTTTAGTTGGGAGTCGAATGAACGGAGTGGATTCCGCTGTGGATTCCGATCACGGACCCCACCAGAACGGACAGCGATCGCGTCCCTGTTTCAGCGTCCGCGTAACCCGACGGCTGGTCCGTTTTGCGAAGAGTTGTGGGCCCCACCGATGGCCTGTACGGCCGATCCAAACCGTTCATCTTGAAGAGGGCCGCGAGCACTACAAACCCATGCTGATATTCCACTCCCATGCGTACACACGTGCGTGATACAGAGGCCACAAAAGGGCTACCCGGCGACATTCAAATCTGATCTTTTCAAGATTTCTTCTGTGGGCCGCGCCAATGGACCTTCAAAACCACCCATTCTTGACTGAAATTTCGTCTTGAATCCAATGGACGGGGTGGATGTTCCAGAAAATACCTCTGTGGGGCCCACCGATCATGGTTGTGAAAGTTTGTACTCCGAGTTCGTCTACGACTACGCCTGCACCGATTCCACCATCCATCCAAAGGCTATAAAAGGGAAGTTTTGGACGTGGGGAAGGCATTCATATCCAGGGAATTCGAGATCCAGAGCCAGGGAGAGGAGAAAGAGAAGAAAGAGAAGGAAGAAGAGAGAGAGATTGTTCGGTTTGGTGTTTCGTTTTATGAATTTTATTTAATATTTTTTATGGATTTTATGGGTCACTAATCTCTCAGCTAGGGCTGAGATGAAGCCCCTAATTTGATCAGCTCTTGTATTGGTTGATTTACTTTAAATTTTAATTAATTTGTTTCTTTCTCTGAGTGGGCTTTATGGGTTTAAATTCCATACTTCTCCATCTATGAACTTGATCAAAGTATATAGATGGATGTTGTTTGGATGCTTATTACAGGTGCTTGGGTCTGATCAAGAACAAGTTTCCTATAGAGGAAGAAACAGGGTGCTTTAATGAATGTACATTCCATGTGCCCGACCAAGGACATGGGATCTGTTATTCATGGCATTGCTCAAAGGAATTAGACACCAGTATGCCCGATTTAGGACACAGATTGTGCTTTCTCTATATAAGTGGTATCAATCTAGATCATGGTGAATCAACAGACAAAACAAGGGTTAGGATAGTTAGGGGTGGATTCGAAAGTCCTAGTGCTTTCTCTCTGATTGAATTTTCTTCCCTGTTCTTAATTGTTTTTCCTAAAATTGTGCTTAGTAGTTTAGTTCATTATTCATTCCATTCTTTGCCGGATTAGTTAAGGAGAATCATAGATTTGAGTTGTGACGACCAGTCCTCGTGGGATTCGACCTCGATCTTACCGAGTTTATTACTACATCACAACCCTATACTTGGGGTCTGAACACATGTCATATCATTTTTGCACTTAACAAGAGTAATTAGAAATGTTTGATTTGTACTGCGTTATCATTACTGCTTGGTTGATTTGATAACATGTTAACCTATGCTTTATTGTTCCACTGAGTTAGCTACTCACTCCCACGTTACGGGACGGTGTTTGCAACACCCACCAGACTCTGTCGCAGGTGTAGATGGCGCCTCTGTTCAGGAGCCGGAGCTCGACTTCAAGGAGGATCAGGAGGAGTTCTCCTTTATGCAGTACTCGACGGCTATGCTTAGGCCGACTGCATCGCGAGGATTCCGGGCTTATCTATAGAGTTGTATTTTGATTTTTGACTTAGAAACAATACATGTATATTGGTACTCAGTTAGTACTCATACTCTGGAGTTCACAAAATTTTGATACTTTACATATTTTGAATATAAATTTCAGTCTTCCGCTTGCCTTTATACAATTGAACTGGAGTATGAATTACTGTTTTGGTATAATCTCATTCATGTTTATTGCGCTAACTCAGACAACATTTAACCATCATTGTGTATGTTGCATAAGTGATGCGTTGGAATTCGGGAGTTGAGTTCATACTCGACCCCCGAATTTCAGGGCGTTACATTACATTATTTCCTACTCTAAGTTAGTCCAATGTAGAAGCATAGATGGGTTGTCCGATGCTAAGATAAAAGATAAAATTGACAAGCAGGGTTGCAGTATAGATTTGAAATGATATGTATTTGGTTGGCAAGGGCCTGGAGCTCTTCGATTAGAGAACCTTGAGAATGATTGTAGGAACATATCTTTATGGCCACTTCTCCCATCCGTTGATGTGGAGATAACTATCTGGGTCCATAGAGTACCATGGCCTATCAAACAATGCCACGTGGGCTAGTAATTGGTCAGGGGTTGGCCATTAGTTGCACAGCCACCTTATTCATGTTACATGGATGAGAGTTTCTCTTGACCTGCCTGTTGTGCAGCCACACAACATGACTAAAGTAATGAATTTAGCTTGACTTGGCTTTCGACCATTATGTTTATGTGTACACTAAAAGAAAGTTGGGCATATCCGATGCTTTTTTAGTGGCGGCCAGTCACCAACTGTCGGATGCTCGGTCGACTTAATAATAATAATAATAAAGCCCTATCTTTCTCTTTACCCATCACTGTCTCTCTCTCCCTCTCCCTCTCCATCTCCGCCATCTCGTCTCTCCCTATCCCGTCCTCGATCTCTCTCCCTCATACTCTCTCGATCTCTCTCCCTCATCCTCTCTCGATCTCTCTCTCTTCCTCTCCCTCCGCCTCTCGATCTCCCTTTCCTCCCTCTTTCTCGATCTCTCTTTCCCTCTTTTTCTTCGACATGTTGTTCCTTCTTCTATCTGTCTCCAACAATCGAAGAAAGTAGAAGAAAGAAGAGAAAATCGAAGGTACTCTCTCTCGATCTCTCTCCCTTCATCTCTGTCACTCTCACTTCCCATTTTAATTATCAAAATTTGGGCAGCAGCCATCGCAGCAGCAGCCATATATCTGTCGCTGTCCATGGCCACTGACATCTGCATGTTGGTTGTTTGAAGAAACGCTTCAACCAATAACGTGTACCACTGATGTACATTTAATCTCTCTGTTTCTTTCATACTTTTTGGCCCATCCATGAGTGGACTAGCCTGATATATGGGAGGGGAACAATCAACATAGATCCACCTCATTAGAGGTAGTGATCCCACACATATACCACTTTAGACCATGTATTAAAATGGAATTTCTCACTCCGTTTTAGTGTATGATTGATTTTGTTAGTTTTTTAGGGCAACTCAATTCTAAGGGAAGGATTTGCTATGGTTAAAGAGTCATTTGGGAAGGAGAAATTTGTGATGGGTTTGGTGAATTCGTATGTTGTTGGAGTATCTTGTTAGGTTTTTTTTTTTTTTTTTTTTTTTTTTTTAAAGTTTGAGTACTGTTTCTATTATGGGTATCGCTGAATTCGTATGTTGTTGGATTTTTAGTAACAAAGTCTGATTGAGTTTACTTTGATTCTCTTTTTTCCAATTTAATTTTGAAAATTTGAATGTTAGAGAAGTGCTACTGTGATTTGTCTGGATGTATTTAAGTGACTATTTTGTGTGTTCTCTACACCATAATGATGTCTTTTAGTTTACCTTTGCTAATCTACTGCTCTGCTTTTCTGGGCGGGGCAGACTCCTATGATAGCTCACTACCATTTTGAAAATGGTGGTGTCTCTACATCCTCAAATGTGGCACTCATGTATGTCTATCCTATCCAGATCATCAGGACTGTTGGCACACTTTGGATGGATCATATCTCTAACGCCATACTTATCAAGCAACCCTACTTGTCCAATTGAGGGCGAAATGAGATGGTTTCTATCATATTTTCAATGTAGTTTTTATGATTATGCTCTGCCAACAATTCTGGATTGCCATATGGCTGTGCCATGTGCCATGTTGAAGTGTCACTAGTCACCACCATTTTAAGTGGTGAACTATATGAATCTACCCTTCTGGGTGGTGATGCATGATGCATCTTTTTAGTTTCACTGGAGCTAATGGTTTAGCAAATCCACATCTTAGTCTCATCTGTTTATAGATTGTCAGATTCTAGTTTTTTTTTTTTCAAATGTTATTTTTGTTTTTCTTTTAACTGTTGTTGTCATTTTTTGGTGGAGCTTTTTCTGTTTTTGAATTGTTGGTAGTGCTTTGAACTTGGATACTGTTTCATTTTCATTTCTCTAATAATGTTTCTTATCACGTATGAAAATACTGTGTATTTTCTTTTTAATATAATTGTGCATGTTTCTGAATGGAGCTTGCACTTGTTGGTATGAGGTGGTTTTGGTTAGGCCTCGAAAAAGGCGGGACTGGGGTTTTTTGCTTCTTTTACCAATACATTTTCTTTTGGCAACATGTATCCAATCACCAGTGTAGTATCTAACATGCATTTGAATTTTTGGCTGGAAAATTTTCTTCCTGCAATTTTGCATGCTGAGTAATCGACCTCAGTCCGAGCTCTCCAATTAGGTAGCAATGTAGTAGTTTGTCCTCCATGCTTGTAAGTTTTACCACTTTTTCAAGGAAGATTAAAAAATTAAGCATTCATAGATAAAACGAGCATTCCTAAAACATTTGTGTAACATCTATGTAGTCTCTGTGTGGCATGAGGCCCACCCCACCATTTGTGTGGCATCTAATTAACCTATCCAATAGGATTGCTCTATTAGAATTGCGGTTTTCATCTTTTGATGATTTTTCAATTGGGCTATTTTTTCTTTTTGATTTGGATGCAAAGATTTCCAGTAAAATCCTTTTTTTATTTGATTTGGTGTTTTAATACTGATTTTGATCTTCTTCTTCTTATTGTTTTTTAAATATAGCTGACATATGCTCATTTGAATTCTTTATCTGCCATTTTTGCAGGATTAAGAAACACATCATTTGCAGGTTAGTTCTCATTACACAAACTATATACTCAAGGCAGTAAATTTTGTTAACTTGATATATGAAACTCAATTGCAGTTTATCTTTCAAAAGAATAGAGCGAGCCAAAAGACTTCCTTGTGACCCATGGGCTGAGTCATGTCTATTTCTAACAGAGCGAGCCAAAAGACCTCAAGTAGCCCAAAGGCCTAATGACTAGGCACATCCAAGCCTACCATTCTTGTAATATTTTGAACCTTGGTTTCCTCTAATACATTATCAAAACCGTTGTTCTGATGGGCCTCAAATGGGTTTGCTGTATGAACTTCTATATTAAACAATTGCTGAACATTGTAGTATTTACTGTTCTGGTTTTTGGGATTTTCTTCTTTCCTCCTCAAAGTAGAAATGTTTATATAATGATTATCAGCTATTCATATAGCAAACACACTCATAAACGGTGAAATCTGGCTTGAACTGAATTCTAAACAAAATGAATTGTAATTTTCACTGATTTCTTTAAAACTATAATTTAATTTTGGGTTTTCAGGGATATGTACTTCTCATAATCCAAGCACATAAAAAGAGCCTGCAGCTGGCATTACCATGCGAGAAGTTGTCATGTGTGAAAGGTGGCCAAGCTTTATTGTTTTACAGTGGAAACTTCTTAATGGTGTTGGGAGTGGGCGGGATTCAAGGGGCACTTCCAGCTCTAGGTGCAGATCAGTTTAACCAGAAGGATTCCAAGGAGATTTTTTTTCTCTCGATAGCGGGCACATTTTTTAAAGAAAGCTCAAGGTCTTTATCTTCTCTCTCCGAAAGGTTCTTTGATGGGCAGGTGAATTTGAATTTCCTTGGAGTTTTATTCTCTCTGTCATTTTGGGGTAGGCGATTTTGATTTGTGCAAAATGTGGTTATTGAAAGTGTCTTTCATGCAAGCAATGGATAATCTAGTGGAAATTATTTACATCAATTTGGAGGTGGTTTGGCAGGTTGGATTTTGGCAATTTTGGTGCTTTTGAAGGAAACAAATATTCACATGCTTCCCCTTTTACAAGAATAATGGTGGGTGGTTATGCTCGGCGGCTTCTACAAGTAAAGTTGTTTTCTTGTATTTCTTTGTACTTCACCGTTTAACATCTAGATTGTGAAACCACAATATGTTTACTTAACAGCAACCATGTCTGAACAATTGTATTATTATTATCATATCTATTATTATTATCATCATTATTATTTGTTTCTCTATTGCTTTCTCATAATTCAATGCTTCAGTTTCAGCATATCCTACAATGTTAAATGTTATTAGTGTTATATCAAGCAACCTTGGGGGCTATGAAGGTTCTGCTTGTTGTAGGTGTAAATGTGGAAAAGGATGAATTTTGTGTTGTACATTTGACTTAATTACAAATTTAAATTCATGTTTTCAGCTAGAAAAAGGTGTAGATGGGCTATTTAATAGTTTTGCTAAATTGGATTCACGTGTCTCTAGCATGGGACTAACGATTCCAAAAAACTGAATTCTATTACTTGTGGCAAGCAGAGGATCTAGATTCATGTTAACCCTTCTGTCTTTTGCTGTTCTATTTTTGAGACAAAGATTACCAGATTTTGTTCTGAGACACTGTTTTTGTCATCTAAAAAACATAATTTCTTATCATTGATTTATGTTCTCTTATTTAGTAATTTTCAGGTAACAAGTTTTAGAAATTCCAATCTTAGTTCTATAAAATGGTTGTACATCTCGTTTGAATGATCAATAAAGTTACAAGTGGCGTGCTTCCACTTTTCTGGGAAAAAAGTATTGTATTTTTGTGAGCATGGTGTTTTTTTTTTTTTTTTGTTGTTGTTGTTGTTGACTCCTGCTGATAACATTGTATTTACTGTTTGCATAGGAAAAGGGCTCAAGATGAAATTGTCTTCAAGGTGTTGGGAAGAGCTATAAATAAAATTGTTATGATCATGGAGCTGATTAAGGTGGAGTATCTTATATCAATATTCTATGTTTCCTTTATTTTTATTTTTATTTTTTTGGGGGGGGGGGGGGGGGGGGTTAGTAGTTCAGTTCCAAGTAGTAAAGATGGGAAGGACCACCTGTATTCATTATCAACTCATGTTGCTGGTTGCATTCTCATTCCTTTTATGCAGATAAGGATTGTTGGTCTTCATCAGAATACATCAGTTGGATCAACTGACAAAACTATTTCCTATCACTTCTTATGTTGTTAGTCCCCCTATATATTGTTACACATTCAATTTGTCATTGGTAGAGTCTCATGTCTTATCTAATGGCATAATACACACTAATAATTAGCCATTTGCATTGATTAGTTGGTGCCAGGTGTCACAGAGTTCGTGATAGCAGAACTGCTTTACTTACAATGGATGGGATCCAAACCAGTCAATTTATCTTTACATCAATTCAACTGGAACGACTCATGATGATGGTGAAACAGTATGTTGGTTCTCGTTTCCAACTTGGTTTAGTCTTAGACTCAGCTGAACAAGGTTATAAGTGCTTCAAATTTAAGTTTTTGAATCTCTACTGTTCCAATTTTCAGAGCAATTGTTGAATTTGTTCAATGCAAACCCGAATCTTAATTTTTTTTCTAGATTTTGTTAATATTTGTACACTTACCAGTCTGTTTTTTTTTAATGTTCAATGAAAACCTGTGTTTTAAAGAAATTAATGTTTTTTTTTCCTGGTTTGGCATGTTAGGTCCCCGAATGCATCAGGCTTTTTGAATGCACAATCTGTATACTTGTGAATGGGAAGTAAACATTTTGTCTCATTGTAAAGACAATTTCTCCGATATATGCTATTGATCAAAGGAATAAGGTTGTGTTTAAACATAATGTGATAGTTGCAACAAATTCAATAGACAGGAAATGACGAAGGGTAGCAATGGGCTGGGTAGTCTGCCCGACAATGTTTTGGACTGGGCTTTGACAAGTATGGTTCATGATAAGATCAGTTATTCTTGTGAGCCATGGCAAGGCGCACATTCTATGAGCATTATTATGTTTGAAGGCAGTATTTTGTTAAAATCTTAGTTGTAGGAACCTTCTATCCATTCTTGTTTCAGGATCTTGCTCTTATATAGCTTAGTGATGTTTTTGTGCCTGAAGTTTTTCAGCTTAGTTACACTAATGGATATCTAACTGTAATCTCTATTACATCTGAAACAAAGGTTTTAAATGCATGAGATAGTACAATCAAAAGAGTGATCTATGGATAATATTCTATTTTGAAGAAATTAACAAACAATAGTCATTTCCTTTCAGGGAAATATAATCCATGTGACTTGGGTTTGGCTTTGTTGGTATTTAGGACAAGCCAACCTCTCAAAAGGACACTTGATTGTTCAAAGTCCAAACTATACACAGATATTAAAAGTGGAGATGATTATATGCAAGTAGGAGATTATTAAAAATAAATAAATCCTCATAGGTTATTAACATGATTAATAGAACCAAATAAATGGGTTGGAATCATTTATACAGGTTGTGAGATTCAATAGCATTCTTGAGTTATTTATTATCACCATTATGTTAGCTCAACTTGCTTGCTTTTTCTACCTTAGTGATCACTACGGCCGTCACAATTGCAGAGATTCCAAAGAAAGAGGGCTGGCTATTAGAAGAGTAAGTCCAACTTGGGTTATTGCCTATCATGTTTCCTTGTCGACGCTTGTAAAATAATAATAATAATCTATTTTTCCATCATGAGCAGGGATTTTAATGTCTACAGTTGACATGAAGGATGAATCCAAGGGCTGTCTCATTCCAAAAGCAAAGGTGGGAACTGTTAATGCTAGTTTTTAATATTTATCATGTCAGATTAATCATCCTTACAACCTTCTTTTTTTTTTGTTTTTCTTTTTCCCTTCTTAATCTTATGCAATCATGTCATTTGTCTGTTGAATGCCGTGAGTAAGAAAATGCCCTTCTATCAGAGGATTACAAAATTTGAGGAGCTTGTGGCATTGGGAAGTAGGTTGCTTGTTGGGTTTCAGCAAGAGCTAGGTGAGTTCCATTCATCTTATGGTTTTTCTCTTACTACAATTTCTAGTTTTAAGTGTCATCACTCATTGACTATACATATGACAGTCATATTTGGCAATTTAGAGACTGTCCAAATCTTGGGTGGTTGGCCCTATTGTTGATGGAGCTGTCCCTAAATATCACACTAATTATTTGATCTTAAACATCTGACTTGCCTATTGATGGTTACCAACGATTTTTATCCACCCATTCATGGACACCATTTCAGTGGTTAGGATGTTCAATCAACATAGTTTTATTGGACTAAACCATGTTAGATTATTTAGGTCACTTTGTTGAAGAGTGATGAGTGGTCACACATGCTAAGGTCGAATGATATGAACCAAGTATTTGCTTAGACAGCCATTTCATTTATTTTATGTCAAACTGATTGTATCTAGTGTTGTTAATTATTAATTAAGACTTGCTCTATCTGCCTCATTTCATTTTACTTGAGTCATTTTTTTGCCAGAATGACCCTTTACCACATTCTAAACTGGAGGAAGGTAGGAAGTTGTACATTTGAGGTTAATCTTTCTCAAGTCTTTGTCGAGTTGAACTTTTGAATGATCACTGAATACATCTATTGCTTGGAATACCTTTATTGTCTTTGATAGTTCCAAGGTTGACTCACCATATTGGACCCTATAAGGCAAACAAGCTAGAGTTATGTATCATCAAGAGGAGAAATTTGTGAGGTTAGTTTGTTTGAATATGTACACATACTACTTTTACTCAAGTACTCCAATATCCAGAGATTCCAGTTCTGTATTTCTTCCAATTATTCTTTTTTGAGAGGTAATTCCTTCCATATTAGAATGCTTTTCATATATTTTAATGCACTAGATATAAGAAGCTCTTAAAATTAAAGAAATAATTGTGATTTAAGAAGTATAAGCATTTCAAACATCAAAATACTTTGGATTACTTACCTTTTATTCCTACTTGACTTTGAGGAAAAATTGAGGAAATAATGTTTGTTTGTTTTTTTTTTTTTTTTTTTGTAAAAGTTGTTTTTACTGCATGTACTTTCCAAGTATTTTTCACCTGCAACTAATTTGTTACTATTCTGAAATCTCACGCTCAAAAACTTAATTGCTTGAGAAGATGTCCTTGTATTCTTTCTATTAAGACTAGTTAGTGTTATATTAATGACTCAGATTGCATAAAATGGTAACTTGTGTTGTTTCTTGGGATGTTCTTATGGAATCTCTAAGAGTCAAGGACCCTTTCTGCCTGGAGCTATCAATTTCAAACTTCCAATATAGCCTTGTTAGGAAAATGGTGGATGGTAATAGGCCTTTCATGTTTGTAGGTGGAGGATAGTTGATACTTGCCCCTGTTTTGGGTACATATGAGTAGTAGTTTTATCTAGATATGTATAGCAATCATATCCCTGATCTAGATTGCTTTTTCTTCCAATTCATGTTGATTGAGACTGATGTTGACTTTTAAAAAAAATAGTTTGCTGTCTTAAAAACTGGACCAAACAACAAACAGGGGATGTAAGTGATCACAACCAATTCAAACTGGTTTTGACCGTCGCAATCTTTGTAATCTTACATATAATTTAATTTATAAACGCGAGTTAAAACTTGTTAAACACCAATGATTAATAATCATTTAATAATGTTAATAACACAAAGCTAGGATATTAAAAAATGATAGACTTTTTATTTTTATTTTTGATAGTTGAATGGTTCAAGGCATGGCATTGGAACTACTACGCAGACTTTTAAAGTCAGGGTTCAAATCCCTCTCTTTCCAAACCTTCACCTAATTCTAACCTTTTAGATTCAATAGAGAAAAGACCAAAGATTCAATGGCTTGCATCAGTGATTTGGGAGAGTTTTTATGGGAAGACAAGAAATGTGAGGAGGGCATCAAATCAATGGCTTCCATATACTAACTTATGAACAAGTTAGATCTCGAGATAAACATCATGGTGGGCCCTAGGAAAGTTTCAGTAGTGGGTGTCACTGTCCCTCCTGTTTTTTGCAATGGAGTTCACTCGAGCTTTGGATTTGTTTTATTTTTGGGCTCATCCACTAAAATGATCTCACCAAATAAATGGACCCAATGGATACAACACATAAATCTCACTACAGAAACAGTACTAGTAATTAAACCATGCCCGTGTTTCACACTGTTTCCTATTTTGTAGCCCATTTAAGCATTGAATGTCTTATTTTTTATTTTTTGTACTAACTTGATTTAGCAAAACTGATGAATGGAGTAGATTTCAACAGACATCATGGTGGGATCTAGTAGACACTATTATGTCTGCATCAGCCTTGTTTAAGACTAGATGAGAATCTCATAGTCCACTAGTCAGAATGCAAGATAAACAACACTGATGAAGAAGATTTATGTTGTAGGAAACTAAAACATGGAACTCAAAATAAACATGGCATTGGTTGCATGGGTTTCTTGTGTATGATTCTTGAGCAGCATCAAACACATGTTGATTGGATGGCCAACCTTTTTTGTTTATTTTTATTTCATGACTCATGTGACCTCTGATTAGATTGGGAAATCTATCTTAAAAATGCAGGTAGTGGTCGAAGAAAACCTGGATTACTGGCACGCTATATGAGGGTAAGGTTCAACGATATATTTTTTTCCTACCAGTAATGATTTTTTTTTTCTCCTTTATGATTACTAATTGAAATATCTTTCTCTGTATACCAATTTTTGAAATATACTTTAAATTGGTCAATTTGTTCCTTCATTAGAATTGAACTTTGCATTTTTATTTATTTGATGCAATTCTCCCAGTCTTACTCTGTGAAAAAGGTTCATGAGGAACTTGAAATATACTTTAAACTAGTCAATCTGTTCCTTTCTATTTTTATGATTTTTATTTTTTTCATTTTCTGTTTTAGCTGACTTACTCTAATTACTATTTGTCCTAAAACCCTTTTGTTCTTTATGAGCACAGGAAGGCAATTCATGTCAATGAGAAGTTCAGGTGAAATTTCTGCCCTTTTTTTTTCCAGGTTTTATGTTCCACCTGTTTGTTCTAATTTTCAAATTGCTTATTCATTTATTTTTAAAATTTTGGTAACTATGGATTGTGTTTTTGGTTTGTGCTATGGTAGTATGGATTGAATATCCAAAAACGCTTTGAAATTTTGAAGAAGAACCTCGCTCCTTACTTTCATTGGGCCTTGCAATGCCTTATGAATGTTCTTCACGATTGCAATTGTTTGATTTTCTAGTGTTTCTCTTCATATTTTCTAGCTGAGGGAATGTGCATTTTCTAGTTGAGGGAATGTCCATGCACGCCTGGTAAAGTGCTCAACTCATTAACGATTACTCTCTGTAGATTATAAATGTATAAATTTTGGATATATTGATAAATCAAATGTTGTACATAAAAGATTTAGCAACTCTGCGGATGGAAAAGAAATCACTTACGCCTAAAAAATCGAGACAATATGACTCTTCGTGTGGGTCACACGTTTGCATTTGAGTAGTTTGTTATTCCTCTAATCGATAATGTTTACATTTGATTATCTTGATATTGGGGCATGTTGTTTGCTTGCAGTCGATCACAATGCATAATTAACATGAGAGATGCGTCAGAGTAGACTTCCTTTTTCTTTATCCAGGGTCCGTGTACACTTGGAGTAGACTTCTACAAGAAGTTGTGTGGAGTATCCATTATTCAAAGGTGAGCTTTTATGCAAGTATTGAATTTGGATTTTTAGCATTAAAAACTAAGCGAGTATTTTGAGATAAATATGAGATTTTGTTTCAAATAGGAATGCAGTCACTTGATATCAATATTCAGCCCTTGACTTTATAATGACATATTAAAATATGAATATATGTGACTATTTCATCGAGCTTTATTCTTTTAAAATGTCTGTACTATTGTGAAGCTCTTCCTGTAGGTTTGTCTTGTTTGTGTTGAACTCTTGCTAAGAACTCCGATTTCCATGAAACTCCATGGATCTCAATTTCCAATCGAATCTGTTTATGTGGAAACATATTTCTTGTGAAAGAGATTGCCTAGGCTGCTTGGGTACTGGGAAAGCTATCCTCAGACATTCCTCAAAAGCTTATTTGGTTTCTCAAGAGCCACTTTGCAAAGCAAAAGCCAACTGCATTGTTTTGCAGGCTTCTTCAGTGTAAACATAGGCTTGATTCTTCCATAACACAAATGTTGATTTTCTCCTCTTTAATTCAATTATATTTGCTGACCAATTGAAAAGGAGTTTTGAATCTCAAGGTTCAAGCCAGCTGCATTGTTATTAAAGTGTCTCTTGCTTGATTTTATACATTAAGGATCTGTTATCATATTCAATTTGTAAGATGCTCCAAGTTTATAAGTACAAGCTTGAGCAAAACCCATTATAATTTCTATTATTGATCCCATGAAAGGCGAATGTTGATGCAAAGAAACAGTTAAAATAATCATGGCTAGAGCTGGATGTGAAAATGGTAGTAAAGTGGAACAAGTGAGAAATGGCCTTCATATTGTTATATTTAACATTGTTGCTTCGTGGAATAAAACTATAATTTCTCACATGTTCTTTCATTTTGTGTTTTCCCTTATCGAACTCACAACCTTTGTCCATCCTCAGATAACATATGCAGTAGTTGTTGCATGGATTTTGAATGCTACTCTAGTAGTACCTCAGATAACATATGCGCTTCTAAACCTCACAAGTTTGTAATCATCTCTTGCCATAAGACTGATATTTGGAGCATATGTATCTATGGAATAACCTGGAATAGTGGCTAATGGCTAAGATTTGTTTTGTAGGTTAGAACTAAATGGTAACCATTCTTCTCTATTGGAAGCTCCATACTTCCACAGGTAGGGCCTGCGGTAATGTTTATAACTGGTCTTTTTGTTGGTGCGCAAGTAATCACAAAGCGTGAAGGTAAGCATGAACTGATTTGAGCATGGGAATGGAGAAGCTTCAGCTTCAAAATGTTAGCAAGTATGAACAGCTAGGAGGCAGGAGCAAGAGCACAAATCAAAAACACAATTCAAAGTGACAGTGGCACCTGGATGGAAAATTTTGCAATGATCTTCATTTTGTGGGTAAGATTGTCTTGTGATCTTCATTTTGTGGCCTATGAAATATATGTTGAACCTAGTAGATCTTCAACAACACAGGGAAGACAAAAACCTTTAAACTAATGGAGTTTCAATGGTCCCATAGTCTCTCTAAATCAACAGTCTTATATGTAGAGACAAAGACAAAGAGTTAGTTTTAAAATTATGATTTAAATATGTTGATACTACAATCAAGAATTAAATGAGTTTGTGACAAAGAATTTAAGCATGGATGGCATTGACTTGAATATATTGGATTTATTTTTTGTGCAGTTAGGAAAATCTTTTTCCTTGGGCCACCCAAATGCCAAGATTAGTGTCCTCCATGCGGCCCTGTCTTTTGAAGCCCCAAATTATTTAAATCTTGTGATGTGCAGAACAACATAGGCCCATTGTAATCTCTCTTTGTGCGGTTCTGGACCGTGGTGAGAAGATTGAGCTTCGGTAGACAAAACAGAGAACCTCTGCTCACGGTGGTGAACCTCAATATCATTGAGGGCCTGAACTTGCTTGACTCAAATACTGGTGCTGATGCCTTTTACTGCTACACAGCTCACCAAAAACGAGTCCCTTGGAAACAATGACAATCATTGGCAACAAGGAGATCATTGACATTAACCAAGGTATGTTAGCTACTTAGATTGGTGTAAAAAAATATAAATAAATAAATAAATAAGTAGGATGCATGTGGGTCACCTTTTCTTTTTCTTTTTCTTTTTCATAAGAAAGATTTTCTCTATTACTATGGATTGTCCATGACCATGATCCCTATAGCTACGGATTTAATTCGTAGAGCTACGGTACCAGTGGCTACAGTCGTACTGTGGCAAATCATCTTTCGCTACGGATTTTATCCGTAGCTTTTTTCCATTTTCTGGTTCTGTAGTAAAAACCTGGCGATTTAGCGGCGTCCAACACAATCGTCAGTAAAAGTCCCGACTGCCGGTAAAGCCTTTACCGACTGAGGCTTTACCGGCTGTTAGCCGACCACGGCCAAACGATTTGCCGGCAGTTTTCTGGACCTTTGCCGGCGGTTTTGACCGCTGGTAAAGGCCAGTTTTCTTGTAGTGGTAGTCATTGATTTCTTTGCATGGCTGCGTAACATTGTCTTATTGTGTGACCACACAACATGACCTTGATAATTTTTTATGCCTTAACACTACCACATGTAGTGATAGCTATTGCCTTTCTACATGAATGTGAATGATGCACCGTGATATTTAACCAATTTAGCACAGTTGTTATACCATTCCTCATATACCTTTAGTCGTAGGAATCATGCACCACACTATGGTAGATCAGCTACAGCTATTACTAGGTTTGACTGTGTTTTGGTCGAAACTCAACTTTGGTTAAGAGACTTTTGCGATGAACAATTGAATTTATCACGTGTATTGGATATGTAACATATATATTGTTGCTATAGTAAGCTGAACCTGACCTTTCCATGTTACTCATGACTTTACAGATTGTGATCATGTTCGGCCATCAGAGCAGCTGAAAAAAATATTTATTTTGTCTCTTGTCGAGATCTTGCTTCCACGCAGCACCATCTGAGTTGTTGGATTTGACCTGGTCACATCTGGCGTAAACAAACGATGTTTAAAATCCTTTCACATCATCTTGAATGTTTGTATGTGTCCCTCTATAATGTTTGGTATAGTGGATCCCTAGAATGTTGGAATGTATAGAGTTTTCCATCCAAGGCATAACCTCAACAAGCAAAGGGCTGTCATACATGCTCACCACACGGTGGGCTGCACGTAGATCTGGTGACATAGCTCTCGTTAATACACCGTCCCAGAGGATTCTGATGCACTCACAGCCTCTCTCTGCAGTTACCCAAAAGTCAATTTGGGAATGCACCATAGAGGGAGTGAATTGGCATTATCAAAGCCTTTCATTGGTATTCATTGTTGGTGTGTGTGGCATGTTTTTCTTCCAACTGGATCCAATCTTACGTTGGCCCCCACGTGGATGGGACGTGGGTACTACCCCTGCTTATCCCTAACTATGAACGGACAAAAGCTCCGAGGGGCCACTATAATGATTGGCCTTTATCCACATCATCCATTTATTTTGCCATATCATTTTAGGGTACAAGCCTAAAAACGAGAAATTCCAAGGAAACAGTGGACCACTGGGGATTAAAAACCTAATGTTTAAAACTTTCTGGGGTTACAAAAGTTTTGGATAAAGCTTATAATTTTTTCCTTTCATCCAGGTCTATGTGGGTTTCTCTTTGCATGTTTTAGTAATATCATCACACTCTGCACTCTCACTTTGCGGGCCCCACTTGTGACGTGCATCTAGAATCCAAACTGTGCATATAGTCAATTTCATCGTCCTCTCTATACATCCCAAAATCATCCTAACCCAAAACTGGAGAGTGACTAATAATGTTGTCAGCCTTCCCAATGTGTTAACGTTCTCTTTGGTATGGACCGCCTGAGCTATGGAGGAGGTTGAGTTATCGACTATATGGCTTACATAGTGTAAATACCAGATGCATGGTTTTGATTTCCCTTATACAAGAAGGTGGACCTCACACAACTCAAATGCATCGTAGATACTTATTCAAATCAAGTAACATTAAGAAACACCTAAAATACTAAAGCTTCATTTGGTTGCTTAAATTTGGAATGCATTGGATTCCAAATTCTAAATATATTGGAATCCAATGCATTTGTAATCCCCAATCATGTTTTGCATCCTGTAATTGAAATGCCCTATAATCTAAAATTTATGTTTAGTTAGATAGATTCTGAAAGCATTGGAATCCTGCAATATATTTATATAATCTTGAATTTAATTAACTAAATTATTTAAAATATCTGAAGATGGTATACATATGTAACTCTGTACATAATCATTATAATAAGCCCATCAAAATATACACTTTGGATAAAATTGGAGTATTTCCAAGTCTCAGGTGATCCACAAAAGTGGGCACACCAATTTAAAATAGATGTATCAAAAGCTAACATATAAGAGATACTACATAAAATCGATTCTTATATATTTGGTTATGATCCTAATTTACACAAATCATTATTGCTCACCAATTTTTTAAAAGAAGTACACAAATAATTATAAAATGATTACTTATTGCAATTATTCATTCCAGTTTACAAATTGAGTTAAGGCTTTCAATTTACTTTCTTCTTATTTCTTGAAAGTCGTAAAAGCTTGTTGGGCTTTAGGAAAGAAGTGAATAGTATATATTTATTCTAAGTAAATCCATTCACCTGTTTGTAGCATTTTTTTCCAGGATGAACAAATGCAAGAGCAATGGCTAACAAGTATAATGCAATATTTGTTATGTGGCATCAAATGACAACTGCATGAATTATATGTCAAACATAATTTAGAAGGCAATATATATATATATATATATATATATATATATATATATATATATATATATATATAACTTAAATAAAGCATGCCTATTGATTAAAAAAAAATACCATGTATTTATAGTTATACATGCCAAATTATGTAAGAAATTTCTAAAAGCGAACAAGAGGACAATCTAATGCCCCGAAATATTGATTTGTACAAGAAGAGGACAGTTTGACGTCCTCAATCTCTCATAATAGTTATAATATTTATAAAAAATCATATTTCAATTCAACATGCATTCGAATAAAGAGCTTTAGTGACTTCTTTCAATGTCTATTCTCTCGTTATTCTTTCACCTGGGTTGGGCTACGTACTGGTGCTATTGAGAATTTTTTCACTTCCCAAAACTGCAGACTCCTTGAGCGTCCCTTCTAAATTCCGAATGCACTCCCTCCTTCCCTCTAGAATTTGTCCCTTGTCCCAAGGGCTCTTTGATGAGCCCTCAATATAAACCTCAGGGTCAACCATCCCATGGTCAGGCTTCTTTTGTATTATTCTACTTTATTTGAAAAGTGATAAGAGGTCGAAGTTGAAAATAGGTCAATTTTGTTCTTTTTCTAAATATCATTCGCTAACTTTGGAGAGTATTTAGGATTTTATATGACAGATGAGTAGTTGAGATCTTATTTGATCAGTTTGGGGGTCGATTGGGTCCATTGGTTGTTTTTCGGACTCACAAAGGACCCTTCCCATTCGACCCATTTAGATTTTTTATGCTTTCCTAGTCGACCAATGATGGTTTTATCAAAATGATGTATAATTAGGGTTTTGGAAAATTTTGGATGATTGGGCAGGATATAATTTGTCGAGTACTGAATCTGCCAATTAAGTCCGTTAGTTGTTCCTAGGCTGTATCAAGGTTCCTTCCCATTCGACCCATTCAAATTTTCAATGCTTTCCGAGTCAACTAGAGACAATTTTATTAAAGTCCAACTAGAGTTTCAAGCGTAGTTTATTCCCATTTTGGGTTCTAGGTGGGGTGTTTACACATGATATATTACAAACATGCCTTGAAATTGTAAATGGATAGGGTCGGACTGACGAACTCCTGATTAAAGCTTGAGCATGGCACAATTATTAAATCAGCTTAAACTTTGGGCTTGAGCCACTCTTGGGCACCTTCTCTTTCTAATTTTTCTATATTCTCTTTAAAAAAAATTGTCATTTCTATATAGAGATACTTATTTGCAATAAAAAAAAATACTCTATCACCCGACTCTTACGGGGTCTAGTTAGTTCCACACCGATGTTTGTCAAATCCCTTAAAATAATGTGATCTTTTTATGCTTACAAGCTCGTTGAAATCTCAAGATGTCAATCTGACGTATGTCAATCCTGTCCATCGGGTGATCTTCCTTATGTTCCCATACATAATAGCAGTCTCAGGTTACATGGTGTTTATGTCACACTTGACTGTGCCAGATATAATGCTTAGATCGTACCACATGGTAATAAGATATCAATAAGAGACAAAACAAAGATTTCTTCAGCTGCTCTGATGGCTAAATGAGATCATAATCCATAAACTCATGAGTAATGTCACACCCCGAATCTAGCACTCGACACCCATACACCAAGTCCTGAATTCGACATGTGCCTTGTAAGTTTTGAGGTAATTTTTTTAATCACTAATAGATATCAGGCATAAAGATTGGCATTTCCAACAAAAGCAAAATAACCAGTTCTCAATATACAATATATTTACAATATCAATATTTTCCAAAAGTACATGATATACAAAATGTATCAAAATGTGTAATGTATACAATTACGTAGCAAATCCCATCTTCCACTCTTACTTCCGACACTGCTTTGAAAAATTATAAAAGGAAGGTATGAACTTTAAAGCCTAACGAGTACATCCG
Source organism: Magnolia changhungtana (assembly GCA_030180095.1). Classification (NCBI taxonomy): domain Eukaryota; kingdom Viridiplantae; phylum Streptophyta; class Magnoliopsida; order Magnoliales; family Magnoliaceae; genus Magnolia; species Magnolia changhungtana. The sequence goes on along the minus strand of JASAUF010000222.1, from coordinate 1,672,327 downwards.
TGTGTGCAGTGTATCCTAAATTCAAGCAAACAAAATGAGTATGGCATGAAGAAATCATGCATAATGAAAAGCATATAATATGTAAGGTATGATGTTGATATCAATGTAATGCAATGCAATGCATATGCATCATATTGTGCTCTAAACCAATGCTACCAACATCACCATGTCACCTCCTGGCATCCCATGCCAAAGCCAACAAACAACCATATGGGAATCCACAAGCATAATCGCATCCGCATGACATCCATGCCTAAGTGCAAGTCAAGTCATCAATGGAAATCACCACGGTCGTACCCATGCATCCAATGCTATGAGTAAGACCTCGCATACTCGCCATGTCGGTGAGGCCGTAAGACACCCACTTGGCATGACAGTGGCAGAACACATTTGCACTTCTCCTCGCTAGCGGGTCAAATCGGTCCTTATTTGTTACCATGGCCTACATTATCCACTCGGCCCAACAGAGATACTGTTTCGAACAAGAAACAAAAGTGTTCAGTTTGGGAGATTATCTTATTTAAACATAACAGAGAAAGAGTATTCAAAACGGTCATCATACTTTACTAATACTAAGTTTATTTACATCCTTTTAATATCCCTTGATTCTAAGATAGATTACTAAAAATAAAGGAATTATTATGAATTCAACAGTCATAGTTAAATATGAAATTCGGCAGCATAACGTCAGTGATTTCAGTCATCTCCTAGGACTTAGGAGGAATATGCTCTTATGCTGATCCTTTTATACTTGAACAAAAGGAACTTGGAGACTTCAACCATTTTGACGGCATAACGGCCCTTTTTCTTCACAGACTGCAAGACAGTCTACTTACGCGGACCCACGCAACGGATATCGGTTGCGCAGACCCGCGTAAGCCACCGCTGCTTTCTCTCTCGCCTTCAACCTCCTCTTTACTCCGCTTCTTCTCGAGAATCTTCAATCCGTCTTAAATGAAGGAGGGGAGGGGGTATTTATAGACCCTCACACGTGTGGAACCTCGATTTCGGTGTCGTGGGACCCATCTTGCATTAATCTTTACCGCTCAAGAAAATCTTCCCCTGAAACCATCTGCACAGACTCGCGCAACTGATCTTTAGGTTGCGTAGACCTGCGCAATGGACTTTTGAGTTGCGCGGTCCCGCGCAACTGATATTGTTTGCGAGGTCCCGTGCAAACGATCTCAAAGACATTTCTTCTTCTTCTTACATTCTTCTTTCTAATACTTTATTTTTCATCCTTCTTCTGTTTTAATCCTCTCATCATTTTTTTCATGTCTCAACGGATGCCCCCTTAATCCTTTCTTTGTTTCCCAAAAATCAGAGAAAAGGATCAATTATTATCTTAACAGTGTTTGCGCAGACCCGCGCAATGGAAACTCGCGTACCGCACTCGACCGCATCTCTTATAAATACTCATTCTTTCTCCCACTCTGCATTTCCTTTTAGTCTGTAGTGAACCTTCGTTCCCTTACGATTTCCCAGCGTAACCAATATTGATTGCGCAGCTTCGCGCAACAATTCTATTGTTCGCGCAAGGCAGAAGGTGTAGCGTCGTCCCCTGCAACAGACTTCAATTGCGCGGTCCCGCGCAACCTAGACTTTACCAATTTCCTCGAACTTGGTCCTTTTTCCAATACTTAGCCAATTTTCTCAATTTTTCTGTGAGCCTGTTCTTCAATTACCTTTAAGCCCTTAACTCTTTGTCCATCATGGCTCGTACTAAGCATACTTTTCGTGTTGTGGACCCACCATTTGAGCAACCTTCCCATCTGGATCTTCCTGATCCATCTTCTTTTTGCACCTCCCCTTCTGCAGATCAACCACCAACCAAACGTACAAAAACTACCACCCGTAATCCTATGTATTTCAAAGAACCTGTGCTTCCAACTTTTGACTTCACTGAACGCATTAAATCGCTCCCATCTCCTATTCATCGAGCAATTGAACTGGGAGATCTGAAATGCCCTCCGAAGCATGGTAGAGAATATGATTGGGATGAGTGGCTGAAAACCACTGCCCACATCCGTATGGATAGTCAAAGACCTCCTCCCCGAGAAGACACTCCCCCTGCTTCCCATTCAAAGAAAGCTTGTCGAAACAAAGCGAAGGAGTTCGAAGAAAAGATTAAGGAGCATAATAAGAAGAAGCTCCAGAATTTGTGGGAATCAGTCTGAGTCATTGAGGGTATCATGAAATTTGACAATCCTCATTCCGAAGGCATGACGGTGATTCCCATCAATGTCCATCACCACCAATCCATGCTCGACTGTGAGCCAAAAGATTACATAGACTGGGAAAAGTTGATGTACACCGCTTCATGGGCGACGAGGGAACCACACATTCTTTAGGGGACATTACAAGCGCACAGGCTGCGACAAAGCATCAGGGAAGTCCATCCCATGATCTTTCTGACCCCTTTCCATAGTCCACATAACCTCTTTCCCACGTATTTTTACGAGACCATCAGACAGCGCTTCAAAGACCTCAATCAACTCTGGGGACCGGAAGATTTTTGAACAAGAGGTCTGTTGAATTCTCAGCACTAATATTCTGATTGGGCGGAAGCTATCTTGAAGAAGCATGCAAGTACACTTGCCAAGGTTGGCCTATATGATGCTATAGAAGTTGCATTTAAATACTTTTATAAGGAACCCACCATGATCAAGGGCTTTCTTGAATACTGGTCACCTACGACTAACTCTTTCCATCTTCTGTTTGGGGAAATGAGCATCACACTTTGGGACCCGCATCGAATTGCAGGTCTTCCCTTGACGGGCAAATTCTATGACGAGTTTATTCCGTCAAACAGAGAACTGGCATTCATATCTTCTCCTAACCGCAAACCTTCTATTTCTAAAACTACCATTAAGCTTTTCAAGGAGATGGGGAAATTCCCGAATTTTCATAAACTTTCTCCCTTGCAATGGCTGGCGCACTTCTCCAGAATGCTCAGGTACTTCCAAACCCAGAAATTAACTTTCCCTTTCTTATTACATACTTCTTTGAACCAACTTTTTATCTACCCCTACAGATTCCGTAACTGCCGTTGCAAGGAATAACGGAGCTTCATGATGACATGAAGGAGAGAGCAGATTATAGTTCTTTCGGGGAACTCGCAGCTTTTCTTGCTTATTGGCTAAGCATTGTGGCACTTCCAAGTTCTAAATGGGCAGATGCAATTCGTCCCACAGTCTTTGTTGTTGCCGGTGTTCTGGCAGAAGAGCAAAATTATTCCCTTGCACCTCTAGTGTTATGTTTTATTTACAGAGCTTTTGGAGAAATAGCCACACACATCAAGAATCCCACCATCGGATCTTCTTCGGCATATACTCCATGGCACTATTTCACTGGCTGGTTGGGAGTTTACTTCCCCTGGACCTTTGAAGCACTAGAGAAGGCATACATTCATCCTATGCATCTCCCACTCTGGTTCTTTTAGTAGAGAGCCATGGCCAAAAGGTCGTACGAATGGGTGGCTAATAAAATTCGAGATGATGATCAAATAGACTTCTTCCAATTCCGTCTCCATCGCTACATTGAGGATACTGACATGGTGGATCAGGGAACACTTACTGTAGCAAAAAGAGCTTTCTTTTTCTCTATTCACTCCTACAGCTTACCTCTTCGAGAAGGGACGGAATTCTGGCGAGAGCCTTATTACCCCAGTCGCTTTGCTCACCAATTCGGCTATGACCAAGCCGTACTGGAGGACTGCAGACTAGTCACCAAAAAGATGTGTTGCTATGGAACCGGTCCTATTAATTGGGCCATAATATGGAAGCAACTACTGGGCGGTCATGTAAATTCTTCTTTCATAATTCCCAATTGTGACCGCATAGTTTGTACTTCATATAGCTGGATGCGGTGGTAGGATCATCAATCATACTTGGTCAACAGATGTTTACCAGTGGATTCTTCCATCTTCCTTCATCCGCCTAGACTGAAAGGCAGAAAATTTGAGAGTGAAATCATCTTTATTCTAAAGAAGAGCCGTGCATCTCATCACGGTGATATTTGCAGAAAGATATTAATAGAAGATCCAATCTGTGAGATAAAGCCCATCAATACTTTGGATGGCTGGTTTGCTTATGGAATCTTAACAGAATTTGAGTAAGTCTCTCGTAACTTTGGTGGACAAGTCACAGACAATGTTGGAGAAACATCTTCCCCTATCCCAGTAGAAACTGCGGTAATTCAGAATGAGCCAGCTCCGGACGAACCGACTCTCCCTTCACAGCCTACTCCTCCTCGCTCATCGTCTCCTATGACCAGATCTCGAGCACGTTTGCAGGCGTCATCGCCTATCCTTCAGGAAGGGGGTGGACAGGCAGCTACATCCCCTTCAGTTCCCACTGACAGAGAGCCCCAACCAGCAAGTAGTCGGGCTGCCTCTTATAAAAGAAAGCAAGTCGTAATTGAAGAAATAGATGAAGAGAACTTGGAGAACGAAAGCTCGTCCTCTTCATCAGAGAGTACTGCTTCTTCGGAATATGAGGATGATGAAGATGACGCGAGCGACGAGGGCAAAGATGATGATTTCGAGGAAGGAGAAGTCAATATAGACGAAGAGGAGGATATATTTGCTGAAAATATTAAGAAAGAATATCCTTCTACGGCTTCCGAGATCCCTTCCAGTACTAACATTCCTGCAAAGTCTCCAGCAACAATAGAGGAGGAAGAGGAACCTTTAGATTACGGTGAGTACAGATATTCACCTGGTAAGAGAATTTAATTTTTTATATATTTATATGCATATTTAGTGATAATTATGTCATTATCACTGTTGTGTCTATTTCAGGCACTCGTGTTGCTGATGTTGAAGTGGGTGACATTCCCTTGAATCCTTCCGCAACTGCACCAGTGGCTTCGCCAAGAGCTCCTCTAGTTCCATTGGCGGCACCAAAAGTGGTAGCCCACAAAATCATATTTCCAGTAGAGACTACTGATTTGCCTAGCCCGACTACCAGGGACTCAAGTACAGAGGCTAGGGCACCCTCTTTTGCTGACATGGTAGGGGTGGCTCTCTCGCGGGCCGAGAAATTCCTTCTCCCGTCATTCATACTTCTGTGACAGGTACATATATATACTGATTGCCTTATCAAGAGCGATATATCTTCTAATACTCTGTCATCACTTTTGACTTCCTTTCCCCTTTATACTATAGGGACTCCTCCTTGCAGTGGGGTTGCAAGTTCTGAGTTTGTGGCTATGGTGTCTGAACTGCTATGTTTTGCAAAGATTCCCGTTCACAAAATGCTTCTTATGAAGAACTCTTTGTCAGCAACAGTTCACATTTTCAAAAACCCCGAACAATGGTCAGACCTGGATGTTGCCATCGAAATTCTAGAAAGCTCTGCAAGGATGGCGAGAATCGATATCTCTGCTCTGCGCGATTCTCTCCTTAAATTATGTGATTCGATAATCTCTTTGGCATCGGTGGAGAATATTACAATTGCTCTTGAAATTTTGGAATATGGAAAGCAACTGACTTTGTCTAAGAAAAAGGCTTCTCTCATTGCTTCCACTATCTCTGAATTTGATCAAGAACAGTTAGTTCTTCAAGAACAGTTGAAGACTCATACTGATGATAAAGTGGCTATTCAGAGTCGTATCGCCGTTTTGAAAGAGGAGATCTCACAACTGGAGCTGAAGGATCGTGAGAAGGAATCGTTCATAAAGGAGATTGAGGAAAGGATACAAGTTAGTATTCAGTCTGCCAATGCTGAGAAATCTGAATTGCTTAGGAGCAAAGAGGTGATTGCATCACTGGAAGATAAACTGGCCGACATCCCTAATCAAGCAAAGATTATTCTTGAGGAAAAGTTAAAACTTATAGCAGCTCAGATGTAATTAAAGGAGGATTTGAAAAAGTATATAGGACTAGTGGGAATTGTAGAAGAGCTTTAGATATATGACTTCTTTTGTGTATATGCTCTTTGGTCATCTTTTGACTTTCAATATATATTTATTTGTGATGATATTTTGAAATATCTCATTCTTCCATGAATTTCTTAATTGCAGATCATTTCAAACATATTTATTCATGAAATATTCTCGATATATTATTTGATAAAGGAACTAATTATAAAACACCAATATTTTATGCTTGTTAGTGCGGGATTTCCTATATGATTTATTTTAATTGACGGTGCTAAGTTTAAATTTAGTCAGTTGCACACACAGTTTAAGCTCTTGAGTAGTGGAGTCAGGTCCCACGTGATGGCCTCTGTAACTTTTAGGAGTTTACTGGACTTCTCACTGCTTAGGGAGTTCACAAACCACGATCCATCAGAGGGGCCCAATGAAGCTACCGGGGCGGTGAAATCGGTTGGAATTACGCATAGGGTTGGCCTCGGTAACTCTCTAGAGTTCACAGAGCTCGCAAGGCGACCTTTAGGGTACCAAATCCAGGGTCATCAGTCCATCGATGAGTAGGTTTAAATCCTTCCTCATGAATTAGTACTGAAATCAAACCGTAAATCTGGGGGGTCCTATGCATGGTTGGCCTATCTAAAGCTCACACTGCAGCCCTGATTTTCTTCATCTGTAAGATCGAACCCATTCATGGGAGGGACTTTTCCTCCATTCCCCATGACGCTGCCAGAAAAACTATACAGACGGCATGGGGTTACGCTTGACTGGCCATTTGAGGACTTTTGGCCTTTTTAGACTTTTGGTCATTGGCTCCGTCATCTGCCTACATGGGTATGCGTACGATGGCCTTCATGGGCTTTTTAAAGCCACTAGCTTCTCACTTCTGCCCAAATGGCGATCTTGATAGGCCTTATGCACGATTGGTCATTGGCTTTATTAGGCTGCCTTAAAATGTCTTAGAAGACTTTGATAAGCGTGATCAGTTGTTGTGAGAATGATAGATTTTTCTGTTTAAAATTGACACATCATCATTTTTGCTGATGTCTTCGATTATACCCATCTATCCGTTTATGTTGTTCATAATATACCAGCTTGGTGACGGTATTAATTTTAGACAAAAGAATTTTGTGGGCTTTCTAGGCTTGCTTGATGATGTTGATGTTTACTTTCCTTTTGCAACATTTGCTATTTCATAGTCTTGATATACTCGCGAACTTCTTCTTTATTCATTCATCCGATGATACATGACCATGATCTATTCTTGCCCCCTTTTGATGCAGAACCATTATTCTGATGATGTTCTGGATCAAAATTAGTAGTGTTTTCAGGAATGATCCTTTCGATAAAGCCAGCATTGATCAATGTACAATTTTGTTTGCCCCATTAGAGTATACTTCTTCTATGATGTACAACTCTTCCTTTTTAGACTTAAATTTGCCCCCTGATATGATTGCGATTCAGGCGATCAAGTATTCTTTATCAAGAAAATCGCCTTTGCGTTTGTTTAATCTACTTTTTCTTCTTCGAGATGTTTAAAACAATTTATTGTCGTAAAAGACCGCACGACCGTAGCCATGTTTACTGATGAGTCTGCCCCCAATCCTTGAAATTTTCTTCGCTTATCCTGGCCGATTCCAATAGGGATTTGAATTCCCTTACCATAGTTCAAGCTGGTGGGTTCTTCATAATCGAAACCCATGTTTTCCACAATCTTCTTACTTGCTGGACTATATTTTCGAAGATCTTGTGGTGTCAGCCTACCATGGTACATATTATTCTCAGTTTCTTCTCTTGCTGTGGTTTCTTCAGAAACATTAAATTCTATTGGTTCAGGATATTTTATGCTTGCTCTAACTCAAAATCTCTCCGGAGTGGCCAAAAATGGCTTATTCCTTTTAACATACGGCAATGGCATTGTGTAATTAGACTATAAAATTTTCGATTGTTTGGATGACAATAGGGTTAATGGTGCTTGCCCTGGCTACCTCAGATGTTTCAGTATGAAGTAGAATTTCTTCTTTGCTTCTGTAATTTTGAATTCTTTTGCCTTTTCTGTTTCTTCTTTAATCGCATTTACTTGAATGTCTTTTAGAACCTTAGTTTCACCACTCTTCCGCTCTTCTATAGTAAACCCTTTATAGTAACTAGCAACTGCAAAGAAGGATTCAGCTTCTGTATATGGCTTTGCATCGGCCATTACTTTATACTGGATTCCATCTTTACAGTATTTGAAGTACTGATGCAGAGTAGAGGGTATAATACTATACTGATGTATCCATGGCCTTCCTAGGAGAAGGTTGTATATTGTTATCGCATTTATAACATGACATATGACATCAGTAATCAGTTCTCCTATATTCAGCACTACTGTGATCTTACCCAGTGCACATTATCCATCTTGATTGAAGCCTTGTATCATCAGTCCACTAGGGCATAAATTAGAACGGCGATAGCCTAGCTTGACTATCATCAAGAGTGGTAGGAGACTTACTGCAGATCCATTATCTATCATAATCCGTTTAACCTTCTTCCCACAGATATGGCCTTCTATCATCAATGGTTTGTTATGCTCTACTTCACAGATCAAATCGTTATCAGAGAAGGAAACGACTGGTAGACAATTTTCTTGTTCATCATGTTCTCCACGCCATAATTCTACCAGTAAAGTTTCTCTAATGTCGTGATCGGACAACGCTTGAATCAAGCTTTGTCAAAATTCTTCTGATATCTTAAGTGCATCATAAACACTTAATCGAGCTGGTGTACCCTTCAAATGACTGACCACATCATAAGTCACTTTTGCTGCTTCGCCTTTCTTTTCTTGCTCACCATTACCGCTCTGCCTTTCAATCATTTCTTTCCTAGTATTTTCTGGCTTTTGTTTTACAGGACTTGTTATCTTCTTACACGATCATAATGTAATTACTGCTACCTTCTTTGAAGTTCCATATTCTTCTTCCTTATTCGCACCTCGAGCTTTCCCTCGGATTGTAAGCATATTTACTGTCGCCATAGTACCTCTTTCCTTTTCTTTACCAAGTACTATTTTTCCCCTATCTATCATCCGTTATATTATACATTTTAATGTATAGCAATTCTCTGTCGGATGCCCCACTAAGCGATGATAGCGGCAAAAATCTCTGTCCTTGGTTTTTGTCGCATCCTTAGGGCGTTTGGGCTCTGGTAATTCCATCGTGCCAGCTTTTAATAGTTGGTTCATCATAGGGATGACGTCTTCTTTGTCAAACGCAAATCCCTCATGAGAATTGAGCATCCTGGGTCTTTTTCCATTGTATCTATTCCTTGACTGGCTCCACTCCTCTCTTCGTTCTGGTCTCTTTTTCTTTCAGTCCCTTGTATCCTTGCCTCTTTTGTCACGGTCGATAGCATCATGGCCATCCTACTGGATACCCTCTTAGCTGTCTCATTGTGGAATGCAGGCATCTTACGAGTCATCAATTCCAAAGCGTTAGCTTTAGTAACCAGGTCACGAAAAGTTTTAATATCGACACTGGTGAGTCCGAATGCGATTCTTGTCCTCATAAAATTCAAACACATTTTGACTTGCTCTTTTTCCTACGATAAATGTCTGCATGAGGCTCCCAATGTTTTTCATCTGTCTATAAACTTTTCTACCGGTTCTCCATCTCTTTGCCATATGGAGGTCAATTCCGTAATACTAACGTCGAGCTCTGAAGAGAAAAAATTTGACATGAATATTTCTTGCATTTGCTCCCAAGTACGTATCGATCCTGGTGCTAAGCTGGAGTACCATCGAAATGCTTTGTGTGTTAATGATGATCCGAACAATCATAAGCAGTATTGTGGTATCGTGGAAAAATTTCCCATGCTGGTGATAAAGTGCATTAAATGTTCCTCTGGAGATCCTTTCCCGTTAAACTTTTGAAAATTCGGATGCTTAAAATTTACTGGGAAGGGGATATCTTCTACCTCCCTTGGATATGGTGTTTAATACCTGAAACAACTAGTATTTTTGTGTTCCCTTTCTATTATGACACCCTCTTCCACCACTTGTCTTACCTCATCTTGTGTCACGGTTCTTGCTGCTGGAACTGACCCCAACGACCCTGCCCCCTGTGGTTGGAGGTTGTCGGGCTAGTTTTCTTGTTCATTCATCGTATTCTGAGGGGCCACCATCCGAGCTATATTATGTGCAAGAGTTGTCAGGGCCTCCCTGAGGTTTCCGCATTCCTCCATTAATGCGTTTTGGGCTTATGCCATTTCATTAATACGATCCTCCGTAGTCGCTCTACATTCTGGATTCGTCTAGGCCATATGTACCATAGCTTCTCCGCTCTTTGATGAAGCAGTGATTGGAGTAGAACAAGAATATGCTGATGTAATGGGACTCACGTAGAGGGTAGAGGATGGAGTTTCATTAGACTTTTCTGTACCCCTAACATCATTAATCGATCGGGGTGATACTGATACTGGTGAACTTACCTGGGGAGGCGTGAACATTGGCGATCTGACAACCAACGTTTTTCCTTTCTGCTCTTTCGTCCATTTGACTCTCAAGGAACTCAGAACTGGGAAGTCATGCGCTGTCAATAGCAAGATTATTCATTCAGGATATATTGCCGGAGGAGCGAGTTCAGGATTCTTTCTGACTGTATTACGTGTTATCGGTCCTTTGACTCTTAACGAAGTCTGATTCATTCCAGAATTCTTGCATTTCGTGCTCTCATTCTACGAGATGTTACAACGGTCCAGCCATCATCACTTCCTAATGGTTGAGGCGACGCTGATACGACCCCAGTTGATACCCGAGTCATGTTGTTCCCACTTGCATGGATTTGAGTCATGTGCTTCGGAATTCGATTCGGTGTGTATTCTATCACAAACCTGGTCGCAGTGAATCGGAAGTTCACTTTTCTTATGGAAGTTGCCATGAGTAGTAGATTAGAATCGGATGCGGAAACCTTCAATTCCAAAACATGATTGTAGTTAGTAACTGAAGAATTAAATAATCTATCTTAGAGATTAAGGGGAGGATGTTCCCACTGAGAGTCACCATTTTGGCGTCTGAAAGACGCCAAACAATGATGGAAGTTTCATAACAATTTCACTATTAATGTTAAATAAGATCAACCAACTTGTCCCTAGTGGAGTCGCCATTTTGTTTCGAACAAGAAACAAAAGTATTTGGTTTGGGAGATTATCTTATTTAAACATAACAGAGAAAGAGTATTCAAAACGGTTATCATACTTTACTGATACTAAGTTCATTTACATCCTTTTAATATCCCTTGATTCTAAGATAGATTACTAAAAATAAAGAAATTATTATGAATTCAACAGTCATAGTTAAATATGAAATTCGGCAGCATAACGTCAGTGATTTCAGTCATCTCCTAGGCCTTAGGAGGAATATGCTCTTCTGCTGATCCTTTTATGCTTGAACAGAAGGAACTTGGAGACTTCAGCCATTTCGACGGCATAACGGCCCTTTTTCTTCACAGACTATAGGGCAGTCTGGTTGCGCGGACCCGCGCAATGGATATTAGTTGTGCGAACCCTCGCAAGGCACCGCTGCCTTCTCTTCTCACCTTCAACTTCCTCTTTGCTTCATTTCTTCTCAAAAATCTTCAATCTGTCTTAAATGAAGGAGGGAGGGGGTATTTATAGACCCTCGCACGTGTGGAACCTCGATTTCGGTGCTGTGGGACCCATCTTGCATCAATCTTTACCACTCAAGGAAATCTTCCCCTGAAACCATCTGCGCAAACCCGCGCAACTGATCTTTGGGTTGTGTAGACCTGCGCAATGGACTTTTGAGTTGCGCGGTCCCGCGCAAATGTTCTCAAAGACATTTCTTCTTCTTCTTACATTCTTCTTTCTAGTACTTTATTTTTCATCCTTCTTCTGTTTCAATCCTTTCATCATTTTTTTTTCATGCCTCAACAGATACATCCTTAGGTACCATCGGGGTTTATGGACTTTAAACCCATGGGATCTTTTCCTCTCCAGCTATTTTCATATTTTTGGTGTTCCACAACCCTAAACGCATATGGGTTATCTAAATCATAAGTTATAATCATATCCATAATATCCATCCCATACAACTACAAATATAACTGTGGTGCCTAATTTTACATCTTCATATCACACCAATATGTCCATATGAATATAAAGAGTATAAATGATGGCAAGCATCCATTCACAATATATCACATGCATCAAACGGTGCATGCTTATGAGAGGATTCACAACCAAGTAATCCCTTGGCTAATCATGTTCGTGTTTAATCATTGGTCATATAGATCAACATATGTCACAATTGGCTACCAAGTGATCATGGTCTAATGGCCCATTTCATGTAAATAAGTAATTCATTTTATACACATGCCATGATTGATACTGCACACATAATATGTCATACTTCATGATGCATGCATGAGTATGATCAACACCAACATCTTTAAGTAAATAGATTAGCATTCTAGGAAGTAAAATAATATTAATTAAGGCATCATATGACATACACCTATTAGTCCATAATCATCAACACCATCATCATCATCTATGATTATTAGCTAACATCACAATCACACATACCAATAACATTGACGATCACACCTCATGCGTCACAAGGTGGATATTCCTTTAACTGCTTCGACACGATATGGTCTCCACTATTGGACCCATAAGGCTTTCACTCTAGGTAGGCCTTATGGCTAATGGGCTCATGATCAAACCCATGACAACCCCAAGTGCAGGATTGCGATGCAATAATAACTCGGGAGTCCGAGGTCAAACCACAAGGAAATTGGTGAGAACACAATTACAACTAATCAGGTTTTCTGAATTTTTAATCCAACAAAGTAGAAAGGGTTTTAAATAAATAATAAAAATGACTAAGGATTTAAGAATCCACTTATAGCAATTGCAATATCTAACTCATTAATTCAACTCTTATAATTCAATTGGAATCAAAATTCTATCATATCCAATTAGAAAATAATTCTATTAAGTCAATTATAAACACAATAAAATATGAATTCAATTGAACGATCCTCTTATGAAGCACTCAGATCTCAATCGTAGGGAATAAAGAGTATCTACTGTAACCAAGGTTTACAATACATCAATCAATTATACATATTGATTCCTTCTCTAGTCAAACTAAGAAATTGTTAAATCAAAGCATATATTGTAACTAAAGTTCATAACAAATTCAGAAATAAACAACTCAAATGATTTTAAGTAAAATCCAAAGCAATTCAATGTACTATCATCATTCAAACTATTATTCTTGAATCGAATAAACTAAATATCATAATTAATTGCAAGATTTATCCTTTTGAAATTACGATAATGACCGCTTTTGTCGAAGTGGGAATATGCCAAGATGTCCTAGAGGTGGGTGAATAGGACTTTTTAAAATTTTATGATGATTTAAAACCTATCAACCCAATCCTGAACTAATATGCAAATGACAAGATTTCTTCAATGTAACTCTAATGGCTTCCAAGCCAGTTAGAGGATCCAATCATAAGGCCATTCAAAACATAGGCAAGATGTATAACATAGTTTATGATGAATGTGACTGTGTGTGAGATGTGATTCTAATTTGTTCTAGGTAATCATGTAAACATGCATTATGAGAACATTCAGGGAAATCACATAAGAAGTAACAGAAAGAGTAATCCCAAATATAGTCGTTTTTATGGTGGTTCGACTACATGTCTACTACACTTCCGGCGGATGCACTCAACCCTTAAGTGTACCAGATCTCACTAACAGAGGTTTCAAATCAAGTTCACCTCAAACTAGTACAACCTACACCAGGCTACTCTAATGTGTCTCCACGAGGCACAAGTTTATGCCCCACACAGGAGCAAGGGTCAACACACAACACCCAGATTTTAGACCACACAAGTCAAGGATCCACACAAGGAACCTAACAGTTTATGCCCTACACAAGAGCAAACGTCAACACACAATACCTAGGTTTTAGACCACATAGGTCAAGGACCTACATAAGGACCTAAGTTTATGCTCTCCACAGAGCAAGGGTCAACACACAGCACCCCTACGTACTCTCCCGTCAGAGGCCTCATATGAGTACTTGAAAGGGGTGAGAAGCAACTTTGACCTAACCTATAACAGGAATGATCAAAAGGATCTCTGGACTCTAATGACTTACAGATAAGTAGATGAGCCCCATTTAGCACGTTGATGAAGATCTCCTCCTTTGATGATGAAGAATCTTCAACTCCCTTAAACCGCAACATAGATGATGCTCCAATGTAAGGCGACAGGTTGGGTCAAGGTTATGTTGGAATCTAACTCTATTAAATGTTTCCTATTTGAGAAACAAAGTGATTCCAATCATTTATGTATTCAAGGTATCCCAGCTCAATGATTTGCCATTAAAGTGGTAGTTGTTGGATCCTTGAATATAGAAGTTCATTCCCTAATCCACTCTATTAAATATCAATGATGAGGGTGGATTGGAGGATGAACTCCCATGAGCGAAAAAGACTTAGGGTATGTGATTTGGATTAAATACTCAAAAGCTTTATTTTTTTCTCTAAAAACAACCAAAGGCAAGCTCTCATTAAATAGGCAAAAAGTTCCAACGGAAATAAAACAGTCATATTTTTTATAGAGTTCGATATCATCGAGCGTATACTCTCAATACCATCGAATGGCCACTCGATGACACGAACTCAATCTGTCAAACGCTTTTGAATCTTTTTGCCAACTTGTCAAGGAAATCAAACATCTTCGATGTCATCGGATTTTGAACTCCAATGTCATCGACGCATGGTTCGATTCCTCGACATTTGAAAAATGAGAAGAGAGCCAACTTGCCTTTGAAACATAATAGGTATTTGATATGATCGAGCATCCCTCGATATCATCTGAATTTGAATGTCGATGATATCGATACCAGTGTCGATTCATTAATATTTTTTAAGGAATTTTCCTATAAGCTTGTTGGACAGTTTGCATCTTATTTCAATGACATCGACCCGGTCTCGATATGATTGATATTTGAATATCGATATGCTCAAAGTCTCCTCGATACTCAACGAGTTTACCTTAAAGCTTGCTGGTCAGATTTGTGTCCTATTTTGATGTCATCGAAGGTAAGTCGATATCATCGAGCTTTGAATTTCGATGATAGGGAGGATCTCTTTGAGATATCGAAAATCACATGAATTTTCTTAACTGCTTTCTAGACACAACTGACCAAATGTCGATTTTATTGAAAATTCTCTATGAACTCAAGATTCAAAAGTCGATGATATCGAACATTCCATCGATTCATCGATAATTTAGTCCAGGATTCATTGTGGTTGTTGGACATATGAAGTCCTCAATTCGATAATATCGAGTGAGTTTCGAGGACATCGATACTAGGGTTTGATTTCATCGAACCACTTATCAATAAATCGTCAAAGGCAGAAAATGTAGAGATTTTCCTGATTTTGTAAAACAGTTTTATCACCTTGAACCCTAAGTTGTTTTATCCATTTTTAAGGGTTTTATATACCTAGTGTTTTTGGACATGGAATGTGAGGCTAAGTTTACATTTTTCAAGTTCGGGCACACATCCTGATGAGGCAGACGCTTGAATGATCTTCCTATAGGGCTCACTTGTCTTGTTGACTTAACACTTACGCTAATTGACAAACCAGGGCACTTTCACCTTTAGTCTCAACTAAGAGATTAGGCTAGCTTGATTAATAATTATCTATAGGAAAAACAAAAGAAAAACATCAAAGGCAAACTAGAACTAAAGGTTTGAAGAAAAAGAAGAAGAATTGCTCTACGGAAGCTTTACCGTAACTTGGGCTCTCTCCCAAGCCTTAATTCGTACATATAATGACCTAAAACACCCTTTAATTAGAAAATTTTCACTCTGACTTTGAACTGAATTCAAAATTGTGCACTTTTGTTACACTTTAGTCGCACCAACGAGGCCTTCAGTCGCACCAAATCCAATTGTTGAGTGTCAAATATTGCATATTTTCCCCTATTTATATCTTGGTTTTATGAACATGATAATGCTTAATGGGTATATTTTATACATGTTTGTATTACAAGCTGAATCTAAGAGCATGGATTGAAAAGAATGTTAAAAGCATGGATTTGAAGCTCAAGAATCACCAAGGTAAAGGATAGATCTTAGAAGATCAAGATTGAAGAATGCACATGCCAAAGATCTAAGGAAACTAAGTAAGGAATGAAAGAATCGATGATTTGAAGTGAAGAAAAGGAATAAGCGTGAAATTCGATTAGCCCAAGTTCTGGTTCGACTAGCCCAAGAAATTTTGGCTCGAACTCTAGCAACATTATCTTTTAAATTCATGTGAATCTTTACTAGTCGAAGATTGCTCTTGACTAGTCGAAGATGACTCTCGACCAGTTGAAGATTTCTCTCGACTAGTCGAAGGTTATGCAAATTTTGCGCGGACTGCGTAAATTTAAGGCGATTTCTGGACTTTTCCAACTCGATGCGAAAGTTGAAGTTTCCCAACTATAAATAGGAGTTCCTAGGATGCTCCAAAGCATCTTCTAGGGTTTAAGGAGTGGACCAAAAGGGTGGAGAGCCACCGCCAAGAGTTTTTTTTCTTCTT
The DNA here is from genome assembly GCA_030180095.1 of Magnolia changhungtana. Classification (NCBI taxonomy): domain Eukaryota; kingdom Viridiplantae; phylum Streptophyta; class Magnoliopsida; order Magnoliales; family Magnoliaceae; genus Magnolia; species Magnolia changhungtana. The sequence continues at coordinate 1,655,837 of JASAUF010000222.1, read as the reverse complement.
CCTTAGTTTGTTTTTATGCTTTCCCTAAGAGATTTTTGTTTAATCATGTCTATAGTTAACTAAACCTCTTAACTAGGCTTAAGAAGTGAAGCTTGTAGCGTGATTGGGATATTTACTTTACTTTGATTCTTATTTATGTTGAACTTCATTGATTTTTAGTTTAATTTTAAGGAATATTTTCAGTTTTCTATGGTTTGTTGTCACTCAAATTACAATAGACACCGCGATAGCTTTGAATATCTTCTTTTCCTATTTGAGATTATAGGATTGGTAAATCCTGTTGTTCACCATCGTCTCCTGGGCATGGTAGGATGATGGATTCCCTTCCAATCCTCATCCATTGAGAATTAGGTCAATGAAAGTTCATATTTGATTCAATTGCTATATTTTCCAATTGGATAGGATAAGACTCCAATTCCAATTATGTTACTTGAATCAAGTAAGGTAGCATCCTAATTGCTACAAGTGGATCCTTGGCACCCTAATTCTCACTTTTAAATTCACAAGTTTCAAGTACATCATTCACAATTAGTTTTTCCAATTATTCAGATTTAGATTTACATCTTCTTCTAGTTTTAGTTCTAGTTACTTTCAGAAACGTTTGAGATTAGTCCCTGTGTGTTCGACCTCGGTCTCACCGAGATTATTACTACATCTGTAAGTGCTATTATGTTAAAGCACATTTCACACTTGGTTTCTCAAATTTCGTCTTGTCAAAACAACTTAGCAAAGTGATCTTCAAGTTAAGCTCATGTTCAAGAGCTTATAATCAAGTTCAACTCAAGCTCATGATCAAGTTCAAGTCAAGCTCATGATCAAGTTCAAGTCAAGCTTATGATCAAGTTCAAGCTCAAGTTCAAAATCACGGTCAAACTCAAGATTAAGTTGAAGACCAAGCTAGATCTACTGAAAGATTCTAGTAAAAGATCAAGCTCCTTTGAAAACTTCAAGTTTCTAATCCTATGAAGTTCAGTCCATACAGGTATTTTAAACCCTAGAAAGACCTTAGGTTTAGGGGCTTTTAAAATATATTTAAATTAGATTTTTATACTTATAAATGCTGAGTTTCGACTAGTCTAAGTTTTGGGTCGACCAGTCTAAGAATTTCTTAACTAGTCTAAGCACCAGCCGAAATGAAATAGATCTTCTGTTGAATCTTCGACCAGTCGAGTGGACTCCTCGACCAGTCAAAGGACCTCCTTTGACCAGTCGAAGGTTCCTCGACTCGAAGTCCAACAACTAAAATCAGTTCGAATTCAGATTACTCGACTAGTCGAAGAGCTTGTTCAACCAGTCGAAGATCACCTTCAACCAGTCGAACAGGTCCTTTGACTAGTCGAAGATCTGTTAGAGCTGATCCTGCTCAAAATTGAAAATTTGTTGGAACTAAATCTAGTGCTTAGGACAGTCGAAGACTGCCTTAGACCAGTCGAAGGAACAAACTATCTGCCTATAAATAGAGGTTCCTTCTCAATCCGAAAATACAATTCAAGCCTATCAAAACCCTTACACTACAAGAAATATGGTTTTTACCTACGAAAATATTTTTCATAGGTAAAGATGACTTTTACCGACGAAAATTATTTTCGTAGGTAAAAGCATACCTTTACCAACGAAAATTAAATTCATAGGTAAAAGCCATCTTTACCTACGAAAATTTTCGTAGGTAAAGGGTGTTTTAACTTTAAACTTTATTTTTGCCTACGAAATTGGATTTTGTAGGTGAAACCCATCTTTACCTACGAAAATATTCGTAGCTATAGGGTCTTTTGAATTTTTTCTATAAAACCCATATTTACCTACGAAACTATTCGTAGCTAAAGGGTCTTTTAAATTTTTCTCCGTACTTACCTACAAAAATATGCGCAGCTAAAGGGTCTTTTGAACTTTTAAAAAAATAAAAAATTGAAAACTTTACTTTTACCAACGAAATTGAATTTTGTAGGGAAAACCCATATTTTCCTACAAAAATATTCGTAGCTGAAAAGTCAGTCAACGTTTTCATAAAATAGAAAATTTAAAACCTTTCTTTAAATTTTGTAGGGAAAACCCATATTTACCTACGAAAATATGCGTAACTAAAGGGTCTTTTGAACTTTTAAAAAAATAAAAAATCGAAAACTTTACTTTTACCAACGAAATTGAATTTCGTAGGGAAAACCCATTGTTACCTACGAAAGTATTCATAGCTAAAGGGTCTATTAAATTTTTCAAAAACACCATACATCAAAAACCTTACTTTTACCTATGAATTAAATTCCGTAAGGAAAACCCATAATTACCTATGAAAATATTCGTAGCCAAAGGGTCTTTTGAACATTTAAAAAAACAAAAAATCGAAAACGTTACTTTTACCTACGAAATCAAATTTCGTAGGGAAAACCCATCTTTGCCTACGAAACTAGTCGTAGCTAAAGGGTCTGAAATTTTTTGAATATAGAAAATCCAAAACCTTCCTTTTACCTATGAAATCTTATTTCCTAGGTAAAACCCATATTTACTTATGAATGTTTTCGTAGATAAAAGGTGTTTTAATTATTTTTTACCTCTTCCCCTACGACAATTTTCGTAGGTAAAGGGCATTTTCAAATATTCACATTCCAAACAAACGACTTCCAAAATTTGAATATGTAAAAGTCATCTTTCCCTACGACCATTTTCGTAGGTAAAAGTCAAAATTTGAATCTGTAAAAGTCATCTTTCCCTATGACCATTTTCGTAGGTAAAGGGTGTTTTCAATTTATCAAAATTTATAAAAGTCATCTTTCCCTACTACAATTTTTGTAAGTAAAGGGTCTTTTCAAATTTTATTTTCAAATTTTATTTCCCTACGAAATCTAATTTGGTAGGTAAAAGCCATATTTACCTACGGAAATTGTCGTAGGTAAAGGTGTTTTGAATTTTTGAATAAACCAAAAATTGAAAAGTTTACTTTTACCTACCAATGGTTTCGTAGTGTCTTATGAGACTTTTACCTATGACTAATTTTGTAGGTAAAAACATACATTGAGACTTTTGCCTACGAAAATTTCATAGGTAACAACGTTTCTGAGAATTTCACCTATGAAATATTTCGTGGGTAAAAGTCTTTTTTAAAAAATAAAATTTTCAACTCAAAATTCCTAATATACACCTGTTACAATATAGTTCATCATATTCTTCTTGATATACACATGTTATATAATATATTTCATCATATTCACATTCACATCCATCTAAACCCAAACTACGTAAATCCATCCAAACATAAACTACATTCATCCAAACATAAACTAAATCCATCCAAACATAAACAATCTTATCCACATGACATTCATCCACGCATAAATACATATAAGTTTAACATTATAAATAAAATACAAAGAATTATTCATAGCGTTAGGGAATTGAGAATAGGTTAAGGTTTAGGTTTAGGAAATCAGGTTCGAGTTCGGGATTGGGATCGGGTTTAGGTTTGGGTTTTCAAGTTTAGGTTTAGGTTTAGGTTAGGGAGTTGAGAATAGGATTAGGTGTGGGTTTAGGTTTAGGGATTTGAGAACACATTTAGGTTTTAGGTTTAGGTTTAAGTTTAGGTTTTAGGTTTAGGTAATAAGTAGGTTATAGGTTATAGCTATAGGGAATTGAGAATCGGTTATGGTTTAGGTTTAGGAAATCGGGTTCAAGTTCGGGATCAGGTTTTGGTTTGGGTTTTCAAGTTTAGTTTTAGGTTTAGGTAAGGGAGTTGAGATTAGCATTAGGTGTAGGTTTAGGTTTAGGGATTTGACAACACATTTAGGTTTTAGGTTTAGGTTTAGGTTATAGGTTTATGTTATAGGTTATAGCTGTAGGGAATTGAGAATTGGTTATGGTTTAGCTTTAGGAAATCGGGTTCAGGTTCGGGATCGGGTTTTGGTATGGGTTTTCAAGTTTAGGTTTAAGTTTAGGTTAGGTAGTTGAGAATAGGATTAGGTGTAGGTTTAGGTATAGGGATTTGAGAACACATTTAGATTTTAGGTTTAGGTTTAGGTTTAGGTTTAGGTTTTAGGTTAAGGTTATAGGTAGGTTAGAGGTTATAGTTGTAGGGAATTGAGAATAGGTTAAGGTTTAGGTTTAGGAAATCGGGTTCGGGTTCGGGATCGAGTTTTGCTTTGGGTTTTCAAATTTAGGTTTAGGTTTGGGTTAGGGAGTTGAGATTAGTATTAGGTGTAGGTTTAGGTTTAGGGATTGGAGAACACATTTAGGTTTTAGGTTAACGTTTAGGTTTAGGTTATAGGTTATAGCTATAAAGAATTGAGGATAGGTTAAGGTTTAGGTTTAGAAAATCGGGTTCGGGTTCGGGATCGGGATCGCGTTTAGGTTTGGGTTTTCAAGTTTATGTTTAGGTTTAGGTTAGGGAGTTGAGATTAGGATTAGGTGTGAGTTTAGGTTTAGGGATTTGAGAACACATTTAGGTTTTAGGTTTAGGTTTAGGTTTAGGTTTTAGGTTTAGGTTATAGGTAGGTTATAGGTTATAGCTATAGGGAATTGAGAATCGGTTATGGTTTAGGTTTAGAAATAGGGTTCGGGTTCGGGATCGGGTTTTGGTTTGGGTTTTCAAGCTTAGTTTTAGGTTTAGGTAAGGGAATTGAGATTAGCATTAGGTGTAGGTTTAGGTTTAGGGATTTGACAACACATTTAGGTTTTGGGTTTAGGTTTAGGTTATAGGTTTAGGTTATAGGTGTAGGGAATTGAGAATCGGTTATGGTTTAGGTTTAGAAAATCGGGTTCGGGTTCAGGATCGGGTTTTGGTTTGGGTTTTCAAGTTTAGGTTTAGGTTAGGGAGTTGAGAATAGGATTAGGTGTAGGTTTAGGTTTAGGGATTTGAGAACACATTTAGATTTTAGGTTTAGGTTAAGGTTTTAGGTTAAGGTTATAGGTAGGTTATAGGTTATAGCTGTAGGGAATTGAGAATAGGTTAAGGTTTAGGTTTAGGAAATCGGGTTCGAGTTCAAGATCGAGTTTTGCTTTGGGTTTTCAAGTTTAGGTTTAGGTTTAGGTTAGTGAGTTGAGATTAGTATTAGGTGTAGGGGTTTAGGTTTAGGGATTGGAGAACACATTTAGGTTTTAGGTTTACGTTTAGGTTTAGGTTATAGGTTTAGGTTATAGGTTATAGTTGTAGGTAATTGAGGATAGGTTAAGGTTTTAGGTTTAGAAAATCGGGTTCGGGATCGGGATCGGGTTTAGGTTTGGGTTTTCAAGTTTATGTTTAGGTTTAGGTTAGGGAGTTGAGATTAGGATTAGGTGTGGGTTTAGGTTTAGGGATTTGAGAACACATTTAGGTTAGGTTTAGGTTTAGGTTTAGGTTTTAGGTTTAGGTTATAGGTTATAGCTATAGAAAATTGAGAATCGGTTATGGTTTAGGTTTAGAAAATCGGGTTCGGGCTCGGGATCGGGTTTTGGTTTGGGTTTTCAAGCTTAGTTTTAGGTAAAGGAAAGGGAGTTGAGATTAGCATTAGGTGTAGGTTTAGGTTTAGGGATTTGACAACACATTTAGGTTTTAGGTTTAGGTTTAGGTTTAGGTTATAGGTTTAGGTTATAGGTTATAGCTGTAGGGAATTGAGAATAGGTTATGGTTTAGCTTTAGGAAATCGGGTTCGAGTTCAGGATCGGGTTTTGGTTTGGGTTTTGAAGTTTAGGTTTAGGTTTAGGTTAGGGAGTTGACAATACGATTAAGTGTAGGTTTAGGTTTAGGGATTTGACAACACATTTAGATTTTAGGTTTAGGTTTAGGTTTAGGTTTTAAGTTAAGGTTATAGGTAGGTTATAGGTTATAGCTATAGGGAATGAGAATAGGTTAAGGTTTAGGTTTAGGAAATCGGGTTCGGATTCGGGATCAGGTTTTGGTTTGGGTTTTCTAGTTTAGGTTTAGGTTTAGGTTAGGGAGTTTAGATTAGTATTAGGTGTAGGTTTAGGTTTAAGGATTGGAGAGCACATTTAGGTTTTAGGTTTATGTTTAGGTTTAGGTTATAGGTTATGGTTGTAGGGAATTGAGGATAGGTTAAGGTTTAGGTTTAGGAAATCGGGTTCGGGTTCGGGTTCGGGATCTTATTAATCCTATACTTATAACCTAAAACTATAACCTAACCTAAACCTATACTTATAACCTAAAACTATAACCTAACCTAAACCTATACTTATAACCTAAAACTATAACCTATAACCTAACCTAAACCTTAACCTATAACCTAACCTAAACCTATACTTATAACCCAAAACTATTCTCAAATCCCAAAACCTATAACCTATAACCCGAACTCATTCTCAAATCCCAACACCTATAACCTAAACCTAAACCTTAACATAAACCTATAACCTATAACATAAATCAAAACCTATAACTTAAACCAAAACCAAAACCTATAACCTAAACCCAAACCCATTATCAAATCCCAAAACCCAAACTTAAACCCGATCCCGAACCCGATTTCCTAAACCTAAACCTTAACCTATTCTCAATTCCCTACAGCTATAACCTATAACCTACCTATAACCTAAACCTAAACCTAAACCTAAACCTAAAACCTAAATGTGTTGTCAAATCCCTAAACCTAAACCTACACCTAATGCTAATCTCAACTCCCTTACCTATACCTAAAACTAAGCTTGAAAACCCAAAGCAAAACCCGATCCCAAACCCGAACCCGAACCCGATTTCCTAAATCCAAACCTTAACCTATTCTCAATTCCTTACAGCTATAACCTATAACCTACCTATAACCTTAACCTAAAACCTAAACCTAAACCTAAACCTAAACCTAAAATCTAAATGTGTTGTCAAATCCCTAAACTTAAACCTATACCTAATCCTATTCCCAACTCCCTAACCTAAACCTAAACCTAAACTTGAAAACCCAAACCAAAACCCCATCCCGAACTCGAACCCGATTTCCTAAAGCTAAACCATAACCGATTCTCAATTCCCTACAGCTATAACCTAAACCTAAACCTAAACCTAAACTTAAAACCTAAATGTGTTGTCAAATCCTTAAACCTAAACCTACACCTAATGCTAATCTCAACTCCCTTACCTAAACCTAAAACTAAGCTTAAAAACCTAAACCAAAACCCGATCTCGAACCCGAACCCGATTTCCTAAACCTAAACCATAACCAATTCTCAATTCCCTATAGCTATAACCTATAACCTAACTATAACCTAAACCTAAACCTTAACCTAAAACCTAAATATGTTCTCAAATCCCTAAACCTAAACCTACACCTAATCCTAATCTCAACTCCCTAAACTAAACCTAAACCTAAACTTGAAACCTAAACCCAATCCCCAACCCGAACCCGATTTCCTAAACCTAAACTTGAACCTATCCCAAACTTAAACCTACCAGATCCTAAACGTAAACATAAAACCTAAATGTGTTCTCAAATCCTTAAACATAAACCTACACCTAATCCTAATCTCAACTCCCTAACCTAAACCTAAACTTAAACCCTAAACTCCTCCGATCCTAAACCTTAACCTTTCCTATTCTCAACCTATTCTCATATAGCTATAACCTATAACCTTAACCTAAAATCTAAACCATTTCCTAAACCTAAAACCTCAATGTGTTCTCAAATCCCTAAACCTAAACCTACACCTAATCCTAATCTCAACTCCCTAACCTAAACCTAAACCTAAACTTGAAAACCCAAACCTAAACCCGATCCCGAACACAGAACCCGATTTCCTAAACCTAAACCTTAACCTATTCTCGGTTCCTACTAACTATAACCTATAACCTAAACCTAAAACCTAAACCTAAACCTAAACTTAAACCTAAAACCTAAATGTGTTCTCCAATCCCTAATCCTAAACCTACACCTAATGTTAATCTTAACTCCCTAACCTAAACCTAAACCTAAACTTGAAAACCCAAACCAAAACCTGATCTCGAACCCAAATCCAATTCCCTAAAGCTAAACCATAACCGATTCTCAATTCCCTACCCTACAAATAACCTATAACCTAAACCTAAACCTAAACCTAAAACCTAAATGTGTTGTCAAATCCCTAAACCTAAACCTACACCTAATGCTAATCTCAACTCCCTTACCTAAACTTAAAACTAAGCTTGAAAACCCAAACCAAAACTCGATCCCGAACCCAAACCCGATTTCCTAAACCTAAACCATAACCGATTCTCAATTCCCTATAGCTATAACCTATAACCTACCTATAACCTAAACCTAAACCTAAATGTGTTCTTAAATCCCTAAACCTAAACCCATACCTAATCCTATTCTCAACTCCCTAACCTAAACCTAAACCTAAACTTGAAAAACCAAACCTAAACCCGATCCAGAACCCAAACCCGATTTTCTAAACCTAAACCTTAACCTATTCTCAATTCCCTACACTATAACCTATAACCTACCTATAACCTAAACCTAAACCTAAACCTAAAACCTAAATGTGTTCTTAGACCCCTAAACCTAAGCCCACACCTAATCCTATTATCAACTCCCTAACCTAAACCTAAACCTAAACTTGAAAACCCAAACCTAAACCCGATCCCGAACCCGAACCCGATTTCCTAAACCTAAACCTTAACCTATTCTCGGTTCCTACAACTATAACCTATAACCTATAACCTAAACCTAAACCTAAACCTAAACCTAAACCTAAACCTAAAACCAAATGTGTTCTCAAATCCCTAAACCTAAACCTACACCCAATCTAATCTCAACTCCCTAACCTAAACCTAAACCTAAGCTTGAAAACCCAAACCTTAACCCGATCCCGAACTAGAACCCGATTTCCTAAACCTAAACCTTAACCTATTCTCACTTCCCTAAAGCTATAACCTATAACCTATAACCTTAACCTAAACTTAAAATCTAAACCTAAACCTAAACCAAAACCTATAACATACCTATAAGCTATAACCTAAACTTATAACTTATAACCTAACCTTAGCCTAAACCTAAACCTATAAACTAAAAATTAAACCTAAACCTAAACTTAAAACCTAAATGTATTCTCAAATCCCTAAACCTAAACCTACATCTAATCTTGATCTCAACTCCCTACCTAAACCTAAACCTAAACATGAAAACCCAAGCCTAAACCCGATCTTGAACCCGAACCCTATTTCGTTAACCTAAACCTTAACCCATTCTCAATTCCTTAAAGCTATAACCTATAACCTAAACCTAAACCTAAACCTTAACCAAAACCTATAACATAAATCTAAACCTAAACCTTAACCTTAAACTAAACCTAAACTTATACTTATAAATCCTAATTTATTTGATAAAAGTTCATTTATGGTTAAGTTATTTTCTTAATAAGTTTATTGCCTTAATTTATTATTTATGAAATTGTAGGATAAATTTGAATTGGATTTGAGTGTTCCGCACATTTCCTTTGCCTTAATCTATTATTTTTTGTATTTTATTTATGATGTTAAACTTATATGTATTTATGCATGATGTAGTTTATGTTTGGATGGATTTATTTATGTACTTTAGAGTTAAATGGATGTGAATGTGAATATGATGAAATATATTACATAACAGGTGTATATCAAGAAATATATTGTAACAGGTGTATATCGGGTGTATATCAAGAATTTTGTTGGAAAAAAAAAGGTAAAAGTCTCATCGAAGTTTTTACCTACGAAAACTTTCGTAGGTAAAAGTCTCATTCAAGTTTTTACCTACGAAAATTTTCGTAGCTGTAGTTTTATAAATACCTTTTAGCTACAAAACGATTGGTAGGTAAAAAGTGTTTTCAATATTTTTAGTTACGAAAATATTTGTAGGTAAAAAGTCTTGTAAAAAGTTTTAGCTACGAAATTGTTGGTAGGTAAAAAGTGTTTTAAATATTTTTAGCTACGAAATTGTTGGTAGGTAAAGAGTCTTATAAATATTTTTAGCTACGAAATTTTTGGTAGCTAAAAAGTTTTTAAATATTTTTAGCTATGAAAATATTCGTAGGTAAAAAGTCTTGTAAATATTTTTAGTTACGAAATTGTTGGTAGGTAAAAAGTCTTGTAAATATTTTTAGCTACGAAATTGTTGGTAGGTAAAAAGTGTTTTAAATATTTTTAGCTAGGAAAATATTCGTAGGTAAAAAAATCTTTAAATATTTTTAGCTACGAAATTGTTGGTAGCTAAAAAGTCTTGTAAATATTTTTACCTACAAAATTATTCGTAGGTAAAAAGTTTTGTCAATATTTTTTCCAACGAAAATTACGTTGGTAAAATGTTTTGCCTACGAAATATTTCATCGGCAAAAGTCTTACCTTTGCCAACGAAATTTTTTTTTCGTGGGTAAAAGGTTTTCCCCTCGGACTTTTAGCAAGGAATTTGCCAACGAAAATTTTCACGGGTAAAACGTTTTGCCTACGAAAATTTTCATTGGTAAAAGTGGCTTTTCTTGTAGTGTTATACAAGCGAGAGAGAGAGAAGCCTCATTTATTGTCAAGCTATCAAGCGGTATTTATAATCCTTTTTATAGCTTTTTCATTAATTCCTTCATCTCAAAACTCTGCCATTCTGATTCTAAAAAGAGTGTTTACTCTTATTGAGATTTAATGGAATCAATGCAAGTAGCCTTTGGTTTAAACTTAATTAAAATCAAATAGAACCCTGGACCTTTTCTATTGGACTGAACATTAAACATTCGTCATTCAAGAAAAGCGCTCTTCAGCTTCAGCTTCTTCTACGACGAACATAAGTATTCTTTTTTACTTTGTATTTGGTTTTTCTGAGATAGCCAGAAAATCTCAAAGTTGGTTTTTCTGAGATTAGCCAGAAAATCACAGTGAGGGGTTTCTTTGTTTGTGATAGTCCGTTAAAATCACAATGTATCAGGTTTTAAGTTGACCTTATGAAAACCTTATTCACAGTAAAAGCCGAGATTATGTGGTTAGTAATCTTGAGAGTGGAGTAGGTGTGGCTGTTTGAGAACAGTTGTTGACACACCGAACTACTTTAATTCTTAGTGTTATAATGAATATTTTTATTACATTTGTGGTGAATGGTTGTAATTTCTTTTATACAAAAGTAGTGAATATTTTATTTACTCTTGCTCAGTTTGGGATTTTGATCTTATCATATTCATGAAATAAGGTTATCCTGCCTAACTTTTTTGGGTGAAGGTTGTCGTACAAATTAGTTTGAATCAATGTTTCAATACTAGTGTAATTGAGATATCTGATTTATTTAGCACTTTATTTGATTATTTGGCATATAGTCCTATTCACCCCCTCTAGGACTTCTTAAGCTTTCCTTTTCAACATCGCGACCCTACACTTGGGGTTGTGAATACCAGTCGAAGTTTCTTTAAGTTGTAGCCAAATTTCTTAAACTCTTTATCTCCTTTCGATCAGGTTGAACCTATCTTCGGTGGGACTAAACATCACTTAAGTTGCACCTAACAGTTTAGACAAATTTACTCTGAAAACCATTGTTTGTTGGACAGGCCCTGGTGATCATGTGTTTGCAATTAACAGTGATAACCAAAAGTGGGGTAGTTGAAAAAATTGTACAGAAAAAACTGCATAACCTATTTTCGTCCACTTTTGGATGTTAGACACGGTTCATGTGGGGCCAGTTATGGGCTGTCAAAGAGGCCAATCTTGGAATCTAGTGTAAGGCCTACAAGACCTAAGTGGTGGCGTCCAATTCCGATGTGGGTGGGGCCTGCCATGAGGTCGTAAAGTTTGTGAAATTTTTAAAAAGACAGGTGGCTAAAAACTAACTAAGTATAAAGACCTAAACATATGAAAGGGAGGGTAGAGTCCCATGGTTATTGCCAGTGGATAGCATGACTATCTCTAGTTGGCCTCAGAGTGGTGTCCTGCCTTAGCCATAAGAAAGGGAGAGAGAGGGGAGTATAATCCACCTTAGTTAGATGAAGGGATAGATTGTTTAGATCCTTGTTAGACTGATGGTTGGCCCACCTCCTGGCCCCATAACTCTCATCTCTCCCAAAATTTCCTCAAATTTAGCTAAGTGTAGTAATGGGAGAAATGCTAGAGAGACCTCTCTCGTATATAGAGAAAAGTGGGTATGGTGTGGAATGTGATGATATTTTCTATTTTTTTTTTATATAGACATGTGAAATAGTGGTGAAGACCGCTTTAGTTGAAGTAGTAATATACCAATATGTCCTAGAGGGGGGTGAATAGGACTTTTTAAAGTTTTTATGGTTTATTCAAAATCTTATTGCACTAATCCTAACCACAAGCACATATTAGGATTACTCAAAAGTAACTCTACTGGCTTCCAAGCCTGGTAGAGGATCCAAACACAAACTATTTTAAGAAGTGAACAATATGCAGATTAGTTTATGATGGATATGACTGTGTATGTATGTGAGGTGTGATCTCAGATATTTAGATATGAAAATATTAAAGTAAATCATACAAACAGAAGAATAACAATCTTAAACACAGTCATTTTTATAGTGGTTCAACGACTTGTCTACTCCACTCTTGGTAATTGCACTCAACTCTTGAGTGTACTGGATTTCACTAAGGAGGTTTCACAGCGGTTCACCTCAAACTAAGGTTTTAAATCAGGTTCACCTTCAACCATTACAACCTACACTAAGGCTGACTGTTTGTGCTCTCACGAGCAAGGGTCAACACAACGTACCCACTTTTAGGCACATTAGCCAAGGATCTTCCATGAGACCTTAACGGAGGTTTCACTCAGATCACCTCGAACCTAAGGTTTTAGACAAGTTCACCTTCAACCGGATGTTTATATCTCCACAGAGCAAGGGTCCACATAACGCACCCACCACGTACACTCCCGCCGGAGGCCTCCTATGAAGGCTTACACGGGTGAGAAACACATAAGACCCAATCCTAAAAAGGAATGATCACAAGTATCTTTTGGACTCTAATAACTTACAAATAAGTGGATGAGTCCCATTCGGCACGTTGACGAAGATCTCCTCCTTGTTGATGAAGAATCTTCGGCTTCCTTGATCCACAACACAAATGATGTATCAATGCAAGGCTTCGGGTTGGGTCAAGGTTAAGACGGAATCCTACTCTATAAAGTGTTTTCCTATAAGGAAGATAGGGTGATTCCGATTATGCATTCAAAGCATCCCAGCTTAATGATTTGCCATTAAAGTTCATTCCCCAATCCACTCTATTGAATGTCAATAATGAGGGTGGATTGGAGGATGAACTTCCCTGAGAGAAAGGGCTTTAGGTATATGATCTAAGGTAAAACAAACAAAAGCACTCTCTTCTTTCTCTATCAGCAATAATAGACAAGTCCTCTATATATAGGCAAAAAGTTTCAACAAATATAAAAAGTTTTTGGCACCGTTGCCGAGTAGAGACTTAAAGAGATCAGATCTGTGCAAGATAGCTAAGATAAGTTTCTTTTTCTAAGGTAAGTTCTCTTCTAAACCTTCCAAATTTTTTGTAGATTTTTTTTCTTCTTTTCTTTTCTTTTTCTTTGAAAATAAATTCAGTTGGGTCTTTCAAGCACTAACTATGACATAAGGTTGCCCTGCTTGGGATTTCATCACCCAAGTGCTATGGTTGTCCTACAGTTGCTGTTTGATTACAAAGATCATCCGTTGAATCTATTTTCCAGATTAGCATAGTTTAATTTATGTATTAGTTTTACTTTTATTTATTTTATTATTTTATTATTTTATTTTTTACTTTGTGGATTGAACCCTCATGGTCGGCCCTGCCGCCTGGGTTGTTGATTTATTTTTTTGCTTTGTGGACTGAACCCTCATGGTCGTCCTTGCCGCCTGGGTTGTTGATTTAAGTTTTTATTTTTATTTTAAAGTATCATACTTGTTATTTTAATTAGTGGTATTTGTTGTGTGGTGTGGATGGTTTATGTCCCGTTGGAGTAGGGATCAAAACAATCGACTCTCCTCTGAAGGGGGACTAGTTCCAGGCCTTAATCATTCACTTAGAAGAGGCACTCAACATCACTTGGATTTCATGGTAGACCCAGTTGATATTCCAAATCCAAATCTGTTAGATCCAACTATAAATCAAAATAGAGAAAATTAATTTAATCTTCCTCTTGAGGATGAAAATGAAGTTCATAGGAATGTGTTAAACCAACCACGTGCACGGACTTTACGTGAATATTTACACCCTGAGAGATCAACTTTACCATCTTGCATAGTATTTCCTGCTCACATAGGGAACATTGATTTTAAATCAGGTGCGATTCAATTAATTCATAAATTTCATGGCTTGGATTCTGAAAGCCCCTACTTGCACCTCAAGGACTTTGAGGAAGTAATTACAACGTTGCAAGTAAACAATGACAATAAGTATGTACTTAAGCTTAGGTTATTCTCATTGTCTCTAAAGGATTGGGCCAAAGCATGGCTCAACTCTCTAAGACCTAATACCATCACTTCATGGAAAGCCTTAAGTAGAGAGTTTTTGAAAAAGTTCTTTCCCGAGCACAAAACAAATGCACTAAAATAAAAAATCATGTCATTCTCCCAAGAGGGGAATGAACTATTTTTTCAAGCTTAGGAGCACTTCAAAGACCTTCTAATTACTTGTCCACATCATGGTTATGAACCATGGCATGTGATTGATGCGTTCCGAAAGGGTCTCACCATAGATACCCGTCAATTTATAGAGATGATGTGTGGTGGAACCTTTCTTGACAAAGATCATAATGAGGCTTGAAATTTTCTAGATATGTTAGCAGAGAATATGCAGACATGGGATGTCTCTACTAAATCAGACCAAACTAGACCCGTTCCTAGAGAGAAAGCAGGGATGTATGTCCTAAGAGAGGAAGACGACCTTAATGCAAAATTCGCCGCATTGGCTAGAAAGGTCGAAGTCTTGAAAATTAGGAAGGTTGATATAGTTAAAGCAAACACTTCCTTAGATAATTTTTGTAGCATTTGTGGTGGTATAGACCATAACACAAAGGATTGTCCAATGATCTCAGTTGTACAAAATATCACACATGAGCATGATCAATCAAATGTTATAAATAACTACCAAAGGTCAATTATGCAACCAATGGGAAATACGTATAATCCAAATTGACGTAACTATCTTAATCTTAGTTGGAGGAATGGACCACAAATTAATGCGCCCAATGCACCTCAAATGCCTCCACAAAATAACTTCTTTGGAGCACCTAACAATGCACCATATGTGCCCTCGCCAAAGCGATCATCTGTGGAGGATGCATTGACCGCATTCATGAACTCTTAAGCTCAAATGAATCAGTCTCTAATCCAATGAAATTAGGAATTAAAGACAGTTGTGGCTAGGATTGAGACTCAACTAAATGCTAGGGAAAATGGCACACTTCCTTCTCAACCTGTGCCAAACCCTAGAAACACACATTTCATTGGAGACTCAAATCCAAGTGAGCTACATCATGAACAAGCTAAGGCCATCATTACCTTGAGAAGTGGAAAAGAGGTTGATAACAAGATAATGCAACCAGTAAGAATATCGGAGGATGAGCCACTGTCTCAAGAAAATGATGAACCGACTATAGTTCAAAAGCCGCAACAACAAAAGGATAAAGAGACTAAGTCATATGAGCCTCCAGTTCCATTCCCATCTAGACTTCGGAATCCGACTATCCCCATGAAATATCAAGAGATGTTGGATGTGCTACAAAAGATTACTGTCAATATTCCTCTTCTTGATGCCATTAGACAAATTCCATCATATGCTAAATATCTCAAGGACTTGTGCATTGTAAAGAGGAAATTAACTGTGCACAAAAAGGCCTTCCTCACTGAGAAAGTGAGCACTATCATTCAACAAAGGGTTGTACCCAAATACAAAGACCCGGGAAGTCCCACTATTCCTTGTATTATTGGGAATTTCCAAATTAAGCATGCTTTGCTAGATTTGGGTGCAAGTGTCAACTTAGTACCTTATTCGGTTTACAAACAAATAGGGTTAGGCGAGCTTAAACCAACCACGATTACACTCCAACTTGCTGACCGCTCTATTAAAGTACCAAGGGAAATTTTAAAGGACGTGCTAGTCCAAGTGGAGAAATTCTACTTCCCCATGGATTTTATTGTACTAGACACTGAACCATGTGTAAATGCTAGCGCTTAAGTTCTTATCATTTTAGGCCGCCCATTCCTAGCAACTTCAAATGCAATCATAAATTGCAGGAATGGAATGATGAACTTGTCTTTTGGTAACATGACTTTAGAGCTAAATATTTTCAATCTATGTAAGCAGCCCATTGATAATAATGAAATTCATGAGCTGAATTTCATGGATTGCTTGATAGAAGAAGAGGAATTAGAACCTAGTCTGACTGAGGAATTGATTCAAGTCATTGAGGATTTGAAAAATTCTGATTTAGAAAAAGTGCTTGCAGAAATTTGTGATGATAATGAGAGCACTACCACCCAGGACATTAGTATGTACCAATGGAGACCGCGCACTCAAATCTTATCTATCGAGGACTCGCGACCTCTGCTATCACCAACCAATATTCCAAAGCTTGATTTAAAACCACTACCAAATGAGCTTAAGTATGTATACTTAGGTGAAAATAAAACTTATCCTGTGGTGATCTCTTCATTTTTAGACAAGGATCAAGAGATTAAATTGTTGAATGTTCTAAGGGACCACAAAGGAGCCTTGGGCTGGGCCATTTCTGACATCAAGGGTATAAGCCCTTCCATATGCACCCATCGGATCCACCTCGATGAGGACGCCAAACCAATTAGACAACCTCAAAGGCGTCTCAATCCAAACATGATGGAAGTTGTAAAAAATGAGGTGATCAAATTATTGGATGTGGGAATCATCTACCCAATATCCGATAGTGTTTGGGTGAGTCCAACTCAAGTAGTCCCAAAGAAATCCGGAATAACTATTGTACAGAATTCTAATAATAAACTCATACCAACACGTGTCACCACAGGTTGGCGTGTTTACATTGACTATAGAAAATTGAACCAGGTTACAAAGAAGGATCATTTCCCTCTACCATTCATTAATTAAGTTTTAGAGAGGGTAGCAGGTCACTCCTATAGTTTTCTTGATGGATATTCCGGATATAACCAAATAGAGATAGCCCTGGAAGACCAAGAGAAAACCACATTCACTTGTCCATTTGGCACATTTGCTTTCAAGCGGATGCCATTTGGATTATGTAACGCTCCAGCAACTTTTCAACGGTGTATGTTAAGTATTTTTTCAAATATAGCTGAAAAGTTTCTTGAGGTTTTCATTGATGACTTCTCTGTATTTGGGAGTAGTTTTGAGGAATGCCTCAACAATTTATCTCTTGTCTTGTCTAGGTGTGAAGAGAAACACCTTGTCTTAAATTGGGAGAAATGTCATTTCATGGTTCAAAAGGAAATTGTTTTGGGTCATGTTCTAAAAATGGAATCGAGGTAGATCGCTCAAAACTCGACATTATTGTTAATCTACCTATCCCCCGAACTATCAGAGATATTAGATCAATTCTAGGGCACGCTGGTTTCTATAGAAGATTCATCAAGGACTTTAGTGTCATTACTAGACCCTTGACTAATATTCTTTAAAAGGATATTCCATTTAAGTGGACAGATGAGTGTGCAAGTGCTTTTAATAAAATTAAATCATCCCTTACCACTGCACCTATCATGTGTCCACCAGATTGGACACTTCCTTTTGAACTAATATGTGATGCAAGTGATTATGTCATAGGGGCTGTTTTGGGCCAAAGGAAAGATAAACGGCCCTACGTTATTCACTATGCGAGTAGAACTCTAAACTCGGCCCAAGTAAACTACTTAATAACTGAAAAAGAGTTACTTGCAATAGTTTTTGCTTTGGATAAGTTTAGGTCCTACTTGCTGGGATCTAAAGTAGTCATTTTCACGGACCACTCGGCTTTGAAATATTTGTTATCTAAGAAGGATACAAAGCCAAGACTTTTGAGATGGATCCTCCTACTCTAAGAATTTGACTTAGAGACAAAAGATAAGAAAGGAGTAGAAAACGTAGTGGCCGATCACCTTTTCAGATTAGTGTTAGATGATTCCACTGAGGAAATGTATATCTAGGACACTTTTCCTGATGAACAATTATTTGCGATCTCCAGATTGCCTTGGTATGCGGATATAGTGAACTATCTTGTAACAGGAAAAATGTCATATCATTGGAAGTCACAAGATAGGAAGCGTTTTGAAACCGAGGTTAAGAACTTCTTTTGGGATGACCCGTATTTATATAAATATGGGACTGATCAAATTTTTAGACGTTGTGTCCCAGAAGATGAAGTTCAGAGTGTTATTTCTTTTTGCCACATAGAAGTTGTGGTGGCCATTTTTCTTCTAAGAAAACTATGCAAAAATCCTGCAGTGTGGTTTTTACTAGCCCACCATGTTTAAAGACACCCATGCTTTCTGTGTTGCTTGTGGTAGATGTCAAAGGTTGGGACCATTGGAGATTTTTGATTGTTGGAGTATTGATTTTATGCGCCCATTTCTAACTTCTTTTAGATTTCTTTATATATTGGTTGGTGTGGACTATGTTTCAAAGTGGATTGAGGCAATTCCAAGTAGGACCAATGACAACAAAGTGGTCATACGACACCTTAAGGAAAATATTTTTTCTAGATTTGGAACTCCAAAAGCCATCATTAGTGATGGTGGGTCTCACTTTTGCAATAGGACATTTGAGGCTTTGATGAAGAAATATGGCATCAAGCATAAAGTGAGCACCCCATACTACCCACAAACGAGTGGACAAGCTGAGATCTCTAATCGGGAAATCAAACACATTTTAGAGAAAACTATAAGGCCAGATAAGAAGGATTGGTCCCTCAGACTATCCGAGGCTTTATGAGCTTATAGGACTGCTTATAAGACCCCGATTGGAATGTCTCCATACAGATTGGTGTATGGGAAGGCTTACCACTTGCCTGTGGAATTGGAACATAGAGCCTACTAGGCAATAAAGAAATTAAACTTTGATATGGACCAAGCAAGTGGACAAAGGAAATTAAAGTTGAATGAATTAGAGGAGCTGAGGAGAGATTCCTATAAAAACGAGATGACCAAAGCTTTTCATGATAAAAATATCTTGAGGAAGAATTTTGAACCTTAGCAAAAGGTCCTATTGTACAATTCCCGTCTTCAGTTCTTTCTGGGAAAGTTAAGATCAAGATGGACAGGCCCCTTCATTGTGAAGAATGTTTATACTCATGGGGCTATTGAAATTAAGAATCCACGTAATGGCAATGTGTACAAGGTTAATGGTCAGAGGTTGAAGCCTTACGTGGAAAACTTTCATTTGGGAGAGGAGTCCTTCCTTCTTCATGAGCTAAAATATTCAGATTGATGCTCCTAGTCTGACGGAGCATTTGTGTAGGATTTGTATCATATTCAATTTTTTTGGTGTCACCTAACAGGTGAGTTTTTCATGGTAGGTACTATCCACCCTTTCTTTTATTTTTATTGTTCTCTGCATTACATTATCATTAGATTGGGAATAATGTAGATTTTAGGTTGGGGGTGTGGATAGTTATCCATGTGAGTTTTTTTTTTTTTTTTGGTTATTATTATTATTATTATTTTTTCTTTTTTTATTTTTAGGTTTTAGTTTTTTTTTCTATTTAGGTTTATGGAAAAAAAAATTTCAACATTTTCAAAATAATATATACAAGAATGTGAACATGATATTATGCAAATTCGAAAGGCAAAGTTAATACTTAGTTTAGGTCGATAGTAGTCAGAATTCTGATAACTGAAAATTATATACTTGAGTTCAATTATCTAATCAATAGTTTAAAGTGAGTTATAAATTGATGTACCGAATTCACAATACACCCTAGCTAACTAAGTGAGGAATATGATATGTGAACTAGAATAACAACTTTTGATTCAAATAAGGTTGAATGAACTAGTATCATTGATATATGCTTTAAAAAATATTGAAGAAAAAAAAAGAGTAATGGAAAAAAAGAAATTTATAAAGCATGAATGCAATGACCATAACAATCGTGTCAGTAATCCGGAGTAAGGATACCTAAGTATCCATTACTGTTACCATTACAAGTACGATACCTTAGGTTATGAAGCAAACCCGGTGGGAATCTTCATCTAAGGGTGGTCTATAATAATGAGGATATGATGATAAAAGAAGAAATGACATGAAGAAAATGAGATAACTAGAGATTTCTTATTCTTGGAATGATTGAAAGGAGTTAGGATAGAGAACATGCATATTTCTCAAAGTTAGACTAGTGTCACAGAGCACCTCAGGATATTGGATCATAACTATTCTAAATTTTGATTAGGTCTCTAAACTCAAAGATGTAATGGATTAAGAAATTGAGATTATAACTAACTTCAGACTTAGGGTAAGTATTATTTTGTTTTGGAATTCATATGATGAATGGAGGCATAATTGTATAAATTTCTTAGTGTTGAGCTATTTTTCATGTTTTAAATGTTTGTAGGTAACATTTCTGAAAACCTTCACGAGACTATAACTCATCCACTAGGGTAAACCTAGGGGTTTAAAGGCTTGTTGCATATGCTAAATGCAATCGAGATTACCTGCGAAAGTGGTCTAGTTAGATTTTTTTTCCTTTTCTGTTTTAATTTTGTTTCTAAAATTAGTTTTATTCTTATTTTTATTTTTCGCTTATTTTGCTCGGGACTAGCAAAATGCTGGTTGGGGGTGTGTTAAGACTCAAATATTGCATAATTTTCCCCATTTATATCTTGGTTTTATGAATATAAATCATCTTAATATTTTATTTTACTCATGCATGTGTTGCAAGGTGAATTTATGTGCTTGGATTGAAAAAGGGTATTAAAAGCATGGATTTGATTATAAAAAATCACCAAGGCAAGGGATGGATCTTAGGAGACCAAGATTGAAGAATTCATATGCCAAAGATCCAAGAAAACCAAGTGAAGAATGAAGAAAATTGAAGATTTGAAGTGAAGAATGTTGAAATCATCCTGAAAAAGTGTATTCTGAAGCTGTGAAGTTTATTTTGGGAAACTGCGCAGCAGGAAGTCTATTTTGAACGAACTATGCAGCGAGAAGTCTATTTTGGAAAAATATGTATATTTGAGGCGATTTCTAGGGTTTTTCAACTTTATACGAAAATTGGAGTTCCCTACTTATAAATAGGGGTTCTTAGCGCATTCTTAAACATTATTCAAGAATAAAGTTTAGGGTTTTTAAAGAGTTTTTAGTTTTATTAAAGCTTTATAAGTTATTTTTTTTAAAGATCTTTTCTATTTTGTATTTTCTTTCTTTATTTCTTGTTGCTTTTTATTTCTGTAATTTAATTATGTTTTTCTAAGTTCCTTCTAGCCTAAGCTAGAAGGGAAGCACATGGGTTTAATGTTTCTTTAAGATTATGATGATTGATTGTTTTAATGATGAGAAGAATGGTATATGCATGTTATCTATTATTTAGGTTTTGTTTTTTATCCTCTTGTAAGATCCATATGTTTCCATCATATGAGATCCACATTGATTGATAGGCTTACCCTAGATCAATCAGATTTCCTAGATAGGAGAGGTTCTCAACCTGTTATATTTCTTTGATATTCATTATCCTATAGATATTGAATATTTAAAAATCACTGACGCTTGAGAATATATGTCAATGGTGCAAATCCATAATTTTCTAATATTTTATATCCTTTATTAAAATATTTAAACTGTTTTATTTTCCGACTAGGCTGACCATAGTGCTCAGATCCTAGTTGTGTTATCCAAGTCATCATGATTTTGGAACATTAATCTATGTGTGGAACTTTAAAGCTTGGGTGTTATTTTATTCAGTTGAATTACATCCATTAAAAAATTCTAAAATCAAATCATCAGTTTAGTTTTTATTACTTAGTTTGTTTTGCATTTGATTTTTTCCTTCTCATAATTCATCTCCCTGTGGGATCGACCGTGTATTCACGGGATATTACTTACGAACCTCTGCACTTGGAGGTAAGCAATCAATATCATCGAGTGGGTTCCATATCATCGAGTGTATACTCTCGATTGCATCGACTGACCGCTCGATGACACAAACTCAATGTCATACGCTTTTGAAACCTCTTGCCAGCTGGTCGATGGAATCGAAACAAATGTCGATGTCATCGAATTTCGAACTCCGATTCAATCGATACAAGTGTCGATTCATCGACATTTGAATAATGAGAAAGACCTACTATAAAATATTTCAGGTTTTCAAGAATGATCGAGGGACCATCGAGATCATCGGAATTTGAATGTTGATGATATTGATACGGTGTCGATGCATCGATAAATCCAGTAGATTTTCGTTTAAGTCTGCTAGACAATTTCTATCCTTGTTCGATGATATCGAAACCATACCAATATCATCGATATTTGAATATCGATTCTATCGAGAGACCCTCGATCATAAATAAATCATCCTGAAATATCTTGCAGGAAGAACTTGGCGCCCAAGATTGATAACATCGAGAGCCTTCCGATATCATCGAGATTTGAACTCTAATGGTATCGAGGAGGCATTGATTTATTAATGCATATATGATATTTTAAAGAAAAAATAGGGGCGCTGGAGATCTGCCCGTTGATATTATCGAGTCACTTTCGATGGACTCGAGATTTAAATATCGATGATATTGATAGGTATATCGATACATCGATAAATCTGTCCAAATGTTCATGTGGTTGCTGGATACTTTTGTCCTCATTCCGATGATATCATTTAGGTATCGAGGACATCAACAGCGTAGGTCGATCATATTGAGATGTGTATCGATAAAATTGACAAAGCAAGAAAACTTAGATAATTTTTCTATTTTGAAAAAAATTTTCTTAACTTAAAAACCCTATAATATTCTATTTTATTTTAAGGGTTTTATATACCTGGTGTTTTGGGACATGGGACGTGAGGCTTAGATTTACCTGTGACGAGCTTGCACACATCCGGTTAAGACAGACACTTGAATTGATCTTCCTATGAGGCTTTGCAGTCTGACCAACTCAACACTCACGTTAATTGACAAACCAGGGCACTTTTAACTTGTATATGTACCCATGAACCATGAGAATAAACATTGGATTTTGATGGTCATCCACCCACCAAAAAGAAAGATTGTTATTCTCTATAGTCTACAAACTAATGCACTCAGTAAATATAAAAAAGAGATCAGGATAATGATTGAGGGACTCTTGGTAATCTTCCATGCCATAGGAGACACGTCTGCTCTAGACGGACAGGACTAGACAGTCAAAGAATATATTTTTCTACCCAAGTAGACAAATGGTTATGATTGTGGCATATTTGTAATGAAATATATTGACATACTGTGCAACGGTTAACTTTTGATGAGAAAAGAGTTGCGACAATATACTCTAATTTTTAGGAATTCATTGGCGTATGGTTGACTATAGAGGGGAATATTTTAGACATGAGAGGTAGAGGAAAAATTTGTGATATATTGTATTATGTTGTGAATGATATATTGTATTAAATTAATGGTGATTTGTGAATGGTGAAATAATGATTTGTGAATGGTGAACGGTGATTTGTTTGTGAATGGTGAATAATGAAATTTTATGTACTTAGTGAATTCACGGGGTACTTTGTATTTTTTACCGAGTACTCGGTGAATATTCACCAAGTACTTTGTAATTTTAATCGAGTACTTGGTCAAACAAGTCTGTACTTGGTGAATATTCATCAAGTTGTAACACTCCAAAACCTTTCCAATTAATACTCGAACATCCTCACAAAGACCTAACAAAGTACGGATATACATCCAAATTTCCTCGGGCATACAGCCACTCGAGACAGTTTCCAACCACCAAAACACAAACAAACATCAGAAATACACGCTAAAAACAAATTACAAACTACTATTAAAGCCGCCAAAACGTAACCACCTGGAGCTTAGATCTAACCCCGTCCCTAAAAGGACCCTACACTTCGAATGGACGGAGTGGATCCTTCGAGACCACCACCGAAGGACTGGCAACAAGGTGCTTGTACACCTGTTACGTAGCAACCACAGACTACACCAGCTATAGGGAAATTAACCGTACCGGCCTCGAAGTTTGCAAAATTTACCTCGATCGCTACCACACTCCATATATTCCCTAAACGGCCTTCTGACAGCCTTTGGACCTTTTATTGGACGAAATTGCCCCTGACCATGGTTCGGGGTTGTACGATCTGGCGTGAAGCGAAGTCACCATGTTGTCTTAACCCAGAAATGGACGGTTCGGCTACTCCCAGGGACAGATCCCGATGGTGCGCTCGGGGCTCAGTGGTCCCACCACCAACTACGTGTTTCATCCATTAGTCCATATAATCTCTAAAGATCATTGTATGGCGGGGAGACCAAAAACGATCATGATCCAATCACGGTGGGACCTAGGGGATCATAGTGGTGGATATCCAATAACGACTATTTTCTGCGGTGTGGTCCACCGAGAGTTGTATCACTCTCGATTTTCGCTTCATCTTAGTAAAATGATATTTTAAGCCGGACGAACGGCGTAGGCAGAAGCACATACATCTTCTTTGGGCCCCACGACCACCCATCACACACCACGACTCTCGATGGGGCGGATGTCGCACTAATGCACATTTGAGAGGCCCTCTCCTCCCCTTTCTCTTGCTTTCTAGAAAGCCAACATCCGGGGCCAACCGCCGGAGAAGGCGACGTTGTTTCTCCTCCTCGCTTCGCTCGTCGAAAGCCTCTTCCAACTTTGCGAGGTTTGTACTCTATTCCGTTTCATTGCGTTTCCTTTAGTCGTTTCCTTTAGTCGTGATCCTTCTCCTTCCTCGATCACGTTCACGATGCGCACTAAAGCTCAACGACTCGGTGTGGTTAGTTACCACGATCCAACACACGGTATTTGGATCGTGGGACAACCTCTCGATCTGCCGGATACATGAACGTGCTAAAGTCCTTGTAATGGGACCGGTTGCGGAGACCAATTTGCGTGTCTTTGTGGATTGCGTAAAAGTCCTTGTAATGGTGGCTGAACCCATCCTCTAAGCATGATAAACGGATTGGATTACCCAAACCGATCACGAGAGGTGGGCCACATCAAGTCACGTGACGACATGGTTGCCTGTTTGCCTTGCGCAATGATGGAAATCCCATTGATTCTGGATTTCCTGCGAAATTTCTTTCGATTTTCTGTTCTTTCTCAACCCTTCTCCATCGTGGCCCACTCCGTACGGATCCTCTGCGAAAACCTCATGTTTACGCAACCACGCGACAGTGCCTTGCGTAACAGAGCCAGGAAAGCGGGAAATCCGGCTGCATATTCAACGCACAAGAGAGGCTTCTTCTTGAAAGGAGAAACGCCCCATGGTCGATATTTTTATGGACAAACATATGGAGGTCTAATGCCATACCCAAACACGCCCGGGATGTCGATGGTGTACTGGCGAATCAATGGCCATCCCAAACACGCTCGCCATCCAGAAGTCGTCCCATCTCTTGGGATTAGCCGACATCCACTATCACCACGATCATTACCATAAAAACACTTCCATCCCTCCTAATCCCATGGGATTGGTCCCGGCCAAACACGCCCTAAAGACGCTCCTTCCCGTAATACATTGGGCACGCAGAAGCGCGACCCTTCGTTATCCGTGCGAACGCGCCGAGCAATGCGACCCTTCGCTATTCTGCGAACAGCGCCCGAGCAATAGCGACCCTTCGGAATCGTCGTTGGCCATTGAATTGCCAGCCTATAAAGTGGTACCTTCTTTGAAACTTCCACAAGCCAGTTCATGCATTTCTTTGCCATCTCATTCAAAACAACGGAGCAGATATTCGAAGAAATAATAGAGCCCATATCGCTATCTTCCTCTATTCGTGAACCCTTCTCCTTCCTCAGGGACGTTCACAATCTGTTTAAAGCTCAAGGTCTCATTTGGAAGTTACGTAGACTACTTAGATCTCCTTGACTAGACAATTTCAACGGGCACCCGACCATCGGAAAAAGGTTAGGGCATGGCATACGTGTTTGCAGAAATTTAGTTTGTAATTAACGGCAATCAAGTAATTATGTAATTTATTATGTGTCTCTAACAGAGGACAGCTGGTTCAAATTACATGGAAAAGAAAAGAAAAAAAAAAATTACATAAGAGATGAGAGAAGAGAGACGGAAAAAACTCATGGGAACCTTTCCTTGTCTTGTAGGTCTTTGAAGAGATGTTCAATGACTACTGCATCAATTGGGATCGACTCGACGTAAAACATTCAAGGCGGCATAAAACTCGGGTGGGCCATATTCACTTGTTCTATGCTTTACATTGAGCTCACCCATTCTTTTGATCCCAAATGATGCATGGTCAATGAACATCTCTTCGAAAACCATCAATTGGTGTTTGAAGAGATGTTCATTGACCATGCATCAATTGGGATCAAAAGAATGGGAGAGCTCAAGTAAAGCATAGAACAAGTGAATATGGCCCACCTGAGTTTTATGCCGCCTTGAATGTTTTACGTCGAGTCGATCCCAATTGATGCAGAGTCATTGAACATCTCTTCAAAGACCTACAAGACAAGGAAAGGTTCCCCATGAGTTTTTTCCGTCTCTCTTCTCTCATCTCTTATGTAATTTTTTTTTCTTTTGTCTTTTAGTAAATTTGAACATTGGTTTAAGACAATAACGTGGAGCAAAAGAGTCAAGATATTGCCACCATTATCTTCTTTGATCGTTAAGGGTCGTAACTAGACTACAGTGGAGACCTTCATTGGTAAGAATTGGTCTTTTTCATACCGGCCAAAGCATATTTGGCATAGGCCTTATTATATGTTCCATATGCTCGATATTTTGCCATGTCGGCGTTGGAATGATGAAGCGAGAGAGATCGATCTTGGCGGAGAAGCACAAAACGGGGGCGGCAAAGGCGAATCGAGCAATCATGAAAGTAATATCTGCGAAACGGAGGTTAGGCGCAAGATTCTTGTCCGGAAGGAGATCTTCTTCCTACTGTAACTCCATCGTGGGTGTCTTACCATAAAGGCGTAAACAATTCCGTCGTGGCTCTCTTTCAATGGATCGTGATTTCGAGTTTATATTTGTCGTGTTTTGTAATGTAATATGGGATGCATGTGTCATGTTAGATCCGTCGTGGGTGTGTTTATTCTCTTCAACGTGCACCCATCGAGGTTTGGTCGTGGTTTGCATTGCAGATTCGTCGTGAAGATGACATGGGTCTTGGCTCACACGAGGGATTGGGTCGTTAATGTCATGTTATATTGGGCGTGGTTCTCTATTGACGACAGATCCGGTATTCATCATGCGGCGACACAACGAAATGGACATTCACGACCTACCAATTATCAATGTTCCATTGGTCGTGGTATCGTTCAATATGGTCGTTGCTGTAGTGTTCTATATACCTCGACCGTTATGATATTTGGATCCTGCGTGTAAGTATTTAAAGGTCGTGTTTGCCTTGTTATACCGATCGTGGTTGTCGTATAACACGTTTTGTAGTTGATGTGAATCAGTGATTGTAGTAGTCATTGTCAAAATATAAAATAAAATATTATAGGTAAGGGTCTTAGTTTCTTGCACTGACTTTTTTGCACTACCAGATCTTCCGTTAGTCGCTCGGATGCAAACAGACGTGATTACAGTCCACGTTGGGTCGTGGTTGACATGAAATTTGGGTCGTGGCTTGTCATTGGATAGGTCTTGTCGACATTGATACATGGACCTGGATCGATTGACGCATAGGTCGTTGTCTTCTTAGTTTGATCGTTGTCACTTGGCAACGGTTGTTCAACCTCGGTCCACCTGTCACGGGTGCCATCACCGTTGTTAAGCTTTACCATGTCCTCAAGGTATAATATTATTACAGTACCATGATCAGTTGCGTTCACCATTTCAATCTATGGGTCGTTGTTCAAAAGCACAACAATTCATTACGATCATTCTCTACATTGGATCGTGGTTATCATGCACCATGGTTCATGAATCGATGAGTGTGAGTGTGAGTGTGAGTGTGAGTGTGTGTGTGTGTGTGTGTGTGTGTGAACCACAACCCAACAACAACGACCTCTATATACATGACAATCACATTCGTGGTTGACAGCAAGGAAACTCGTGGATCAGATGGTGGATGGTCTTGATCTTCGACTTTGACACGGCATAGACGACAACAATGAGCCACGATCCTCTTAACATGTCAATCACGAGGCATTTTGTATTGAAAACCACGATGCATATTACATTACGATCCACGACCCGTGTACGGCGACAACAACGATGCATGTTACATTACGACCACAACGAATATTACATGATAGGATGGGCGATTTCCATTCTTATCCACGAGAACAGATCAAACTACGTGGACGGGCGATTCCCACACACTCTATAAACACAACGGCGGGTTACGAAAACTCTCTCTCCCTTAAGAGGGAGAGGAGAGTAACCTTGTTGTGTTATTCATGGTGCTCCATCCTCGGCCGTCCGTGTGATCAACTCGTTGACCTATGTAGGGCCGGATCGGTGAATGACCATTGAAACGCTACAACCCATGTTGCATGATAACCACGACCGTAAAACCTGACAACCACGGGCATAATTAATATACAATGTGAGGATCTGTTCTCTTTGAAGGGCGGTGGCGAGATGGAGAACTCTGTTGAGAAGGTGAGGCTTAAACAAGACACTCCCAAAAGTGCTTTGCGGCTCGGCTGGTTGCCCTTCAAGAGAAACAGTCTTCACATTGTCTTGTAATTATGGTCGTGGTTGTCATGTTTTATGGGTCGTGGATATCATGAACTATGGGTCGTGGTGTTTCAATGGTCATTCAACGTTCGGTCCTTCATAGGTCAGCGAGTTGCTCAAGCGGATGGCCGGGATGGAGCACCATGAATAACACACCAAGGTCACTCTCTCTCTCTCTCTCCTACGGAGCGAGAGAGTTTTCTTCCATTCTTTGTGTATATAGAGGGGAGTGTGTGTGGTTGAGTAATGATGTTATGAGACATGAGTGTATGGAAATCTTGATTTGATCTGTTGTCGTTGAGAAGGAAGGAAATCGCCCATCAAAGTTACGACATGGCATATGTAGATATCGAATATCCCATGTTATGGATCGTGGTGAATATGCATAAAGGCGACCCATGTAACATGACAACCACGACCATAATTACATCGGAATAACCCCGACCAATGCTACATGACAACCCACAGACCCATGACAACCGCACTCTCACTTTAAATGTGAACTTATTGTTGCGTGCGAATAGAGTTTGAGAGATCTCCAAACGAGAACGGAATTAAGCGGGAGATAGTGTGGAATGGATTTGTGGTTCGGATTAACTTCGGACAGATGTTACCCAAGTATCACTTTTATAGAACATTTGTTGAAGAAGTGGTTAATGTGGGGGTGGGGATTCTTCCAAAGGGTGGGTAGGTATCGTCATTAATGCGTTTTAGTGCATTTGAATGTGCGGCGATTAGAATAGAAGGTTCGTGGATATATATAAAGAACGTTGGGTCGTGCATGTGAACCACAACTCAACGCGACTAACAACAACGATCTCTGACATGACAATCACGTTCGTGGGTGACGAAAAGAAACTCGTGGATCGGATGGTGGATGGTCTTGATATTCGACTTCGACCTAGCATAGACGACAACAACAAAACGTGTGGCATGACAACCACGTCCCTTTGGACCTGGTAGTTGCGTCGATCCTCTGCATGCAAAGGCTCGCGATCAAATATGTAGTACAATCACGACCATGTTATATTTTGCAAGAAGTACTTGCATGCGTAGGTGTCTAATATCCCATGTATACATATACGAGGCAATTATGTGCATGTGGAGAACATGTTCGTCGGTGAATTTATTGTTGCCGCGAGTAGTTTACGAGATATTTGCAAGAGTTGGTCGTGTCGGTATATGTCGTTGTGTGACGATCTACACGTAAGGCAACAACGATCCCCATGTGACGAGAATCCACATTAGGTTAAGGTGGTTCGGCGGCCGCGTCTTCAAACCTTTGTAATGGATAGTGTAAGAAACTTGTGGAGTCTGTCCATCAATGAGCTTCTCGTCGACGATTAACACAATGATATAAGGGTCGATGTTTTCATTCTACATTGTCTTAATTGTAATGTTATATGGGTTGTAATTGCTTGTGAAATACGGATCGTGGTTGTCATAATATTGGATCGTTGTTGTCTTTGCGCAAGTTACGCCGCGTCGAATTGGTCGTGGTTCTCGGTATATATGGATCGTGGTTCCGTGTTGTATGGGCCGTGCTCCTCCAAAATTCGTTCTTTGTCGAATACGACCCAACATGGACTAGGACCACGATCCGTTCTGAGAGGAGAACGACGACGGCGACCAATTTAATATGAGAACACGATTTATATCGACTACGACCCGTTGGTCATGTCAATAACGACCCATATAACGCGGAGATAACGACCCCTATATCGGCCGTTACAAGACAACCACGTTTTTCTTGGCGACAACCACATCCATAATTCATAGCAACCACGGCGTTAACGAAATTATTACCACGATCCAACATGCAAACTACTCTTCTAGCCCGAGCTCGGACTTAGAGAGTAAATGCTGGCGATAGCTGAGTCAGAAGTAACCCAACAAAACAATGCGAAGATGTGTAGACCGGCGAAGAGGGTCAAATATTGATTAGTAAATGCTGAATTTTATTCTACGCTCTTCTATTATGGTTGAGTGAACGAGAGGGATCGTGTATATGACGAGCAATGTATCGTGCCTAGCATCCACAATCCTATATGGGACGTGGTTGTGCTTTTTTGTGAGATGGTTCTATGGTATGACACAGTCGACCCATATCGCGTAACAACCGCGATTCATATAACATAACGACTACAGCCGCAACAGCCACAACCGCCAGTCTTTGCAGGAAATCGCGTTCATGTCGCTTCCTCGACGCATTCCGTCGAGAACCAGCGGCAGTCCCGAAATCATGCGCGACCCTTCGGAATGTGCAATAATGAAGCCTCCTCCACGCATGCGGGGAAACCGCGACCCCTCATGTGCACATTTTTGCGTGCTAAAAAGGCGAATTTAAACTTACGGTTCCAAACGCGAGAATACCAATCGTCGATCACACTGGTTCTAGTCTATGGGCTCTATAGTGGCACGTATCGAGCCATCAGTGGCCCACACTGCGTAAAGAGGACAAATCATTTTAATTAATTAATTTATTTGATGGAAACTATTGGTTTTACTGTTGTGGTCCATTGGATTTGAATATTTTGACCATTGGTTGGGGTTCTCGATGTTACAAATTTAATGGACGGTGCGGATCAAAGCATATCTGCAGTTCGATGTGACGTACGGAACACGCCTATTTCGGCAGCTTTTACGCAAGCTTACGTGTCCCCATGCGGATCACCGATATATAAGTTCGAACTTCTTCTCCGATCACTTTCACTTTCCCTTTTCCCCTTCACTTAACGGACTAATCCTTGTTTTACGTCTTTTCTTGGTTTTGAATCTTCTTCCTTTGGGCCCCTCCATCGCCGGTCGGCGAGCACATCTACAAGTTCGGTGCATCTCGGTGCAAAGCAAGGTAATGGAAGGCGGTCGGTGTATCTTGGTTATTAACAATGTTATGTGGGTCGTGTGTATCTTGGTTATTAACAATGTTATGTGGGTCGTGTGCGTCAACCACGACCCAATGGATATGACTATAACGAAATGTATAGCATGACAATCAAGGCCCATGGATCGTTGTTGACACGGTCGGTGTATGGTGGCCAACATGTTATGTGCGTCGTGGCGTGAATCACGCCTCAATGTATATGACATGAGCGATATGTATGGTGTGACAACGCGATCACGGTCGTCACGTGGTTTATCACATAATGGATCGTGGTTGACGAGACGGGCGTGGCGAAGAAAGCCAAACAACGATTTGACGATGAATGGTGAATTTATTTGTTTCATTCGATGTTTTTACGCTTATAGGCTATAATAGGTTGGTGAACGAGATGGGTCGTAATTGTTCGCGAACATTTAGAAGTTGGTTGACATGCACAATGGATCGTTGTTGTATATGGGTGGTTGAATGTGGATGCCAACCAAGATCCATATATCGTGACAACCGGGACCCACTGTGATATCGAGAACCACGACCCATTTTCATGGGTCGCTTTCACTCACCACCCGTCTAAAGCGACAACCACGGTGCATGACAACATGACAACAATGACGGTCACGTATGGCGCCCACGAAGCGTGGCGTGATCGATCCGTCGTACACATGCATGTTAGATCGTGGTTCTTGTCCACGTTGGAACGTGGTTATAATCCATGTTGGTTCGTGGTTCACAACCACGCCCTAGGCTTGTCCCATGAAAATGTACCATGAAGTGTATGTGTTACAATTCAAATGACATGTCGCAAACAATGTAAATTTTACGCCAACGTGGTTATAATCCATGTTTGTTTGCATCTAGAAACATTTGGGTGTTGTCCCATCTTCCGTGGGCCGTGGGCGTGAATCATGGTAGTAGTGCTATATGGGTCGTGGTTACGCTACATAGATAATAACAACCACAATATCGTTGTTGCAATTATTTATCAATATTCGATTCGTGTCTTCTTTTTTTTTTTCTTGTTTTCTTTTTTCTAATCTCTACAAGCGAGTGCGGATATGTCGTCATCTTACCCATCGTCAGACATTTGGGTCTACGCTTCCCTGGTTGAATCACCACCAGGAACAGGAAAATCAAAGATCAAGTGTCGTATGTGTGGCGCAAAGTTTGTGAACAATACTCATCGGTTTCGGTTACACTTGTCATGTCGAGGTGGCGATGCAAAACCATGCCCCAATGCCCCAATCGAGGTCAGAATACTGTTTCAAGCCCTGTTAGATTCGAATAGAAAACCTTCCTCTCCATCCAAACCATGTGCTTACGGATCTAGTACACGAATGGCAATCCTGACGAGACGAGAGGAGGATGCAGTTAATAGCTTTGGAGGAAAAACAAGTCCAACTCGCCTTAAAACGCGGTATGGAAGAAGTTTCTAGACCCAGCGATATTCGAGACAAAGACAACACGATGTTGAAGCGGATCGAGTGCAATAAACAAGAAGAATAAAACGAGTAAGCAATTCAAATTCTGACTGTCTCGGTGAATTTTATAGGGCATTGGGTACTACATACAATTCTTCACACAAAGAAAGTTTGAAAAATCTAGTTCAAAGT
Organism: Magnolia changhungtana; assembly: GCA_030180095.1. NCBI lineage: Eukaryota > Viridiplantae > Streptophyta > Magnoliopsida > Magnoliales > Magnoliaceae > Magnolia > Magnolia changhungtana. Next base: position 1,622,655 of record JASAUF010000222.1, on the reverse strand, counting down.
GTAAAAGAGCACGAGGGAAATATCTCTTCACCTTAGAGCTCGGATGAAGTGAACCAATATGTATATGAAAAAATTGATAGCGATTCGGATGACAATAGCGATTCGGATGACAATACGATGGTTATTAGTTGTAAATTGTCATATTGGATATATGAAATTATGGAAGTTTTTGTAATCGTAAATAATGCATTGCATTGCATATATATATATATATATATATATATATATATATATATATATATATCGACTTGTTCAACTTCGAAGGGGCCCTCGACAACGATTTCAAATCATCAGCTTATTTGTTGAGGTGGGTTGATCGATCCATGGTGGGACATCCTTCAGTTTACGGCATAGGTGGGGAAGGGAGTTCATTAGCGGGTGGGATGACCATAACGAGGGAAGGTGGTGGTGGAAGAGGCTATGTTTACAATATTCACTTTGCCTTTTTCTAACATTGCAACTACAAAGCACAAAGCGTTACAATCACGACCCATATAAAGGAAAAGCGCTTCCCTTATGGATCTGGTTGTCCATACATGACAAACTCCGCATGATGACTATAAAATCAACAATTGAACGTTCGTTTAATTACAAGATTACAACGAAGAAAAATAGTGGCTTGGATGGGTGCTACAGGTGGGCCAACTTGAGCTCTTCAAATCTTTTAGCGGCTCTAGCTTTAGCTCTCTTTGCCGCGTCATACCTCTCGATCCGGTCACGACCTTTTCTCGTTAAGCTGCGATCGCGAGACCTAGCGGAATGATCTGTTCGATTTCTCTGTCATCGCCGCAGAAAAAATTCTCGGAGGATTCTTAGGAGTTCGGAAATTGTCTTGAAATTTCTGTGGAGGCGTTGATCTTCCAGGAGATCATGAGCGTTCACGATGAAAGGAAGGGATCGCTCATAAAGGATGAGCGAGAGAATGACTTTCGATGCCTTCCTCGATGTCTCCTCAAGTATTTTGATTGAAAGAGCAACAAAATCCATGAATGCTTAAGTTGTTGCGGTAAGGATTATGGGAAGGATTACACCAGTACCCTTTATATATATTCCAAAGGGGGTTAAGGGGAAGTAAGCGACATTAAAGCGACCAAGAATCACCTTGATATGCATGTGAGCGTGTAGTTATGCGATTAGGATGTCGTGAGACTATTGGTTTTCAAAATTGGTGGTACATCGTCGCCACGATTGTTGCCATGCACAAGGGATCGTTGTCATCGGCGTGGAGTTGAGCGTGTATGGAAAACCACGATCTATGTATCGTGGAAACCACGACCCAACACTAAAACAACAATACATATCATCTTACAACCACGATCCGTCGAACATCATAACCATTGCCGGTGAAAGCGAAAACCACGACCCACTGTAACACTAAAACAACAATACATATCATATTACAACCACGATCATGGTACATCATAACCATTGCCGGTGAAAGCGAAAACCACGATCCATAATAACAACGCCCGGTCGTATGACAACCACGAAGCGTCATGTGATCGATCCCGTGGTCCACGCGCCGCGTTATATCGTGGGCAATAACCACGATATAACTGCGCGTGGAGAAAGCGACATTAACACGACTTACGTGAAATGGGCGTGTCGGTTGTGGCTACTTTGTTACAAGGTCGTTGTTGTTATGTTATATGGGTCGTGGTTTCGATCTACGTTAGAGATTTGGATGACAACCACGGCCTTGAAAGGGGATAAAAACCGCGGTCCATGGTGCATGTGAAACGACCCAACGTGTGGATTGGCGCAAACACGACAATGAAACCACAATGTGGATGAATCGGTCGATTGGTTTAATAGGGAGGAAGAGAACACGTTTGAAAACACAATCACGATCAACCAAAAATGACAACCGCGATCCATATAAAAGTCAACTATCAAAACATTAAAATTACAATCACGACCCATATAACACTGAAACCGCGATCCATATAAAAGTCAACTACCAAAACATTAGAATTATCACGACCCATATAACCTGAAACAACGATCCATATAAAATCAACTACCAAAACATTAAAATTACAATCACGACCAATATAACTGAAACCGCGATACATACGAACGGCAACCACGACCTATTTACACGGTAAAGGATGAGCGAGAGGGACTCAATGGCTTCTCTTCTACTTCGCTTCTCTGAGAAGCGATACACCTTAGACTCGTAGCGGCGCATGATAAATTTTATAATGGTGTCTGAATATCGAGAGGGTCGTCGTTTGGCATCTTGCATGTGGTCTTTGCATGTGGAAGAATCTCAACTTGAGGCCGGGGTAGAAGAAAAGATAAAATATGATAATATCCCCATTTGCAAACTTAAATGGAAGAAAGCGAAGAGTCTTGCGCATCAGGAGCTTACGTTGCAGGAGTGACCGTGTTAGATAGGTCGTGCTTGTAAATCTGTCACGATCGCGGTTTAGTGTTATAACACGGTCCTTTGCGCGGAGAAGAAAGCTCGATGATCGCAAGACTCTTCGCGTTTCTTCCATTTAAGTTTGCAAATGGGGATATTATCATATTTTATCTTTTTCTTCCACTCGGTCTCGGTGAGACCCTTCACATCTTGCGACACCACATGCGGCATGCGGCGACGACCTCTCGATATTCGAGGACACCATTATAAAATTTATCATCGTGTATTAAGTCTAAGGTGTATCATTGCCTCGATGAAAGCGATGTAGAAGAAAAAGGTAACTATTCCCATGTCATTGCGAGAGAACTATTCTTGAATAACGTGTTTAGATGGTGGATGCACATTGATATTGTCGAGTAGCGGGACTTACGAAATTGCATTGGAGCTGTTTGTGAAGGCCGTTGAGCTTAGGACGATCGTCGACATCGAGAGGAAGTAGAAGGGATCACTAATAAAGGATGAGCGAGAGAGGACTCAATGGCTTCTTGAATATCTCTAGATTAATTTATTCTAAATGAAAGAGCAAAGAAATTCATGAGCAGCGTAAAGCGATCTTTGCATAAATAAGGATTACAGTTGGAATGGCTGTGGGGTAATCTCATGAAGCCAAGGTGCCTCTTTTATTGGTTTGGTCATTCATAGTCGAACCTTGTTTAGAAGAATCGCCTAGCGATTGCGTGGGGATGTGCCTCTTTTATAAATTTGGACATTCAATGGTCGAACCTTGTTTTAGAGGGCAGCGGATTGGCTACTCCCCACACACCGGCCGGGCTGGTGGTCGGTGCTCTGTGGGCCCCACCATGATGTACGTGTTTCATCCATTCCGTTCATCCATTTTTAAAGATCATTTTAGGGCTTGATACCAAAAATGGGAGGGACATAAATCTCAAGTGGATCACACCACGGGAAAAAAAAATAGTGAGTGGATATCCATCATTTAAATCCTCTAAGGCCCGATTCTTGTTTATTTGACATCGAATCCGTTGATTAGGTTATAAAAACCCGGATGAAGGGATAAAACAAATATCAACTTCATCCATACTTTTATGGCCCCAAAAAAGTTTTTAATGGTCGAAGTTCATTAAACAACTTTTTCTGTAATGTGGTCCACTTGAGAGTGGGATATACCTCATTTTTGGTATCAAGCCTAAAATGATCTTAAAAAATGGATGAATGGAATGGATGAAACACATACATCATGGTGGGCCCACGAGCACCAGGAGCCACCGACTCAGGTGGGTCGAAGTATGTCAATCGCGTCTGTTTCAGAAGGATTAGCCGATTGCGTGGGAATGTCATAACATAACACAACGACACATATGAAGTAACAACCACGACCCATATAACATCTTTCGTGCTTCTCGTGTTATATTGTATGTGGTTAGAATATCATATGGGTCGTCTTTGTCACTCCGTTAGATACACAACCACGATCAACGTGGATATATAACACGATCCAGTGCGCAAATGAATCACGATCCATCATCGAAGATAACCAGGACCGCTTATTGGTCACGTCCACGTCCGTCCCTTCGGAACCAGCGCCTTGACCATTGAATGACTCGCTGTTTATCCGCAATCCGTTGGGCACCGCGCGATCCTTCGAATCCGCGCGACCGTTCGAATCAGCGCGTCCCTTCGGAATCGGCGCCTTGACCATTGAATGACTCGCTACTTATCGGCGCCTTCTATTCGGAATCGGTGGCACATTCAAATGCGGTAAAACGCATTAATGGCGATACCTACCCACCCTTTGGATGAATCCGGAGTAAAACGCATTAATGACGATACCTACCCACCCTTTGGATGAATCCCCACCCCCACATTAACCACTGCTCGAACAGCCTATAAAAGTGGTAGTTGGGCAACATCTTGTTGAAGCCAATCCGAACCGCAAATCCATCTCTCGGTCTTTCTTCATGGGTGATCCCATCCCTTCCTTGAGGAACGTTGCCGACATTCCTGAAGATCGGATGGCCTCTACGTGGAATTCCATGAGCCGTTCGGCGCGGTGGCGAGATCAACGACTCCTTCCTCAATATATGTATTCGGCTCCTGGGTCTCCTTCGAAGAGAAGCTGTTCTTCATAGTCGTGGTGACGGTCGTTGTCGCGATTAGAAAAACGTCTCCATCCCACACTATCCCCGCTTAAATCCGTATTCTTTTGCAGATCTCTCAAACTCGTTTCTTACGGCAACTATAAGTTCACGATCCTACCCTCGGACAAGATAAGTGAGAGTGCGGTTGTCTGGGTTGTGGTTGTCATGAAACATTAGTCGTGGATTGCATGTTCACCACCGTCCAAATGATAAGATATTCGATATCTACGTATGCCATGTCCAGAACTTTGATGGGCATATGTCCATACGTCTCCACGAGAATAGATCAAACTATGTGGATGGGCGATTTCCATACTCTCATTGCTCATAACATGATTTCTCCGACCCACACCTCTCATCAATAAACACGACGGCGGGAAGAAAATATGGGTGTTTTCATGGTGCTCCACCCTCGGCCGTCCGTGTGATCTACTCGTTGACCTATCAAGTCAGGATCGTTGAATGACCACTTTAACACCGCGACGCATATTTCATGATAACCACGACCCATAGATCATGACAACCACGACCATAATGTAAATACAATGTGAAGAAGCTGTTCTCTTCGAAGGGCAACCGGTAGTACAAAGCACTTTTTGGAGTGTCTTGTTTTAGCCTCACTTTCTACAACAGTTTGTTGGTCGGGCTAAAACAAGATACCCCAAAGAGTTTTGTCGTCTCGTTGAGTGCCCTTGAAGAAAACTGATTTCTCACATTGTATTTACATTATGGTCGTGGTTGTCATGCTATGGTGCGTGGTTGTCATGCTCTATGGTCGTGGTTATCATGACATATGCGTCGCGGTGTTTCGATGGTCATTCAGCGATCCGGGCCTTGATAGGTCAGCAGTAGATCCTGGGACGGCCGATGGTGAAACCATGGAAAACACCCATAGTTTTCTTCCGCTGATCGAGTGTGGCTTGGATAAATCATGTTATGAGCAATGAGTGTATGGTAACCATTCATAATATTGCAATTATTTTTCTTGGTGCTCATTTTCCGTATATATCCCATTATGTGGGTCATGGTGAGCATCGGCGGTGTCATATTGTAGTATGGTCGTTTTTATCATGTAATATTCGTTGTGACAACATATGTAACATGCATCATTGTTGTCAATGTAATATGGTTCGTGATTGTAATGTAGTATGCATCGTGTTTCTAATTACAACATGGATCGTTGTTGATACGATATATGGATCGTGGTTATAATGTGATATGGGTCGTTGCGTATAATCTCAGGACGACGGATGGGCGACACGGACACTGACCACACTTCAATCCAGAGCCCATATAGGTCGTGGTTGTCATTTATGTGGTCGCGGTTGTTAGTGTCCACTTCTAACGTGGTTCGAGGATGTATTTGCCTGTTAGATCTGTCGTGGTGAGTTACAATGGGTCGTGTTCCACATGAATAGTGGGTCGTGGTTGTCGGGATGTTTAGTTTGTGTTTCACATGAATTGTGGGTCATGATGTATTTGACAACAGCGATCCAGTACTCATCATGACCACGGCGCAACGTTATGTCTTGGTTTTTAAGAATGTTGGATCCTGATTGAAATTATCAGCTGGTCGTCGTTGTCTTCTCATTCATATTCCGTTCGTGGTTTCCGTTTAATATGCTTCGTAATTTAAGTGAATAATTGGACGTAGTTGTTTGATATGGTACCTATCGTAGTTTCTTGCACTGATATTTTTGCATCAACCATTTACAACCACGATCGTTATATCATTAAACCCACGGCATATGGTTGTGTACACTATATACATGGCCAAGATGCATAAAGGCCCGTTGATTATTATCCACGTTGGTTCGTGGTTGTCATGAAACATGGGTCATGACTGTCATTGGATAGGTCTTGGTTTTCATGATACGTGGATCCTTTGCTGGATTGAAACATGGGTCGTTGTTGTCGTTTTATGTTGGTCGTGCCATACGTGAAGCAATGATCGTTGTTGATCTGGATCGCGGCTGTTACCTTCATTTTGTCGTCGTTCCCATCCTTCAGTTCGGGGGCATTTATACGACAACATCGGAACAACTGTGTGAGTGACACTACGCGTTGTTAAGCTCATCGTTTCCTCTATTGGTCGTCGTTCGAATGCACAATAATTCGTGGGTCGGGTTTAACAGCTCCTAGGTTCATGTACCTTGAAGTATATACATTACAGATTCGGACAACATTTACGCAACCAATGTAAATTTAAAACCAACATATTAAGTCATCGATAGCCTCGGCCTCGGCCAGTAGGGACGAAGGTGCGTCGGCAATTGTGTTTTCATCTAGAGCATTTGGGCCTTGTCCCCTCTTATGTGGGTCGTGGTGTGAATCATGGTAGTAGTGCTATATGCGAACTAGTGGTTATCATGAGTAGTATGTCGTGGGACTATTTGTTTGACAAGGCTCGTGGTACAGAGCCACGTTTGTTGACATGCACTGGCCTTCTCGACGAGTTTTAAGATCGAGGCTAAAACAATACATTACCGAAATGAGTTTTCCCATGTACGTATGCACATGTTGTAGATACTGCTCTTCGATTATCACTTTGTGAATATGGTCGTATTTATTAACTACGATGATAAGAGTGAGGAGAATGATAATGTCCCCATTCGCATGCTTAAGTGGGATAGTCTTGTGCATCAACGACCTCGTCTGGTGGTAAGCTGTGTTATATGAATTGTACATGTAATTGATTGTTGTTTAGTATCTTGTCTTGGGCTTGATTCTGACTTATTTGGCCCCTTGTTTGTAATTTTACATGGCGGTGCACACAAATGAGGTTATGAGATTATACGGATCGTCGGTGGCGGCCGATATTGGTCGTCGTTGAAAACGGACGGGTCGTGAAGATGACGGGGGTCGTTCTTGGGCGCTTACGTAGTCTTTGTGTGACCCGACCTATCTTGGTCGTCCTTGTCATGTTATTTGGGTCGGGATTGTTACCCTACGTGTCCGTCTCTGTCTGTTTGGTTTAATGCAATGTGTTACACATTGTATGCTGGTCACGCACCACAGGAAAATCCGCCGACAACCAATGAATCGTACTGTAACATCCACTTCAAACTTTACATGACAACGACTACCATTCAACATTAGAATACGACCCATATAACACGACAAATACGACCCATATAACACGACAAATACGACCCATGTAAATGGTCGTGGTTCTCGTCTTACGTCTGCCGTGGTTGTCATTCCCCTTAACTCCCACGAACCAGGTTGGATGACAACCCTGATCCAACCGTAATGGCTCTCACGCAAACCTGGTGAGATTTTTAGTGAGGATGGATTGTCATATTCACGACCCATATCTAACAAAAATCAAATACACCAATACATTGAGCATTTAGTTATCGATCAAAATTTGACTCTCTTACTGTGATCTCTCTTGTTCTTCTCGGCCGCCTCTTGAGACCTCTGAGCCTCTCGGCCGCCTCTTGAGACCTCGTGGTGTAGACGATCGTATGCAATCGTACTTGAAATTTCGGGATGTCCTCTGCGGAAAAGGAACGAACTAGTGTAAATCAAAGGACGAGTTAACAAGATCTCATGTAATCGGATACACACACACACCTTCGTGAAGTCAATCTTGCGCATCTTTTTCGAAAGTCTATATACTTGACATGAATACGCCACAGTCATCGAGTTGTCTTGCCCGTGCATCCTTGACTATCTTCAAAGTCCATGGCTTCTCCCATATCTTGGATCCATTATCAAGAATATGGAATAGCCATCGCGATCCGTCAGTAACTGTGACAATCAACTCGTTTTTCTCTTGCATCTCGGTACTTTGTACATACACCTGTGACATCTTTATCTTTATTCTTCAAATTAACAACTGTCAGGAACCAGTGCTGGCTCCTCGCGTTGAGTGGGATGTATAGCTGTCAATCACAAGAAATACGACAACAGTTAGACGCGCCTCAAAATAATAGGGAATCGTTTACGTTCATGGATACGTGCAAGTAAATAACCTCTTACCACATCATACTTCCATAGAGCTTCGATCTACATCGGCCAGTTGATTATATCTATAAGCAGATCACTCAAGTTGCCACTCTTGATGATGTCCTGTCGATCCTTATGGTTGCCAGCTCCATAAGTTTGCAAAACGCTAAGCTGGACATCCATGATGGACTGTTGATATATTGGAAAGGGTCAGAAACATAAATAGTTTTAATGATGTTTTGAATACAACTATAATCCTCAGTAACATAATACCGTGAATAGTGACGGGACGAATTCGCAGTCCTGTCTTGGCCGTCGTCTCTTTTCCTGACGCTCTGATAGATAGCGTAGGTATCGATCGATTGCCTACACAGAGAAAGTCGTATGATATAATTATTAGACATCGATGTTTAGTTTAAAATCAATATGTATAAACCTACATCGAGTCGACCCATGATTTTGGGTCACGGATGCTCTTGACCATGCGGTGAATCCGATGATAATCGGCTACTCTCAATTCGTGGTCTTCGGCTTCGGTTAGAGTTCGGTGCGGGTCCACGTACCCCTGGCGAGTCTCCTTTACGGGTATAACTCGGTGGGGTTCCGATGCATAGCGGTGCGGTATCCCTTCCTCACTCACTTGCGAAGTACCAATATTTAGGCTTGTAATAACATGATACGTTATAATCTATGCAATCCACAACATAATGTCCATTGGAAATCACGATCAGAAAGCGGTTTCACGTACGGTTTTCTTATTAGCCTCATCTGTAATAGATTCATGTCTGTCGGCGAAGCGAAGCTGGAGCTCTTTCGGTGCGAGAATTTCTTCTTCGTTGCGTTGCACAGTGATCTTCTCTGTAACACACGCATATTTCTTGATTGATTTTTTGTATTTCAACACATAGCAGTGTCATTCTTCACGGCTTTGGATCTACCTTCACGGTGACCACGTCCAAACGTGAAACGACTACCTTCCCTTTGGAAATTTCATATACCTTTATTGCTTGCATCTCCTCTCCGATGTGCTTCATCTGCTCATTGATATACGCATTCCGTCCGGAGATCGGCCCTTAGGTTGGACATGGGCTGTCTGTGACCGTTATGTATCATAACCACGATCCAAATAGGGCCTACAACGGCGATAACTATAATTCGGGAAAACTTCACTCCACATACACACGCATTCCTGTATCTCCTTTCCACAATACTTCATCATTTCCGGCGACGAGGCAATCTCTGCGCTTGAAGAAATTTCGAAGGGACATTGTCTGTAATAAAATCATACACAATAGATGAGCCAAAACGTGACCGCACGACTACCAAGTAAGGTTGATAAGTTCAATTCCATGTACCCTCGTTGGTGAATCTCCTTCTGAGTTGCTTCACTTGCTCTGCGGATAAAGCATTCTCTCTACGAGAGAGGCGATCGAAACAGCGAATTCTGCAATGGAGCACTATATTATTATGATTCACGACCCATGTTTCATATAAATCACGACCCATCTTACACGAAACCACGACATTAATGAATCGTGAATGCCACCAATGTTGGGCCGTGAATGAACCACGACCCAATCAGCATGGCATCCACGGCCTTTACTAGATGTTAACAACGATCATATATGAATGATAACCACGATCCACATTTCTTTTACCTTCGTTGACTGAAACTCAACTATTAGCTGACTCATCTGCCCCCGCGGTGAAGCAATGTCATCTTTAAGATGGCTCATCCCATCTTCAAGCCGTTTGATACGGTCCATCCCATCATCAACGGATGTTGTTGTTGTTCTTATTTGTTGCCACTGTATTAAAATCGTTATATTATCTTGTACATTCACGAGACCTCTAACGAATTAATAAAACAGGGGCAATTTCACGTACGTATTTTGTATTAATATCGTCCATCATCGTCTTCACTTCTTCGCGCAAAAGAAGCATTATCCACCTTGAGGTTATTTACTTCTCATGAGCCTCCTCCATTCTTTTCACTTGGCGGTAAGGAACTCAATCCGCTTATTACATTTCTTTCTTGCGGACCTTGATTTCTTAATCTCTCTCAATACGTGGCTAATATCGTCTGGAAGGAGGCTCTAACCTCGACCACAATTTCACTTCTCAATTTCAAGAGGAGGTACATGTAAGATCGGCATCCACTTTATTTCTAACTTCATCGCCTCCATAGCCGTTGTCAACTGCCGTGGGTGGTGCCAACCAGAACCTTGTCAATCGTAGGAATCTCGTCGGTTATACTCTGACAACCTCGGTCTCTGCTTCTTCCACTTGTCGGTCGAAGCTTTGAAGCCATCGTCACTGCATGGGTAAAATTGATTCATTTATTAACTATCAACACCTTTGCATAATTAAATTACACTACTATTTAAACAACTCTCACCGAATGCAATTTGTGAAGATGGCGGATAAGGGGCCGTATCTGCACGACTTCTTGATTCAATTTAGTATTCGAGGAATCAATGTATCTTGTTTCCTATCTGCCCCTGCTTGTCTCCTGTGAGTTTTGGGAATCGTTCGTATGCCCCGGACACCTTAGGATCAATTATAATGATCCATTACATATTGATTGACGTGTATGTAATACACACTCAACCTTAAAGAGCATGAACCGGGACAAGAATAACGTACTGCGGGCGAACAGCGCATCCGCATATGTTGTATGACTTGGGAGTGCAGAGCGGTCGCCGAATAATGCCGGTGACTGCGTTAATCCCTTTCTTGAGATAATCATACCCCACAATGCCCCAGGGGTAGTTATTAAAATAATCCAAATCATCGACCATGTCGATATACTTATCAACACAGTTATTCTTCCCCGGAGATCCAACTAATAGACTCTCAACGCAAATTAATAGAGCCAGCTTCACCGCGTCCATATCTTTGAGTCACAGATCGGCAAGTGACAAATAGGCTTGTTTCGGTATTGTTTACTAACACTACTGTTCTCGAATAGGTCTCCCTAATAGATCTTCCTCCCTCTTCCCTTAGGCATCCTCCTCCCTAAGCGGTCCAAATTTCGGTCCCATAATTAAAGCAAAGTCGAGCTCGGTGAATTTTATCCTAGTGCCACAGAACATCAAATTTCGGATCACCAACATGCCTTTGCATTAGGCAATGCGAGATCGTGAGTGTGCCTAAATCCGGTCTTCGGAAGCGAAGAAGAAATCAAAGCAATTTGTCTCTAAATATATTACATCTATCGGGATGCTTCTCCGAGTCTACAATCATATACTCCCAAAAGCGACGGAGCACTTGGCGGAGACCCGTGCCTCTACGAAGTCTAAGCAAGTGGTCATCATGGCTTTCCTCGACACAATATACCAATATGGACATCGGCTGGCGATCAATCAACAATAATGCCGTGAGCAGGACTACCGATCGTGGTGAACTAAATTCTTGATCGGCGATGATGTAACCAACGGAGGGTCGTTGTTATCGGTGTTCACCACCGAGGTGGGGTTGCCATGCGGCACGGATCGTTGTTGTCTTCTACCTGGGTCGAGGTCCACGGTCAATACGACCCACCCAAAATGTGATCAACGATCCACCGTCCTGTCAACCACGATCCAATGGGGAAACTAACCAACCACCCACAAACGATCGTGTTGACCCGATCACAGGTCACCAGGGTCGTGAATGTCATAAACAAGTGGTCGTGGTTCACATCCACTTCCGACATAAACTGTCCATGTCAACCACGACATTTACTGGATGGTTCACATATACGACCAACATAACGTGTCATACACGACCCACTGGGCACATCAACCGCGATCACAGCCACGATCGCGATTGTCATGCTATATGGGTCCTCGCTGTCGTGTACAATGAATCGCAACCACGGTCGTGTTTGTCAGTTTATGCGGTTCGTGGTCGCCATCTACGTGGCATAACCACCACTCATACAGCATGTCTACCATATCTCACTTCCCCATCCGAAATAACATGAGAGCAACGATCCACTGTGCTTTGTCAACAACGATCCACTTTGCGGTTCACGCCTAGACCTACACAGCATGTGAGCCACGATACAGGCACAGCAACCACGATGAAAAGTAATCGTGCTTGTCATGCCATATAGATCGTTGTTGTAGTATCTGACGACTCGCATGACGAACCGTTCGTTGTTGTCGGTGGGATGGCATACCCACTACCCATATAGCACGACCACCATGACTCACGGCCCAGACCCAAATAACGTGTGAGCAACGATCCACTGCGATTTTCAACCACGATCCATATAGACATCAACTACGATCACAACCACCATCGTGCTGTTCATGCTATACAAATCGTCTCAGTCGTGACTACTGGGTCGTGGTTGACAGCGCTAAATCAATTAACATGTGAACAACTACATACTGTCCATGCGAACCATTACCTTGCTTTGCCATTGATAGGAAATGAGTACACCCTACTTGTATATATGCGATTCTTTGAGTGGCGATGGATGGCCCAGTGGAGAAGAATCGGAACCAGTAAAAAAAAAAAAAAACAATTGGTAGGGATATGGAAGTGAATGGGTCCCAGTGAAGAAGATTCGGAACCAGTAAAAAAAAAAAAATTGGTAGGGATATGAAGTGAATGGGTCCCAGAGAAGAAGCTCTAAATATATTATGTTATTTTATTTCCCTATATATAATTATAAATGAAATATATATATATATATATATATATCGGTGTACCGACTTACGCGTGGGGATAAGCGGTTGCTTTAACTTGTATACATCCCAATATGGGTCGTTGCTAAGTCTGTGAGCGCCCTTACTCTCATCCGCCACCGACCAATCTATTTGCATCGAGAAGATACGGAATTACCCAACGGATGATAGGAATATGTAAAATCAATGGACCACAACAAGAAAAGCTTATTTGGTTCGAGTCACCGTTACAAATTGTCATCTTTACGCGGTGTGGGCCAACGATGGCTCGATACGTGTCGCAATTAAACTTATCGAAGAATCCATCGGCCATGAACTATTCCAGCGATTAGATCCGGCGATGATGGGCCCATGCACTTGACCACGATGATCGACGATTGATCTTAGGCGTTGGGAACATGACGACCACGGCTCCCTTTACACGCCATTTTAATGAGCGTATGTACGGGCGACGTATTTTTCGGTCTGAGACTAATATTGTGGGTTGTGGCCGCCGTGATGTTTGTCAGAAATCAACTCCGTCCATCAGCTTCATGCGCTCAGTTTTGGGCCAAAATATGAACCAGATCTGAGGCTCAAATGTGCTGAAAACACGAGGCTTCAACTTCCATAGTAGAAATATTTATGGCAGACGAAACGGATGAATGGGATAGATTCATCGCAAACATCAGCGTGCGGCCCACTTCGGATCCTGATCACTTTTTGTCTGGACTCCTAAATTGACCTCAAGAAACGGATGAACGGGATAGATTCATCGCAAACATCAGCGTGCGGCCCACGGATTCCGCGAATGACCTTCTTGCTACAGGCATTCGCAGGAAAGCTCGCCCGCGCCGACCTTACACTTTCATCATTACATCGTTTGGGGTGTCAACGGCGTCTTCGTCCGTAAAATTTCAATACACGATCCATATCTCATGACTACAGCGAGCCACATACACCGAATACACGATCTAAATCGTCGTGTCAACCACGACCCATCGAACATTTGCACCACATTTGCACCACGACCATATAACAAAGTTAAAAAGCCGTGCGCCAAATCATTGGGCTTCAAAAGCCCCCCTGAACATGGGGGTCGTGGTTGTGAAGGAGTATGGTTCGTATGTTCTGGTGGATATGGGTCGTTCATGTCATGTTACATGGTCGTGGTGGTGAAGGAGTATGGTTCGTATGTTATTGTGGATATGGGTCGTTCATGTCATTTTACATGGTCGTGGTTGTGAAAGAGTATGGTTCGTATGTTCTGGTGGATATGGGGTCGGTCATGTCATGTTACATGGTCGTGGTTGTGAAGGGGTATGGTTTGTATGTTCTGGTGGACATGGGTCGTTCATGTCATGTTACATGAGTCCCCCATTTGCATGTTGGAAGGGTCGTGACTGTAAGACGACAACCATTTCCCATTGGAAAGACTAAAGACAACCCCCGATGCCATTAACATGACAACCACGAAACTATCCAAACAATCGCTGTGTACAGTTTTATCGTGCCTTTCATGTAGAGTTAATGATGGTTGTTATGATATATGGATCGTGGGTTACAATGTAGCATGGGTAGTGGAGTAGGAGTAGGTTGCTACGGGTAGCCATTTTAGTGTTTTTTTGGTACGGCGTCGTGGTATTGTACGGATCGCTGTTGCAAGTTCCGCAAAATAGCGAGTCCGTTCGTTGAGCTTTCACGTCCGTTTGGAACCCGGAAGAAGCCGTGCTACATCGGTCTGGATTCCCAAATAAGCCATTACACACACCGGTCCCCAATGCGAGTAGGCGGTCATCGATAAAGGTTCAACCACGGCCGGGGCTTCACATCGGCTGGAACTCGAAGAGCGAGAGGAACGGTTCGGTGTAAGGTCGGGGCTGCGACGGAGGCGAGCCATATGATCGCGCTCGAAACACGATATAGGGGTCGTGACCATTGTTGAGCATGGGTCGTGCCTCTCAATGGTTATGTGTCTATCGTGGGTGTTAGCATGGGTCGTGCCTCTCAATGGTTATGTGTCAGCCGTGGGTGAGCCATATGATCGCGCTCGAAACACGATATAGGGGTCGTGACCATTGTTGAACATGGGTCGTGACTCTCAATGGTTATGTGTCTGTCGTGGGTGTTAGCGGGGTCGTGCCTCTCATTGGTCATGACATTTCGGATGCAAATAAACGGCAAAGGGACATCGAAACGACAAATAAACAATAAATAAATAAAAACAATCGTCCGAGAAACAAAAAAAACAAAAACATAAAAGAAAACTCGTTATCCCCGACGAGAGAGCACGGTGCGATGTGGGGGCGAGCATCGACGGCATCCTCCGCGACGGGGCATATTGGCCAATCTCCGGCTGCGGGACGGGCGCTATCGGTAGCGTCTGCGTGTCGAGCTCGCATCACCGGAGGTGTCTGCCGTGAGGGCGTCCAAGTCGAGGGTCGGGTAAAGCTTCCTAACCGGCCGGGCAAGCATCAAAGCCCTTGTCATGCAGAAATTGTATAATTTATCCGGCTCCTTAGCCCTGTCGGCGGACTCCTTGTATTCCGCCATGCTGCGCGGCCGCCGCGAGACCGCTTGAGCCTCAAGCTGCTGCTCGTAAGGAATCCCTTTCAGCGGACGCGACAGGACTCGAGGACATTCCATTCTTGGACTAGTTGTTTCGCCGCCATCGGTCGCTCAGGCTCGAGCAACTCTTTCGCCGCTTCGACCCCAGACTCGGCATCAATGCCATGAGCCCAGGAGGTCATCGTTGGCCGGCGCGGCCTGCACGACTTCGGGCTCGGCCACGCCCAGCGAGCTTCAAGGTGGTTGACTTCGCCTTGGAGCACAAGCTCTCTCGCCGGCATTCGCAACGACCTTCCTCAGCTCCGATAAATCGGCAGCAGCGGCCTCCAGCCTATTCTCGAGCTCGACCCGTAGAGCGTCTTGCTCGGCCTTCTCGGCCACGAGTTTGGGCCGCTCAGCTTCGAGCTGATCCATCTCCTTCAGCCTCTCCTTAACCGCCAACATCTTCGGCAGCGACTTGTAACACACAGCCGCAAAATCATCCATGAAAGCTGACATGGCTGCTGGAAAGGGTGTCGGCGATTTGCGACTGCGGTGCGTGCTCAGCGCTCAAGGAATCGGTGAGCACGAAAACCCGGCCCCGGGACCGTCGGAGAGGGGGCGGACTCTGGTAGAGCTGTAACAGGCACGATCCTAGCCCGGTCTACAACTGGATCCGCCTCCGTCTCGTCCTCAGGAGCCTTCCTCTTCTTCGACGTGGCTGTCATCCTTGATTCAGAGGAGAGGACGACATCCATTGGAGGGCGAACAGGCCGCCTCGTCTCTGAGCCACTTCCCACCATACCTGAAAAAAGCGGAGGAAGAATGCGCCGCGGGACACGTGGATTGATGCAAAATACCATAGACCATTATTGCCAGAATCTTCCTAGCACTTAAAGAATTCTAAAAGCGCCGGATATCCTCGATCCTCTACAACACGTGGCGCAATTCCTTCGCCCCGCCGTTCCTAGCATTTAATGCCATTTAGGGCCTGTTTGATTTTCCATTTACAGAGGTAATTCCCGGTAAATGGGTAATAATATTACCTCTGTTTCTGTTTTTCCAAGGTGATTTGGCCAGCCACCTTTCATTTATAGCCCTTTTCCAGAAAAAAAGTTAAATCGTGGGGCCCACCTTTGTTTTGTGTATTATCCACACCGCCACCTTCATTTTATAGCCAAAAGGAGGCGGATCACGTCCCCCACGAGAAAAAAGTTAAATCATGGGGCCCACCTTGATGTTTTGTGTATTATCCACGATATTTGTGTCCATCCCTTTAAATAAACAACTCATTTTAGGGCATGCGCTAAATCGGACCCGCCATGATGTATGTGTTCTTGGACCCCGAGAAGTTTTGGATCAAACTCATCATTTGCTCGAATGTGTGACCTTATTAACGGGTTGGATGACAAATAAACATCCTTTGTGGGGCCTAGGGAGAAAATAACTATGCCGTCCATCTATTTTGATGGATCATTTCTTATTTACCGCGGTAAAGGAGACCAAAAATGAGGTATATCCAGAGCTTAAGTGGACCACATGACATGAAACAATGTTAAGTGGACCACATGGACACATGACATGAAACAATGTGGCCATAAAAGTTTTTAGGATCAAGATGATTTTTGTTTTTGACCTCCATGACCTAATCAACATATTAGATTTCAAATAAACAGTATAGTGGGCCTTAGGATGATTTTAATGATGGATATCCAACCACTATTGTTTTCATGTGGTGTGGTCCACCTGAGATATATGACCTCTAATTGTGAGGGGCCTTTGTGATGTTTGTTAGAAATCCACCCGTCCATCCGTTTTTGAGCAAATCATAGGAAAGAGGCGAAAATGATTAGGATCCAAGACTAAGTGGGCCATCTTGTATGAAGCGGTGTGGAAAGGAACTCGACCCAGCTAAAACCTCCGTATGCTCTACCTTGATGTTTATATTCCATCCAAACAGGTTTGTAATGTCACTTTCAACTTGTGATGAAGGGAAAAAGCCAAGACAACTTTCACGGTGGTGAAGTGAAAAAGCCAAGACATGGCTGTGGTGAAGTGAAAAAGCCAAGACATTAACCCGATACACAACTTATGTGGCCATATAAATGTTCAACGGTCATCACGGTCATCACGAAATGCATTGATCGCAGTTATCATGCAATAAAGGCGTCATTCAACGTGGATCGTGGTTGTCATTATACGTGGACCATGAACTATACGATATATGATCGTTGTTGTCGTGCAATATGGGTCGTGATGTGCTCGATGAGCGGGTCGTAGTTGATATGGATCGTGTTCTAATGTTAAATTGGTCGTCGTTCCACGGTATGTAACCGACCGTGGTCCTCGTCCATGTTGAATCGTGTTTGACAAAAGCAGCGGTGGTATGAGGAACACGGCCCATACGACATGGAAACCACGATCCATATATCACGATAACCACGATCCGTATAAGCCCGACATCCACGATACATACATGCGAGAACCACGATCCATATATCTTTGAGAACCACGATCCGTTGTTAAGTCATTGATCCATTATTAACGACAACCACGACCAATTCAACTTGCGAGATATTGCGCACCACTACAACGCTCAGGTCATTATGACAACTACGATCCATATAACATGGGAGTGACAACCCATATAACATTGCAATCACGACTATGTAGCATGACAACATCGACCCTTACAATATTACAACGACGACTCATATAACACGGTAGCGCCAGGAAGAGAGTGGCGTCGTGGTCTTTCTTTGGGTCGACGTCGAAAATAAAGCCCATCCACCATCGGATCCACGAGTTTCCTTGCTATCAACCACGGCGTGATTGTCATGTTGTAGATATCGTTGTTATTATCTATGTTGAGTTGTGATTCACATCAACGACCCGGCGTTCGTTCTATCCCACGAGCCTTCCTGCGGAATCAATGCCACATTCAAATTCGGAAATCACATTAATGACGATACATTCGAGAATTCATTTGGAATCAAAGCGACCCTTTGAATCACCAACCCCACATTAACCACGGGTTGAACATCCTATAAAAATGGTACTTGGGTTAGACACTTTTTCGGACGCGATGCCGACCGACGAGTCCTTCTCGCGCTATTCCTTCATAGTATTGCTATGTTTTTTCATGGTGCTCATTGGGTCGTAGTTATCACGATATTTCGGTCGGGGTTCACATCAGCCGTGGTTGCTATCGTGTTATGGGTCAGTCTTATCATGTAAGAGTGGTCGTGTTGGTAATGCAAGGTGCATCGTTGTTGTCGATGCAATATGGGTCGTGATTGTAATGTAATATGCCCATTGTCCCCATTGTTATATACTATGGCCCCGGTCAGCGAAAGTGGGAGGGATAATTACAATGGTCTACGACGGTGAATCATCACTATTCCATGTAATGTCCACCGCTTGTGATTGGAGTGACGTTCTCTTTTTTGGTCTCCTACCCTTAAATCATCTGGAGAAGCGTATGGACGGCATGGATGAAACACATACATGGTCGTTGGGCACACAGACCGCCGAGATCCGGCAAATTGCCGGTGCCCTGTGGAGTAGCCGATCGGTCAGTTTATCTGGAGTTGAAACCAGGAGGTAACTTCTGCTTTACTCCATGTCCGTGCGTATCTGAGCAGAGTCGGGGGCATTTTAAATCGGTCACGATCGTTCATCTGTTCTGCTTTTCTTTGTGGTGTGGTCCACTTTTTATTGGGTTAAGGATCATTTTTTGTTTTTGGTTACCAATAAGTGATTTATAGGTATATATGTGACGTAATACGCTTGCTTGCTTTAAAATGCACAAAGCAATAAAGGTCAGTTGCATGTGTGACAATCCCCCTGTGATCTGTAGACAGTCAATGTATAAAGTAGTGTTTGTTGAAATGTCTGAATGGGATTTTGTTGATGGATTGTAAGTATATGTGGTGTGATCCGTTGACCGTTTGATCTACCCCACCTAGTTTCGATATCTTAAAATAACCCGAGATAAGGGATAGACGGCTGGATGTACGGATACATCACGGGGGCCCGCCCATAGAGGCACTTTGTTGGGAGTTGGGCCATGAGGGGGTAGTACGCAATCCTCGCCCATACATGAAGCCCTTACGTATCCGTACGATGGCACAGACGAAATTGCCCATGACCTTGATTCAAGCGACATACGGACTGGATGAAGCGGATGACACTGATGTTACTGACATTACGCCACGGAAGGATCGGGTACTATCAGGGACAGAGCAAATGGGCGGTGCTCGGCGGTCGGTGTGTCCAATCACCACGCATGTGTTTCATCCATGCCGTCCATACGCTTCTCCGGATGATTTAAGGGTAGGAGACCAAAAAGAGAACGTCACTCCAATCACAAGCGGTGGACATTACATGGAACGGTGATGATTCACGGTCGTAGACCCTTTGTAATTATCCCTCCCACTTTCGGGATCAAGACAACGAATGATGGGTAAGAGGCGACGTCCGGCCGTGGCATTCACTGTAGATGCAGATGAACGGAATGGATCTAACCCATGAGTCATGATTGGGCCCACTGCTGGTGACAGCCTAGCGGGGAGTAGCCAATCCACTATCCCGCGGACTAAACGGATGAATATATGAGCGTTGGAAGGGGCCGAGTGTAGCATTTCAGCTTCACTTTACGGACTTTCTACTTACATCCTAAAATGTAAGGAAGGGGAAAAGAGAAGATCCGGGCTCCCAATTGCCGGAGGCACGTTACACATCTGGGCGTAATCCTCTTCCACTAGGAGGTCGGTTGCTACGGGTCAAGGTAGAATCGAGAAGGTCACATTACGTGGATCGTGGTGCCATATTCCCATGCACACCTAATATTGGTTGTCACGTTGCAACCATCTTGGTTGGCACGCGATACGGATCGGATTCCCATGCACATTATGTGATGCATGGGTCGTGGTTGGAAGGTGTTATGGGTCGTGGTTGTCATTGGGAGCCACGACACTTTGAGTGATTCTAAGTGTAAATCACGACAATTATATAGCGTGAACCACGACCCATGCAACACATCGACCAGACCAATATAACAATGCGAATATTACGGCTGCGTAACGTGGGAACCACGACCCATGTCGGTGACAATCGCGACCCGGTCGAGCGTTGGTCGTGGTTCACATGCAGTGGTGGCGTTGGCGTGGTTGGCAACCCATGTCGGTGATAATTATTACCCGTCGAACGTTTGATCGTGGTTCACATGCACAATTGGTCGTTGGCGTGGTTGGCAAACCTTGTCGGCTAACAAGCACGACCTTGAGCGTTGGTCGTGGTTCACATGCACAATATGTCGTTTGCCATCAAATGAGGATCGTGATTACGATAAACCGTGGATCAAGTTGTATATCGGTTGTTGAGCGTGGTTGCCATGTTAGGAATAACGCGGGAGGATTCGAGCCCTTCATCAAATATCTTTTCCATTGTGATGGTTGTAATAGTAACGAAATCCATGAATGAATAAGATGTAGCAATGGGTGCGTTGAGCGTGCACGACAACCACGATCCATGTCTTAGTGACAACCACGAATAAGATATTCTTGGGTAATGCGGCGCTCATCATCGACAACGGCGGCCCCTCTTAAAAACCCTGAGCCATATAACATGGCGACAACTCCCAAACAGTTAGGCGTCGCACGATCCGGTGAGCGGGGCGATCCTTACAAGAACAAAACCGCGACCCATTGTGGGACAAAACTACGACCCCTCGCGCGATTGATTTTGTCCTTTGGATTAAAACCACGACCCTTCGCGTTGTACTTTGTTGTGATTCAGCGGTGGGCGTTGTCGCCAACCACGACACAATGTGGATTGCAATCCCGAACCAATGTGGATGATAACCACGACCCATTTAATGGACAACCAGTATCCTGCATTACTCGCAATTTGGACCCATTCAAAATTATGATTTTTTTTTAACAGAATAACCAGTATTCGAATGAGTATGGGTCGCAGGGCTATATTATGCTACTATGATGGAGAGAGTGTGTACGACAAGGCAATGTTCACCTACCAGGTGGAGACTCAAAGGGATTTGTTGTGAGTGATGATATCACCTATCGACAGGTTGCTCGATAAACTGCACCAGATTACGAAGACTACGTCAGATGAATGCAATTTGATGATTACGGTTGTGTACGGTGATCCAATTCATGGATTCCTACGCCCACATACAATTAAAGACGATGAAGATCTCGAAGCATTCATGTTGTTACGTGGACGCCAGACACCTTCACACATATACCATTATATGTGGAGAAATTGAGCGTTGTCTGTCGGCGAGGATTACAACGGCGATGACGCGTTACATTCGAACCCATCGGCTCTTCATTCGCAACTTTGTGGCAATGATCGGATAGCCGATGCTTCCGATATGCATGACATACATTAGATATCGAGGCCGAGAAGTCAACGGCTGCGATGTAAGCGGCCCTTCCCATGACGATACACATCATGTTTCGGGGAGTGATGACGTATGCGATATGGCGGCCCATCAGGAGTGATGGATATCACGATCGGGAGCTCGACGAATGCGATCTAGCCGGCCATTCGGACTACGACACACAACATAGATTGGGGAATGATGTCTGCGACATACACAGCCCATACGACGGCTTCTTTGTATGGGTGGCCCTTTAGCCAACGATACACGGCATGATTTGGGGAATGATGACCGCGACATACACGGCCCATCAAGTAGTGATGGATATGATGACCAGAGGAACGGTGACCGGTGCGATCTCCAAACCCCACTCGCCAATGATCCATCGATGATGCGTTTGTCAATTCGGATCGACAAGGATACCGGATTTTGTGGATGATCCGAACGACATATTACGCGGGCAAGTGTACAAGGACAAAGGTCGACTACGGTATTCTCTATGTAAATATGCGATGCGCCGCATGAGTTCAGTCAAGGTCATCAAGTCCAACAAGGCGATATATACGATTGGTGCATTGTAGCGATTGTAGGCGGAGGATGCATGCTTCAAAACTTAACGGCCTAGGGATGTTCAAGATCGGGACTTACAACTCGAAGCATACACATACTATGTCGTTTCGGGATATCGCCATGTCTGAGACCACGAACCGGATGGCCGTCTTGAGACGGTGACGTCGAAGAGAAAGGGGAGAGATCATCGCCAAGCCACCGGTTTGATGAGTAGTGAGTTTGGCGTCGGTCGTATGAGCTCGGGGCGACACACACGGCAAAGGAAATTCAATATCGTATGAGTGAGACGTACGGTGTTGAGATCGATTACAAGAAGGCGTGGAAGGGTAAGGAGATGGCAACCCGGACAAGTATTGGGATCCTACGAGGGCTCCTATAACGAGCTCCGGCGTACCTTCACGAGTTGAAAAGGGCCAATTTAGGGGCATCACGGAGTTGCGGGTGAACGAGGAGACGAATAGTTTCCAACGATGCTTTATTGCGCTTGGGCGGTGCATCGAAGCGTAATTTTACATGTTCGGAGGGTGTTGTGCGTTGATGCCGCGCATTTGACGAGGAAGATACAAGGGCGTTCTCTTCATGGCTCTTTGCCTTTGGATGGAAACAATCACATCCTCCTGTGGCATATGGGATCGGGAATCGAGAACAATAGTAGGCTGGAGGTGGTTCCTTGGGATTTTATCAAGGTCACTCGGGGACCTTCCAGGACTAGTGATAGTGTCGGATCGTCACAAAGGGTTGGTTAGTGAAGTCCACAGGCATGTTCCGCATGCGATCCATGGATATTGTGCTCATCATATACTTGGAAACATGAAGAAGGCATGTTCGGATGATTCTATGAGGGAATACTTTTGGGGTGCCGTGAAGACATACCGCACATCCACGTTTTGGGAGATGATGCGATGCATTCAAACGTCGAATCCCACGGCGTATCAGTTCCTCAGCGGTATTGAAAAAGAAAGATGGGCGAACGCTTTCTTTCCTGGCATGCGGTATAACATCGTCACCACCAACATCGTGGAAAGCATGAATGCATTGTTCGTAGATGCAAGAGAGTACCCTGTCACTAAACTTCTCGAGACAATAAGGAGTAAAATCCAACACTTCTTCCTCCGAACGACGGGACGAGGCCTCGGCATCAACGAAGATTTGACTCCTTGGGCATCAAAAAAGCTGTCAGGCCTATATCGGTCGGAGGTGCGAAGGACACAATGCCTTGCGATTTCGGTGGATGAGTTCCAAGTGACATGACCGAGGGAACGACGGATGTAGTGAATCTAATAGACATGAAGTGTACGTGCAATGAGTTTGCAAAAATCTTTTTGCCGTGTGTTCATGTGATGGCGGCATGCGATAAGTTTCGACTTGATATGTACAAATCTTGCTCTCCATTATACTTCAATGAGATATATCGCAAAACATATCAAGAGTCGGTTTACCGGTCTTTGGATGAGAACACAATGGAACACTCGGACGAAGTGAAGGTTTTATGCGATAAAATGAAGCCGCCAAAAACGAGAAGATCCACTTGGAAGACCGAAAAAGGTTCGCATTACGTCCCAAGGAGAAGATAGGACAAGACCCAAATGCTCTAGATGCAATCGAACCGGTCCTGGCCGGCGTCGATGCACTTTCATCCTATTTGGGTGAAGCAACCTTACACAGGAATATATTGTTAACCACGATGCATGTTAACAATATCCGGTGTGGAGAATACCCGAGGTTCGTGTGCTTACGAACCACGATCCATATTGGGAACGGTGAACGTTACCTACCAGTGGCACTCTAATATATATATATATATATATATATATATATATATATATATATATACCTATCGATTCATGAACCGTGGTGCATGTCTACTGACGATCCACAGATTCTTGACCATTTGAACCACGACCCATACAGGTCTTGGCGAGATTAACAAAGGGTCGTGGCACTCTTGGTTGGGTGGGCAGTGGTTGTCATGTTGTATGAGTCGTGTTTCTCACTATGTCGTGCTTGTTCGCGACGATCCAACCTGGACGGCAACCACGAACCATCAAAACGTGGACCACGGCCTATTTACCGTGACAACCATAATCACGATCCTTTATGCACCTGGGTCACTAACGAAAAAGTCAGTGCAAGAGAAATAAGGTCTCACCAAATGACAACTACGATAAATGCTTCACATCAACCACGAACCGCATAACACTTCAACCACGATCGGTATAAAAGAAAACCAATAACCATGAGGCTCGGTGTGCCAGCAAGCGCTGCTAGTGTCTTCCACTTAAGTATCTGACATAGCAAGAAAACGCGTATTTTAGGGGTTGATTATAATTCGATTCTCCATATTAGGGTGTCACTTTTCGCTTTGCAATAGCGTGTTTCATTCATACGGTTTACGATTATCATAACCATTCATAAGAGCTAATCTAAACGGTGTATATCATCATGATTATACGTGTAAATGAACAAAATCTAAAATGTACAACCATATAACATCATGTCACATGTCCACCCCGATTGGGGACTCAATATACATATCCAAAAGATTTGCAATGTAACATAATGGATTTTTGCCAACACAGGGATTAGACGTCCTTAGGCAATGGGTCGATCCTAACACCTTATGAACTGTCGAACTCAATCCCAAAGTCTAAAACGCTTTTGAACCCATTTCCTTCACAAATCTCACGCAATTCACCACCTTGATCCTTGAATTTTTCTAAGTACTTTCACTCTAGACACTATCTTAAAGCGGCCAAGTATATAACTTGGATCACCTTATATACAAGCTGTGAATACCTAGGTACCACCTTAGACAATCTTATAGGACGAAATCCTTTAGAAATGTGACAAAGTTAACAAAGTGCTAAACTAGATTAGCTACGAAATCCATTTGATCCACTTTAAATACGATCTGCAAGACCCAAAACTTGTAGAATCATTGGCGCTAGGTTACCCTAAAATCTAGGATCAAAATCATTACAACAACCACACATACTACGTGACAACCACGACCATATAACATGACAAGTACGACCCATGGAAACAACGACCCATAAAACAGTCAAACCCGGTGAGAAGCTAACGTTGCAATATCACTTCATTAGCTTGCCCGAATAAAGTCTAGAACCGGCGATATACACGACCATGTAACGTAACAATCACGAACCATGTAACATGAAAACAACGGCCCACGCGAACAACGACCCATCCGGCTCCCTTTACGCATGAGAGAAGCTAATCTTTGCTCTCTAACGTCTGTCATTGACGAAGAGAGAGCTCAATCAAACTGACAAACACGACCATAGTTGCAATACGGTGTGAAAAATGTTCCCTTCAAAGGGCACCCAACAAGTTGAAACACTCGTTTTAGAAGGTGAATTCGCATTTCTGTGGAGGCCGTTGATCTTCACGGAGATCGTCAAGACACATGAGGAAAGGGAAGGGATCACCCATAAGCGAAGAATGGGAGGAGAAGAAATCAATGGCTCAGTCAGTATCTCCACCAGTATTTTGATTGGCAGAGCAAAGAAATCCATGAATGCTTAAGGTGTTGCAATAGGATCCAAGCTCGGACGAGACTTTGAAAACAATTTCAAACTCAATTACTCCTTTTATAGGCTGGTAGAACATTCCGAAAGGGTGTGCGATTTCATAAAACACGAGTGTGTGCTGAGTCCGAAGGGTAAAGATTCCGAAGGCCGAAGGAAACGGTCGTGGAAAGGGGGACCCATATAAGACGACCCAGTCTGTACGACAACCACGACCCAGTCGCGTGATCGTGGTTAACATGCAAAGTGGATCGTAGGTATTATCCACGTTGGATCGTGACTTAAACGATGGGGAAAACGACCCATGTGAAACTACCACCACGACCCATACAACTTGAGAACCACGACTGACATGACACCGAACCACGCGATCCATATACACACAGTGATAACACCATGGTTAACAATCTCCTTGTTAAATTTGTCGTGGCTCTCAGTTGTTGTGGATCGTGGTTCTCGTCCATGTTGGATCGTATTCGACAACCACGACCATATGAGGAACACGACACATACATCATGGAGACCACTCCAGGTGTCATGGGAACCATGACCCATACAACTTGCAGGGTCGTGCTCACATCAAACACGATGAAGGCAACATGACAACCAGGACCCTTAAAACATTGCGACTACAACCCATATATGATATAGCATTACAATCACAACAAACACGACGAAGGCAACACTACAACCATGTAACGACCTGAAAAATTCCGTACATTGGGTCGAGTACCACCTCGACCAGAAATCACATAGGATTAAATCCTTTAGAAATTTAACAAAGTTAACTAAGTACTAAACTCAATTAGTTATGAAATCCGTTAGGATCGCTTTAAATACGATCTGCAAGACCCAAAACTTGCAGAATCATTGACGCTTAAGGTTACCTAAAGTTTAGAACCAAACTCATTTCCGTCTGCTCTCGGGAATGAAAGAAACTTCGTATTAGGTCTAGATCGCACATCGGGATTCCGATTAACCCGAAGTTAAGGAACTAGGACCGCCCCACCGGCTTAACAATCATCTCAAAAATCGGCCTTATCCGATATTCCACGGCCATTCGTTTCGAATCGGAGCGAGGTAGTGTGAAAAACACTATTCACAAGCCGAAATAAATATCGGAATAGTGATCGGCATCGTTCGTTGACGCGTCGGTATTAAGCAACGACCCGAGTCGAATCGGACCAAATTACACCCTCGGATTAAGAAAAATTTCGAACATTTACATGTACTTGGAATTTCGATCGTGGCTTGTGGCCGACCGTCGGGCGAAAGTGGTCCGCCACGTGCGATCTAGCATCCGAATGAGTCAAAAATGTAATCCCACGTAGATCCATTGATGATAAGTTTAAGTCGACATTTGGTTCAAAGAGGGCTACCGAACACCCCTTTTGAAATTTTGGAAAAGCGTCGAAAATCTTATATAAAGCGTACCCCATGAACCTAAGTCTATTTCCGTAATGTTTGAAGCTATAAAAGGGGCTTAGAGCAGCCCCTCTCACAGCCATACGAATTTTGGGAGAAACCCTAGAGGGAGAGAGAGAAAAGAGAGGGAAAGACTTGGAGATCGTTGTTAGATCTTCCTCCTCTTTGCTTTGGCTTGCTACACGGCCTACATCTCTCGATCTAGACGCTTTCCGTATTCCGCCTCATTTGAAGGTAAGAAAACCTAACCCTAGGTCGATTTGAGTTGGAATCGAGGTAGGATGTATTCCACTAACCGATTCCGCTCTTTAGGCTAGAAATCGCACCGACGGGAAGATTCATCACCCTTGACGATTCGTTCCGTTTCAAAAAGGCAAAGGTGAGGACTTTAAGCTTATAAGTTACGGTTTTCAACGCTTTCAATGTCGGATGATGGTAGATTCATGATCCTTGCAATTGCACATGTACAAAGTGCTTTCCGTTTCTGTTTTGATTAGCGGTGTGAAATATGGAATTTCACATATTCTAGGTATACGTAGAAATACCGTATACGTATTTTTTTTTGGATAATTGTTTAACATGTTTATTTAATGTTTAATTATATAACATATGAATAAAATACTAGTTTGGCGAAAGAGATCGCCAAAATATATGTTCCTTTGTAAATGTGCCGTATGTTGAAAATACGTATTGTAGAAATGCCGTATATATATTTCTTTTGGAATAATGTTTGACATATGTATTTAATGTATGATTATACAATACATGATTAAAATACTAGCTTGGCAAAAGGAACCTTGAAACCTATGTTCCTTTGTAAACACTATGTATGTCGAAATTGGGTATACGTGAAAGTACCCTATACGTATAAAATTTGCTGATGTGTTTGCTATGTTTATTTGCTTTGTATGAATAGGATGTATATGTATAAAATACTAGCTCGGTAAAGGGACAACCCTAGTACACGCTTCCCTAGCATACGTCATGTATGTTGAACTATTGCATTCAAGTGTTGGAGAATTCACTGAGTGCAAGTGCTTAAGTGTTAGAATCTTAGGTAGGTGCTGAGGTGGGATTCTCGGTTGCCTTAGAGTCGCATAGGACATTCTCCATGTGGTTGTTCACTCTAACCACTCGCCTACGAAATGTAAGTATTTGTATACTTATTTACATAATGCTTTATAACATGCTTTTGAACATGCTTTGTGACTTGTTGTTAACATGCTTCATGTTATGCTTATATTACGCTTTAGTGTTCTTGAATTACCATGTTATCATGCCTTATTTCACATGCTTTGGTTAGGATTTGGTGAGCTTGGGACTATGTTCGTAGTCCGGGCATCCCAGATCGGGAAAGATGTGGTTGGGGTTTCGTTCCGCCATGCACGATGTGTTGGTGAACTCGTGTCGTACTTCGGTTGGCGATAGTGGTTGGCCACACGAGGTGCTTCGCGCTCATATCGCCCAACTTGTTGTGCGCTCGAGCTAGCCAAACATATCAAGTAAACCGCATGTCTTATGTATGTTCACCATGTTTGGTCGCTAATGCTTGAACCTAGGGTACCAAACTTACCAGTGAAAAATCCCGTTAACCATGGTACCTCGATCCGCTAAGACTCATGAGCCGGGCATGGTGGTATGGGACACCCGTGGTCGAGCCGCTGTCGGCCTCTGGCCGGGGCTACGTGCCTCCCGTAGTGACCGGTGAGCAACTCTACTCGTGAGCCGATTATGGTGGTATGGGACACTATATTCGCGTTGTCGACCTACACCGATAAGGTGATGGGGGAGTGGTGCGGTCTTTGTGTGTACGACCACAGCGACCCTTTGTAGTGACCGCGAGCATACTCGAAGTTGCGGCGTGCCTTAGGGTTCGCCGCGATATATAGAGTATGAACTAGGCACATGTTTACGTATAGTTGTATCGTGATGAATCGTTTAAGGGGTGATGGGGAGTGGTGCAACCTTTGTGCGTAATGCCACAGCGACATTTCTCTGCGGTGACCTAGAAAACACACCATCGTCGATATTACTAGGGTGACGACCCTAGATTGGATCATGTTTGGATATGATCAAGAGGAGGTACCTTAGTTTCCCAATCCTGTGTTTGAAATGAATTAATTAAAAACTCGGTAATCATACTCATCATGCATCGCATGTGCCTGGAAGATGTGGAGCACTTGTGGGATGTAAGCATGCGCGAACGTGAGATGGTGTCGCTTGAGGGAGTATGTCGGAGAGGGCATCCATCATATCGCATTCATACTTGCATTAATCGAGTAACTAGGAGTGTTTGATTTTGCTTTATCATTACTTGGTATCGTATTGGTAACATGATAACTTATGTCTTATCGTTCCAGAGTTAGCTACTCACTCCCACGTTACGGGACGGTGTTGCGCACACCAACCGGACTCTGTCTCTCGAGTTTAGGCGATCCGGCTATTCTCGGAGGCGGGCCCGATCGACGAGGACCAGGAGGAGTTCTCATATATGCGATTCATTTGCGGTTTCGACTAGGCTGCGGGGGGCTCGATGGGATACTGAGAGATTATACCTAGTATTTTGACATTTTGTTTATATAGACGGACATGTATATTGTGACTCGAAGGATTCATACTCTGGATAATGAATCGATTATTTTGTTTCTTTACATACATATTTATACGATTCGTCTTCCGCTTGCTTTTATACAACTGATCTGGAGTATGAATTACTGCTTTGGTATAATCTCATTCATGTTTACTGCTCTAACACAGACAACATTCAAATATCATTAAATATGTTGCATAAGTGATGCGTTGGAACTCGGGAGTTGAGTTACACTCGACCCCCGATTTTCAGGGCGTTACAAACCACGACCCATATAACAAAATAAATGCGAGAAGAGAAGCTCAGTGATGCGCGAGACTCTGCTCGGGTCTTCCACTTAAGTTTACAATATAACAGAAAACGCGGCGCTTACAGCAAATTTAACTGGTCGTGATTGCAATGTCATGGGGGTCGTAGTTGTCATGACTTTTAGATCGTGGTTTACATGACGTATGGATCGTGTTTCTCTCGTTACCGTGGTTGTCAACGACGATCCAAGGTGGATGACAACCACGAACTATTACGTATTTGAACCACGGAGATATTGACACGACAGCAACGACCAAGCGATCAATCAATCCGGATGTTCTTTTTTCTAATCTCTCATACAACCGATATATATATATATATATGGGAAATGGTACTATGCGCTCGAGCGGCATCACGGTGGCGCCCACATCAGCTCGACCTCATGGAGGACCGCTTTACGCTCGAGCATAGTACCTTTTCCCTATATATATATATATATATATATATATATATATATATATATATATATATATACACACACACACACACACAGACACACACACACGGGATTTTCGGTATCTACGTCTTCCACGTCCTAACTTTGATAGGGAGATTTCCATACACATCAACGGGAACAGATCAAAGTATGTGGATGGGCAGATTTCCATACACTTGTGATATAATTTATCAACCACACCTCTCTATAAATGCGATGGCGGATAGAAAACTCTCCACGGACAACTGCGACCATCTCACTCTCCAACCCATTATAGATGATGATAACAAGTAGAAACATCAGATACACCTATCCATTCATCATTCAACATCGATTCAGTGTTTGGCTTTCTTCGTTTGGTCTACAGACGCCTCTTCTCCTTGTTTTTGTGGGAACGCGGCATCTTCTGCTCTCGACTGCTTCAGACAGTCGTATGCGATCGTCTTTCGAAATTTAGGAATTTCCTCCTACGGAATCAGAACGAACTAATATTAATAATACAAAGTACAAATCAATAAAGATTGAATGTAGGCAATTAAATATATCTTACATGCGTAAAGTCAATTGCACTCATACTGCAAAGGAAGTCTATATATTTCAGCATATAAACGCCACAATCGTCCAAGTTTGGTTGCGTTGGCCTGTCGGCGGATGGCGTCACAATCCATGGATTCTCCCACCTAACTGATCCGTCATCAAGAACATGGAATAACCACCTCAGTCCATCGGTTACATGCGCGACGACCAGCTCGTTTTTCCCTTCCAATTCGGTACTCAGGCTGTCGTACAAAGTGACCTCTCTCTTCGTCGGATAAACAGCAGCCATCAGCCAGTGCTGATTTCTTGCATTAAGAGGGATGTACACCTATGACGCACAACAGATACGACAACAGTTACAGCATTGCCTTTCAATAAATGCATCTAGTCATTGAACTCCATGTACGTGTGCAAGAAACTAAGATCTAACCACATTATACTTCCATAGAGGTTTCGGTTTACAGTCGACTATTTCTATAAGCACTTCAGACAACCTTTCAGACTTCATGCTACCACGATCATTATGGTTCCCAGCGCCAT
The DNA here is from genome assembly GCA_030180095.1 of Magnolia changhungtana. Classification (NCBI taxonomy): domain Eukaryota; kingdom Viridiplantae; phylum Streptophyta; class Magnoliopsida; order Magnoliales; family Magnoliaceae; genus Magnolia; species Magnolia changhungtana. Next base: position 1,590,608 of record JASAUF010000222.1, on the reverse strand, counting down.
AGGTTCGCAGCAGGTCAAGTTGTTGTCCCATGCATTGCTATTGATATATTGAAGAATATTGTTAGAAACAGAGTTGAGTTAGAAACGGAAGTGATTATCGACATTTTTAAGATAACTATGGTCCTCAAATTCACCTTACCGTAAATAGCGACGAGACAAACGCGCAGTCCTGTCTACCTCTCCCTCGTTCGTCCTGGCGCGCTGATAGGTATCTTAGGTACCGGTCTATGGTCTACGTAATGAGAAAATGTGTGATGTAACTACAATTCATACATTGATATGATGCAGTGAAGAGAAAGGGTAGAAACTTACCTCAGAGTCCACCCATGAATTTAGGTCATAGACACTTTTCAACCAGACATTTGAACGACTCTCTGACAACTCTCAACTCGTCCTCTTCGGCATCGGTAAGAGCTCGATGGAGTTCACGAGCCCCGACGAGGCTCACTCACGATTAGAGCTCTGTCGGGATCCCACGTATCGTGACGTGGTCTCCCTTCATCACGGAGTTGCGGGAACGATGTTGATCTGTAATAAAATGACACATTATCTATGGAGTTCATAATATAATGTCCGATTTAAACCACGATCCAAATGTAATTTCACGTACAATTGTCTTATTCACTTCATCCTTTAGCGAGTTCATATCCTGCTTCATTTCTGCCCGTAAGGCAGCATTCTCATCTTTAAGATGGGTCATCCCAGCTTCAAAACTAGAGAGCTGCCTAATCCCAGCCTCGAAATTGGAGACCTGTTAAAAACTTGTATTTTGCATTCATGTCATATCTCGTCCACTTTGGGTCGTGGGTCAACTAGACCAGTGGTGGATGATAACCACGACCAATCAAACATGCTAGCAACGATCCATCATTGACATTAACCACGGTCAACTACACATTTATTGCTTCTACCTCCTCTGTAAGCTGCGTCATCTCCTCATTCAAGTAGGCACTCTCATGACGGAGGACTCGTTGAATGGGCAAGGGCATATAACATCGACCCTCACTGGATCATAACCACGACCAAAAAAGGAACACTACACCAGCCAAATACGACAAGGGGAAAATTCTATTCTATATAGAATTATATACATTTATTCCTTGAATTTCCTCCCCAACACTGTCCTGTAATGAAATCGTATATCAGATATGGCTAAAACAACCCCACTGGAGCCTGGTTGTCATCCATTAGTGGGTCGTCGTTCACGTCCATGGAGGTTCGTGGATGTCAACAACGATCCACTATGTATGACAATCGCAATCGACATTGGATGGAAAGAGCGATCGAGACGGATGATGGTGAAATCCACACTGAACGATAATCACGATCCACATTTCTTATAAACCACGTCCAGTGTCTACATAGGAGACAAATCATTTTATATCGATCGCAACTCATCCAAGATCCACTGTGCATGTCAACCACGACCCTGGGTGTATGATAACAACGATTTAAGATAGATCCAACTTCATATACCTTAATAGCCTGTATCTCCTCTCTCAGTTGCTTCATCTGCGCCTGCAGTGAAGAATTGATATCCTCTCGATTTGCTTCTCCTGCTCCCGAAGAGAAGCACTTGATCTCCTCCGTGAGTTGCTCCATCGATCCGCATGCGGCATTGATCTCCTCTCTATCTTTGCCTCACAATCTCCTGCATAAAAGCATTGATCTCCTCTCCATGTTGCTTCACTGCTCACGCGGTAAGAATTTTCTGCACTTGAAAGGGCGATTGAAGAGACAATGTCCCGTAATAAATAAAATACCTATTATTATGTATTTCAATCTGTCTTTCTACAAGGAACACAACCATGATATCATGTATGTGAACCACAACACACAGTGGATGACGACACCGATGAACTAAGTGTCGTGGTTATTACAAAGAGTGGATCGTGTTTCTCGGCCGTATCGGGTCATGGTTGACGGATATGTTGGTGACGGCTACGATCAAGGATAGGGTCGTGGTTATTACGACCAATGGGGCGTGGTGACGACCATGTTAGGTAGTGCTTCAACCACACGAACCATCGTGGATGAAAACCACGATCCATTAGTCTACGGTAAACACGACCCATACTTGATCTAAACCACAAACCACGTTACACGACCCTAGACCATCAATGTTGTCTCATGGACCCTCGGCACATGAGAAACACGACCCGTCCTCGTGTGCACCAACGAACCTCAAGCTTATGACAAGCACGATCCATTTTTCATTTTCCTTTAAATGAGCTATTAGCAAATAGGTTACAAGAAGCAAGGAGATTTCACGTACGTCTTTTGTATTATTAATATCATCTCTCTTCAACACCACTTCTCGTAAAGATGCATAATCCTCCATGAGGTGCTTTATTTCTACTCCAGACTCGTTAGTACCTTCAATTCACCCTTCATTCCTTGCACTTCAGTGACGAGAAAATGAATCTGCTTACTCAATTTCCTTATTGCGGATCTTGTAGTCTTATTATCTTTCAGTTCATTCCCAAAACGGGAGATTTCCCATCAAGTGAGTTGTATTTTTCAGTTCCAAGAGGGAGGTTGTAAGATCACCTCATCTTTATTTATTACGTCATCCACCGTTGTCTCTGCCGTGGATGCTTGACCGCATGAGCCTTGTCCTTCGTTTGAATGTCGTCGTCGTCGGTTATACTCCTGACAACCTCGCTCTCCGCTTCTTCGACCGTTGGTTGAAGATATGGAGCTAGCACCACCTGCAGGAGCAAAATTGATTGATTAATTAATTAATTACAAACATACTGCATGATTCAAATTACAATATTAATTGAATAAATCTTACCGGCACAGCTGTGAAGATGACAGATACTGCGTCATATCTGCCTGATTTCCTGTGACACCAGTTTAGTATTCGCGGAATCCTTGTAGGCAGTCTTCTAACGGACCACCTACGGTCACCAGTGAGTTGAGGGAACCGTTCGTAGGCCCAAATCTGTATAAGAACAATTACCATGCATTACATCTTGGTTGACATGTATGGAAGAAAAAGGGAAAAATACGAACTCAAGGTATGAATCAGGACAAGACTGACATACTTGTAGGGCAAATGCGCATCCGCATATGTTGTATGATTTGGGAGTACGGCGGTCGCCCTTTCCCCCAGAATAGTGCCAGACGCAGCGTTAACCCCTTTCTTCAGATAATCATACCCCACACTACCCCATGGGTAGTTATTAAAATAATATAGGTCATCAACCATGTCGATAAACGTATCAATACGGTTATTCTTCTGCGAGATCCAACCAATAGGCTCTCAACGCAAATTATTAGTGCCCGGCTTCACCGCGTCCATATGTTCGTCTTGATCGGCGAGTGACAAATAGGCTTCTTTCAGTTCTTGTTTACTAACACCCCCTGTGCTCAAGTAGGTCTCCCTAATGCCTTTTCCTGACTCTGCTCCTCCAGCCTCGGCACGACCGCCACCATCTATCCTAAGTGGACCAAACTTAAGACCCATTATTAGAGCAAAATCGAGCTCTGTAAATCTTATCTTGGTGCCCTGAACATCGAATTTCAGATCACCAACATGCCTTTGCATCAGGCAATGCAGGATCTGAGACTGTGCCGTCCACTCGGCGACTGGAAAGTCCAGTAAAAATCCAAAACAGTGTCTCTACTAAATAGTTTATTTCTATCGGAAACTTCAACATATCTTCAACCAAGACTTTCAGAAAAGTGACGGAGCACTTGGGAGAGACCTGTGCCTTTTCGAAGTCTAGGCATGTGGTCATGGTTGACTTCTTTCGACATGCATTCCAGTATGGTCGTGGATTTTTAAGTAAAAATTATATGATGGTCTTGCAGAATCTAACATCGGTCGTAATTGTACTACACAGTGGATGGGGATTGAAATCCAAGAAGGGTAGTGTTTATAACGAGTTTTAAAGGAATGTGGTTATGATGCGACACGGTTCGTTGTTGTCACGTCTGTTGGATCGTGGTTGTCATTTGTCTTTGGTCGTGCTTGACGGTCGTGCTACAGGGTTCGTTGATGTCATCCATGTGGCCGTCACCAACGATCCATTAGGCATTATGGCATACGGATCGTTGTTGTCGTCTACATTGAATCGTGGTTAACAGGCACGATCCAGATCAGATCGACTGTCAACTACTACGACCAATTGTGCGACAAGCCATGATGACGACACTGATCGCCGTTGTCATGCCATACATATCGTTGATGTCATCTGCGTTAAGTCGTGGTTCACAGGGTCGACGACCCTGTGAACCACGATCCATTCTGCATATCAACGCCGATCACAACAACGATCGTGATTGTCATGGTATACATCTCGTTATAGATACATTGAGTCGTGGTTCACAACCCATACCCACATAACACAATGGTCAGTGGTCACCGTACACCGTCCATGTCAACCATTACCATACCTTGCTTCGCCATTTGTATTGACCGAGTACTGCCGCACTTGTAGATGTACTCGCTGAGTGGCGATGGAGGGGCCCAGTGAATAAGATTCAAAACCAGTAGAAATGGGTTAGGGATAGAGAAAGTGAAGAGGTCCCAGAGAAGAAGCATGCGCAATATATAGTCGGTGTTCCGTATGGGGATAAGCGGATGAAGTTTTACTCTCTCGAAAGAAGCGTCCGTAAAAGCGTCCATTGATGTTGTGAGTTTGGGATGGAATCGTAACCGTCCGTAACGTCGGTTGATGATCTGCGTTTAGGATGTAATCGTGTGCGTCCGAAAGCATCGAAGTGCCTTATCTCGATCCGCACCGTCCCATCTTATTGTAACATCCAGAAACCTAAAGAATGGTCAAGATATTGGAATCCAATAGACCACAAAAGTTCAACCAATTATTCCCCACCATTAATTGATTCCCACCATTAGAACGCCATCTTTCGTGCATGTACATGCGACACATTACTTCCGTACAAACAAAGATATATGGTGTCCACATAGTTCACGACACCTTCTAGCCGTTCGGTGTGATCAGTTCCGCATAGATGTATACAAGTGAGTTGCCCTATTCTCGTTTCCAGGCAAACGAAGTCGATAGTATATATAATAAAGGGAAATTGACATGACAATGGCAACCCATATAACAGGAAAACAACGATCCATATAACATGAAAACAAGGATACATCAAGCATGAAAACAACGATCCATACAAGCCGACATCAGCGACCGATGGTTGTCGTGTTGCATGGATGGTGATTGAGAATTCGCATGCGTCGTGGTTGTCATATTAGGCGGGATCGTGCTTGTCATCCGTACCGGATCGTTGTCGACAACCACGTCACTGAGTACAGCACAACCGATTATCATGACAACCACGATCCGGAAAAGACAAAACCACGACCTATGTTATGTACACTATTCCGGTCTTTGAGTACGTAGTTAATATTCATAAAAGCTCTTCATTATCGTCCACATTGGGTACTGTTTGTCATGATACATGGGTCCCCACTGTCATTGTATATGGGTAAGGGTTGTGAGGTTGTATATGTTGTGGTTGTCACGATACATGGACCCTGACTGGAATGATACGTGGGTCGTTGTTGTCATCTAACATGGGTCGTGGTATACGTGAAACATTGGTCGTAGGTGATATGGGACGTGGCTGTAATGTTAAATGGGGCGTGGTCCCAGTTGTAACGGATCATGGTTTGTGGTGCTTGTTGATCCGGCGCTGACAACCACGACCTAATGAGAAAGAAGACGCATATAACATTTCAATCACGATCGTATCGTCACGACAACCACGACCCGTTGTTGAGTTCACGTTTTCCTATATTGGTCGTGGTTAAAAGGCACAAAGGATCTTGGTTAGCATACACATTGGAAGGTAAATAACATGCCACAAAGTTGATGAATCAATAAATCAATAAGATAAGTACATATATTACAGTTCACATTACATTATCACAAGCAACAAAAAATACGTAATGTCATCACCAGCCTCGGCCTCATCCTCAGCCAGCAGGGACGATGGTGGATCGACGCCGATTGTCACCTATTCGTTTGCATCTCGAGCATCTGGGTGTTGGCCCATCTTCTCGCTGGGACGTAATTCGAACCTTCGCCTCGTCCGAAATGTCCGCCCGTACACTTCATTTCCCTTAGATTCACTACATCGGTCGTTCCCGGTGCGGTGATGCACTTCCGAGCTGCATCACCGTACACAACTTTAATTATCAAATCGAATTCAACCGACGCAGTCTTCGTAATCTTAAGGTAATGAAGCACACTAGGTCGTAATCTTATGGTAATGAAGCACGGTAGATCGAGGTTATCCTACACGTTGGGTCGTGGCAATTAATCACAAGGGGTCGTAGTTGTATCCAGTGCCATTTCCCTGACGAGCACGACCCATAACAGCTGACAACAAATTCGTGACAGGTGGCAGCCACGATCCAAATACCGTCACAAACATGATGCCGTGGTTGTCTACCATACAATTGTGGAGGTTTGATCAAGGTGTGGCCTAGGTTACAGTCCCTTTCGCGTGACCACCACAGTACCTCGGCTTCCCGACTGTGTTCTTTACCCTGGCAGGTGCCTACAAACAGGTTGAAGTAACTAACCACACTTGAGTCGTTGAGCTTTAGGCGGATCGTGAACGTGACTGAGGAAGGAGAAGGATCACGACTAAAGGAAAAGCAGTTGAAACGGAATAGAGTACAAACCTCGCAGTGGAAGAGGCTTTCAGACGAGCGAAGCGAGGAGGAGAAACAACGTCGCCCTCTGGCGGTTGGCCCCTGGATGTTGGCTTCTCTAGGAAAGCAAGAGAAAGGGGAGGAGAGGGCCTCTCAAATGTGCATTAGTGCGACATCTGCCCCATCAGAGTGTCGTGGTGCAGGTGATGGGTGGTCTGTGGGGCCCAGCAAGATGTATGTGCTTCGTCTACGCCGTTCGTCCGGTTTAAAATATCATTTTACGGCATGAAGCGAAAATCGAGAGTGATACAACTCTCGGGTGGACCACACTGCAGGAAAATAGTCGTTATTGGATATCCACCACTATGATCCCCCTAGGTCCCACCGTGATTGGATCATGATCGTTTTTGGTCTCTGCCCATACAATGATCTTTAGAGATTATATGGACGGAATGGATGAAACACGTAGTTGGTGGTGGGACCCACAGCCCCCGAGAGCGCCAGCCATTGGACGGTGTCCCGGGGAGTAGCCGAACCGTCCATTTCTCGGGGGTTAAGACAGCGGGTGACTTCTGCTTCACGCCAGGACCGTACAATTCCTGAACCATGGTCAGGGGCAATTTCGTCCAATAAAAGGTCCAAAGGCTGTCAGAAGGCCGTTTAGGGAATATATGGAGTGTGGTAGCGATCGAGGTAATTGACCCAAACTTCGAGGCGAGTAAGGTCAAAATCCCTTTTAAAAAGAGGATTTTTCCTCTCTTTCTCCTGTATTTCTGCTGCGTGCGTTTAAAACGGAGACCATCCGTTTGTCTAGATTGTGGCCCACCATCAGGGACCGAGGGAGTAATCCAAGCCGTCCATCATGGATCTACGAATTTTTTGATCAAAACCTTGTTGACTTCATGTGAAAACTACACGCGTGTGAGTGCTGAGCTCGGTTGCAGACTGAGTCACGTAGGCTATCAAACCGAACGACGCTCAATTATTTTAAGTTACGACACACCTTAACCATTCATCAGCACGATCGGAACCATCCATTGGATTCAGGAGACAGATCCGACCGGGACCACACTGTCCACACGAATTCATGCACACGTGTGTGTGCACAGACATGAGCACAAACAGAGGTGTGCGCGCGATAATTTTTGAAACTGAAAATCTGTTTACGTGCTGTGTTGGCAATCTGAGGCAACAGCCTGCTTCTGATCTTAGCCGCATGAGGAGCTAAGATCTTGGCCTTCCGTATATCGCTTAAAAGGGAAGCCCTCTCCACAGCTGGAGAAAAGGCGGAAGGAATCTTTTCCATTTTTACGCTGGCTCGATCCTAACCGCTCAAGAGCTTCTAGAAACTCAACCAACGTACCATGAACGTCGGATTTAGGGCATCCAAAAACTCCCTTCGCAAAAAAAAAAGACCCCGTGAGAATATCTCGCTAGCATGCGAGTTATTGTCCACGGCTGGAAATATCGAGATCCACTGACATGTAGGGATGGTTATATTGGATAGTGGGCCCCACAATGATCAGGGGACTAATCCACACCCTCCAGATATGGTAGATCGAAAGGTCAGCCCTTAAACTAAAATCCACCATTATAATAGCCATCATCTTCCACATTTAGCTGAATGACCCATCTTCTCTAAGTGGGTACCATTCACTGATCTGAGACATTCATCATGTGTCCCAAGATCCCAGGAGTCTATCCATATCATCCGATCGTAACCATGCAAGCCAGATCTTGAACTTTATATGTAAGCTCTCTCGATTAGAGCAAATACTCGTAACTAATCCCGTGATTAGTTGGCACATCCGAACCCTCCGGAAGGAGGTTAATAGAGTCTATAAGAAGGCTGCCTTTTAGGGCATCCCTTTCTTAAAAATAGCAACTGATAAAGAGAATGTTAGAAAGTGCCGTTTTTCTTGCCACATTGGGTTGGGTTGCCACTCGAAGTGGGTCTTGTGTTTGGACCTAGTTCGAGTGAGTTGGGTGCAGTCTGGTCAAGACCAGACGTTGTCTGGATGTGATAAGGAGAAGCAGAGAAAAGATCAAGAGAGGAGAGAAAGAAGCGTTTGAGAGGAGAAGAAGATCGAAAGGCCGAAGAAAGAAAGGGCTGAGCGGTTGCTAACGAATCGAGTCGACTTGCTCGACTCAAGGCCGAGTCAGGGCTTGGTCTATGCAGACCTTGCTGGTCATGTTAGAAAGAGAAGGATAGAAGAAGGAAGAAGAGGAGAAACAACAAGAGAGAAAGAGGAGGCCTTTGGTTACGCTGAACGGGCTGCACCGACGCCGACTCACCTCAGCGAGTCACAAACTGAGTTCATTTTGGGACGAGTCTGAGTTGAGTCAGATTTCCCAGACATTCCAGCAAAGGAAGAAGGAAAAGAGGGAGTGTCTCTTTCCTTGCCACACCATAGTGAGTCGTGCCAAATCCTGACTCAGTCTGAGTCTTTCCCAGGGAACATATGAAAAAGAAGAGAGAGGACTGCCCGTTTATTGCCACAACTAAGTCATTCGACTTAGCTCAAATCACAACAAGTTGGGTCGAGATCATCAAGTCCAATTGTTGGACATTAACAACATAGAAGCAGGAGAAGGAAGGAAAGGGAGAAGAAGAAAGAAAAGAAAAAGGAGAGAGAGAGAGAGAGAGAGAGAGAGTGTTGCTGCCGAGACAACTCAGTTGAAACTCGCCGAGTCAGGTCGGGTCATGCTGAGTCCAAAAAACTTGCTGCATGGTGCATTTTGAAAGAGAAGAAATAAAAAGATAAAGGAGGAAGAAGAAGAAGATCGTGGTTTTCTTTAGTTCTCATCGAGTTGACTTGGATGGAATCATTTGGTAATTGAATTGAAGCATCAAGCATGTTAATCTAATTGAGTTGGCTTAGTTGGGCTAGGTACATATATGTTGGTATGAAGTGGATCAAAAATCAACTTAAGTTGGAGGTCAAAAGATGGAGGTTAAGATCTAAACCGTAAATGGTGTGTGTGGAACATAGATCTAACCCATTCAAGTTGAATTCGTGCATTGGAGCATTCATGTTGCGATCATCTAATTTAAAGGTGAGGATTACCTTCAAGCTTGTCTAAACCTTGATAGTTAGCGTAGTTCGTTTATTTCATCTATTGCCTAACATAATATTCAATGAAATTGATGATAAATGCTAGTTTTTATTTGAGTAATTCTTCATGATGATTGATCGTTGGATTTACATTCAAATATGAATATGCGATGGTCTCAAATATTTCACTTTATATGTGTATATGCTTTTGATATTATGTGTGGCTTGTTTTACCATTTACGATTACTTAATGGTGTTTTTAGAAGCCCTTGAACTGGTGGCCATTCTCTCTAATAGATTAAATGGAATTTATTTGTGGTGGACTTATCATCTAATGGATCGTTGCGCCTTTATGACTTTTGGGGTCGATCCCTTACACTGTATCCTGAAATGAACTATTTGTCATATATAGCTTCGACTGACTAGGTGCCCTATGTGACTTTGATTGTATGTACGCCCTTTGTGGCTTGATGTAATATTTGCCCTATGTGGCTTTAATGAACTGCCTTCATATAACCTCGCAATGGTAAGTTCCACTTGTAGAACTATAATTGGTCACTAGTTAAGTTGGTTACCTTAAAACATCATATTTGTTAGTCTCATGAGTCAAGGATGGTGGAATGGGACACTATGCCTGAGCTGTCGACCTATGCTGGGTGACAAACCCCCCATAGTGACCCTTGAGCTTTTATAAAATGGTTGTTTAAAATTGGAATAATAATAGTTGGGCTAATCATGCATCTTCATCGCATACGAACTTTACCGGGTAGTTGATACAAGATGCGGGGTTTTCTTGGGTCACTACGGGCTGTACTGTAGAGTATTTTACCTAGTGATCCTAAGTTTTCATTGCGTGCATTCGACTACCATGGGCTATCCTTTTCGCATGGGCTTTTTCTGGTGTATAGTTTTCCTTGGACGTACATAGAGTACTCTTCCAGGAAGTTAGGCCACTTTAGGTGCCCTCGTTGCATAGTCTTTTCCAGGTGACTAGTTCTCCTTAAGGCGTACCTTTGAGTACTTTTCCGGGTAGCTAGTTCTCTTTGGGCGACTTTTTACCAGCTGGATGTGCATCCCTAAGTCTGTGAGCATGTGCATGCAATCATGCATATAAACAAGATTATCTTTGTGGAATTTATCTGATGAACCTTATCTGATTTTCATGATAATCATTGTGTAATGTTTGTTACACACTGTCTCTGATAACTATGCTTAATTATCTTAATGATATGATAAATCTTGGGGATTATACCTCACTGAGATAGCTATTGACGCTATCAAACCGTAATCAGTATGTAGGAAATGTAGAGAGTGCGCATGCCGGTGTTCAGGTGGAATAGGAGGAGCCAGACAATCTTGCGACTCCCTATTATTGATTTCATTTGCATTTAAGTTGTACTGTCATGTATTATTATAACTTAAGACATTTGTTGGTGTAAGTTTTCGGATAACCACTTGAAATCTTAGTTATGTATATTTGGACTCCCTCTTATACTTGATTTAATTATATTCCGTTAGTTTACTAACTTTGATAAAGAAAAAAAATGTACGTGAAATTTAGGTCACGGTTAAAGGTTAACACTCGGATTTTTGGAAAACGAGTAGTGTACTCGGGTTTCAAGAACCGGGGTGTTATACCTAACCTCTAAGGAGTCGAAATCATGGTCTGACAGGCCCTGTGGAGATGACGGCACACCAACGATCTGAGTGATGATACCAGTGGTGATACAGGTCGTGGTCTGCCCAATGGTGCTACCCGAGTAGTGTACTCAAGTTTCAAGAACCGGGGTGTTACACCTAACATCTAAGGAGTCGAAATCATGGTCGTACAAGCCCTGTGGAGATGATGGCACACCAACGATCTGAGTGATGATACCAGCGGTGATACAGGTCGTGGTCTACCCAATGGTGGCCTCAAGCGACGGAGGGTCTAGAACATGAGAATGATAATAGGCAAGGAACCGATACACCTGTTCATTCCAGGATACGCCGTCAAAGTTGAGCACATTGGTCCAACCCATGGCCTCTAAGATGGGCTCAATCCCATATGGCCGTATGCAATCCTTATTCACCAATTGTTCCAAAACCATTTTTTTGTAATGCCCTGATTTTTGAAACCCGAGTATATGACTTGTTTTCCGAAAACCTGAATGTTAACCTTTAAAGATAGCCAAATTTCATGTAGATTTTTTTCTTTTTTCAGAGTTCGCAGTTTAGCAGAAGAGTGACAATTCAAGCATAAAGGGAAGTCCAAATATATCATTCAAATACCCAAGTGGCTGCCGAAAGACTTATACAAACCAATGCCTCATAATCACAATTATAAAAAAAAAAAAAATTTAATACAAGAAATAAGATAAATTCCAACTAGCCTTAAATTACAAGATCACGCAACAGCTCATAAGGTAGACTTTGTACCATGCTCCTCATCCACCTAAACATAAATGTCATTTAAGCCACTTGAATTATATGTATGGTTATATATTCAAAGGATAAGTGGTCAGCTCAGCGTGAATTCACCTCAAGATTATATACTACCGCATTAGTTAAGTATAGTTTAACAAGAATGTGTACAAGATAATCATGATGCGATCTTATTTAAATGCATAACTACGTAAATACACACCAACTGGGGATGCACATATAGTTTGTCAAATGAATGGACCATTCAAACAGTGAGTCCATTCATGCAAGAGAATGAGTCATTCAAACAATCGGCTCATTGATACATAGGAATGGGCCTTTCAAACAGTCGGCTTATTCCCAATAAGAGGACGAACCTTTTAAATAGTCAGTCCATCAAGCAAAATAATGGGTCTTGCAAATAGTCGACTCATTCAACTTGCAAAGGAACAAGTCTTTTAAACAATAGACCCGCTCAAGTAAAATAGTAGACCTTTCAAACAATCGGTCCATTTAAACAATAGAATGGGTCTTTCAAACAGTCGGCTCATTTATGCATAGGGATGGGCCTTTCAAACAATCAGCTCATCCCTAATAAGAGAATGGACCTTTCAAACAGTCGGTTCATTCAGGCAAGAGAATGAGTCTTTCAAACAGTCGAATCATTCAACTTGCAAAGGAACAAGTCTTTCAATCAGTCGACCCGCTCGTATAAGATAGTGGACCTTTCAAACAGTCGATCTAGTTAAAAAAGAGAATGGGCCTTTCACACAGTCGGCTCATTTATGCATGGGGATGAACCATTCAAACAGTCAGCTTATCCCAAATAAGAGAATGGACCTTTCAAACAGTCGGTCCATTCAGGCAAGAGAATGGGTCTTTCAAACAATCAACTCATTCAACTTGCGAGGGAACGGGTCTTTCAAACAATCGACCCACTCATGTAAGATAATAGACCTTTCAAACAGTCGGTCCACTTAAGTAAGAGAATGGGCCTTTCAAACAATTGGCTCATTCAATTTGCAAGGGAACGAGTCTTTCAAACAGTTGACATGTTCAAGTAAGGGAATGACTTTTCAAATAGTTGGTCCATTTAATCAATCCACAAGCATGAGAAAATATACAAGTACAACATATAGATGTTCATGCAAAATAAATGTTGAGCATATAATTTGATAATCAGATTCAATAACTAACACAAATAATCATAAATTAGAGATATCAATTATCAATTGAAAAAAATTGAACTATTACTTAAGCTAACATGAAAGAGGAAAGCTCAAGGGGAAGAAATCATCACTTTATGATTCGAATCACCTATTACTATCGCTAGAGAATGCGTGTGTCCTTGGAGTCGAATCTTTAGGTATCCAAGTCAGTTCAACTCGAACTCGATCGTGACTTGGATTCCATGCATCCGCTTATGCGAGACTGGACTAGATCAACCCCAAGATCAGGCCTTTCCATCATCAAACCCGGTGAATCAAATTAAGTTGACTCGGTGACGATAGCAAACAACTCGATTTGCTCAACTTCAAATCTAGAATCAACCCAGCAAGCATCGATTTAAACCATTTGGATTAGCCCCTAATGATGCACAAATCGCACCCCAAACTCATTTCGAGTTTGAACCGAGACAACTCAGTGCCAACCCTGATTAAAACCCCCTTCTCTTTCTCCCTTTCTTCTTCCTTTATTTCCCTTTTATTCTTTTCTTCTGCTGCTGGGGGTTCTAGCAAGGTCTAGATAGACCAGGTCCTAACTCGACCCCGAGTCGAGCGAGTGAGTCAGCCCGACTCGGTAGTGACTACTATGCTCCTTCTTTCTTCTTCCTCTCTCTCTCTCTCTCTCTCTCTCTCTCTCTCTCTCTCTCTCTCTCTCTTTCCCTTACTAAGAACGTCCGCAAGCTTGGCCAACGAGTCAGCACCTAACTTGATTCACACTTCAGTCGACTTGCCAGCCACCCTAGTCAACTCGCCAGCCTCTGCAGTCTCCCTCTCTCTTATTCCTTCTTGTCTCTCTCTTTCTCTCTCTCCTTCTCTTCTTTTTCTCCTTTCTCCCTTCTTCTTCCGTTGGCTGAAGACCCGACCAATGATCTGGCTCAGTCCACGACTCAGCAAGATGACCCACCCTCGAACAGAGTCAGGTTTTGCTGCACGTAGAGTCTCTTCTCTTTCTCTTCCCCTCTTCCTTACGTTCTTCTCCCTCTCTCCAGCACTGCTCAAGCCTTCTGAGGCTAGTTAGAGTCTGCAGCCATCATGACTCAGTTGTGTTTCGAACGGGATGTTGCAGTCTAAACTCGGCGCCGCACTCGTCTCTCTCTCCTTCTCTTTCTCTTTTTTTCTCTAGATTTTAAGGCTGCCTCGAGATGGAGCCTATTTTGGAAAGAGCTTTTATAGCCTCCTTAATAGCTTCCAGTGACTTCCAACGTAACCAATCGCAAGATTAGTTATGATTATCTTTCTAACTAGCTAGCATGGCTAGTTATGATGGTATGGATGGATTTCTGTCCTTATGACCTATCAAATGGACGTGCTTGATTAGTGAATAAGGCCCACCCTAAAATGATGGGTTTCCAACTTCAACGGAGAAGATGAGGCCGCCTTTCATGGCATTTCTTTCTATATGACCTGATCTTTTGATCTGATCCCTTTGGACGGACTGGATGAGTCCACAGACCGCTGTGGGCCCACCTTTTGTTGCCACACTTCCTATACTAATATGGGTCTCGGTTTTTCTTGGCCGCAACAAATTCTCATGCGGAAAAAGATTTTCTCGTGGGATCTTTTCAACTCATTAGATAGGGTTGATGCTCGCCCTAAGATGGACGTCCCTAATGCATCCGAAGTGCCTTCTAGAAGCATTCCAGCAGCTAGATTCTTCCTTCTAACAGAAAGATTCCCTCCATCGTTTCTCCTTCTAGTGGCGAAAACCCTAAAGTACCTTGTTGCTTGGACAAGTGGCTGGGATTTTTTCGCAATGAACGGTATGGATTGTCATGGAAATGAATTGCCAGCCTTGCAGCATAAAATCGAATCCTATTTTAAGAAAAACACCCGCACACACTACTGTTTGTGCCTGAAATTGTGTGCATGCACATGTGTGTTCGCACACGAGAAAATTTTAAGTTTGGTCGAAATTTGGTGCTCTTTAAGATAGACGACTCAGATCTATCGAATGGGTACTGATGGTGCGACTCTGATCGCACAAACGATCCCTGCCCGTGTAAAAATGGGTACGGGCAGAAACTCAAAAGAAGAAGAGGAGTATTCCTCTTCGGGTTTGGTCGGGTCAAACCTAATTTGACCAACTTATGGGTCTGGTGCATTGTAGGAGTGCACATGCAGTGAAAGTGTGGGGCCCATGGAGATGTCCTTTGCTATCCACTCCATTCATCCATTTAGTCTATATGTTCTGGGCATGAGTCCTAGAATGAGCTTATCTAAAGAGGGCCAAAATTCTCAATTTATGCATTTAAATGACAATATCTGACAATCTTTGAAGGATGATGGGTCAGATCTTTTGATGAAATGATTTAATTAACGATCTAGGGTCTCGTGGACTGAATACATGAAATCTGATAGTTCATGAAATCCGATAGTTCATAATGAATTGAATAATCTAGTATATTCAAATGGGGATTTTAACTAGCCAAACATTATGGATTGATGGACGGTGGATCTTATGATACAAGTCCTGGAAAATGATGGGGTACGATTTTGTTTGTCTAATAAGGTGATTGAAATATAAAGTAGGTTTTTCTGATGAAGTGATGGTCCCTCTTTGAAATCAACGGAGGGGATGGCTTGATCTGTAGCTGAAAAGTAATCCACTGCCAGATTTAGGTTAGAATGAGAGTGAATGTTCAGATAAATCAGGTCTATGTTTATACTAAGTTTGGTCCCCATGGTAACACCCGAATAGTGAAAAGTATGAGGTGTTACAATTTACCCCCCTTAAAGAGAAATTTGTCAAAGAGAAATTTGTCCCCGAAATTCAGCACTTCTACTATGAATGGGAACAACAATCTATTTTACGATGTCTATATCCATTCACTAGTTTTAAGTTTATTAGTATACGCAAGTGCTCCTGACTGACCACTAGAACAAGGATCATTACAATTTTTCTCCCCTTAAATTTTTTATATGAGGCTTCTGAGGGAGGTGGAACTACTAGGATTTAGATCTTAGGTTCGAGAGCACCTCAGTGCAGTGTCTCCTGCCGCGAGCCCGAAGACGTGGGCAAAGAGGGCTCCGCTGGATAAGGGGGCCTCTCAGAATGTCGTTGAGCACATATTTTGGACCTTTTTGCTTGAGAGGTCTTCCCTTAGACTATGGTTTTCCCTTTATCCTTTGGCATTGTGCAAATCTCAAAATGAAACAAGATTTAGTAAGAAATACACTAAAGAGATGCACAAATGCAAGGAAAACCTCAAATGAAGCCTAACAACCCTAAAACGGCAACCCTAAGATGATGAAAATGAAAATATAGGATGCTATGGGATGCCTTACCACACTATAGCACTAATGGAGGAAGAAAAATGAGAGAAAATCAACCACCGGAGCTCCAAGGAAGATGGGGAAATGAACAGACGCACGGAGGTGAGAAAGATAAGTGAAATCCAAAAATCCCGCCCGCACCACTTACATAGGTTGTGATTCTTCGATGCCATTGAAAAGTGTCCAGATAGGTCAAAGATGCACGAAGGGTTTCGATGCCATCAAAACACCTTCGATGTCATCGAAGACTTATTCGATGCCCAGTCTATCAGTTAAGATTTACCAGTTCAGCTTACACTAACCTATACAATGAGATATACACACATATATACCAATAAATCATCATTTGTACACTCAATCAAAATTCATAAAATTAATAAATAAAAAAATAAAAATAAAAACACATTCAAAAAGAATAATGAGGCAAAAAATCTTCAAATATAGCAATTAAAATATTTGGGCCAATGATGAAATTAAACCACACATACTCCAATAGATTTTTGGAGATCTCTAAATCTATTGGCATCCAGCGGCTTTGTTAAAATATCAGCAAGTTGTTGCACTGTAGGCACATAATCCAACACAATCACATTTTCCTCTACTAGCTCATAAATAAAATGGTGTCAGATGTCAATGTGCTTTGTTCTAGAATGTTGGACTGAATTTTTTGAAATGTTATTGGCACTAGTATTATCGTAGAATAGTGTCATTTTGTTTGTTCAATACCATAATCCAGCAACATTTACTTCATCCAAAGAAGCTGTGCACAACAACTACTAGTTGTAATGTATTTAGCCTTGGCAGTAGACAGATATAGCGTTTTGTTTCTTGCTATGCTAAGACACAAGATAATTGCCAATGTAAAAACAACCACTGCTGGTTGATTTGTGATCATCAATATTACCAACCCAATCGACATTTGAATACCCGGCAATAATGGTTGACGTGTCAAATGGGTACCAAAGGCCAAAATCGATTATCCCTGCCAAAATCAGTTGACTACCAGAAAAATGGGCAAAGGCTACGGATAAAATCGTAGCCATAGACCTATGGCTACGGTTTTAGTCCATAGCACGACCATAGTCATAGGTGCCGTAACAATAGGTCTGGAACATATAGCTACGGATTTAATCTGTAGCCATAGGTTACAACAGCTACGGATATAATCCGTAGCAATTATATCTGTAGCAATAGCATAAGTAGCTACGGATATTATTTGTAGCTAAAAGTCCGTAGCAATATGCCAAATTTAATAATGGCTACAGCTATCAGATTATCAGCTACGGTCAATATTCGTAGTTATTTTGTACATTTAAAAAACAAAGGCTATGGATTTAATCCGCAGCCATAAACCTATAGCTACAGTCAATATCCGTGCTATAATCATTCATTTATTTAATTACCACCTGTATAATCATTCATTCATTCAATTACAATCATTCATTCATTCATTCAATCATCAATCCGTAGCCATAGACCTATAGCTAGGTAAATATCCATGCTATAATCATTCATTCATTCAATTACCACCCGCATAATCATTCATTCATTCAATTACAATCATTCATTCATTCATTCAATTAAAATTATAATTACAATAGTGCTGAAAATACAAATCTCGGTGAGTCTGTGTGCACTCGCATATGGCCAGGTGCATCCTTCATCCACCATAGATGGCATCAGGACACTACTTGTTTTACATGACATGGATGGAAAACCCTTCAAATCGTTCATGATTAAAGAATTATCAACTTCTGGAAGGCAGTCGATCATATCTCCAGAAAATCCACGAGACAAATTACTTGGCTTTGGAGATGTACCATCAGAAGATTCAGCTATACTTGAAGTAGATGCCCTTGCAATCTCAAGACTTCCTATTCCTTCCGAGTCTGAGATTTTCAGTGTACAGGATTGTAGGATCTTCTCAAGAGATTCAGCAACCCTCAGAAGCCACTGGTTAATGCTTAAGCCCTTTAATGAATGCGAGTATCAGTAGTCCACCTGCACATCCGACAGCTATACCAATAACTTCTTTTGTGCGTCTTCTGTAATTATTCGAGGGCAAACCACCACTAGAGGACTCTGCAACATAAAAATAAAGAATCAGTCAATTGAAGAAGGATGAAAACTATATGCAACAAAAACATAGAAATAGGATAGTTGAGAACCTAGAGAATTGGTTATAAGTTATATGTTATAGGTTATAGGTTATAGTTTTTGGGAATTGAGAATTGGTTAAGGTTTAGGTTTAGGAAATCGAGTTCGGGTTCGGGATTGGGTTTAAGTTTGGGTTTTCAAGTTTAGGTTTAGGTTTAGGTTAGGGATTTGAGAATACATTTAGGTTTTAGGTTTTGGTTTTAGTTTAGGTTATAGGTTTTAGTTTAGATTATAGGTTATAAGTATAGGTTATAGGTTAAGGTTTAGGTTTAGGAAATCGGGTTCGGGTTCGGGTTCAGGATCGGGTTTAGGTTTGGGTTGAGGTTATAGGTTATAGGTTATAGGTTATAGGTTTTGTTTATAGGTTAAGGTTTGGGTTATAGGTTTAGGTTTAGGTTTAGGTTATAGGTTATATGTTATAGGTTATAATTTTTAGGAATTGAGAATTGGTTAAGGTTTAGGTTTAGGAAATAGGGTTCGGGTTCGGATCGGATTTAAGTTTGGGTTTTCAAGTTTAGGTTTAGGTTTAGGTTAGGGAGTTGAGATTAGGATTAGGTGTAGGTTTAAGTTTAGGGATTTGAGAATACATTTAGGTTTTAGGTTTAGGTTTTGGTTTTGGTTTTGGTTAAAGGTTATAGGTTTAGGTTAAGGTTTAGGTTTAAGTTATGGGTTTTGGGATTTAAGAATAGGTTTAGGTTATAAGTATAGGTTTAGGTTGGGTTATAGGTTAAGGTTTAGGTTTAGGTTATAGGTTTTGGAATTTGAGAATAGGTTTAGGTTATAAGTATAGGTTTAGGTTTAGGTTATAGGTTTAGGTTAAGGTTATAGGGTTTAGGTTAGGGTTTAAGTTATAGGTTTAGGTTTAAGTTATAGGTTTAGGTTTAGGTTTAGGTTTTAGGTTTAGGTATAGGCTTAGGTTATAGGTTATAGATTATATGTTTAGGTTAAGGTTTAGGGATTCGGGTTCGTGTTCAAGTTCGAGTTTAGGTTATAGGTTTAGGTTTAGGAAATTGGGTTCGGGTTCGGGATCGAGTTTAGGTTTGGGTTTGGGTTTTAGGTTATAGGTTATAGGTTTAGTTTATAGGTTAAGGTTTGGGTTATAGGTTTAGGTTAGGTTTAGGTTTAGGTTATAGGTTATATGTTATAGGTTATAGTTTATGGGAATTGAGAATTGGTTAAGGTTTAGGTTTAGGAAATCGGGTTCGGGTTCGGGATCGAGGTTTAAGTTTGGGTTTTCAAGTTTAGGTTTAGGTTTAGGTTAGGGAGTTAAGATTAGGATTAAGTGTAGGTTTAGGTTTAGGGATTTGAGAATACATTTAGGTTTTAAGTTTAGGTTTTGGTTTTGGTTTAGGTTATAGGTTTTGGTTTAGGTTATAGGTTATAAGTATAGGTTATAGGTTAAGGTTTAGGTTTAAGAAATCGGGTTCAGGTTCGGGATCGGGTTTTAGTTTGGGTTTTCAAGTTTAGGTTTAGGTTTAGGTTAGGGAGTTGAGATTAGGACTAGCGTAGGTTTAGGTTTAGGGATTTGAGAATACATTTAGGTTTTAGGTTTAGGTTTTGGTTTTGGTTTAGGTTATAGGTTTTAGTTTAGGTTATAGGTTATAAGTTTAGGTTATAGGTTAAGATTTAGGTTTAGGAAATCGGGTTCGGGTTCGGGATCGGGTTTAGGTTTTAGGTTTTAGGTTATAGGTTTAGTTTATAGGTTAAGGTTTGGGTTATAGATTTAGGTTATAGGTTATATGTTATAGGCTATAGTTTATGGGAATTGAGAATTGGTTAAGGTTTAGGTTTAGGAAATCGGGTACGGGTTCGGGATCGGGTTTAAGTTTGAGTTTAGGTTTAAGTTAGGTAGTTGAGATTAGGATTAGGTGTAGGTTTAGGTTTAGGGATTTGAGAATACATTTAGGTTTTAGGTTTAGGTTTTGGTTTTGGTTTAGGTTATAGATTTTGGTTTAGGTTATAGGTTATAGGTTTAGGTTAAGGTTTAGGTTTAGGTTATGGGTTTTGGGATTTGAGAATAGGTTTAGGTTATAAGTATAGGTTTAGGTTGGGTAATAGGTTAAGGTTTAGGTTTAGGTTATAGGTTTTGGAATTTGAGAATAGGTTTAGGTTATAAGTATAGGTTTAGGTTTAGGTTATAGGTTTAGGTTAAGGTTATAGGGTTAAGGTTATAGGTTTTAGGTTATAGGTTTAGGTTTAAGTTATAAGTTTAGGTTTAGGTTTAGGTTTAGGTTTTAGGTTTAGTACGGGCTTAGGTTATAGGTTATAGATTATATGTTTAGGTTAAGGTTTAGGGATTCGGGTTCGGGTTTGGGTTCGGGTTTAGGTTATAGGTTTAGGTTTAGGAAATCGGGTTCGGGTTCGGGACCGGGTTTAGGTTTCAGTTTGGGTTTTAGGTTATAGGTTATAGGTTTAGTTTATAGTTTAAGGTTTGGGTTATAGGTTTAGATTATGTAACGTCTCGAAAAATTCTGTGCAAAGACCCGAGTACCACCTCAGACAGAAATCACTCAGGACCAAATCCTTTAGAAATTAGACGAGTTTAACTAAGTGCTAAACTAGATTAGCTGTGAAATTCGTTTGAATCACTTTAAATATGATCTGCAAGACCTAAAACTTGTAAAATCATGGACGCTAGGTTACCATAAAATTGAGGATCAATCTCATTACCCAGTTGCTCTCGGGAGCACATTGAAACTCCGTATCGGATCTGGACCGCACGTCGAAAGTCCGATTACTACGAAATTAAATAATTAGGACCGCCTTACTGGGCTTAACAACCATCTCGAAAATCAACTCCAGATAGTGTCCCAAGGCTATTCGCTTAAACCCGGAGCGAAGACTGAGAAAACGTGGTTTTCTTTAGAAAATTAAGTCTAATTTAAATAATCTGAGACTTGTCGCTTGTGGGCCAGATATAAGCAATCAGACCGTCAAAATCTGACCCAAATACACCCTTGGATCAGGGAACATTTTCCATACATGTCCGTGTACTTGTAACCCTGATTGAGTTTCGGTGACCGTTGAACTAAAACTGGTCCGCCACGTGTGATCTAGGAACCCGATTGGAATGAAAACTTAACTCGACCTAGATCCATAGTCAGGGAGCTTAAATCTGACCTTTGGCTCAAGGGGGCTCCGGAAGTGCTCCGTTGAGACGGAACAGCCTCCCTTTGGACATAACCTAAGTATACCATGGCCCTGGGGTCATTTCCATCAGTTCTGGCCCTATATAAGGACCTTAAACCCTCTCTTATTCTCTCCATACGAATTTGAGAAAACCCTAGGAGAGAGAAGAGAGTAAAGAGAGAGAAAGGGTGAAAGAAGTGGGAGGAGATTCCTGTTGCTCTATCCTGTCATTCTACGTGCCTGACCGTCACTATCACATCGCTATTCCGGCGATTTTGACTTCGTTCTTAGGTAAGAAAACATAACCATAATCTGTTCTAGGGTTTCAATTGTTGCAAGTGGCGAGATAGCTGACTTAACTCGTGATATAGGTTGTCATTTCATCGTTGACAATGACCTAGAGTCTCTGTCTAGTGCGTTACGGTTCTACGGCATAAAGTGCAGACTATAGATGCTTAGGTTATGGTTTTCAACGCTTTCAATGTCAAATAATGATAGATTCATGATCTGGGTGTTATTTCACTCGTAAAATGCGATCTGTTTTGTGTTTCAGTTTTGTACGTATTATGTAGAATTCATCGTATTCCTTGTATGTGTATAAAATACTGTATATGTATAAAATTTAAAAATGTGTTTGCCATGATTTACTGCTGTGTGTATATACTAGTTATGTGTGTGACGACTCTTTGGCGAAAGGATTCGTTCTAATACGTGTTTAGGCCAATATATGTTATGTAGGCTATTAAGTGTAGTCTAAGTGTTTGTGAAAATGCTTGTATAAGTATGTACTTAGTATAGTAGTGCCTTGAGTAGGTGTTGAGAAAGGATTCTCAACTACCTTAGTGATGTGTATGATTTCCTCCATGTAAGTTGATTAGTTTAATCGCTTTATTACCAAAATGCATGTGTATGGATTCTTGTTCATGTTATATCTTATACCATGCTTGATAACATGCTCGAACTACTTAGTTATTCCTGTTCTGACCTCTTCACATGCTTAGTTATTAACATTGAATGTGTGTGGGACTACGGTATAGTCCAGGCAATCGGTAACAGGCTTTGAGTTCGTGGTTGAGATTCATTCGCCACGTAGGACGTGTTGGACAAACCCGAGTCATGTGTTGGTCGTCGGCAGTGGTCAGGTCATACGAAGTGCTTATGCACTTCATGTCAATCGATACAATGTATGCTCATATTAGTCGAGCTCTCCAAGTAACCGATTGGCCTATTGTATGTTCGCCATGTATGGACGCTATTGTTTGAACCTAAGGTACCGAACTCACCAGTGAAACCCCGTTAACCTTAGTACCTCGATCCGCTAATACTCATGAGTCAGACATGGTGGTATGGGACACTGTGGTCGATCTGTTGGCCTACGCTGGGGCAACGAGTCCACCCGTAGCGACCAGTGAGCAATCAGAGCTCATGAGCCGAATACGGTGGTATGGGACACTGTATTCGAGCTGTCGCCCTACACTGATTTGGTGATAAGCCCTTTATAGTGACCGCGAGCATACTCTGAGCCTACACTGAGGCAATGAGCCTTACGTAGCAACTAGAGTATAAACTAGGCCTACACTGCATCGTGGCGACGAGCCCTTTGTAGTGACCTAGAACCGCAACATCGTATGATATTACTAGGACTGACGACCCTAGAATGGATCATCAGTTGGGAAATGATATAAGGGAGGTACCTTAGTTTTCCAACCCTACTGTATGAAAAGGACTAACTTGGTAATCATATGCATGCACTGCATTACGCGTGCATTCAGGCGTAGCAGGTCAAGCACTGAGGTAGTGTTGTTCATGCATGAACGTGAGATGAAGTCGCTGAGGGAGCGTAGGCGAGGGCATGCATCATACATTCATACCATTCTTGCATTAACAAGAGTACTTAGGGATGTGTGATTTACTGCTTTATCATTACTGCTTGATTGAATTGATAACATGTTAACCTTTACTTTATTATTCTACTGAGTAGATTACTCACTCCCACGTTACGGGACGGTATTTTAAACACCAACCAAACTCTGTCTTAATTTCAGATGATAGCATGACCCCTGAGGCGGAGCCTGACTGTAACTCAACCCCCGATTTTCAGGGCATTACAGGTTATAAGTTATATGTTATAGGTTATAGTTTTTGGGAATTGAGAATTGGTTAAGGTTTAGGTTTAAAAAATCGGGTTCGGGTTCGGGATCAGGTTTAAGTTTGGGTTTTTAAGTTTTGGTTTAGGTTTAGGTTAGGGAGTTGAGATTAGGATTAGGTGTAGGGATTTGAGAATACATTTAGGTTTTAGGTTTTGGTTTTGGTTTTGGTTTTAGTTTAGGTTATAGGTTTTGGTTTAGGTTATAAGTTTAGTTTAAGGTTTAGGTTTAGGTTATGGGTTTTAGGATTTGAGAATAGGTTTAGGTTATAAGTATAGGTTTAGGTTAGGTTATAGGTTATGGTTTAGGTTTAGGCTATAGGTTTTGGGATTTGAGAATAGGTTTAGGTTATAAGTATAGGTTTATGTTTAAGTTATAGGTTTAGGTTAAGGTTATAGGGTTTAGGTTAGGGTTTAGGTTATAGGTTATAGGTTTACGTTTAAGTTATAGATTTAGGTTTAGGTTTAGGTTTTAGGTTTAGGTATAGGCTTAGGTGTGAGACTCGACCCTAGTTTACATGTGTACATGAGTGTGTGTGCGTATACATTCTGTTCATTTTGGCCCCGCGGTCCTACCGGTCAAGTTCCGACGACCCACGACCCTCAAGTAATGTTTGCAGTTATCCTTAAGTTCGGTCACGTAGACGCAACTCGAATTGACCTAAGACCTATGTCATTACGTTCGCCTCATCGCCACGATTCCAACGCCGCATACCATGCATTAATTCGATATGTACATCTCAAGTTATGAGCATTGATCGATATGGGCCATTGATTGCATGATTGGTGGACTCCACCATGGGTTGCACGTTTTCTCATGCCATCATTTCACCCTAGGCTGAGATTTCTAGAAAGGCTATTACCCTAAGCCTTGTTAATATCACCATAGGCCACCATCATTGCTTAGGAGAGAAAGAGCTCATCATTATAAGTCTTAAAAGTCTCTCTCTCTCTCTCTCTCTCTCTCTCTCTCTCTCTCTCTCTCTCTCTCTCTCTCTCTCTCTCTCTTTCCCTCTCATTTCTCTCTCTCTAATCTTCTTCCCTAGAAACTTCCCTCCATTTCTCCAGCCCATCTTCCGTCCATTCTAGCCTCTTCTCCTCCTTTTTCCTCTCAATCACCCCATTGAAAACCCATCTCATCTATCTATCTTGGTTCCTTAGAGCATTTAGAGCTTGGTGATCCAAGTTTGGTGAAGATTCTTAGGTGGGTGCTTCCTAATGTGGTAAATCTGATTTCTCTAGTAAAGATCTCTTTTTTTATTTATGAGGGGAGTGTAGGACCCACCAATCAATGGTGGAGATTCCACACGTCCCCATAGGTGTGGCCAAACAGCCCACCTCATACATGCATGTCCCATGCATGGGGCTTTCCTTTTTGGACCCCATCATGGTGGATCCTTGGATTTCCTTATATGATGAGGTCATCTAGACCTTAGGATCATGGTGGGAATGGCATCCCCACCATCCATTTAATTTTTAGTCATGCATGTATGAGATTCATAGGGTAGATGTATATTGGTGTATGATGTGTGGTTAGATTTTCTTGAGAGGGCTCAATAGTGGCGAAGCCCTTCCCTTATAGCCGAATTTTTTTTTCTTTTTCTCCTTAAATATATCCTTCATTCCTGATGTGTGTGGCCCACTTAGGGGCCTTGGAATATCCAAACCGTCTAAGCAAGGTGATGCCCATGGTTGTTCATTCTTTAGACGTTGACACCCTATTTGCTCCTATTTGGATGCATGTAATGGGTTTTTATGAAGGAGTTTTGTCTGAAAGTTTGTGGGGTCCACTGAGGTGGACCACAACACTAATCTTGTAGGGTATTTTCCCCTTTAATCAGTGGTTATGATCAGTTATTTCAAGACATACCTTGTTATCCAGAAAATTTCTGGACTGTTTTTAAGTTGTTTTTGACATAGTTTATGGATTAATTTGGAGGATGTTTTACCTCCATTAATTGATTATTTCTGGAGATGTGGACCCCACCTAGAAGCATGTTAAGTTTTACCTTCATTTGTCCCTGTTTGATCACCCAAAAGGGTGGGCCAAGGAGGGTGGACGGTCTAAATTTTTCTAGACTGTCCAACCACACTGTTTGCTGGAAAAACATAAATATCAGCATGATT
Source organism: Magnolia changhungtana (assembly GCA_030180095.1). Lineage (NCBI taxonomy): Eukaryota > Viridiplantae > Streptophyta > Magnoliopsida > Magnoliales > Magnoliaceae > Magnolia > Magnolia changhungtana. The sequence goes on along the minus strand of JASAUF010000222.1, from coordinate 1,564,454 downwards.
TTGAAATGATGGGCCACCTTTGTAGATCCCACCTTACTGTATACTTATATAGGAAGGTTGGCCTTATATTTTCCTAAATTTTGACAGACCTGGGCCCACTCTAATGGGGTGCACAAGTCAGGGGCAGCAGCATTGTTTCAGCAGCAGATTTTTTAAAAAAAATACCTTGCTATCAACAAATTGCAGGAGTTAAATAAAATACTTTTACTATCCCAAAAATTCTAAAATTTTGCAGAGAGGTGTCCCACCCATGGTAGGACCTACTTGCAAACTTTTAGGGCTAATGGACTGGGCATCCAAAAGGGTGGGCCAATATAGTGGGCTACCAGAAATTTCTGTTGTGCGGTCCAGCAGCATAGTTTCATAAAAATAAATTTTTTAAAAATATTTTCTCAGAAGGTGGGCCATATTTCTGGGTCCCACCTTATTTTAAACTTGATGAGGGACCTTGAGTCCAAATTTCATGAATTTTGGAGGTCCAAAACCCACCCATTTGGATGACCCAAATTCAGGACAGTTATTTCCAGCAACATTTCACCTTGGACAGATTGTAACTCTAGAATTTATTAAAATACTTATGAGTATTCAAAAATTATAAAAATTTACAGGGAGGTGTCTTACCCATAGTAGGACCTACCTATAAAATTTTGGGGTCAATAAACACCTATGCACACCGTGGCTAGGGCCGGACTAACCCACTACGTTGGGACGTCTAAGTCAGTCCAATTTTCTAGACAGTCTGTTTCATTTAAATTAATTAAAATATTTATAAGTGTCTAAAAATCTTAAAATTTTTTGGAGGTGTGGCCCACCTATGGAAGTGTCATCTTAGAAAGTTTCAGACCCAACAGACATTCGAGCTGACCGTGGTGAGGCCTGCAAATTGGGTCAGTTTTGGGACAAATACCCAGGCCCGTAGGACTACCCACCATGGGACGCCCCTACCTTGGGCTGCTAGGCCTGCATTCCAACGGCATGGTCCACTTGAATATATGTGTTGTATATTTTCCCTCTCATTCGGTGGGGCCCACAGTGATGTGTGTGGGCCATCAGAGAAATAAATATACTATAAATAAATTTTATTGAATTTTCAGCAAGCCCAGATAGTGTGTGGGCTGGAATTTCAGCATTTGGGCCAAGGTTGCTACCCACAAATGTATGTTTTGGGGCAGCATGACCCACCATATTTGGGGACATTATTACACATATCTTGCCCTATCTTGATTGAATTTTTGGGCTTAATTAGTACACTCTTAAGGCCCACCTTAAATGGGTTTTATTAGAACAATATTCATAGTTGGCTGTTGGGTTTTGTAGGCCCAATGTCTTGAAACTTCCTTGATAGACCCTTGACCTTTAGGCCTATATTTAATACACTATTGTGACAGGTTTTATGGGCCAAAATACTCAGGTAGTTGGGCCCTTGCTTGCCCATTAAAGTAAACCATAATTGGGCCGAGATGTGAGGCCCAAGTTACTTGTGTTAAATATAAGGATCACCCATATGTTGGAATAATGGGCTGCCCATTAGGCCCACCACAATGAACGGACTCATGATCTTTATGGTTGGGCCCAACCTTGCTTGAGGGCCCACCATATTGCCTATGTGTTGGGCTTTGTGTAACGACCCGTAAATTTCCGTACGTTGGGTCGAGTACCACCTCGACCAGAAATCAATTAGGATTAAATCCTTTAGAAATTTAACAAAGTTAACTAAGTACTAAACTCAATTAGCCATGAAATCCGTTGGGATCGCTTTAAATACGATCTGCAAGACCCAAAACTTGCAAAACAAGTGACGCTAGGTTACCCTAAAGTTTAGAACCAAACTCATTTCCCGGCTGCTCTCGGGAATGAAACGAAACTTCGTATTAGGTCTAGATCGCACATCGGAAGTCTGATTAATACGAAGCTAAGGAACTAGGACCGCCTCACTGGACTTGACAATCATCTCAAAAATCAGGTCCATCCGATGTCCCACGGCCATTCGTTTCGATTCGGAGCGAGGGTGTGTGAAAAACACTATTCCCATTCCAAAATAAATATCAGGAATAGTGATCTGGCACCATTCGTTGATGCGTCAGTATTAAGCAACCTGACCGTCAGAATCAGACCAAATTACACCCTCGGATTAAGAAAAATTTCAGGAACATTTACATGTACTTGGAATTTCTGATCGTGGCCCACTGACCGTCGAACTGAAAGTGGTCCGCCACGTGCGATCTAGGAATCCGATCGAGTCAAAAACGTAATCCCACATAGATCCATAGGTGGTGAGCTTAAGTCTGACGTTTGGCTCAAGGAGGGCTACCAGAACCTCTCTTTTGAGCTGGAAAAGTGACGAATATCCTATATTAGCAGTAACCCTTGAACCTGAGTCTATTTTCAGAATATTTTTGGCTATAAAAGGAGCTTAGAACAGCCCCTCTCACAGCCATACGAATTTGGGATAAAACCCTAGAGAGAGAGAGAAAAGAGAGAGAAGAGCTTGGAATTTGTGGGTGATCTTCCTCCTACTGCTTTCGGTTGTCGCACGGCCTACACCGCTCCTTTCCAGGTGTTTTCTCGGCGGTATCCATTCCGTTTGAAGGTAAGAAACCCTAACCCTAGGTCTGATTTGATGTAAGTTCGTTGTAGGGTATGTAAAGGCTAACCGATTCCGCTCTTTAGGCTAGAAAACTCCCGTATACGGAAGCTCAACGACCCTTGCTGATTCGTTGTGATTCCAAGGGCAAAGGTGAGGACTTTAAGTGTATAAGTTACGGTTTTCAATGCTTTCAATGTCAGATAATGATAGATTCATGATCTGCATGTAAATGCACATGTACAAAGTGCTTTCCGTTTCCTGTTTCGATTAACGTTGTAGAATATGGAATTTCACATATTCTTGGTATACGTAGAAATACCGTATATGTATTTTTTTTCGGAAAATGTATGACATGTTTATTTAATGTATGATTATACAATATATGTATAAAATACTAGTTTGGCGAAAGGAATCGTTGAATTACATGTTCGCTTGTAAATGCCTAGTATGTTGAAATTGTGTATTCTAGAAATACCGCATATGTGTGAATTTTGGAAATACAATTGTAACGATTATTTGCTGTATGATTATGATATACATGGGTAAAATACTCACGTGGCGAAGGGACAGCCTTAACATGTATTTTGCTAACATACATCATGTATGTTGGAATAGTATATTCTAAGTGTTTGTGTAGATGCTTGTGTGTGTAAATGCTTGAGTGTTAGTGCCTTAGAGAGGTGCCGATATGGGATTCCCGACTCCCTTAGGGACATGTAGGATCCCCTCCATGCGGTGGTTCGCTATAACCACTCACTTGTGATGTGTATGTAATCGTATCCCTATGTGTATAGTGCTTTACAACATGCTTTACAACATGCTTTACTTTATGCTTTACTTCATGCTTTATAACATGCCTGCTAACATGCTTGTATTGCTTGTTTATCATGCTTTACTCCACATGCTATTGATGAGAACTGTTTGAGTTTGGGACTATGCCTATAGTCCAAACATTCGGTACCAGACTTGAGATTGTGGCTGAGATGCATGTCGCCACAAAGGATGTGTCTGGCAAACCCGAGTCGTACTTCGGTTGGCGATAGTGGTTGGCCACACGGAGTACTTTTGCGCTCCATATCACCTAACTGGTGGTGCGCTCGAGCTAGTCAGGCTCGTCAAGTAAACCGAAGTGTATATGTGTGTTCACCATGTTTGGTCGCTACTGCTTGAACCTAGGGTACCAAACTTACCAGTGGCGATCCCGTTAACCATGGTACCTCGATCCGCTAAGACGCATGAGCCGGGCATGGTGGTATGGGACACTGTGGTCGAGCTGTCGGCCTACGCTGGGGTCATGTGCCTCCCCGTAGTGACCATTGCGCAACTAGACTCGTGAGCCGAATACGGTGGTATGGGACACTGTATTCGAGCTGTCGATACTTACGGCGAGAGCCGAGTACGGTGAGACCTGTGCTCGTGCTGACAGGCGACGAGTCCTCCGTAGTATCTTCGAGTATACTCCAAGTGTCTGTGATTGGCGACGAGTCTTTCACAGCAACTAGAGTATGAGTTGAGCCGAGTACGGTGAGACCTGTACTCGAGCTGACGGCTAGTGATTGAGCCAAGTACGGTGAGACCTGTACTTGAGCTGACGGCCAGCAATTGAGCCGCATACGGTGAGATCTGTATCCGCGCTGATGGGTGACGAGCCCTTTGCGATGCCTTCACTACGCTTCTCAAACCATAATATCGTATGAGAATAGCTAGGATTGACGACCCTAGAATGGATCATGTTTGGGAATGATACAAGGGAGGTACCTTAGTTTCCCAATACTGCTGTTTGAAATGGACTAATAATAACTCGGTAATCATGATCATCATCGCACCGCATGTGCTTAGTAGATGTGGCGCACTGAGGGAGTTAAGCATTCGCGAACGTAAGATGATGTCGCTTGAGGGTGGTTTGGCAAGGGCATACAGCATCATGTCATTTCATTTTCGCACTTAATAAGAGTAGTTAGAATTGTTTGATTTGTACTGCTTTATCATTACTGCTTGATTGAATTGATAACATGTTAACCTATGCTTTATTGTTCCACTGAGTTAGCTACTCACTCCCACGTTACGGGACGGTGTTTGCAACACCCACCAGACTCTCATCGCAGGTATAGATGGTGCCTCGGTTCAGGAGCCGGAGCCCGACTTCGAGGAGGATCAGGATGAGTTCTCCTTTATGCAGTACTCTGACGGCTATGCTTAGGCCGACTGCATCGCGGGATTCCAGGGCTTATCTATGGGATTGTATTTTGAATTTTTGACTTAGAAACAATACATGTATATTGGTACTCACTTAGTACTCATACTGGAGTTCACAAAATTTTGTTACTTTACATACTTCGAATATAAAATTTCAGTCTTCTGCTTGCCTTTATACAATTGAACTGGAGTATGATTTACTGTTTTGGTATAATCTCATTCATGTTTATTATTCTAACTCAGACAACATTTAACCATCATTGTGTATGTTGCATAAGTGATGCGTTGGAACTCGGGAGTTGAGTTCATACTCGACCCCCGATTTTCAGGGCGTTACACTTTGAGTATAAGCCCACTAGGTCATGGATTGCTTTAGGCCTTGGGCCTTAGTTCATGTTCGAGTAGTGGCGGGCTGTAAGACCTGTAACTAGCCCGTACCGTTTCATAGGCTTTCGCGGTCCTTCCGGTTGAATTTCGGTAACTCGCGATCTGTTACCGACGTTTGCACGCGATCCTAACCATAGTCCTGCGTATCTGAGTCAACTCAACCCAAGACTTCTACCCTAGCAACAGTGCCGTCGTGGTTTCAATGCCGCGTCTCGCGCATTGAGGCGATACCCTGGCCAGGAGATGTGGGCCTGCATTCAGTTCGAGGAAAGACACCGCGCGTTGCAAATCCCTAAAAAAGAATCTCTACCCAACATTACATCAATCACATTAATCAAATCACTCACCCATACCTCTCCCACCAACCAATTAAAGCAACCCATGCTTATCCTATTCCTCTTATCCCAAAAGTCAAAGAGACCTATACTTTCCATGCCTTTTCTCTTACATATCAATCCTCCCTCTCTCTCTCTCTCTTTACATCACATCTCCCATCTCTCTCTCATCTCTCTTATCTCTCATTTCTCCCAAGGAACTCACGTCCCAACCTCCATGGGAGAGAGTTTGGTGTAGCCCATCTCGACCGTTAAGTCGCACTCCTTGAAGCTAAAGATCGCATTGGCGAAAGAAGGAAGATAAGATCAAAGGTGGGTGCTTCTTTCTCCCTCTCTCTTCCATTATTTTGGTCTAATGTGATGGCCGTGTGGCCCACCCGGATGTACCCCACCTTGATGTATGTGATGTCCAAACTGTCCATCAAATAGACCCCACGGTCGTCCAAGCCATGTGGGCCCTACTTATCGGTGATGGGAAAACTCAAATATCAATTGATCAAGTGGGCCACGTTCCCGTGAGTCCCACCAGCCGTGGTCCCCACACGTGGGACCCACCTTGGTAAATATGTCCACGTTCAGCGTCCCTGGATACTGGACGTTGTGAGCGTGGAATGACAATGGGTGTACTAACCAAAATAATAATAATAAATAAAAGAAATGCTTGGTTTATATTTTGGACGGGTTGCTTATGCAGGCTCCACCTTGATGTATGGATTTAATCCACACCATCCACCCTTTTTCCCATCTCATTTTAGCCGTTGAGCCGAAATTTGAAGCCGATCTAAACCTCTGGCGGGCCATAATGTAGGAAACAGTTGTTTTTAGGTGATTTAAACAGTTAAGGCCCGCTGAGATGTTTCTATACGTCAAAAATATTGCATATTAGACTCGTTAGTTCTAATACGAGCTGGGGAGGCCAGTTGTCGGTGTGGATTTGTCTATTGCGGGCCTAGATTATCAAAAAAAAAAAGAAGAAAACAAAACAAATCACGTACACATGGGCATCCCTGCTGATTTTAGCGTCCTCTGGACGCTGTAATAAGCAGCGTCCTCGCTGCTGGTTTAAAGGTGGAATGGTGGGCCCCACCACAGGCCCCACCACGATGTATGTTGCATATTTACACCGTGTATTTGATGGGTTCCCTTTTTGGAACTAGGTTTCCCCAAAAATCAGCCTTAATTACAGCTCAGGTGACCCACACGGCAGGGAACAGTGGTGGGGTGAATGTCTACCATTGGAATCCTTTTGTGGTCCAGAAGTTTTGGATCAATATGAAATTTGCTTTTACTCTTCATTCAGGTCCCTGTGACCTTATCAACAAATTGGACGGTAGGTAAATGTTACGGTGGGCCCCACGTGGGACCCACTGATGTATGTTTTGTAACCTACACCTACCATCATTGTAGACGCCACCATGAAGTAGTTGTTGTATATCCACTCCGTCCTTGTCCAGGACGGTGGATCCCATGGTGACCGTGTGTTGCACACACACCGTCCATTTATTTTCAGAAGGTGTGGGGCCACCCCACATGTATTGCACGTGTGGGATGGGACCCACCTAATGTACTTGCCTTACATTCCTGTCGTCCATTAGATGGGCCTTATGTGGATAATCCATACCGTCCGTCCAGATTAGGCAGAACATAGGCTACGCTGGACTCTCTTTCTCTAATATAATATAATATTATATTATATTTTACATATGTAAGTGTGTTTATTTATAATATTAATATAATAGTATATATGATATTATATGGTGGGCCCTACGTGGGACCCACTGCGATATATGTGTTTTATCTTACTGCCTCAACAGCCGTGGGACCCACATGTGTGTGGACTCATGTGATGCATGCGTTATATCAATGCTGTCCATCTGCTTTTAGCTCCCAGCCGTCCGTTGAATAGAGGAGCTGGACATTTGAACTTATATTAATATAATATTAAAAGATATTTTTATATATAAATATGTACTGGTTGTATTTGTGTGGGACCCACCTTAAATGTATGTACATCCTCACAACACGTCCAGCAGTGAGGTGTGAACCGACAGTGACGTGTACTCATGTAATGAAAAAAATAAAAAAGGTTTGACTTTAAGGCTTTTGGGTGGGCCACTCATGCAGGTCCCACCTTGATGTATAGGTCTTATCCACGCCATCCATTCCATTTCCCAGATCATTTTAGGTGTTGAGCAGAAAAATGATGCTAATCTAAATCCCACGTGTGCCATACCACTCATGTTAAGGGGTTGGATTACCCAAGTCATTTCTTACTTTTGCATGAGAGGTTTGGAGTGAGTTTTCACTCATGGGACTCATATTGATGTATTTCTTAGATCCACACCATACGTCCATTTTCTGGTACACTTTAGCCGTGGAGCCCAGAGGTCTACTCGATCCAACCAACAGGTGGACCACACCACAACCGATGGTGGTAGTGGGAGCACCCCTCACGTAAACCATGCGGACATGGGGTGGGGGCGTCCAACCATGGACCCCATCTTGATGTATATGTTTAATCCATGCCGTCCACCGCCTTCCCCATGTTTTTTTAGGATATGAGTCGAAAAATGAGACAAATCTTAGTTCTTAGTGGACCCCACCAAGGGAAACAAATTTTCACTGTTGGAACTTTCTAATACCTACTGTTGTGTGGATAAGTGGTGGACCTATCCATCATTAGACTCCTTTGCTCCATAGAGAGCTGGTCAATATAATAGACGGAATGGATTATCCACCTGTGGGTCCTACATGGTAGAATAAAGAAAAAAGATTTTAAGGAAGGAAAAGAAGAAGAAAAAAAAAGGAGTCCCTAGACAATGACGGTAGGGGTGGAAGTATTACTTAGCTGTCACCACACGTGGACCCCACCATGGTGGATTTGTTTAATCCACACCATCCACCATCTCCTCCTTATAATTTTAGGCCATGTGCCAAATTTTGAGGGAAATATGAGTCTCGAGTGGGCCGTACTTAGGGTATTAATGCCCATCTGTTGAAACACCCCAAGGCCCTCTTTGGAGTCCCTTGTCATCCGAATCAGTCCTAGTCAGAGTCTATTTGACCTCATTCAAGGTGGCCAAGATGGTGAACGGATTAGATTATTCACTTGGGGTGTCCCACCATGGACTGTATTGTGAGGCCCAAGGTGGTGTGTGTGTGTGTGTTGTACACTCACGCTACCCAGCCATTTCTAGTTTATGCAGGGCCGTGGGCCCATTAAGAGGCAGGCCCAAATCCTAGGTAGACCATACTATAAATAGTGGTGATTGAACGTCCACCATAGGGCCAACTTGAGAGGCTCACCATAATGTGTTATATACATGTTGTTCAACCATTCTTAGGGACATGGGCTACCATATGTAAGATCACCATAATGTATGTGTTACACGCTCAATGCCCACCATGTTGGGGGCTGCCTTGTGATTAGGACTATCTTGATGTATTTGTGACCATCCATTGAGGCCCACCTTAATATATATGAGGCCTATGTGACACAACCCATTTAATGTATTTGTAGCCCATGGGTTAAGGCCCATTGATGCGGCCCATCATGATGTATTTTTGGCTCATGTGCAGGGCCCACCTGTTTGTATCTTTGGCCCATGTGATGGGTCTCACTTATTGTGTATTTATGGCCTATTAGCGAGGCCCATTGTAATGAAATTCCGACCCATATGTCGTGGCCCGTTGTGATATATTTCCGGCCCATATGATGTGGCCCATTGTGATGTATTTGAGGCCTATGGGCAAGGCCCATTGTGATGTATTTGAGGTCTATGGGAAAGGCCCATGGGCAAGGCCCATTGTGATGTATTCGTGGCCTATGGGCAAGACCCATCGTGATATGTATTAGGCCCATGATGCATGACCCATTTGACGTATTCGAGACCCATGTGTAGGGCCCACATGTCATGTATTTGAGGTCCATGAGTAAGGCCCACCTGTTGTGTATATGTGGCCCTTGAGTAAGGCACATGGCGTTGTATATTAGGTCCTTGTGTGGGGCCATAGGCCTATTATATGTTTGGCTTTATGTGGGTCATTTCTTGGAGACAATGTTGGTTAAATGTCCACATTGTCGAAGCTAATTATTGATGCTAGTTATTGATACCGATTATGAGTATGTGACAGCATAACATCATCATACATGCCCATACGCATCATCTGCATGCTTGTTATTAGATGTGGTTGACAATTGCATATGTCATTGGGTAGGTTGTTATGAGACTCCTTGATAGGCGGAGATTATCTTACATGAGTACACGGTATGCACCGTATGGATGCATGACTGAATTATATGACTCATGCATTTTGCATTGTGTGTTGAGATTACTGTATGCCCTAGTGACATCAGGGTTGTAGCCTCCACAGGCATATCATGGATGGCCAGATGGGACACCAAAAATGTTTGGTTATAGCATACGGGCGCCATAGATGTCCTTGGGTGAAAATTCATAAACCTTCGTGGCCAGGAGATGACCCCAACGTCGAGACCAAGTGGATACATGAGCGCCCGAGTGCCGAATACCAGGAGGCTGCGTCTCCCACTGTGTCGTGGTCGGTTGGGAGGGGGTGTGGCCTTACCTGCCTGAGGGTAGGGGGCATAGCTAGGCTAAGTTTGACCAGCTTGTGAATGGGTCTACTATCGACGTGTCGGATAGGTATTGGCAGACTATTGGCCAGGCGGATAGTGAGGTTTCTTACACTCACTTGGATTGTGCTGCTAGGAGAGTGACAGTGCCATTTGGAGTGTACTAAACCCCTATGATAATCCCAGAGATGAACTGTACTGATATATGGACTTATTGAGCAGGATTTGCATACTCATTCATTCATTTATTCACTATCCACTCGAGCTGGTGGTGCGCAACTATTCATTATGTAAACTTTTGCAATGGCCAGGATTTCGGTTGGGGCACGCGACTAACCTGAGATCAGGAGTCTACCACATCGAGTCTGACTATCCAAATTTAGGTATGGGACTGGTTTGGATAGAAGTCCCTTGTGATGGATCCCATAGCCTGCGATATTACGAACTATCATCCCGACTTCACACTTCAGCATGGTCATTCCATTCGCACCGCATATTGCATTACATCCAGGGGATATGACATTTTGGGGTACCTGTATTTCTGCATTTATATGGTTTAGATATGGCATCTGATATTTGACTCTTTATTACTCATCATTTGTATAGTTGATTTGTATCGTGTATCCTGATAATGCTTGACTCATGGACTTGTCAGTATTTTCATTTACTCTGATAACATATGATTCATGACCTTACACCTATTTTGACATTGTATGATTATGACATTGTATTGAATACTTGACACTTACCTTGTGCACACACTTACACCACCCTCTAAGCTTTCTATAAGCTTATGCATGATAGATGTGTACAGGTGATGTTAAGTTGCAGCAGCGTTGAGCTTGGAGCATACAGCTGCCTTCTAGAGCTTTGATTTCGTCATATGTATTTTCCCTTTCAGCATCGTATTCAAATGATTATATTAGTGGATATGTGATGATGATGTTGCCTTTATGATTTGGGTATACTTGTGGGTATGCTTATTACGAGTTAAATGTAAAATAAAAAAAATCCTCCTTGTAGGATCCCAGGATCGAAATCTAACGTATGAATACTAGGAGCTGAGAATGGGGTACTACGGAAGCTGTCGGCACCGGATTCAGTGATCGGGATTCCTGTGAATCTAATTTTCGGGTTTGGGGCGTGACACAAGCTACCTCTTGGGAACCAGTTGAGGTTGGATGTCCTCCTGGGTTGTCCTAAGGTAGGCCCATGGGTTCTTCTATGGATGGTTAAAGGCCCACCATAGACCCTGGGCCATTTGTTTAAGGCTCAATGTGTATATATGTGAAACTTATCTTAACGCATGTTTGGTCCACGCCATCCAAGCCTTGGATCGCCCGATTGTGGATGCGCTCTCTCCCTTGGGTTGCTACTGGACTCACAATCTAGTAGTAGACCCACTTGATCTTTTCATGATATATACACACTCTCCATCTGGTGGGATCCCCTAGTGAGTATAGTTGGCCTTCATGAGATTATTTCCACATAGTTAACTAATTTTTGGACCTTAGCAGGTCCAGGAAGTCAAACGGGCCAAAAGTTTATCAAAGGACCTTAAATGAACAATTTTATGGTTAAAACTTTATTTGGCCATGAGACCCACCATATCGAGAACTTGTGTACGTGTTACATGCTTATGTTTTCTTATAATCTTTGGGCTTAATCAGTGCATTCTTTTGGGTCACCTTTAGTGATCACATGATGACCCCATCTTAGATCAGATTTTTGGGGCATCCCATGGGCCCAGAGTGGGTTGGGACGTCCCAGCTTGGCCCAACCATGTATTGGGCCGACTTCCACCATTTTGATGGACTTGTGGGCTAAGATAAGGATAGTATTGGGCCCTTGGTTGCCCACTTAAATTGCTAGTTATTAGGCTGATGTGGTGGGGCCCATTTCATCTAAACTTAAACTTATTTTTAGGCCATATATTGTGTACGTGGGCTGCTCACCAAGTCCAACTTAATGGATGGATTCTATGGCCATTGGGAATTAAGCCTTGGGCCTTAATTTCCCTCTTGGGGCCTATGTTGTTAAAAGTGGTATTATATCTTTTTATGGCCTATTATGAGGAATATATGTATGTGGTTACCTTTATTTTTATCTTAAATGTAGGCCTTGGGCCTTCTATCCATATAGTTCATGGTTGATATGCTTTTTTGGGGAATGGTGGTTAAATGTCCTCATTATGGTCCCCTCTAGGCCCGGTTGTAATTAAGAGTGATTGGATACTCATTTTAAACTCTTGCTAGGCTCATTTCTACATTACTTAGACCCGTAGCTTGTATACTTAGTCTCGTGGGATACCCCAAGTAAATGGGCCCCCACTAGAAGTTGGATTTCCTTAAGGATATTGTCTAAGTAGCTAGTCTTGGTTCCTTCTTGGATAGGAGGAATGTAATATACATTGTATATCACCATATAGTATGATTAAATTCATCCTCATAACCATGTACATCATTGTATGCTTGGTTGACACTGTGTGTGTGTGTCGTCATATTATGCCATTAGGCATTGCATGTTACCTTCTCTGAGGGACGTAGTACTCCCTCTTGAGCACGTTGAATACTTGGAATTGATGCATGGTTGATTATGTGATTCATGCATCTGGCATTACATAACATGTGAGCATTATCGTCCTTGCTTCATCAGGGTTGTAACCTCCACAGATACATCGTGGATAGCCATGTTTGGACACCGGAAATGTTACTTGAGCATACCGGCATAGGATGCCGATGGGTGAAATTTTTAAAACTTCCATGGTACCAAGGATCTGCTCCAACGCCGTGATCGGGTGGAATATATGAGCGCATGAGGGCCTTATACCGTTAGGCCGTGACTCCCACCATCGTGTAGTCGGTTGGATAGGGGTGTGGCCTTACTCACCTGATGTAAGGAGGCATTGCTAGGCTGAGTCTGACCAGCTCATGAATGGGTCCACTACCTTCAGGCCTTACTAATGATTGGCTATCCGCAGGTAGAGTAGTGAGGTCTCTTATGCTCGTTTGACTGTACGGGGTCTGTCGAGCGGCAGTCATCCAGCAGTGTAATGGACCTCGGTGATTTTCTTATGATGGAAATGTACTTGATATATGAATTAGATATGAGCATTGGCATTACTTCGCATTGTATTTACATTGGCTGTGTAAGCCTCACATTGCATCGCCTTGGCATGGCTCCCAGTACTCATTAGATTATATAGCCTTAGTATGGTTTCCCACATTATTATACTACCTTGGTATAGCTTCTTACGTTCATGACAGCCTTGGTAAGGCTGGTGGTGTTGGCTTTGATCATGTTTCCTTCCTGTATCTCTATTATTCTTTTATGCACTATTATCACACACTTACACCACCCTCTAAGCTTCTATAAGCTTATGCACGATTGATGCGTGCAGGAGATCCTAGGTAGGCGTCGTAGCAACAGAGCGTGGAGTAGAGTTGAGCTTGAGGACTCCAGTGTCGCTGACACTTTTCTCTCTTTTCCCATTATCTTATGTATGTCCTTTCAGACCTGAGTAAGCTTGTAAAAGTTCAAATTCTTAGTGGATTTTGTGATGTGTATCCTTTGTTATTTCCAGATGTACTTGCTGTGATCTTGGGTATGCTCGTATTGGAATGATTATACTGTTATGGAAATCCTCCTTGTAGGATCCCAGGATCGGAACCTGCCTCAGGAGCCGAGAATGGGGTACTACGGAGGCTGTTGCGGCCAGAACCGGCCATCGGGTTCCTTGTGAGTCCGGTTACAGGGTCTGGGGCATGACATTAGGTTATATGTTTAAGTTAAGGTTTAGGGATTCGGGTTTCGGGTTTGGGTTCGGGTTTAAGTTATAGGTTTTGATTTAGGTTAAGGTTTAGGTTTAGGTTATGGGTTTTAGGATTTGAGTATAGGTTTAGGTTATAAGTATAGGTTTAGGTTGGGTTATAGGTTAAGGTTTAGGTTTAGGTTATAGGTTTTGGGATTTGAGAATAGGTTTAGGTTATAAGTTTAGGTTTAGGTTAGGTTATAGGTTAAGGTTTAGGTTTAGGTTATAGGTTTTGGGATTTAAGAATAGGTTTAGGTTGGGTTATAGGTTATAGGTTTTGGGATTTGAGAATAGGTTTAGGTTAAAAGTATAGGTTTAGGTTGGGTTTTAGGTTAAGGTTTAGGCTTAGGTTTAGGTTATAGGTTTTGAGATTTGAGAATAGGTTTAGGTTATAAGTATAGGTTTAGGTTTAGGTTATAGGTTTAAGTTAAGGTTTAGGTTAAGGTTATAGTGTTTAGGTTAGGGTTTAGGTTATAGGTTATAGGTTTAGGTTTAAGTTATAGGTTTAGGTTTAGGTTTAGGTTTTAGGTTTAGGTATGAAGCTTAGGTTATCGGTTATAGGTTATATGTTTAGGTTAAGGTTTAGGGATTCGGGTTTCGGGTTCGGGTTCGGGTTCGAGTTTAGGTTATAGGTTTTGGTTTAGGTTAAGGTTTAGGTTTAGGTTATGGGTTTTGGGATTTGAGTATAGGTTTAGGTTATAAGTATAGGTTTAGATTGGGTTATAGGTTAAGGTTTAGATTTAGGTTATAGGTTTTGGGATTTGAGAATAGGTTTAGGTTATAAGTTTAGGTTTAGGTTTAGGTTGGGTTATAGGTTAAAGTTTAGGTTTAGGTTATAGGTTTTGGGATTTGAGAATAGGTTTAGGTTATAAGTTTAGGTTTAGGTTGGGTTATAGGTTAAGGTTTAGGCTTAGGTTATAGGTTTTAGGCTATAGCTTTAGGAAATTGAGAATAGGTTTAGGTTATAGGTGTAGGGTGTGGTTTAGGTTAAGGATGTGGTACCTGCAAATACAGAAATAAACACGGCCTATCCAAATGGTCAGGCCCCTCCAATGCTGTCCATAGGAAATGGACAGGTTCATCATGGTCATAACAGCGGTTCCCACCTTCCAGAGATCCCCGCTCATCCGAATAGCTCCGACGCACATCCGGGTCTGCTCCATTAATTTTGAGCAAATACATAAACACGGCCTATCTAAATGGTCAGGCCACTCCAATGCTGTCCATAGGAAATGGACAGCTTCATCATGGTCATAATAGCGATTCTCACCTTTCAGGGACCCCCGCTCAACATACGGATAGCTCCGACGCACATCCGGGTCTGCTCATTTAAATAAAATGGATTATCAAGATCATTTAAATAAAATTAGGTCCAATTAACAATCTGACCTAGAGGATTCTGTTAGCATTGTTGACGACACCTCGAATCTTGTTTTAGGGCCTAGAAATTCAAAATTAGATACAAAAATTAGAAAAACCAAAGAAATTTAAGAAAGATAGTCAAAGTCCATGTGAATGAGCACAAGTATGCACCTACATGTGAATTCTGAAAAGCTATTGCATATCACAAAATAATAATAATAATAATAAATAAATAAATAATTCTTGCGTTTGAATATTCAACAAAATGAGTTAGAATGAATTCATTTGCCTAATTCATGGAAACCTTGCGTTTGGATATTCAACAAAATTGAATTGTAATAATTCAATTCAGTTCAATAAAGTCAGATTTCTGAGAAGGATTTAATGGTTTTAAATCCATGGTTTTCTGGAAAAGGTCCATTTCCTAGACGTCAAATTCAACGGGGAAAGTAAGATGGTTAATATTACTTTTCACAGTGCAAAGTTTCAGTTATGTCTCTTCTTTACCTTCTATTTTCTTCTTAACAAGAAAATCCATATTTACTAATATTCCCATTTTTCTATTTTTCAAAAGAATGAGTTCGGACTCCGAAAGTTTCGGCTCCCACACTCGTACTTTCAGCCCAAACCCAAACCAAGGTTATGGCTGCCTTCAATGAAGAGTTTCTTTTCTACATGATCTCATTACTTCAGTCATTTCAGGAAAATCGATAGTCAAAACAAAGATTTGAAAAATAGAACAAATGGGGCAACATCATTTATGGCTGACCATCATTCTAAAAACGACAAACAAGAAAAAGAGACATAAACAGTAGGAATTACCTAACTCTTCATCCTTAAAAAAAAAAAAAAGAAGCAAAAAAGCAAAAAAGAAAAAAGAGAGGATTTAGGACTTACCTCATCAAAGAAGCTGATAATACAACTGTTTGGTTTCCTACTCTCTGGAATTAGGTGTCATTGAACTAGATGATCTATGACAGATTGCAGAATTGAAGGCGTCTATTCAATATGGCCTGCAAGACAAGATTACAAGATTACAAGTATGTAGTGTAAAGGCACAAAACATATATCTTGGGTTGTTAATTCATGAGAGAGGATAGATTGAGAAGGATGTTGCTCACAGATTGAGAAGATTATAGTTTGTTTTCAAGAATATTACATTCTTCAAAGTTACTGAATCAATACATTCTTCAAAGGTGAGTCAGGGTAGTACCTTAGTTGGTAAGTCCCTAACCGTAGGGCCCACCTTGATGTATGTGTAGGATTGCATGTGCCCCTAGGCATAGAGATATCTCTGTGGGGTCCACATCCACTCTATTCATCTATTTTGAAAGACAACGGTGGGACAGGATTCTAAAAATCAGGCAGATTCAAAACTCAGGTGGCTGTACTAACAAAATAGTGGGAACAGCCACATACACCGTTGAAACCTTTTTAGAGACAATAATGTTCATATGACATCCAAACCGTTTATAGAATCATTTCACTCAAATAAACCATAGGAACAAATATTATCATGATACAAAACTTTTGTCATTGCTAGGCGTTCAATCCACATAGTTTCATGTTCAATCCAATAATGCTCACAACCACTTTCCAAGTAAGATAAACAAATTAATGCATTAACATTAAAGTGATGAAACATCATAAAACTCTGTAAGTGGGTAGTGGACCCACATAAATCACAGTCAAAAAAAAAAAAAAAAAAAAAAAAAAACAACTCAAATCATCATAAAAGTTCAAATAGAACACATTCTAAAAAATAGGATTCCATCACCAGACACTTCATGGGTTAAATCTCAAGGTGCTTTTCTGCCATTACTTAAGCATGATGAAACATCCACCATAGTATCACATACACATTTGCCATTACTTATGATTGGTGAGTTTTGTCCGACACAACATCATGGCTCCATGCATAGTCCACTAGACCTTGCTAGTCATGACCATCCGATGTCTCCAGATTGCCAAACTGAATTAACATGAAATTTCAGTGGCGATAATGACAAGTACTTTGGGTGAAATTTCATGAAATTTGATGCAACCAAACTCACCCTTAACAATGCCTAGGTCTATATGAGATGGGGAATTAATTAATCACCTAATTTTTAGGCATTTATTGGGCCTAGAACTGGTCTATGACCACTTATCAGAGTTTTGGGTCAACCTCTACCGGAATTTAGGCATGATTAACAATTGGACACCCTACCAAATTTATTTTAGGGTGCATTTGGTTCCACCAAATATCACAAAATGTAATGGTATTTCATGATCATTAAGTCAGTTTGGCACAAAATATCGTCCAATTTCAGTATAGAACAGTATCAACAAATAAGCAACTTTAATAAGAAGCAAAAGTAAAATCTCCTTAACATGAGTGGTGAAAACAATTGAAAACTTCATATATTTAATAGGACCACCACAATAATAATTTAAAGAAAAAAATGGTAAGAGTTACTGGCATCTGTGTGATATATAGATGCAATTTCCAGCCCGGTCTTCATTTTGCATTTTCCTTGGTCAGGAAAATCTGTCCCTGAGAGAAAAACGAGCTTGTAGAATCATCAACTTGCAATTGTTCATTTCCACTACATCTATGGCTATCATAAATGTTCTGAAGACATCCAATCTCTGTATATAAGAACTTGCAATGATGAGGAGCAACAATTACAAGCGTAATATTAGATTCATCTGTTAAATAATGTTCTTGTTGTAATATTCTGGAACATTAAAAAATGAACTTCCATTACTAAAATTTAATAGCAGATCTCAACAATATATTGTGTATATGACAACAAATCTAAAAAGAAACCCTAAAAAAAAAATTTCAAAAATCACAAAACAAGGGATTCTTATGACCTTAGGAAGTATTTAAGGGCCTGTTTGGCCAAGCAGCTTGGATGGGATTGGAAGGGATTAGAAGGGATTGGAAGATAGATCACAGATTGACCAAGCGTGCTAAACAGACACGAGATCTTGATCCTGGGATGTTGCAATCCCATGGATCTTAAGACAATCCACTGAATCACCATCATTACCTTTAAATCCCATCCAATCCACCCTAATCCCTTCAAAATTGCTTGGGACGTGTTTGGTTCAAGGGATTGAAAGGGATTGGAAGGTTTAATCTCGAGATTGGCCGGGCGTCCTAAACAGACTGGAAATAGAAATCCCATTAATCTTGCACCAATCCACTGACACAACTATCATTAGCTTAAAATCCGTGCAATCCACTCTAATACCATCCAATTCCATCCAATCTGCCCGGCCAAATAGGCCCTAATGGTGGGCGTTCAATCACCACAGTTTCCTATAGTGTGGTCCACCTGAGATTTGGCCCTAAAATGAGCTGGAAAAAATGAATGGCCCGTATACACATATTATGGTGGAGCCCACAAAGTATTTTTAGATATCAGAAATAGAGAGAGGGGAATGCGGATTGAAGGATTGAAAGATTGAGCATAGGGATTGAAGGATTGAGCATCCAAACGCAACAGATTTGAGAAACAGATAAAGAGAGAGAGAGAGAGAGAGAAACTAATCGTGCTCCTTCTTCTTCTCCTTCTTGCAGCGAAAGGGGTTTTTAAAAACAGAGAGAGGGGAATGCGGCCAAGAGACAGGGAGAGAGGGTGAGGGAGAGCGGGAGATCAAGAGAGGGCAAGGGAAAGAGAGAGACTGAGTGTGAAAGAGAGTGAGATGGAGAGAGAGATGGAGAGATTTAGGTTTTCGTCTGCGCACGGGAGAAAATGGCAGACGGGAAGGGTGGGGTTTGGATTTTGGAGGGGCGCGTGACGGACGGCTCCTTGGGGACGTTGGGTTTTAGGACCATGGGGCCCACTGTGATGTATTCATATATCTACTTCATCCATTAATTTAAAATTATTATTTTAAGTGCTAACACAAAAAATGAGTTAGATTAAATCTGTAAGGAGACCACACAACATATTAACAGTAGAAATTTAATTTTTATTATTTTTTATGGTGTGGTCCACTTAGATATTTAATCTATATAATTTTTGGGCTCATGCACTAAAATTATATATCAGAATTGTTGGACGGCTTAGATCAAACACATATATTCCAATGGACCCCATGGATCCCCTTAAGCACCATATGGTTTAGGTGAGGAGGTACGCTTTAGCTACAGATAACTTAGGCTTTAGCTACGAATTAAATCCGTAGCTATATTGCTACGGATTAAATCTGTAGCTAAAAGCTTTCAAAGTCCATAGCCTTTGCTCGATTTTTTAGTAGCACATATCTTATGATTCTCTTAACAGCGGTCAAATGTGATTCTTTGGGATCAGCCTAGAACCTAGAGAACTCTCCTACGCTAAAGGAAATGTCTAGCCAGCTCACTATTAGGTAAAGTAAGCTCCCTATCATGCCGAGATACAAGTGTTGATCCACACTCTTGCCATTTGCATCTTTGGAGAGCTTGAGTGTGGTGCTCATGTGAGTGTAATGAGTACGGCCAAATTCAAGTCCAAATCTTTTTACAATTCCTTAGCATACTTAGTTTGGCAAATAAAAATCCCATGATGCAATTTTTCACTTGTAATCCTAGAAAGAAATTGAGATCACCAACCAGGCTCATCTTAAATTCAGATTGCATTAGATTAGCAAATTCATGAGCCATATCTTCACAAGTGGATCCAAAAAGAATGTCATCCACATAAATCTGGGCAATTGGGCAAGGCATTACCAGTCTTTTGCGTAAATAGTGCTTTATCAACACTCCCCCCTGCAAAAATGGTGGTCTAACAAAAATTGTGTTAAACGCTCATACCACATTCGGGGTGCTTGTTTAAGATCGTAAAGCATTTTACTCAATCTGTATACATATTAAGGATATTTGGGATCAAGAAATCCTTTAAGTTGCTCAACGTGTACTTCTTCCTCAAGTACATCATTGAGGAAAGCACTTTTCACATCCATTTGAAATAATTTAAATTTCAATACACATGCAATGGACATGAGTATTCTGATAGACTCTAAACGCGCTACCGGGGCAAACGTTTCATCAAAATCAATGCCCTCTATTTGCAAGTATCCTTACGCAACGAGTCTTGCCTTATTCCTCACCACATTCCCAAATTCATTGGACTTGTTCTTGAAATTTCATTTTGTTCAGATGATATTTGTTTCTTGTGGCCTAAGGACTAGCTGCCACACCTCATTCCTTTGTTTTTCATAGTCACTCCAAAATGCCATTTGTTTTGGTTGAGATATGGTAGTGTCATTTTCAAGTACAATTTGTTCCATTGGTGGCTCATACCCACTCTTAACAATATCCCATACATCATGGTCTAAAGATTGCAAAAATATATTCATTCTAGCTTTCCAATATGCATAGTTTGAACCATCAAAACTTGATGGTCGAGAGACCGATGTTCCCTCTCCTTTGGACATATTTCCAACTTCAGTAAGGATCTCTCTCTAGGTTGTTAAACCCTTCAAGAGGAACCCACTGTGATACCAATTGAAATTGTGGTAAACTGTTATTAGTGAAGTATATGATTATGTCTAAGTGTCCTAAAGGGGGTGAATAAGACTTTTCTAAACTTTAATTCAACTTTAAAACAAATACTAACAATCAAGCTCTAATCAAACATGATTAAAAGAAAACCATTCATAATCAAAAGCTAGGATAGTGAAATATACAAAAGCTGCATTGCATCAAACATGTAGTATGCAGAAATTAATCATATCACGAATCAATGCAACATAGACTAAAGCATGCATCACAAACACATCGATATATAGTGGTTCGACTACGTGCCTACTTCACTCCCAACAAATGCACTCAACCCATAAGTGTACCAGATTTCACTATCTAGTGGTTTTAAATTAGGTTAACCATAAACCTTCATAACCTACACAGGGTTATCCAAGGTGCCTACACAAGGCAACCAACAATACCTGTACAAGGCAATATGTCCTACACAAGGACACTAGAAGTATTCTCTCGTCAGAGGCCTACGAAAGGTCTTAGTGAGTTTGTATAACCAAACCTTGAATCCCAATCCTACACAAGGAAAGGGCTTCAGACACAATGGACTCTAGTACTTATTTGAAAGTAGGGGTGTACACAAACCGAGCTAGCTCGGTTAGCTCGCTCAACTCGACTCGAAAAAGCTCGATTCAACTCAGTTCGAAGCTGAGTTTGAGCCGAGTCGAGCTGATTTTTTAAGCTCGAAAATGAGTTCGAGCCGAGTTCAAGTTGGCCCCAACTCAACTTGACTCGGATTGAACCCAACTCGAATCGAACTCAGATCAAACCAGTTCAGTGACTCGGTTACTTTGATATTGATGTTGCTCACCAAGTGTTTGATGAAATGACTCAACGAAGTGTGGCTGGTGGCAAGGAAGGTATGTATTTGAAACAAATACCATTTTTTTCTTGATTTTTTATGTTTCTTAGAAGGTGTTTAATAAAATACCAGCAAAACCACTGTTGTCATTTTACATACAGTGAGATTTTAAAGGTGCAGTCCATGTGTTTGTGAAAATGCTGCACAGGCGAACTCAGCTCGAACTTGGCTCAAACTCGGCTCGAAATGGCCCGAGCTACTGACCGAACTGAGCTGAGCTGGCCAGTCAGGCTCAAGGACCGAGCCGAGCCAAGTTCGAGCTAGGGTCAACTAGTGGCTGAGCCGAGTCAAGCTGAGGCTAGCTCGACTTAGTTCGACTCGATGTACACCCTTATTTGTAAGTGAGTGAGCCCCGTTTTAGCACATGTCAATGAAGATCTTCGTATTGATGAAGAGTCTTCAACTCCCTTAAACCGCAACCGCTTATAGATGCTCTAATCGAGGGTACCGAAATTGTTGGGTTAGAGTTTGGTTTGATTTACTCTAATTAATAATTAATCTTTAAGAGCTAGAGATGATTCCCAAAAGTTAAGCATTTAAGGATCCCAACATAACGGATTAAAGAGAGTGACCCACAACCCACATTCAAGCGAAATTCGAAAGTCTTAAAGTCCCCCACAAGGCACTTAAGGGTTGACCATCTCATGTCTTGGCCCATGGAAATGGGTTAAAGCCCATAAAGATATATAAATAGGCAAGCCTCTCTTTCAAGCATTCATCAAGGCTTGTGATGAGTTATGCAAGGTTTATAAAGCCAAATCCTTTCATTTACACTCATATGGGCCTCAAAAGTAATTCAAGGCCCACTTGAGTCTAAAATCAAGAAAAAGGGAAATGGTTGTCCTAAATCAAACCATCAGATCTCAACAAAGTAGTTCAAAGAAAGGTTCATGAAAGTGGATTGCCTATATGTCCATCTCCACATGGGCCCGACAAATTCTGAGGCCCACTTGAGACATGATATGGCCCAATGAGTCATGTGCCAATCTCTTATGTTCATAGGTAAACTAGGGCTCTTTCACAAGGTCTTGGCAATCAAAAATTTGATGTGGGCCTCCTAAACTTCTTGTGGGCCCAACCATCTTCAAGGAACAAAAGAAAAGGAAGAGGAGAGAGAAAAGAAAAGCGCATATAAAGAAAAGAGAAAAATGAGCGAAAATGAACCATAAGCCCGTCAAAGTATACATGGGGCCCAAAAGTTCACTTTGGAACAATTTCCTACATGAAAAAGTCTCTTCCCAAAACATGAAATTCTCCCATGTACACTTGGCATACATGAAAAGAATGATATTTGTACAAATGGGAGAGAAAAATAAAAATGAAAAATGAAAGAAAGAGGAAAGAAAGAAAACTTCAACTCCATGTCCATGCACCACCTTGGTATCTTAAGAAGCACTTGAACTTACTGCACTTGGTCTCCTTTGATTGATCTGAACACCACCTATGGAGACAAGAAGAGGGAAGAAAAAACATGAAAATGATGAAAAGAAAAAGAAAAGGAAAAAAAAAAGGAATGGAAGGGGAAGCTTACCCACACAATCTTATTGTCTAAGGGCTTCCAAAAGAGCCACCACCAGAAAGAAAAAATCTAAAGCTAAGGGAGAGAAGAGCAGAATGAAGAAGGGAGAGACAAAATGAGGGAGAGAGAATGGGGAACTTGAAATAGATGCTGGGGTGGCCAACTCTTAGCCCACCTTATATAGAAATGGACATGACACCCCATTAACCACGACCTGAATAAAAAAATAAAAATAAAAAAAATCAATGGACAAAGGGAGGACCAGCGATGGCTAGCGGGCCGCTCGTCATTTTTCGGATTATGGGATTGGGCATAGTCCTCTCCCCTTGGGAAGAGTAGAGCTTTGGGAAGGATTTTTGTAAGAGAATCTTGCACGAATGGAAGAGAGAAATGATGGAATAAAGAGAGAGAGAGAGAGAGAGAGAGAGAGAGAGAGAGGAATAAATTCAAAAAAATGTAGGAAAAATTCAAAATAAATTCAAAATCGAATTTCTCATGAGAAATTAAATGAGAAATTGAGGAGAAGTTGAAAGGGAGAGAAACTTTTCGAATTTTCAAAATTATAAAAATATTTTAATAAAAACCAACATCGATCATGACCGTCGATCTTGCAATCCGATGGACTGGATCATCTTCGAAAATTTTCAAAAATATTTTAATAAAAACTAACATTGATCGCGACCGTCGATCTCGTAATCTAATGGACTAGATCATCTTTGAAAAAACTTAAAAATATTCCAATAAAAACTAGCATCGATCACGACTGTCGATTTCACATTTCAATGGACTAGATCATCTTTAAAAAATCACAAAAAATATTCTAATAAAAACCAGCATCGATCTCAACCGTCAATTTTACAATCCAATGGACTAGATCATCTTTAAAAAATCACAAAAAATATTTTAATAAAAGTCAGCATCGATCATGACTGTTGATTTTGTGATCCAATGGACTTAATCATCCTAAAAAATCATAAAAATCAACATCGATCACGACTGTCAATTTTCACGAATCGATGGATTAGATCATCTTTAAAAAATGACAAAAATATTTTAATAAAAGCCAGCATCGATTGCGACCGTCGATTTTGCGATCCGATGGACTGGATCAAATTCAAAAAATTACAAAAATATTTCAATAAAAACTAGCATTGATCGCAACCGCCAATCTCACAATCTGATGGACTAGATCATCTTTAAAAAAAGCACAAAAATACTCTGATAAAAACGGTATCAATCGCGACTGTCAAGTTCACAAATTCAATGAATTGGATCTTTTATAAAAAAAAAATTCCAAAACATACCCCCAGTAGAGCGCCCATGAAAGGTTCGGGAAAATTCCCAATAAAGTTCTAAACCTTAATTATCCCCAATAAGTCACACTACAGCATTGAGATGATGGAATCGATTGACCGTATATTGGAATCTTGATCACGATTGCCCAACTGATCTTGATCATGGTCAGGACTAGAGGAAAGCAAATTGAATTGTCATATCCCAGTTATCATCCCCAATAGATATAACTTAACCGCGTGACCATGGGAAGATGGATCGGTCCTTTGCATGTTCTCAATAAAAACCAGTTCAGTAAAAATCCCAGATGCATCTCTAGTTGAGATAATCATGCGGACTAGATCATATTTACCAAAAATCATTTGCAATAAAAGCCCCCACTGAGTATCACTCCCTAGTGTGGGGCAAATGTTATCAGAAAACTTCAAAAAAGAGTGTCAAGCTTCCGAGGCGCTAAGAGATCTTCTATATTTTTGGGTGGGGGCTAACGCAAAAGTAAATAAGATATGACAATTCTCGGTTTCTCCGGAACCGTTGGATCCACATGCGCACAAAGCACGGTCGGTCTAAACTCAAAGTGAAAGAATGGTCATACTAAATGTTAATGCTATGAATGGATGATAGGACAACTCCTAGTCCAAAGAAACCATTCGAAAAGGCAGAAAAGACAAATTGTAACCTAAGTATCTAAACCAATGGATTACACAAAAAATGATCACCTGCACATACATAGTTCTAGATATACCTTGACTGAGTCCAAGTCGGCATAGTGAGATCCCCATAAGGACGTGGAAAGTGCAGGGTAAGCTAACCACTTTGATGATTAAATGAAACAAGTACTCCTGGGGTGATATGGGAAGCAATGGACATTCTAGTTCTAGACAGTATCCTCGTAAGGTCGTAAAAAGTGCAAGGGCTCTACTGTACTACATTCTTCCTATGCTAGTACCTATTAGGAGAAAACAATGTTGCGATTGGTTACCTGAAGAGCTGTGAAAAGCGTAAGGCAATCGCAATGTTTTCCCTAAACCCCCATGATGTGTGCAAGTTATCTACTGTGGAACAATCAACTGACTCAAATATAAAGGCATGCAACGAATTTAGACCTCATTTTAATCTGACTACGGAAGGTGGGGTGTCCACTTGCTCTGGCATTCGGTTAGCCAAAGAGGGGCATCTGTAGACGCCCCACCTTGAGCTGATAAGTTTGATTGAACAAAAACCCCAATCCATACCCTTAACCCTAAGTTAAACCCCACTCTATACCCTTAACCTTAAACCATGCCCAAACCCTGAAAACCCAAAAACCCAATTAACTCAGTCACAGTAACCTGACAGAGCCCTAAACCTGGTCCCGAACCCAAACTCTGGGAAAAACATGACCTATAGAGTCAACTCTTGAGTTAACCCACTGAGTCAGCCCACATAGCCTACCCAGTCAACTCACATTTCCAAGCCAAGTTCATAAACCCATTTTGGCCGAAGCCCATTCCAAAGCCCAAATTGGAGGGAAGGGGAGACAACAAGGAAACATCTGAGGACCAAAGTTATCGATGTGTACAAGACGAACCTCCCTCTGAAGCTGAAACAAAAAAAAAAAAAAAAAAAAAAAAGGATTAGTGGCACCTAGGGTGCCGCTCACTAAGTGGCACTGGCCGTACTTTGGCCAGCTGCCCACTCGTGTGTAGTTGTCCTCCCTACCTATTTCATGCATATGTAAATCTTTGAAATAACTTTGATTCCCCTCCCTTAAGCCAAAATTACACCTTATGCCATTCAAACATGTTAATGCAAAAATCTGGTCGACCCTTTTTAGACCTTCGAGTACTGGCACAGGAAGAAGACAAATGAGACCCTGGCTAGAGTAGGGGACCCTCCGATGCCAAAGTCTGGCTAGGAATTTAGGTTTGATAGTATCGAGGGGTTTGGGCGTCACGCCTCAAACTAAAAAATTGGGCTCACAAAATTCCCGATTGCTGAATCCGATGCCGACAGCCTCCGTAGTACCCCATTCTCGGCTTCCGGCGCCCATAGCCAGATTCCGATCCTAAGATCCTATAAGGAGGATTTTCTGACGTACATTTATCTCGTAAGAAGCATAACCACAAGTTTACCCAAATCACAAAGGCAACATCATCATCATCATCACATATCCACTAATATAAATCATTTGAGTACACTGCTAAAAGGAAAATACATATATCGAAAATTAAAGCTCCAGAAGACAGTTGCACTCTCCAAGCTCAACGCTGCTATGACCTAACACCACCTACACACATCTATCGTGCATAAGCTTATAGAAAGCTTAGAGGGTGGTGTAAGTGTGTGCGCAAGGTAAGT
The DNA here is from genome assembly GCA_030180095.1 of Magnolia changhungtana. Classification (NCBI taxonomy): domain Eukaryota; kingdom Viridiplantae; phylum Streptophyta; class Magnoliopsida; order Magnoliales; family Magnoliaceae; genus Magnolia; species Magnolia changhungtana. Next base: position 1,537,656 of record JASAUF010000222.1, on the reverse strand, counting down.
GTCAAGTATACAATACAAATCCATAAATCATATAATGTCAGAAATACTAGCCAGTCTAAGAGTCATACAATATCGGAGTATGTAATACTAAAGTAATGCAAAAACATGCTGGCAGGTCCATAAATACCGTCGGCCTTATCCAGGCTGTGCGATGCAAAAACATAATAAGTCAAATATCATATACTGAGGGTGCAATGCAATATGTAAATCCTGATGAGTCCACGAGTACCGTCAACCTCATCTAGGCCATATAAATATAGAAACATAGTAACCCAAAATGTCATATACCGCGGATGTAATGCAATAAGCATGCAAATGAAATGACCAATCTGGAGTGTGAAGTCTATGGAGTCCATCATAAGGGACTTCTATCCAAACCAGTCTCATACCTAAATTTGGATAGATAGACTTAATATGGTAAACTCCTAATCTCAGGTTGGTCATGCGCCCAACTGAAACCTGTTTTGAAGCATTCACCCCTTTCTTATTTATGAAGTGGGTGTTTATTAAAACGAAATTCATGTTTGAGAATAGATCCATTAGCCGACGGGACTATCCCTAGGGCCCCCATCATACATGAACCCAACGTCAACTGAACAGACCAATGATCTTGTGGGCCTTTTGGCAGATGACCCACCTACCCCACCTGGAAAGCCCAGAACTGTGGAACCGATTCGGAATAGAACCGTTTTCCACGGTCCGGTTCCAATTCAGTTCTAAGATGTTAACGGTCCGGTTCCGGTTCCAAAAATCGTGGAACTGTTAGGTACGGTTCGGTTCGGTTCCGGTTTCACCCCAGAACCGGACCGAACTGACCCGTGTGCACCCCTAACTATAGCGACATAGCTGCTATAGTGGCATCACCAAGTTCTGTGGGTCCCACCTATTTAATCCATGCTGTCCATCTATAGGACCCACCATGATGCATGTGTTGCTTCCAAGCCGTCCAACCATTTTGAAAGCTCATTTTAAAGCTTGAGATAAAAAAAATAAGACAGATCTAGTACCACGTGGACCACACTATAGAAACAGTGGCATTGAACATCTACCATTGAAACCCTTAGATTCCAGAAGTCTTGGACCAATAGGGAAATTGTTTTCCTTTTAATTCAGGTCTATGTGACCTTATGATTAGATTGGATAGAAAATAAATGTTATGGTGGGCCTTGAGGATTTTAATGGTGAAAATCATTGTCACCACTATTATTTGGAGTGCAGTCCAGTTGATCTTTTGATATAATTCATTTATATATATATATATATATATATATTACATATTGATGTACTTGTGACTGTCCGTTAAGACCCATCTTGATATATACATGAGGCCCATGTGATTAGGCCCACCTTGATATATATATATATATGAGGCCCATGTTATGAGGCCCATTAGATGTATTTGAGGCCCATGGGTCGAGGCCCAATGGGATGTACATAAGGTGAATTGTAATGTGTGATTCTACCATGGTTTATGTAATGATGTTTATGACGAGCTATGCCTTGGGAGCAATGATGGTTTTACGCCCACATTGTAAGTACAATGTTGGTTAAAGGTCTGCATTGTAACTCTCCCTATGGCCCATTAATAGGCTCATACTGGTTGTGTGTAGGCCATCTAGGCCCATCCTTGCTATGAAGATAGCTCATCACTTTATAACATTCTTAGTATAATTCCATGATTCATACCCATTCGCATCATATGTATGCTTGATATGAGGAGTGACTGATCATAGCATATGCCATTAGGCAGATTATCTATGGGACTCACTGATAGGAGTTATCCACATGAGCGCGTGGTATACGTAAGATTATTGTATGACTAGACAACGTGATTCATGCATTTCGCATTTGTGTGTCATGATCATTGTACACCCTAGTGACATCAGAGTTGTGGCTCCACAGGCACATTGTGGATGGTCGTATCGGATACCAAAAATACTTGGTTCTAGCACTGTGACCACTTATATGTCCTTGGGTGAAAGTCTTAGAACCTTTCTGATACCAAGAGATGCTCCAACGTCTAGACTTAGTGGATACACGAGTGCAGGAATGCTGAATTCCAGTAGGCCATGTCTCCCACTGTGTCGTGGTCGGTTAGAAGAGGGTGTGGCCTTATCCGCCTGAGTGAGGGGGTTGTAAGCTAGGCTGAGTTTGACCAGCTCGCAAATGAATCCACTATCGACGAGCCAGGTAGGTATTGGCAGACTACTAGTCAGGCGGATAATGTGGTCTATTTCATTTACTGGGCTATGCGGCTAGGGAGGTGGCAGTCAGTGTGAAGTGTATTAGATCTCCGTGATATCCAAAGAGAAACTATACTGATATGTGTACTTGATGAGGACTGGCATGCTTACTTTGCATCTCACATTTGACATTTGGCTACATAGGCCTCGCATCGCATGGCCTTGGTATGGCCGATAGCATTCATGTATTGCATCACAAAGCCTTGGTAAGGCTGATAGTATTCATGGACTTACCCGCACATTTCTGCATTACTCTGATATTGTATACTTGGTACTCACCTTGCGCACACACTTACACTACCCTCTAAGCTTTTGTAAGCTTATGCACGACCATTACGTGCAGGTGTCGTTGGATCACAGCAGCGTTGAGGCAGGAGTAAGTATCGATTATTTTGGAGCCTTTCAATCACCCTGTATTTCCCTTTCCGCATTGTACTTAAAGTTTTTTATATAGTGGATATGTGATGATGTTGTTTTGTGACTTGGTTATGCTTGTGGTTATGCTCTATTAAAAAAAAAAAGAATTTCATACTGAAAATCCTCCTTTTAGGATCCCAAGATCAGAATATGGCATATGAGTGTTAAGATCCGAGAATGGGACACTACGGAGGCTGTCGGCGCCGGATTCGGCAATCAGAAATTTTGTGAGCCCATTTTCCTAGTTTAGGGCATGACAGCCCAACTTATAGCCCCCTCACTAGAGCGGATAAGGCCACGTTCCCTTCCAACTGACCACGACACAATGAGAGACCCCGCCTATTGGTATTCGGTATTTAGGCATTCATGTATCTACTCGGTCTAGACGTTGGAGTCTCCTCCGGTACCAGAAGATTCTGGGACTCTCACCCAAGGACATCCTATGTGCCCACAGTGCTAGAACCAAATATTTTTGATATCCCATCTGGCCATCCACAATGAACCTGTGGAGGCCACAACCCTGATATCGTTAGGGCGCCAAGTGATCATGTCACACAAATGCGAGATGCGTGAGTCATACCATCCAGTTATGCATTAAACCTGTGCGTACTATGCAATCATGTGGGGTAACTCTGTCTCTTAAGGAGTCTCCTAAGTAACTCAGCCCAATGGCAATGCTATGATCAACCATTCCTCACAACAGACATACAAATGATGCGTATGAACATGTATCATGATATAGTATAAGCATGATCTCAGTGTGTCCTACTATACTAAGTATACTAGCATGATTATCATGTATAACAGGCGACGACCGATCTTAGCCGGTATGTCACTCACGACAGTAGGGGATGAACGATACGCCCTATTAGACATGTAGAAGTCTATATGGAATGGTCCACGATAAACTATCTTAACCTATTCAAGGTACTAACATATCATATATCCTAAGGCGGGGTCCACAGAGGAACGGTGGATCTAACACATACATCGAGATAGGCTCTACATAGTGGATATACTAAATCAGGTCCCACATATTCTTCCATCTACGGTAAGGGAGGTGATGAAGAGGTACTAATGTCAAAAATAGGCCTCACACTCGTCCTAAGAAGGTAAATGGACAGTGGGGATGATGCATTCATAATACGAGATCCTAACAATCGATTACAAGGTAGAATACATCTCACAGGGTGAGTTCAGTGGGTATACAACAAGTGGGCTTCCTTGTTCCTTTTATGTAATGCCCTGACAATCGGGGGTCTAGCAGGAGCCCAACTCCCGAGTTTCAACCATCACTTATGCAACATAGATAATGATGATTACATATTATCTGTATTAGTGCATTAAACATGAGTGGGATTATACCAAATCAGCAAATCATACTCCAGAAACAGTAAAATTATGCAAGTGGAAGACTGCGATAGATGTATAAAGCATATAAGTGGATTTTAAGTCCCCAGAGTATGAACATGTCACCAAGTCAAATAATTACAGGTATAATACCAAAAGTAACAAAATGATAAAATGTGATATCGTCTATCCATATCCGTGTAGCCCCAATGCACAACTTCAGGTCTAAATAGACCCGCCAAAGAGTTGTATGTAGGAGAACTCTTCCTCGTCATCATAAAAGTCAGGCTCCATCTCGTAAGCCTCGATGTCACCTACAACTACAATAGAGTCTAGTTGGTGTTTTAAAACACTGTTCCAGAGTGGGAGTGAGTGATCAACTTAGTGGTGCTATAAGGCAAAGGTTAACGTGTTATCAATTCAGTCAAGCAGTAATGATAAAGAAGTACAACACTCATATCCTAAGTACTCTTGTTAATGCAGGAATGGTATGTTGTAATGATGCATGCCCTCGCCTGCACTACCTCAGCGACATCATCTCATGATCGTGCATGGAAAACTCCCTAAACGTGCACTTCCTCGCCAAAGCACATGCAATGTGGTGCACGATCATGTTAGCCAATATTTAATTAGGTTTATTCACGCAGCAGATTCGGGAAGTTAAGATACCTCCCTTTATATCATTTACCCATACAATGATCCACCTAGGGTTGTCAATCCTAGTTAATCGCATACAATAGCAGTTCTAGGTCGCCACGGAGAGGCTCGTCACCATCAGCACAGGCCTAGTTTATACTCGAAGTCACTATGGAAAGGCTCATCACCTTAGCGTAGTCTTAGTATATACTCGAGGTCACTACGGAGAGGCTCATCACCTAATCGTAGGCCGACAGCTCGAATACAGTGTCTCATACCACTGTATTTGGCTCACGAGTTTGGGTTGTTCACTGGTCACTATGGGGAAGCTCGTCGCCCCAGTGTAGGCCGACAGCTCAACCACGGTGTCCCATACCATCATGCCCAGCTCATGAGTCTTAGCAGATCAAGGTACCAAGGTTAAACGGGCTTTTCACTGGTCAGTTTGGTACCTTAGATTCAAGTAGTAGCGTCCATACATGGTGAACATACATTGGGCCAATCGGGTTACTTGACAAACTTGACTGGTACGAGCGTACGTTGAATTAATCGACATAGAGTGCGTAAATACTCCGCGTAGCCTAACCACTGTCAATAATCAGCATACGACTCGAATTCCTCAAATGTATCCGTCGTGGCTAAACAGTATGGCCACCGATCGTAAACCATTACAGATTGCCTGGACTACATCATAGCCCCAATCACACTCCAACCAATAGCATTCACATGTGATAATCTAAGACAACATGTGACAACCAAATCTAAACATAAATCTCATTCGAGCATTTCACCCAACACATACTACACATGTCATCATACATAGGCATTTTATCAGTAAATCACATAGTAGTAAGATAGGTTACACAAAGGAAACTGTAACTATATATAAGGGAATTGAGAATCCTATCTCAACACCCTCATTAAGTACATTACATCAAGCATTTTCTCATTTAGGCATTTTATCAAACACTTAGACTACACATATTACATATATATAACAAATTAGTTAAAATACATATTATAACAAATCCTTTCACATAGGTGTTGCCACACGTACAACCATCATGTTACCAAACATCTATCATAACAAGCACAAATCATAATTCCATATTTATTTAGACATTTCAACAAACACATAGAATGCATTTAAAATCAACATAGTTTACATATATGTGAAACATACGGGAAACATCGTATCTAAGCATATAAGATAGCAATCGAGTCAGACATAAATCATTGCTGACATTGAAAGCCTCGAGAACCATAACCTAAACGTTTATAGTCCGCGCCTTTCACCGGTAGATACATAATGAACTCAGTTCAAATGGTATGTCTTTGTCTACGGCACGGCGACAACCTATAGCATGAAATAGGTTAGCTATTCCACCATCTGCCCTATTTAAATCCCTAAAACAGGTTAGGGTTAGAATTTCTTACCTAAAAATGGAATCAGAATCACCAGTATAGCGACACGGAAGCGGTGATTCGACACGTGGAGCGGCAGAGATGAATCCCTACAACAATCTCTCACTCTGTCTCTCTCTCTTCTCCTCTCTCTTCTCTTTTCTTTCTTCTCTCTTCTCTCTCCTAGGGTTGAAATTCGTATGGAATGAGAGAGGGGTGGGTTTAGGTCTTTATATAGGCCCAGAACTGACCTCAATGGCCCCAAGGCCATGGTATACTTAGGTTATAGCCAAAAGTTGGTTGTTTTGGTCCGACGGAGCTCATATAGAGGCCCCTTTTCTGCATACGGTTCAGGGAAAGTTCCCTGACAATAGATCTATGCCAGGTTAAGTTTTTAGTCCGATTGGATTTATGGATCGACCATGGAGGACCAGTTTCAGTTCAACGGTCATCGTCACTCGATCAGGGCCACAAGTACACTGACATGTGTAAGGAGAATTCCCTGATCCGATGGTGTTTTGGGTCAGATTCTGATGGTCTGAAACCTTAAATTTGGCCCACAAGCGAACGGTCCAATTCACTTAAATCTGAGTTCATTTTCTAAAGATATTCACGTTCCTCACACACTTCACTCCGGGTCCAAGTTGTGCATTTCTAAATACTATCTAGACTTGATTTTCGAGATAGTTGTCAAGTCCAGCAAGGCAGTCATAATCATATAGTTTTGTGGTCATCGGACTTTCAACATGCGCTCCAGGTTCGATACGGAGTTTTAATGTGCTCCCGAGGGCAACTGGGTTTAGAGATTGATCCTAGGTTTTTAGGTAATGTAGTGTTAGCGATTTTACTAGTTTTGGGTCTTACAGATCATATAGAAAGTTGTTCAAGCTAATCTAGCGTTTAATTCATTTTAACACTTAATTAATTTTCGTCTAATTTCTAAAGGATTTGGTCCTTAATGATTTCTGCCTGAGGTGGTACTCGGGTCTTTGTACGGATTTTTCCGAGATGTTACAATCTACCCCCCTTAAAGAAAAATTTTATCCTCGAAATTTGTACCTTTTCGTACTCCTCGAGAATCTGAGGGTAGTTCTTGCGAACCTCGGCTTCTATTTCCCAAGTAGCCTCTTCATTAGTGTGGTGTGTCCATAGTACCTTCATAAGTGGGATAACTTTACTACGCAGCACCTGCTCCTTCCTATCTAGGATATGTATCGGTCACAGTATATAAGTAACATCCTCACTCAACTGTACTTGCTCCCATTTGATGATATGGGAAGGGTCAGGAACGTATTTTTTTAACATCGACGCATGAAATATATTGTGAACGCCTACGAGTGGTATGGGCAAGGCAAGACGGTACGTAACCACGCCCACTCGATCCAGTATTTGGAATGGGCCAATGAATCTTGGCGTAAGCTTCCCTTTCTTTCCAAACAGAAGGACTCCCTTCATAAGGGAAACTTTCAGGAACACATGGTCCCCAACCTCGAACTATAGTGGTCGCCGTCTCGTATCGGCGTAGCTCTTCTGTCTGCTCTGTGCTGCAAGAAGTCGATGCCTGTTAATGTCGATATTCTCTGAGGTCACTTGCACTAACTCGGGGCCAATCAAACTCTTCTCGCCAACCTCTGCCCAGCAATGTGGGGGTACCCATACAGTGCCTCATAAGGGGGTCATGCAAATACTCGCCTGGAAGCTGTTGTTATAAGCGAACTCTGCCTAAGGAAGACAATCATCCCAACTGTCATTAAAATCAAGCACACAAGCTCACAACATATCTTCCAACACCTGATTTACCCGTTCCGTCTGCCCGTTAGTTTGTGGGTGGAACACGGTACTGAACTTCAGTTTCACACCTATTGCTTCCTGGATACGAGTCTAGAAGATAGATGTAAATCACGTGTCTCGGTCCCACACGATCTCCATGGGAACTCTATGCAGACGTACTATCTCCTTTATGTACAGTCTGACCAAATCGTCTACTGAATTTAAAACCCTAATAGGGAGAAAATGAGCCGATTTCGTCAACTGGTCCGCAATCACCCATATGGAGTCATATCCCTTCCTCGTCTTCGGTAGCCCTGAGATAAATCCGTAGAGATGAAATCTCATTTCCATTCTGCTATAGGCATGGGCTGAAGCAGTCTAGGAGGTCGGCGATGCTTTGCCTTGACCTACTGGCACGTGAGACAACGTGAGACATAGTCTACTATGTGGGCCTTCATGTTGTCCCACTAGTACGACCTCTTCATGTCTCGATACATCTTCATACTACCAGGATGCATCGTCATCTTCGAATTGTGAGCAGCTTCGAGTACATCCCTTCTCAAGTCATAAAGATTTGGGACGCATAGACGGCCATGATAACGTAAACCCCCATCCGTGCTAACTCTCCATTCAGAGTCTACATCATCACTGGCTCGCTTCCTCAACTCTACTAACCATTCATCCTTGCCCTGAGCCACTATGATTCGGTTATCGATGAGTGGTTGCACACGAATATGTGTGATGCTCTCGAATGGCTCCTCTACCATAAGTTTCTACTCAAAGTCTCGTACAAACTCTACCATATCTCACTCTGTTATCATCAGCGAAGCCGTAAATGCTATTGTCTTCTTGTGGCTCAACGCGTCTGCCACAAGATTGGCCTTGCCAAGATGGTAGGAGACCTCGAACTTGAAATCCTTCAAGTTTTCATCCACCGTCATTGCCTCATATTCAAGTCTCTCTGTGTGAATATGTATCTAAGGTTCTTGTGGTCGCAAAAGAGCTCGAAGTCCTCTCCATAGAGGTAATGTCTCCAAAGCTTCAATGCAAAGATGATGGCTGTTAATTCTAAGTCGTGCGTAGGGTAGTTTTCCTCGTGTTTCCTCAACTGTCGCGAAGCGTAGGCAATCACCCTGTCCTTCTCTATAAGGACACAGCCCAAACCAACAAGAGATGCATCGGTGTATATCGTATACCTGGCCCCTTGCTCTGGCAATACTAGCACAGGGGCAGACATCAACTTGTCCTTCAGTTCCTGAAATGTTACTTCTGCCTTCTCATTCCAGGTAAATTTGAGATCCTTCTGAGTTAGCTGAGACAACGGTCAGGCTATCTTGGAAAAGTCCCTAATGAATCGGCGATAATAGCTAGCAAGTCCCAGAAAGCTCCTCACTTCAGTAACCGAACCGGAATGCTCCCAGTCCTGAACTGCTGCTACCTTAGCAAGGTCCACAGCTATCCCTTCCTTGCACCCCACATGTCTGAGGAGCTTCACTTCTTCCTTCTATAAGTCGCACTTCTTGTACTGCGCAAACAACTGGTTCTTTCTGAGCGTATCAAAGACTATTCACAGGTGTTCCTCGTGCTCCTTCTAACTCTTAGAATATATCAGGATGTCATCTATAAACACGATGATGAATCGGAATAGATACAGCCGAAACACCTGGTTCATCAAGTCCATGAACACAGTCGGTGCGTTTGTGAGTCCAAATGACATCACAAGGAACTCGTAGTGCCCAAAACTGATTCTGAAAGCTATCTTCTGTACGTCCTCATCCCTGACGGGTAACTGGTGATACCTTGACTGTAAGTCAATATTCGAGAAATATTATGCCCCCTTAACTGGTCGAACAAATCATCTATCCTGGGTAAAGGATACTTGTTCTTCACGGTCACTTGGTTCAACCTGCGATAATCAATACACAATTGCAGTGATCCTTCCTTCTTCTTCACAAACAACACAGGTGCTCCCCAAGGGGACACACTCGGTCGTATAAAGCCTGCATCCAACAAATCGTCGATCTATTTCGTCAGTTCCTCCATCTCACATGGAGGCATGTGATACGTGGGTAATGAAATGGGTGTCGCACTAGGCACTAGATCAATGGTAAAATCGATCTCACACTGAGGAGGTAACCTAGGTATTGTCCTGAATACATCCGCGAAATTCTGAACTACTAGCGTGTTCTCCAATGTTGGACCATCAACATGCTCTAACAAGGTAGTGTAGCAACTGATGCGGTAGTACCAACTGACCTGCACTGGGAATGTAAAGGTCGCGCCCTCAGGTCTATGGGTTGTCACCACCCTAGTGTCGCAATCGATCTCTACCTTCATCTCCATGAGCCAATCCATACCGAGAATGTAACATCCAGAATTTTTGTCAACCTAGAATTAGACATTCTTAGGCAATGGGTTGATCCTAACACCTTATTAACTTGTCAGAACTTAATTCCAAAGTCTAAAACCACTTTTGAACCCATTTCCTTCATAAATCCCACCCTTCACCACCTTGTTCTTTCAATTTTTCTAAGTACTTTCACCCTAGACACTATCTTAAACTAGCTAAGTATTATAACTTGGATCACTTTATAAACAAACTACAAAGGCCCAGGTACCATCTCAGACAGAAATTACTCAAGACTAAATCCTTTAGAAATTAGGCGAGAATTAGCCAGTGTTAAACTAGAGTACCTGTGAAATTAGCACCAATCACTTTAAATGCAATCTGTAAGATCCAAAACTTGTACAATCATTAACGCTAGGTTACCCTAAAATCTCGGATCAATCTCATTACCCAATTGCTCTTGGGAGCATGTTGAAACTCCGTATCAGATCTGGACAGCACGTCGGAAGTCCGATTAACACGAAGTTAAGGAATTAGGACCGCCTTGCTGGGCTTGACAATCATCTCAGAAATCAAATCCAAATAGTGTCCCAGCGCTATTCGCTTGAGCTCGGAGTGGGGAGTGTGAGAAATGTGAAAATAATTCTAAATTAAATTCAAAATAAATAAATCTGAGACGTTTCGCTTGTGGGTCAGTATTAAGCAACCAGACCGTCAGAATCAGGCCAAATTACACCCTCGGATCAGGGATATTTTCCCAAACATATCCATGTACTCGGAATCTCCGATCGAGATCCACTGACCATTGAACTAAAACTGGTCCACCATTTGCGATCTGGAATCCTAACTGAGATGAAAACTTAGCCATACCTAGATCCAGTGTTAGTGAGCTCATGTCCAACTGCACACAGAAAAGGGGCCGCCAGAAGTGCTCCATTGAGACGGAACGGACCGTATTTGGACATAACCTAAGTATACTTTGTTCCTGAGTCTAGTTTGGTGAGTTTTGGGCCTATATAGGGACCTTAAACTCTCTCATTTCTAGCCCATACGAATTTGAGAAAACCCTAGGAGAGAAAGAGAGAAAAGAGAGAGAAAGTGTGGGAGATGTGGGAGGATCTCCCTGATGCTCTACCCTGCCGCTATGCAAGCTCAACCACCCCTATCTAATTGCTTTTCTGGCAATGCTGGCTTCGTTTCTAGGTAAGAAACCCTAACCCTAATCTGTTTTGGGGTTTTGATAGTTGTATGTTATGAAATAACTAACCTAAAATATGTTATAGGTTGCCACATTACTGTATACGAAGACTTAGCAAATCCATCAAGTTCTTTACGATCCTACGACAAAAGGTGCGGACTTTAGGTGTATAGGTTATGGTTTTCAACGCTTTCAATGTCAGTTAATGATAGATTCATGATCTGTATGTAATTGCACATGTACAAAGTGCTGTCTGTTTTCCGTTTCGGTTAAATACGAAGAATATGAGATTTTGTGTATTCTAGGTATTTGTAGAAAGTACCATATATGTATAAATTTTAGAAATGTGTTTGCCATGATTATTTGCTATATGAACATATTATGTATGTGTATAACACTTACTTGGCGAGAGGGTTCGCCCTAATACATGTTTTTTGCTAATATACACTATGTATGTTAAATAGTGTATTCTAAGTGTTTGTGAAAATGCTTGTAAGAGTAGTGCTTAGATAATCATGCTTTAGGTGGGTGTTGAGATGGGATTCTCAACTACCTTGGAAACGTATATGATTTCCTCTATGATTGGTTGTTTAATTTAATCGCTTACTATGAAATATATGTGTTTGTATTTCTTATTTTCATTGTGCTTTGTAACATGCTTTATGACATGTTTGTTAACATGCTTGAATTACTTTGTTTATTATGCTTTACTCCACATGCTCTGAATAAGGACTAATTGCGATTGGGACTATGATTATAGTCCAGACAATCGGTACCAGACTTGAGTTCGTGGTTGAGATTCATTTCGCCACGTAGGATGTGTTTGACAAACCCGAGTCATACTTCCGTTGGCGACAGTGGTTAGGCCACGCGAAGTGCTTATGCACTTCATGTCGTTCAGTTGACTGTGTGCTCGAGCTAGTCGAGCTCATCAAGTAACCCGATATGTCTAATATATGTTCACCATGTTTGGACGCCTCTGCTTGAACCTAGGGTACTAAACTTACCAATGAAATCCCGTTAACCTTGGTACCTCGATCCGCTAAGACTCATGAGCCAGGCATGGTGGTATGGGATACCGTGGTCGAGTTGTTGGCCTATGCTGGGGCCACATGCCTCCCTGTAGTGTCTATTGAGTAACCAAACTCGTGAGCGGATTATGGTGGTATGGGACACTATATTCGAGCTGTCGGCCTACATTGATTGGTGACGAGCCCTTTGTAGTGACCTCGAGCATACTCTGAATTTGTGGTGAGGCGACGAGTTTTACCACGGTGTATAAAGTATGAGCTAGGCCTGTATTAATTTAGTGATAAACAGTTAAAAATGTGATGGGGGAGTGGTGTAACGATTGCGTGTAACAGCCCTGACAGCCTTTGCAGTGCCCTAGAACCACACTATCGTATGAGATTATCTAGGTTTGACGACCCTAGAATGGATCATATTTGGGAATGATACAAGGGAGGCACCTTAGTTTCCCAATACTGTTGTTTGAAATGGACTAATAACAACTCGGTAATCATGCTCATCATCGCATTGCATGTGCCTAAAAGATGTGGAGCACTGAGGAATGAAAGCATGCCGCGGACGTAAGATGGTGTCGCATGAAGGAGTATGTTGGCGAGGGCATGCATCATGACTGCATTCTATACTTGCATTAATAAGAGTATTTAGAGTTGTTTGATTGTACTGCTTTATCATTATTGCTTGACTGAATTGATAACATGTTAACCTATGCTTTATTGTTCCACTGAGTTGATCACTCACTCCCACGTTATGGGACGGTGTTGTATACACCAACCAGACTTGTTTGAGTTTCAGATGATGGCGATTCTTGTGAGGCGGAGCCGGACCTTTGCAATGACAATGATGCTTGCTTGTATTTGTGTATTCTGGCGGCTTCATGTGAGCCGTGCCTTGATCGACGGGGTTACAGAGATGTTGACTCGAGAACCTTGCACATTTGGTATATTTTAGAATTGTACTTGTAATTATTTAACCTGGTAACGTTATCACACTCTGGAGACTCACCACAGTTTATATATTTTATTTATCTATCACAGTCTTCCGCTTGCTATCTCACTTATCTCTGGAGTATGATATGCTGTTTTGGCTTAATCTCACTCATGTTCACTACACTAATACAGACAACATTCAATCATCAGTCATTTTGTTGCATAAGTGATGCGTTGGAACTCGGGAGTTGAGTTTATGCTCGACCCCCGATTTTCAGGGCGTTACAGAGAATGACGTTATAGTGACATAATGGAGGGACCATCAGGTCAACAAGCATTATTCTGCTCCCTAGGTCTATCGAACAACTCTTACACATCTTAGTAAAATCTGAGAGAAAGTCCCTATAGCGGTAAGGAGTCTCATCCCAACCATAAGACTAGTTTCCAACCCTAGTCACTTGACTGCAGCGCATGATACTATAGAGATAGTGGACCCGGTGTCCACCAACAAGAAGACTGGTGTACCTTGAACATGCATGGTGACTTCGTAAGCCATCGGTGTTGTAACTACTATCTCGGATGCCTCAGCTACAAGTGAGTGCACCCGAGCCTGTTGAGAATAGTTCGGCTGTGGCGCCATAGGCCGTGGCCTAAAACGAGGCACAGGCGGACTAAAGATGGATGTGCTGCTGCTGACCATATAAGTGGGGCTGAAATATCTTGTGAAAGCTAGCGGTTGGTCCTCTGAGGTGGCGAGAAGCCGTTATCCCTCATCCTGGTGAAACAATATGTATCCCTGTCACCTGACCTCTTACAGTATGTGCACCACAAGTTTGTTCGTTCCGGCTCAGCTGGTGGTGCTGCAAGCTTAGGAGGCGAATCCGCACGCGGCCTCTTATTGAGGAACGGTCGGATCGACAGATTTGGTCGAGGCTTCTGACCCATGTGTGCATGCGTGCGGGATAGTCTATCCCCATCCTGCTCTGCCCTTAGGGACATGCTCACTAACTCAGCATAGTGAGGTATGCTAGCGCAGCACATCTTCGAGCGTATCTCGGGTAGCAACCCCTTAGAAAACGTCGCATCCTCATCGGGTCATCAGCTAAGATCAACGGAGCATACCTAGCCAGCTCCGTGAATCTGTTCTCGTACTTTGCCACTTTCATCCCTCCCTGAAGGAGGCGAATAAACTTTCCCTCCTTCTCATGGCTGTACGTGAGAGGGAAGTACTTCTCGTGAAAGCGCGTCTCAAAGGCCTCCCACGTCCACACATGACCAACAGTAATAGTTCGGAGGATGCTATCCCACCAGATACTGACCTCCTTCTCGAATATGTAGGTGACCAACTCCACCTGTTCTACCTCTGTACAGTGCAGCGACTTCAGCATTTTAGAGATGCGGTTTAGCCAGTACTCAGCTTCCTTAGGTCTGTAAGTACCCGCAAAGGTAGGAGGTCGAAAGCACTGGAATCGCTCAAACAGGCCGCTAACACCCACATTCCCAGTAGGGTGCACGGGTGGTGCATGTGGAACCGCACCCATACTTTGGGCAAAGACCCCTGCGATAGTGGCCAAAAACTGTTGTTACTGCTGCATCAAGAGCATCATTTGCTTCAACCTATCAAAGGGAGGAGTAGCCTAAGGCATATAAGGCGTCGAGGTAGACGCACGGTTCTGCTCAGGAACCGGTGGTGCCACAGGTGGTACAACAGGTGCCGGCCCATTAGTGGGGCCAATGGCCGGCTGAGAATCCAGCATAGTCTCGTGGGTTGGGCCCGAACTGAGGTCCATATGGCTATCACTGAGGGGAGGTGCCCCGTCAATCAAGTCGCCAAGTGTGAGACGTGTCGTACTCTGCGTGCTCTTAGGTGGCATTCCCTATATACAACATAGGGCGCAACCCGTGAGATTTAGCATAAGATCATACACGCATTCATACATCATTCGCATTTCGAATCCAAAGAAGCTTCATGCATTTCATTTACCAAAATTGTCACAATACATGGGATGCAGCATTACATGGATCATGACAAAAAATGCATGTGAGCTAATCTAAGCAAGGTTCAAACACACTAAAACCTACAAACTACTCTACCACATTACTAAGCCTATCAAGGTTATACATAGAAACGATAAAATAAGCAACAAAACAAACCAAAAGACAACTACATGTATGACTAGTCGTCAGAATCTTGCAATGGTGGAGGTGCACCCTTATCCTATAGACAACACAGGATAGACCTCAAGGCGCGTGATACTTTACTGAATTTCTGCTTCATGAAGGCTTCATTCTCTTCAAGCTTAGCCCAGGTCGCTGTAACCTCCTGTCGCAGGGCAACCTGGCCCTCCTCAAGTTGAGCCAAGCAGGCTTCGATAGCAGCCCGATCACTATCGCGCCCTTGTGCAGCGGGAGGAGAGCCCTCCTCAGTACCTTGGGCCTCCTCTTCATCACTGCCTTCCTCTTCGCTGCCTTCCTCACCACTCCCTTCTGCTGACTCATCATCTTCCTCTATCTCATTACTTTCTTCCTCATCGCTTTCTGTCTCATCCCCACATTCATCAAGTCGGGCTTGACGTTGTCGAGGGTCAATCTTCATATTGTTGAGCGTAGTCTCATTAATGAAGTAGATCGGTGCAATGTCATTCATGTTAAGTCTGTAGGCGAACTCTCAAGCAATCTTGCATACAAGTCGGCCAAATGGAAGTGAGACATCATTCCTAATAGAGCGCACAGTCTGGACTATTTGTAGCAGAGCGAACATAGGCAGACACAGCTTCTCCCCCTGCCCAACTCTATACAAGAAATCCACCATCAAGCGAGTGCACTAGGTACGGTTGCCCCACCTAGGATACACGTTATAAGTGAATATGTGGTGAAGCAGGCAGAAATTGTCTGTTAACTCCGTTGAGGGGAGACATCTGCCTCGCTTCCAGTGAGCTATCGGCCGCAAAGGTAAAACGTGTGGGGATCTCTTTCTCGCGCTTTCTTGAGATTCTCCTCACTAGCGTGTACCTCACCACGTAGGATTCCCATAATCCGGGCCACCAAATCTACATCGATTGTTGTTTCCTGCTTTCCCACGGGAATCTTGAACTGTAGAGGCTCCAGCAATGGGTCCCGTATACGCACGTAGAAGGCTCGAACAGTATTCTCACATGCGTGAGACTTGCCCTTGAATAGGGGGCCCTACCCGGTTTCCGTCACGTGGTCCATCATTGGATACAGCCCAAATAGCGTTTCGTCTACATGAGCTTCAAGCACAACCCTACGGCCACTAAACCGACCGTATTTGATGCCTGCCGATAGAACTCTTTCGAGTGGAATTGGGAGATCAAGATCCTGCTTCAACCTTCGCTCTTGGATGGCGCTCGCCTTCTTCCTTGGACGGGTAGGGTGGCTAGGCCCGGCTTCATTCGTAAGAGCTCTCTTCTTTCTCATGAGGGAAAGAAGTGTGGACATGGAGAAAATCACCGCCACGAGTACGAAAAGAGCCATTGGAGCGAAATAAGATGGGAGGATTAAAGGAGCTGTTGAACTTTAAGATTTTTGAGACACAAAGGAGGGATTATGCACTCAAATTAGAGGGATTAAGAGAAATAGGTGTTTGTAGAAGATGGGTTTGAGAGTGTGGTGTAGGTGGTGTAAGAAAAAGGAAAAAGATGAGATTGGAGGGGTGATTTGAGAGGGGAAAATGGAACTTTTTGAGATATAGGAAAGCTTGGAGGTGTGTAAGGGAGGAAAAGGGAAAGAAATAGGGGTCCTACACATGTTTCATAGGCCCCACAATCTTCCACAACAGCCGGCCCGACAGGCCCGGACGAGCTAGACCAGGGTGCGCCCTAGTCCTCTGGACTGGGCGAGGTGCCCCCCCCCCAGAGGTGTCAAACGTGTACGAGGGACCCCCTGGGTCCCCTCGGATTGTCGGGTTTGGGCCCCCTTGATCGTTTAAGTCGTTTCGGGTCCCCTCTTCGCGCATATTCGCGCTTTTGGGTTGTTTAAGTGTGGAATATGTCAAATTATCATCTAAACTCGTCGATTGACGAACTAGGAAGAAGCTGGGATCACTTCACAAGATCACAGATGCGTACGGGTCAGCTTTCAACGGTCCATTTCACCGATCAGCTAAACCGGGAATCCTACGATTGTTTCTATGTTTCATCGCTCCCTCCTAAGTCAAAGTACGTCAGTGTGCGTCATGTTTCCATAACCCAGGTCCAGTTTAATCCAAATCATGCTCTGATACTAACTTGTAACACCCTGAAAATCGGGGGTCGAGCAGGAGCCCAACTCCCGAGTTCCAACACATCACTTATGCAACATAGATAATGATGATTACATGTTATCTGTATTAGTGCATTAAACATGAGTGAGATTATACCAAATCAGCATATCATACTCCAGAGACAGTTAAATTACGCAAGTGGAAGACAGTGATAGATGTATAAAGCATATAAGTGGATTTTGAGTCCCTAGAGTATGAACATATCACCAGGTCAAATAATTACATGTATAATACCCAAAGTAACAAAATGATAAAATGTGATATCGTCTATCTATATCCCTGTAGCCCCGATGCGCTACTCCAGGTCTACATAGACTCGCCAGAGAGTTGCATGTAGGAGAACTCCTCGTCATCATAAAAGTCAAGATCCATCTCGTAAGTCTCGACGTCACCTGCAACTACAATAGAGTCTAGTTGGTGTTTTATAACACCGTCCTAGAGTGGGAGTGAGTGATCAACTTAGTGGTGCTATAAGGCAAAGGTTAATGTATTATCAATTCAGTCAAGCAGTAATGATAAAGCAGTACAATACTCATATCCTAAGTATTCTTGTTAATGCAGGAATGGTATATTGTAATGATGCATGCCCTCACCTGCACTCCCTCAGCAATATCATCTCACGACTGCGTATGGCAAACTCCCTAAACGTGCACTTCCTTGCCAAAGCACATGCAATGTGGTACATGATCATGTTAGCCAATATTTAATTAGGTTTATTCACGCAGCAGATTCAGGAAGCTAACGTACCAACCTTTATATCATTTACCCAAACAATAATCCATCTAGGATTGTCAATCCTAGTTAATCCATACGATAGCAGTTCTAGGTCGTCACAAAGAGGCTCGTCACCATCAGCGCAGGCCTAGTTTATACTCGAAGTCACTATAGAAAGACTCGTCACCTTAGCGTAGTCCTATTGTATACTCGAGGTCACTATGGAGAGGCTCGTCACCTAATCGTAGGCAACAACTTGAATACAGTGTCTCATACCACCGTATTTGGCTCACGAGCTTGGGTTACTCACTGGTCACTACGGGGAGGCTTGTTGCCCCAGCGTAGGCCGACAGCTAGACCACGATGTCTCATACCACCATGCTCGGCTCATGAGTCTTAGCAGATCAAGGTACCAAGGTTAAACGAGCTTTTCACTGGTGAGTTTGGTACCTTAAATTCAAGCAGTAGCGTCCATACATGGTGAACATACCTTGAGCTAATTGGGTTACTTAACAAGTTTGACTAGTACTAGCGTACATTAAATTAATCGACATGGAGCACGTAAGCACTCCATGTGACCTAACCACTGTTGACAATCAGCATACGACTCGGATTCCTCGAACGTATCCATCGTGGCTAAACAGTATGGCCACCGATCGTAAACCATTACCAATTGCTTGGACTATATCGTAGCCCTAATCACACTCCAACCAATAACATTCACATATGATAATTTAAGACAGCATGTGACAACAAAATCTATAAAATATATCTCATTCGAGCATTTCACCCAACACATATTACACATGTCATCATACATAGGCATTTCATTAGTAAATCACATAGTAGTAAGATAGGTTACACAAAGGAAACTGTAACTATATATAAGGGAATTGAGAATCCTATCTCAACACCCTCATTAAGTACATTACATCAAGCATTTTCTCATTCGTGCATTTTATCAAACACTTAGACTACACATATTACATACATATAACAAATTAGTTAAAACACATTATAGCAAATCCTTCCATATAGGTGTTGCCACACGTACAACCATCATGTGTTCCCAAACATCCATCATAACAAGCACAAATCATAATTCCATATTCATTTAGACATTTCAACAAACACATAGAATCCATTTAAAATCAACATAGTTTACATATATGTGAAACATACGGGAAACATCGTATCTAAGCATATGAGATAGCAATCAAGTCAGACATAAATCATTGCTGACATTGAAAGCCTTGAAAACCATAACCTAAACATTTATAGTCCGCACCTTTCACCGGTAGACACGTAACGAACTCAGTTCGAATGCTATGTTTTTGTCTACGTCACGACGACAACCTATAGCATGAAATAGGTTAGCTATTCCACCATCTGCCCTATTTGAATCCCTAAAACAGGTTAGGGTTAGGATTTTTTACCTAAAAATGGAATCGGAATTGCCGGTATAGCGACACGGAAGCGGTGATTCGGCATGTGGAGCGGCAGGGATAAATCCCTACAATAATCTCTCACTCTCTCTCTCTTCTCCTCTCTCCTCTTCTCTTTCTTCTCTCTTCTCTCTCCTAGGGTTGAAATTCGTATGGAATGAGAGAGGGGTGGGTTTAGGTCTTTATATAAGCTCAGAACTGACCTCAATGGCCCCGAGGCCATGGTATACTTAGGTTATAGCCAAAAGTTGGCTGTTTCGGGCCAATGGAGCTCATCCGGATGCCCCTTTTTTACGTACAGTCTAGGGAAAGTTTCATGATAATGGATCTATGCCAAATTAAGTTTTCAGTCTGATTGGCTTTATGGATCGACCGTGGAGGACTAGTTTCAGTTCAACGGTCATCGTCACTTGATTAGGGCCACAAGTACACTGACATGTGTAGGTAAATTTCTCTGATCCAAGCGTGTATTTGGGTCAGATTTTGATGGTCTGAAACCTTAAATTTGGCCTGCAAGTGAACGACTCAATTCACTTAAATCTGAGTTCATTTTCTAAAGATATTTGCGTTCCTCACACACTTTGCTCCGGGTCCAAGTTGTACGTTTCTGGATACTATCTGAACTTGATTTCCGAGATGGTTGTCAAGTCCAGCAAGGCGGTCATAATTGTATAGTTTCGTGGTCATCGGACTTTCGACGTGCGGTTCAGGTCTGATATGAAGTTTCAATGTGCTCCCGAGGGCAATTGGGTTTAGACATTAATCCTAGGTTTTTAGGTAATGTAGCGTAAGCGATTCTACTAGTTTTGGGTCTTACAGATCGTATAGAAAGCTGTTCAAGCTAATCTAGTGTTTAATTCAGTTTAACACTTAATTAATTTTTGTCTAATTTCTAAAGGATATGGTCCTTAGTGATTTCTGCCTGAGGTGGTACTCGGATCTTTGTACGGATTTTTCCGAGACGTTACACTTTATCATGAACAATTGAGCTTTCCTATGAGGGCATGATACGAATACAAGGCGGACCTTGGTAGGATCCACACATCCAGAATTGTGTAACCCTACAAACGGTCCTGCTTGTCATCTAAGTGGGGCCTCAAGTTGGGTTACTAAGCTTGGACAAACACATGCATCTAGGTGGGCCACATTTCCTATGGAAGGCTCGGTACGAACACAAGATGGGCTCCAAGGCTTAGGTGGTCCTACAGGGTATGGTGGAAAGCATCAATATCAAATGAGGACCTAATGGTTTGGGATAGCCCAACAAGGGAAGGATGGGTGTCACTAGCATCAATGGGGCCCAGTGATTGGGATAGCCCAATAAGGGAAGATGGGTTGAAAATTGGGTATCACAGTGGGCCCTACAAGGTATGGTTTTCAACGGTGGATGTTTAACCACCACTATTCTTATGATGTGGTCCACTTGGGATTTAGACCTGACTCTCAATGGGCTCCACGGCCCTATGAGATCTGGAAGAATGGATGAACAACGTATAAATAACACATACATTATGGTGGGACTCTACTCAATGTTGGGGTAAAAGAGAGGATGTGGAGATGGGCTTCATGGTGGGCCCTAGGATGGTTCCCAACAATGGACATTTAACCACCGTTGTTCCCAAGGTGTGGCCCATTTGGAAATCGGAATCGTAACGGGGTCCTCGGCCCTCTAAATATCTAGGAGATGGATAGACAGTGTGGGCCCATCACTCATACAAGGTGGGCCCACATAAGTCGGTGGGGTTTGTGGCCTAAAATGGGTAGACGACGTATGTATAACACATACATCACGGTGGGTCTCATACAATCACAACGGGACTCATATAATCACAACGGGCCTTATACGATCATAATGGGCCACATACAATCTTAATGGGTCGTATCTCATGGGCCTAATACACATCACATGGGCTGCATCACATGGGCCTGATATACATCACAATGGGCCTCACTCATGGGCCACATGTACATCACAATGGGCCGCATCTCATGAGCCTCTTACATCACAATGAGCCGCATCACATGGGCCTCTTACATCACAATGGGCCGCATCACATGGGCCTGATATACATCAAGTGGGCCTTATCGCATAGGCCACATATACATCACATCGAGCCTCACACAGCCATAAAATACATCATATTGGGTCTCAACAAATGGGCCAATATACATTGGGCCTCATCAAATGGGCCTTAAATGCATCATATTAGGCCTCGCCAAATAGGCCACAAATACATCACCTGGGCCTCATCAAATAGGCCTCATATACATCATGTGGGCCACATCCACGGGCCGCACCATCTACACCATTCATCTATTTTTAGAGATCATTTTAGAGTATTTCCCAAAAAAAAAAAATGAATCATATCGGAAGATCATCTGGACCATGCCACAAATAACAGTGGAGATAATGACTTTCACCATTTAAAATTCCCAAGGCCCACCACAACATTTATTTTCCATCCAATTTGTTCATAAGGTCACCAAGGCCTGAATTAAAAGGGAAAAACAATTTCATATGGATCCAGACCTTCTGTGATCCCAAACGGTTTCATTGGTGGACGTTCATTCTCCATTGATTTTTGCAGTGTGGTCCACCTGATAGATGGCTGGATATAACATATACATCACGGCGTGGCCCACCGTCCAGCCATCTGGACGGTGTGGGCTACATCATATACATCATGGCGTGGCCCACGGAACTTGATGACGTTACTACAACAGCTAGTTGTTGCTCGTCCAACAGATGGACGGTTTGGATGTAACACATCCCTTAGGTGGGTCACACCGTCCTCAACTGGACGGTGTGAATAAAATCGATACATTAAGCAGGCCCACCATCCAGCTCTGGATGGTGGGGATATTGCACATACGTCATACGTGGGACCCACAGATCTTGCTGACGTCAGCAGCAGTGGAACCCACCGTCCCTATAGAAATAGATGGATGACATAAATAAAACACATACATTATGGTGGGGTCCACCCTAAAATGGACGGTGTTGACGAAACATTGCATCACCATGTAGCCCACCGTCCAGCAATTTGGACGGTGGAGATAAAGCACATATATCATGGTGTGGTCCACGGTCTAGACCAATGGATGGAAGGTGTGTACGAAATCCACACATCAGGTGGTCCCACCGTCCTGACAGTGGACAGTGTGGATGAAACACATACACCGTGTGGACCCCAGAACTTATTGATATCTTACAGCAGCTATATGGCTGGGTGTCAGCATACACTAGCCAATCAACTTCCTATCAAGTAGATCCCACATGGGGCCCACCATAGCATATATATATATATATAATATTATATATTATTATTTTTTTATTATTTTTTTTATACAACCAACATCCAGCCCACCGTCGAGCAAGCTGGACGATGCTGGATAGCACACATGCATCATGGTGGTCCCATGTGGGTGGGCCACATGTGCTGGACTAAGCCGATATTTGTTTTTCCTCGTCCAGGCCCCACCATCTGGACAGTCTGGATGAGGCACGTCCATCAGGTGGGGTCCAAACAGGTGGACGAAGTAGATAAAATGCATAAATCATGGTGGGTCCATGTGGTGGCCCACCAAGGTTTGGATCAGACTGATATTTGTGTTTTTACCTCATTAAGGGCCTGGAAGTGGGCAGCAAGTGGGCTCCATTGCTGGACGTCCAGAAAAATCTGGACAATCCAGATTTGATCACATTGGGTGGGCCACACACACATATATATCATCATCATTAAAAAAGGGAGAGAGAGGAAGAAAGAGAGAGAACGGTGAGTTGGAGGGACCTCGCCACTATGGGCCCTTCTTTCCATGCATTACAAAACATATATCAAGTGGGTCTCATTACATGTGGGCCCACCAATCAAAATCAACAGTGGAGATCCCTTCTCCACCAAAATGCAAGGTCTAAATGACCCTTTTCATACAAGGAAATAAATATCATGATGGGTTCCATGGAGAATGGCCCCATCATGGGATGGATATATGAATCATGGTGGGCCATCGGCCACACCTAGGGTCCAAAGTGAGATCCATACCATCAATCAGTAGGCCCCACTTGGCCCATCATCAAAATCTAAAATCTAAGCCTATGAAATGCCCACCGTTGGATCTTCTTGGTCCGATGGAATGCCAAACTCCTTGGCTCTTTCTTTGATGGAAGATGATGAAGTATGGATAGCTAGGATGGGAGATTGGGTGGAGGGAGTAGGTCTTACTTAGCTTATTTTCTCTCCTTAGTTGCTTGGAAATGGTGGAGAATGGAGTGAAATAAGAGAGGAGTGGGGTTGTGTAAGAAGGATGAGATGAGAGGGATGGGTAGTGTAAGAGATGGATGGGTGCGTGTAAGAGAGAGTTGACTTATGGGGGGTGAGGTGGCGTGGGGTATGAGTTGCTGGTCTTTATTGATAAGAAAGGGATGTGAGCGGCATGAGTTGTGTACTCGACTAGTACTTGATTGATTGATGTGATGGGTTATAGAGATTTTCTCGAAATTCGCAATGCGCGGCGTTTCTTCGAAATATATGTGAGCCTACATCTCTTGGCCTGAGTATCGTATCGGTGCGCAAGATGCGGCGTTGGAACCGCGGCGATGGTGCAGTCGCAATGGTACAAGTTTCGAGTCGAAGAGCCGACTCAGAATCACAGGATGCGACTTAGGGTCGCGCGCAAATGTCGATTACAGGTCGTGAGTTGTTGGAATTCAACAGGGAGGATCGCGGGAGTCTAGGGTTACAGGTCGTGGGTTGCTGGAATTTGACAGGGAGGATCGCGGGAACTTAGGGAACAATATGTACATTGGGTGAGAGATTCTGCGTACATTTCACTATTGGAGATGCTCCTATTTACGGTGAGGAGAGGCGGTGGCATAGGAGGGACATCCCTATTTAGCATGGATGTGTTGTAGTAGGATTCAAATCCTACTTAAGTTGTGAGGGTTTCCCTAAATTCTTGGCTCTAATCTCGGGTAGATTCGGATTGTGGTCGAATTCCTAGATCTTCGACTGTGGTTTCGAATAAACATGGTTAGGATTAGGTAGGAATTGACGGAAGGTGGATTGTGTCGACCTTGAGCTGTGCTGATCTGGAACTGTGGCGTTCTATCCCCTTTAGCGAGCAGTTAAGCTTCTTTCGGTGCTGGGTAGACCAGCGAAACTTCGGACTTGCAGATGAGATACGGAGTTTAACCTTGTCTCTTGCTCAATCTGGGAATCAGTGGATCTTCCGACTTGCTGACGAGATACTGAGCTTGACCTCATATCTTTTTCAGTATGGGGTCAAAGGTTGGATAATTAGTTGTGTCCATTGTCGTCCAATCTCGCAAGATATGCAGGGTCCCGACCTGACTTTTTCTCATTAGTCGGTCCATTTTTCCCATAACAAAACCAACACATGAGATTTTACTACATGACAATTTCAAATCTCAACCATTCAAGCCTTTTTAACCTCAAGCTTTGTAGGAATTACTAGAAAACTAGGATTGAGGGCTATAAATACCCATATTCCCTTCACGTTTCATAAATTCATAATCAAGCATCCATCCCACCAAGGAGAGAGAGTGAGGAAGAGAGTCTAGCCTAGGTCCAACCCTAACACTAGCCTTTTGAGCCTGACCCAATTTTAATCCAAGCCACTCAATATGATTCTTGCGACATTACCGTTCACCCAACCATTTTTAATCAAACTTCATCTACCCATAACGTTTGTATAATGCAACATTTATCTACTCATTCAACACACTTTACACCTAATTGGCTTGGAAGCATGCTTTGAGGCTTGTTGATTTCATTGGATCTTGCTCAACAGAAAACATGTCAAGTACTTTACATTTTGTCACAAGCATCACACATATTCATATAAGATAATTGAATCCTAACATTCGAGAACAGTTAAAATTTAATAAAGTAGAGACTGCACATCTATATGAGCAGATCAGATGCCTAATATCTTTCCTCTTTGTAATTGTGGTCCCTTAGTCAGAATATTTAATTGTAGAACCAAATAATCATCCTATGGCAAGAAAACTTTAGATCTCTACTCTAATAATTTTGTAGTGTAGACTATTGTAAAGATGAAAAATTAGTTTTGCAACTAATATGGTCAAAGTTTAACCAATCAATCACCACGCAAAGTTCTTGGAAAAGACAACTTAGTGGAAAAATGACCTCAAGTCCATTCCAACGGACATCCCTTCGTCGTAATAATCATGCTTTAAAATGAGGTGTCAAAATGGTTGGAGAGCGTAGATGTTGGTGCGCCCCCGCAGGCAGGATCCCACCGTCCTCTGATGAGTCCTAAAATGAGCTGGCAAAATGAACGGACGGCGTGGATAAAACACATAAATCATGGTGGGTCGACGGAGCTTTTCAAACACCGATCAACGTCGACGTCGGTACGGGAGGGTCACCCAAATTTCAGAAACATACCAGTATGGAGTGGACACTTGGATTGACATGACGAGTATCTCTTCTCTCTTCTCCAAATCTTCTCCCGGAGCCCTCAGAAATCTTCTCATTCCCCCAAAACTCGTTCTTCATACAAACCCTAAACCTTCTCTCAAAACCTTAAAAACCTCGCCTGTCTTATCTCGGATGTCAGAACCCCGCCGCACTGTCGGATCCACTGGGCCCGCGCCCGTCGCATCATCCAACGGCGGAGATGCGGGCCGCCGGATTGGGCGCTTCGTGTTGTCTCCGTCAAGCTTTCTCCTGATCCAGAAGGGTGATATCACCAAATGGTCCGTTGATGGTGTGTCCGACGCCATCGTAAGTTTCCTAACTTCGTTCTCATTCTCTCCTTTTCATTTCAGCTCTGAGTTTTTATCCGGCTTTCTGAATCCGATGCAAAATCTGTTATTCGAGGAGAATACGAGGGGCGGAACTTTTCCTCTTTGTGTGGATGGCTCATAGCTTGAAAATCATGCTGATCGAGCAATCGTAACCATCTTACAATGGACGGTTAACAGTAAAACGATGCGTGGTCCAAATTCAATGGTTAGAACCAGATGATTACTATGATCTCCTCAGTGTGTTTTTTGGGTTATGCTCCATCCACAATAGGGTCATCGATTTGGATGATCTAGATTGCTATACAACTATTCACTGTGTACGGTGGATGAGTTACCACTATGTTTAAAATGGTGGTGGACTGAAATACGATTCTTAGAGTTATTTGATGGGGTTTTTTCTTTAGGCTAAGCTTCTTGTAAAACCTTGAAACTACTCAAAATTCAATCTTAAAACAATTACCAAAAATCCATCGTCCTGCCAAAACAAAAATTACCTACACCTCCCGTCAATTCATTAAATAGAGAACTTCTAAAGCGATATTGGAATATGTGCTATAATATGTGCCATGTCGGAGTTGAGGCTTACCTGAATTTTCCTTTTCCCTAAAGCTAGATTGTGTAGTAATTAGGTGGACGGTGGACCATATGTGTAGGTTGTATATAGGGTGTTGTTATTTTTTTTAAAAGGATAATTGATTTAATTTTATTTATGAGCTGCTATGACAAAATTCATTGCGGAAAGAAATACAACCCCAACATTACAGCCTGAACAAAGACATAAATTTACAAGCATACTTTACCTTGGATACTCAATCTAACACATTACACATCTCTTTTGGACTTCCAAACTAACTCTTCCCACTTTCCTTGTTTGTTGAGGAAGCATTGCCTATTATGTTCTTCCCATATTATTGTGATAAGTGTTTTGGTTGTCGGTTAGAAAATGATATTAGAAAATGATATTATTGTTGATAATTTCGATTTTTTCATTTTCCAAGATAAAATGTCGTCACGTGTGGCATTTCAATTTATTTTAAAGATTTATGAGAGAGTGATTTTCGGTACTTGTACAAGAGGATTGGTTCATCGAAAAACGATTTGGTGGGTCAAATTCACTAATGTTGTATCTCTTTCAAATGTTGTTGAAAATTCGACGATTTTTTCATTTTCCAAGATAAAATGGGTTTTCGGCGACAGACGAATTTTCTTGACAACATAAATACGTAAAAAATAAAAAATGGAAAAAAAATCATTTCAATTTATTTTAAAGATTTATGAGAGAGTGATTTTCGGTACTTGTACAAGAGGATTGGTTCATCTGAAACAGAATTTGGTGGGTCAATAGTAGATTGATTGACAGCTGTAGGCCGGTCTTCCATAGTTACGGAAAAGCCTCCAACTTTCTCTTTGGTTAATGCTTGGATTCCTGCATACTTCTTTTGAAAAAATCGGCTAGCTGCGCCGGCAACGTCTTTGTCTACGGCCCGGCCTTATTCTCAGATCTTCGCACACTGCCCTCGACTTCCCAATACGTTTTACTCATCGGCCTTTTTTTTTTTTTTACCTTTGATTATATGACAGGTTTTAGAAGGAGGAGGGATTTTGGCAAATCTTTTGGGAAATTTGGTGGATTTTAAATAGGATCTGGGGGTTTTCAAATCTAGGGTTTTGGAACTCTTTCCTCAAATATTGTCGGTGGCCTTTTTTTTTATGAGAGGATGCCAATATTCTTGTGACGGCAAGTCATGGCTAGGGAGTGGTTTACCTTTAGGGCCTGTTTGGACGGGCGGATTCGAGCGTATTAAGATGGATTCGGCGGGATTGGATTGTCAAATCCACTACCGTCCGTATGCTAGGCTGTTTGGGCAGCGAGGTATTGCGCTGCATTGCGAAGATCGTTGGATTTAGACGGATCAGATGAGGGATTCCCAAATCCCGCGCTGGATATTCTCGCTGCTGCCAATCCCGTTCACCATAATCTACATATTTTGTAAACCCGTTCTCATACTTCTCGGAGAGTCTTCGAAAATCGCTTGCCTGTCGAAAGTCATGACTCATGGACATTGCTGAAATTCTCTTGTCTTTGTCTACGGCCTTATTCCATGAGATCTTCGCATACGCCTTATGAGAACGCTTCTTGATTCTCCATCCATACCTTTCCCTCACTCCCTTTTCTTTTCGTTGTCTCATGTGCATTGCATGCAACTTCCCAATACGAAGTTTTCTACAGCGCTCTTGGATTGATTTCTGGTAGATTTCCCGAGTTAAAGTTTGAATTATTAATCCATAGAAGTTGTAAACATTGATTGAGCGAGCATCGTTGCTCCCGGCGCTTACATATTGGCCGGCACACTCGTTCCTGAGTTGGATCGCGATCTACAAGATTGGCCTTGGGTTGCTTGGAGCGTCGCTCGTGCTGAGCCTTTCTTGGTGGATCGTCGTCGGCGCTCAGTTCGTTTATATCGTGAAGAGTGAGCGGTGCAAGTTCACGTGGGCTGGTTTTTCGTTGCAGGCCTTCTTCGGGTTGCTGGACTTCTTCAAGCTTTCTTTGGCATCAGCGGTGGCTAGAAAAGTATGCGCGCACAGAGATATTCCTGTGACCCTATTATCGGAAGCTATGTGAGGTCTATAGAGATTCCGTTGCCATCCGTTGCAATATCATGGGGATTGCATGCAATCCCATGCCCGTCCAAAAACTCGGGACATGACCAAACTCAAATCAATCAATCCTCGTGGCCGCCTCCCTTCCCAAACTGACTTCTCCTCGGTCTTTGATTTGTAAATACAATCGGATTGAAGACAATCCACTGACGATGCATTAATTGCATTGTTATCTGTGCAATCCAATCGGATCCCATCCAATACCATTCAATCTGCCTGTCGAAACGGGCCCTTAGTGTTTTGTGGGCTCCATCATGATGTAATCTGTTTATCTACGTCATCCATCTATTTTGTGAGATTGTTTTAGGGCATGGGCCCAAAAAATGAGTCAGATCCACATCTTAGGAGGACCACACCAAAGGAAATGCTTACCATTAAAAACTTCTTAGGTCCCACTGTAATGTTTATTTGCCATCCAACTTCTTGATTGGGTCAAACAGACCTAGATGAAGGGAATCGCAAATCTCAGCTGGATAAAAAACTTTTGTGGCCATAAGGAGTTTTTAATGGTGACTATTCAATGACCATTGTTTCCTGTGGTGTGATCCACCTGAGATTTGGATCTGCCACTTTTTTTTTTTGGCTCATGCTCTAAATTGATCTTTCAAAATGGATGGACAACCTAGATATACAACTCATGAATCGAGGTGGGCCCCACGGTTAGGTCCTACCCACCTCGTTGGATCCAGGGTCGTGTCCTGGTTTTTAGGAGTGCAGCTTCGCTGCGCCCCGGAATAATCTACGTGGGTGGAACCCTGATCGTAAGGCCCACCTCGATGTATGCACGTCGATAAGGGAGAAACAATTGGCTATTGTTATGTTTTTCGAGGGGGCTAATCTTGCTAGCATTGAGAATTCTAGTTCCAAAGATCTATTCCCGTGCCAAGAGTCCTCCAAAAAAATGAATATGATTTCCATCACCAAGAGAGAAGCCCATCCCAGCCTTAAACGAGAGAGCTATTAGTTAATGACCTTCCATTTACTCGAAGCTCGATAATGCAAACTGTTCTTTACCTCCCACCCTCCGGATGGATGCCATATTTGGATGCTATAATCTTGCTCCATAACTTGCCCTCTTCGCTGCCAAATCTCCATTGCAACTTCCCTAGCAAGACCATGTTCATAAACTTCAACACTCTAATACCTGCACCTCCATCAATTATTGGTTTGTATACCTTTTCCTACGTGAGTATATGAAACTTGTGCTATTCTTCTGCCCGTCTTCATAAGAACGCATGCCTTAACTTTTCCAACCTATCCAAATCTGACTTCGGGCATTTAAACAAGGACATGAAGTAGAGTGGGAGGTTAGATAGTGCCGCTTTGATAAGCGTGATTCACCCTCCTATCGATAGATGACAACTCTTCCAACTTGATAACTTCCTCTCAAATCTTTCAACTACTTTACCTTACAAATGTTTCACAAGTTTACCAAAACATAATGGAATACCCAAATAAGTGGATGAAAACGGCCTGATTCCACACCCTGAATGCATCTGCAAAACCTGATGTTTCCTCCTTTGACAAGCCAATGCCTAGCATTTCACTTTTCTTGACATTCACCTTTAATCTTGAGACCTCCTTGTTACACCTTAGTATTTCCCTCAAGTTGTCCACCATTGATATTTTTGCATCACAAAATAAAATTCAATCATCCTTAATATGCAAGCGGGATATCTGGTCCCTCCTTATGATCCTTTGAAGCCCACGGTTAGACCCGCCTCTTGACCTTTTGCTAATATTTTGCCTAAGAGTTCCGTTACCACCACAAACCAAAAAGGTGAGAGCGGGTTCCTTGCCTTAAGCCCCTTGAAGCTTTAAAGACACCGTTCAGTGAGCCGTTAACTAGAATTGAAAAAGAGGCCAATGAGACACATTGATGAATCCACTTTATCCATTTCTTCCCACACCCTATTCTTCCAACATATATTTGAGAAATCCCAGTTGACGTGGTCGTATACCTTCTCGATGTCTAGCTTGCAAGCCACTCCTTTCTTGTCTTCTTTGTGCCTTGAGTCTATGCATTCATGAGTAATAAGAGCACTATCTAAAATTTGTTTATTTTGCCACTAATGCTCCTTGGTTTTTGGAGATGACGTTTGTTAAAACCATCTTGAATTAGGATGCTTGGATTTTTGCTAGGATCTCGTAGGGGCTGTCAATTAAGCTGATAGGCTTGAAATCTTTTAATGACTCTGCTTTTTCTTTCTTTGGAAGAATGGGTATAAAAGAGGCCCCCCATCCCCGCAATTAGCTGACCTTTCTTAAAGTAACTCTTTTATGAAATCTGCCACGCCCCTTTTAAGTACATCCCATAAACTTAATAAAATGTCATAGGATAACTGTTTGGACATGTGGCTTTATCTTTGCCCAAAGAGTCTACTACGCCTTTGATTTCTTCTTCTGACATTGGCTTTTTAATGGATTCCCTTTATGAGATCGAGAATTTATCAAACAACAAATTGTCCACCCTAGGTCTTCTCCACCTGTCACTAGATAATAGCTTCATGTAGAAGTGCACAATGGCTGGGCAAATTTGGTTCTTCTCTTCAATCCTTTGTCCCCCCTCCTCCTTGATGTCCAGCCCATGTATTCCACATAACATGCTTTCCGCTACAACATTTCTTTTGGTTAACACCTCATTTTTCTAGATATTCAATCTACCCTTGAGTAATTTGAACTTTTGAGTCAATATAAAACCACTGTGCCTTTAATCTTGAAGGATTTCCACTATTAAAGACATCAATCAAACCTTCCACTTCCAACCACATAAGTTCAATCTAAAGGGCTTACGCCCCCAGCCATGGTATACAAAAACGGTTACGTAACGACCATAACGGTAATTGCCATAACTGTTACGGGTTAAGGGGCTGTAACGGCTGTTACAGAAAAAACTGCCTGTAACGGCCGTTACAGAAAAAACTGCCTATAACGGCCCCATAATGGACCTGTAATGGTTCTGAAACAAGTTAAAAAAAAAATAAAAATAAAAATGCCATAACGGCTCGTATCTTGTAATGGCGGTGGCCGTTACAACCACCGTTACTGTTATGGAACACCTTGCCCCCAACTTTCTTCCTCAACTTCCAATAATATAGGCCAGTGATTAGATATAGGCCTAGGGAGACCTTGCAAGTTAACACATGTATACTTTTTAACCCAATCAACAGACAAGAAAAATCTATCCATGTAACACCTCAGATGTGTTTGTTCTAGTTCATGTTTGGTATGTTGCTTTGCATGTGTATTTTCCCTTGGCTTTTTTTTTTTTTTTTTTTTGAGAGATAATAGAAGACTTATATTAAAATAAAAAGGATTACAAAAGAGGAAATCAACTTGCTGAGTTAGCGGATCAATCACCAATCAAAACGCAAACAAACTACAATCCTTTAAATGAAATACAATGGAGGCCCACTCGACTATAAAGAAATGAATTCTTTTCACTAAGTGCTCGACCGGATTGGAGAGTCTTAACTTGTTTTGTGAATAGCTAATTGTCTGTAGAGATTTGGATAGGCTTCCTTTTGTAAGATTTGCCTAGAAACTTGCCTAGAACCATGTCAAACCATTAGTTTGTCCAAAAGGCTAAGATCAGAAATATTTACGATTTTGCTATTAACCTAAACCCTTGATTTATAGATCACATGGTTCTCATGATCCATTCGACCTGAGATTATATCCCATGCTTATCTATTATAAATGAACCGTATATGTCAATTTGCAGCCCTTAAATCATAGTAGAAGTGGCCTATCTAGCGAAACATACTCTAAACCCTTGATTTTGGTGTCCATTGTGAGGGAAAGCTCAACCACCATTTGTAGTCATTTATTTCCTATCTAATGAGTGTCTTAGATCTCAAGGATCATGGACTAATTGAGAGATCTCATCATGAAAGGTTCATCCTACTCAAAATAGGAAACTAGCTTCTAAATTCAAATTAAAGAGAAAATTTCCTAATTTGAGCCTAATTTCAATGGAGTGGGCCCTAAGTTAACTATGTTCCCACCATCCATCAAGGATGAAAACTTGAATGATGATTTATCTAACAAGACTACAAGTTTTGGTGGAAGGTGTGGACCCGATTGTGATGCCATGACAGTCCATCAAGCCCCGTTTTAAGATCCACCGTTGTGAGTTTTGGACCCCCAAACAAATTACATTTTCCAACTCACATTTTCATCCCAAACTATAATAGTGGAGTTGATTTCTCAAAACACCATGGTAGAGCCCATAAGAGTTGACCGTCCAAGACCATCCCATGCATGGGACGCCCAACTCATGCCTCCCTCATGTTATATACATGAAACCCTCTCTCCTTATTGTTATTTCCTCAAAACCCTAGTGCAACTCTATCAACCCTACCCCCCACACGTCTCACCTTAAGAGAGAGAGATAGAGCGGGGGGGGGGGGGTCACCGGCCGCCAACACAAACTGTCCATTTCCTTGGACCGTCTAGCGTGTTGAACCTCTTGTGCTTGGGATCATCATCATCCTAGTTTGTTTCATAGGCCAAAGTGAGGATCCCTTCTGGCTTTTCCTCAATACTAGTTTAACCTTCATGTAGTTGTAGGTTGTTTTCAATTGTGGATTGATTGATTGTTTTGATTCAAATCCCTTATGCTAAATCCCTAATTTGAGATGAATAAATGTTGTGAACAAGGTGTCCTGTATCTGTTACGTTACGGCCGTATCGGCCGATACGTAACGGTAACGGTTGACACCGTTACGTGATACGGGGTCGAAACGGCCATTACGGAATTTTGTGACCGTAACGGCCGGTTACGGGCCATAATGGCAGTTCTGAGACCAGTAACGGCCATTTACTGAGCCTTTAAAAAAAAAAAAAATAAAAAATAAAATAAAATCTCTTACCTTTTCCTTTCTTTTCTTCTTCTTCTTCTTCTTCTTCTTCCTTTTCTTCTTCTTCTCGGCATTTTGCAAACTGGGCCGCGTCTATCTTTGTAGGCTGGGATTCTTGGCTGCTTCTTCTTCTTGCCCTCTTCTTCTTCTTTTTCTCTCTCTCTCTCTCTCTCTCTCTCTCTCTCTCTCTCTCTCTCTTTCCCTCTTTCCCTCTTTTTTCTTTTCTCTCTTCTTTCCCTCTTTTTTCTTTTCTTTCTTCTTTTCGGTTTCCCTCTCGCTCTCGTTTTTTTTTTTGCAGGTGTACCGCGCACCAGCTGCTGTTGTAGGTACGTGTTAAGCTAAGACGAGCGCTGACACTCCTCGAGCTTCGAGTTGTACGAACGGTTTGAAGGAGATCAAAGTTATGTGGGCTCCACAGTGATGTATTTATTATATCTACACTGTTCATCTATTTTCAGATATCATCTTAGAGCACTGCCAAAAAATTTAATTATATCCAAAGATCATCTGGACCACACCAAAAATAGCAGTGTTGATAATGATTTTCACTATTAAACAATTCGTAGGGCTGGCGTAACGTTTATTTTCCATCCGATCAGGCCCGAGTGGGCCCCACCATGTTGTATATATTTTTATCCATGTCGTCCATCCATTTTGCCCCGTCATTTTAGGTCAGGATCCAAAAAATTAGTAATATCCAAATCTCAGGTGGACCACACGATAGGAAATAGTGGTTATAGAATGCTCACCATTAAAAATTTCTTAAGGTCCACTGTAATGTTTATTTTCAATCTAATCTATTAATTGGGTCACACTGACGTGGATGAAGGGAAAACACTTGTAGCCCCCAATAAATTTTTAATGGTGAACGTTTAATTATTATTGTTTCTTATGGTGCAATCCACCTGAGCTTTGGATGTGCCTCATTTTTGGGCTCATGCCCTAAAATTATTTGGCAAAATGGATGGACGGTGTGGATATAACACATTCATCATGGGTGGGGCCCAAAAAACTTTGACATGTGTGCTACACTTCACAATCCGAGTCCCGCCTAATTCGGGCCTTAAAAAATTGTACACGAGACATATATTAACTTAAAATTTAGCAATTAAATTATGGACTGCAATTGCTAACTCACAATGCCAAAATCAAATTGTTTGAATAGTTTTAATTGTTAATTTGTGGACTATTTTTTAAAATATGGCCTTTTGATTTTTTTCCATGATTCACTATCCAATAAATGTCCACCAATTCATAAGTAGGATAATGGCAATAAATTGCATGAATTTGAGGCTGATTTGGAGCATAGATTAGTCCTCCAAGTTAGCCCCAAATTGACAACGGCATCTACCTGAATTTAATTTCATTTTTTTAAAGAACTATTGGGAGAAATGATATCAAGTTGTTAAGTATATAAATTAGATATTTAGAAAATTAAATATATGAATTTTGTAGTCAAATTCAGGTTACCTGGTTCAAAAATTAATCAGACAGTCCGATATAACTTCTCATCAAAGAGTAGACCGTTACACCACCGTAAACATGTTCCAATTTATAAATGAATGCATATTTGGAATGCTTAGAATATTCCGGATTTAATCCATATTTTTTCATATTTTTTTGGCAAATTTTTTTTTTTTGCGCCGTTACGCCCCCGTATCACCGTTATGCCCCCGTATCCGTATCGGTTTCGGAGGGCACCGTTACGCCAACCGATACCGATACGGGACACCTTGGTTGTGAATCATGTGTTGAGTGATTAATTACATGAATGGATGTGTTTGGATTAGAGATTGAACAACGTTAGGTTAGGGATTCAAACTACTTGTACGTGGGTTCATGTCTAATGATCGTACGGTGTTGGAAACCACATAGTTTGCGTGCTTGTGGTGATCAAATATTGTGAATGGTGTTTCATGATTGTAATACATATGGGGAGGTGTAACTCAGCGAGTCAACTCGTTATATCAAGTTAACCCACCGAGTTAACTCACTTCGCCCCACCAAACTAGTTCGAATGAACCTCATACAATGTAGGTTGGGTTAGCTTATCTTTGAGTATGTTTGTGCTTTATTTGATAATGGTTATCGTGGTGTTTATGCGTAGTTATGTTGCTGGAAATTTTGTGGAATATGATGTTTGTGTGTAGAGCTGGGCATCGGACCGAGTCGGATCGGATTGGGTCCAACTCGACTCGGTCCGAAATTTACATGGCCTGACCCGAACTCGATCCGATCCGGGACCAAGTCTAGGTCATCTGACTCGATCTGATCCGGACCACTGTTGGCTTGATCCGATCCAAGTCCCACTCGGTCAGGGAAACCGAGTCAGATCGGATTGGGTATGATTCGGATCGGTCCTGATTTTATTTTTTATTTTTTGAAAAATTTGAAATAAAAATGGTGGGCCACCGCTCCAAAATAGTCCAAAATTTACAGGCTAAAATTAATATATATATATATATATAACTAAATAAAAATGAAACCTATGTACCTACCTGATGAATGGAGATGATGAGTAGGCCGGGTTGCTGAGTGGCTGGATCAAGATGGTCGGGTGCGGCGCTCGTTCGGGTAGAGATAGATGAAAGTAGCTGGATTGAGATGGCTGCTCGTTCGGGTAGAGAAAGAGAGAGGGAGAGATTTGAGGGAGGGATTTTAGGGATTTTGGGGATTTGAGGGAGGGATTTTGGGGATTTATGGTTCGGCCATTCGGGTGCAGGTGCTGCTGGGTAGGGTAAAAAGTAAAAGAGATAAAATAAAACTATATATATACTTAGGGTAAAAAGAGTAAAAATATTGTATATATAAATATACTTTATAATAGATCCGAATCGGGTCGGATTGGATCAGATTGACCACGATTCGAATTCGATCCGATGAACGATTGGATCTGATTGATCCTTACTCGAACCGCACTGATCCAGGCCTTCGGTTTGGTTCGAATCGGGTTGGATCCGTCAGATCGGGTCGATTTCTGCCCAGCTCTATTTGTGTGTTTGTGAACTGGCGAATGTGTTTTTTTTTTTTTTTTTTTGGAATTGTTACAAGCTGTATATGCAATCGGTGTTTTAAATATCAACGATATTGGCCAATATATCCCACGTTATATCTTGTATCCCACCTGTGTGATACGAAACACACAAGTAGTGGGATATATCCCACATGTTCGATCCGGTGAGCATTTTTTTTTAAAAAATTCGATCATTTTTTCTATAAATCATGTTAAATCAGTGTCAAATTGTTACAAATCAAAACATGAAAAATCATGGATTGGGAGCTTCAATTTCGAGATTTGGACGAGAAGAACCGAGTTGCAGAAAATTGGAATAAAAAATCAAAATCAAAATCAAACATATATGTAACCTAATCTAGTGATTCTTCTTTTGCTTTTGAATGTATTGCTTGTGTTTCCACATGTCTTCTTACATTTATAAATTATATGCATTAACTTTGAATATACTTGCATCAATTCAGTTAGACAACACATAGATTAGGACCCTATACAAAAAAAACCTATTATGTGCACTTGTTTTTTGTAATGTTTTGATTTGTAAGTGTGTATTGATGTCTTTTTTAACAATCACTGAAATTTCATTGAAAAATTCGACCAATTTCCAATGTTTCCCCATGTTTCCAACAACAACGATACATTACGCGATATAACTGATATATCCCATGCGATAACCGATACGTATCTGTATCCCAAGGGTGCGATACGTAACGCGATACTGATATTTCGAACACTGTATGCTACTATGATATGTTTAGAGATTTTACATGATAGAATTATATGGGAATGGACTTGGTATGTGACTTGGTATTTCGTATAGGCTGTGATTTCATGTGGGGCATGTGATTGGAATGCCACAACTCGAGGACCCACACATCCACGTGTGATAATATTGTTACGGTTTTGGGAGAATGCAAGTGATTTGTATTATTTTTGGTTATGGATCGATGTGCAGATAATTATGGTTTTGAGTCATGGGTAGCACTATGACTAGGTGTAACCGTTCCTTCATGTTAAGTGTCATGCGGAGGGTAACGACCATCTTAGGGTATGGTGGACCATGAGATTTTGGAATCTGGTGGATGTGGTGGCAACTTGGATAGTGTGCGCATCTTAAATCAGTTGGAGGTTAAATTGTACTAACCAAAGGATTGGACTTAATTCATGCATTCATTGAGATCCAGGAGTTGGGTCAACCCCTCTGAGTGTTACAATGGAGAAAGTGTTGGCAATAAGTGTTGGCTATTTCGGCTCCTTTAGTTGTACACTATCTAGTGAAAGTGTGGGGATCTTGTTTCATTAGTTGGGTTTTGGGGAGCTTGTGAGAGTGATGGGGTCACCGTCTCACTGGTGGGCTCGAAACCTCTCGTGGCTAGTGATTATGTGAAAGCATGGAACTCCTGTTTCCACCAAAAGTATGGGGATCCTGTTTTGGGGAAAGCATGGGCATCCCTGTTTCATCTAGTCGGGTACCCCCATTAGAGCATGCATATCGTGCATTGTATTAAAAAGATTCTATATGGATGTTTTGGATGAATTATACACATGTTGGTTATGTGATTGTTGTGGGTTAATCTTGGAGGGACTTCCTCACTGAGTTGAACTTAGGCAACTCATTCCTCTTGTGGAAAAACTATATACTTTGCAAGTGACGATCCCATAGAAGAGCTCTAGGGAGAGGAGTACACTGGATCATGGCAACAGATGGCAGGCGATGAAGCTGAGGCGGCTCAACTATGATGTTTTTATTTTCGTTCTCCTTTAGTGGTAGTTTAGTTAAATTCAAATTGTAATAAGTCCCCTCATGGGAGGACAAATATCGGATTTTATTTTCATGCTTGATTGGACTTTGGTAAATGGAACTTAGAATAGTTATTTAAAATGGAATGAGATTTATTTTCCTGTCATTTATGTCATGATTGCTATGAAAATATGAATTATAATGATTGTAAAGAACATGCAGAGTTTTTATACTCTGACATATTCAAGTTAACACCCAGAATTTTGGGGCGTTACAATACAACCAGGACATCACTGGCTCTTTCCTCTCATTGGTCCATGTGAACTTAGCCCCTCATATCGGTGTATCAACCATTTCGTTATGGCTCACCCACTCCTCAGAACTCCTAATGCTCTTAATTACTCAGCTTCAGTTCGACCTCTCATGCGTAAATCTGATGACATTGAAATCGCCTCCTATGCACCGTGGTAAACTAAATCTTGCACTGTCAAGTTTAATTATGCCCAGAAGAGGTGCATTCGATCCGGAAGACACAGGCTGTAGACTATTGTAAACAACCATCTAAAATCTAATGATATCTCCTTGAAGGAGATTGAGATTGAGAACGATCTGATTGAGCTTTCTTCCAATTTCCATAGATTCCTATTCTAGGTCACCAATATCCCTTTTGTAGAACCTTCTGCATTCAATGCAATCTAGCCCTGGTTCTTAACTCCCCAAATTGATTCAAATAACTTCTTATCAAATGTCTTCGACTTCATTTCCTAAAGTGATAATAATTAATATTTGAACCTTGTATCATTCCTCCCTAACATGGCCTCTTTTTTCCTTGCTCCCCAGCCCTCTCACATTCCAACAAAGTACCTTCATCAGAAACTTGTTCAAGCCCTTCTTTCAACCTTCCCACTGCTAGTTTTACTGTTCGAGTCGTAATTTATTGAGCACTCCGGATTCAACAACTTTCTCTAGCCTTTTGGAATCTTCTTTGCCCTCTACACCTATGCTTCTCTAAGCTTCCGGTTTCCTCCTTTCCTCGACAAACCGGATAAAAGCATGGACATTGTCATCACCCGCACCAAAAGATGGGCCAACCGACTTACCCACATGCTCTAGCATGTCCCTGTATCATTCTATCATTTTCAATTTTTCACTGATTTTCACTGACATCAATTGAGCATCATTAGGTCACTAAGAGCCACATGCATCTTTGGAGTATCTATGTGATTTCTCCTCTTATCTCATTTAGCTCCTCCTTAGTAGCTTGTAGAGGTGTGACATTGAGTGCATCGTCAAATTTGTCGAAGTTGGTGACCTTGTTATCTAGAATGAAGATCTCAATTTCCACAACCTTTTCTTGCGGGCATATCTCCAGACCACACCCACGAATGGATCTTGCAGGGATCTAGCTTGAAAGGGCTTGGTTTCCTTCCATTAAACTAATGTCTTTGGCAACCCCTGAGAGATAATTGTTTGCACTAGGCAGTAAGAAGCAGCTCGAGTTTGCGACTTAAGGATCCGTTGTAGTAGAAAAGAGCTCCCCCACCTTGTTGGGCTTATTAGGTTCGAATTGATCTCTCACGTGTAGTATTTTGAGTGTTGTGCTACATTCGAGAAAACACCATCTTCGATCACACGTGATGGGAGAGGCACGAGTAGAGCTGAACATGAGTTGAGCTAACTCGAGAAACTCGCTCGAATTGACTTGGTTGAGCTCGATCCAACTCGCAAACTGGTTTGGGTCAAGTTGAGCACCTAAACATGTAGCTCGAAAAAAATCGCGTCGAGTTTGAGCTTGACCAAGCTTGAATCGACTCGACTCGAAACGAAACTTGAACTCGACTTGAACCTGACTCGCTCGAATTATATATATATATATATATATATATATATATTTATATATAAGGTTCTATACGATCGAGCTCATGGGAACTCCCCATGAGGTCGAGTTGTGTGGGCCCCACCATGATGTATGTCGAACATCAACACTGTGCATTTGATGGGTCCCCTTTAAATTATGGGATATCCCAAAAATCAGCCGTATACGGAACTCCATTGGGCCATACCATCTAAAATCATGGGAAGACATGCCTAAAAAATGTAAAAGCACTTGTTGGGGCCCACCCGAAATTTGGATGTGTCTAAAACTTGGTATGACTCCTCATCCAAGTGGGACACACATAATGGATGGGTTGGATTTGTGAACCATATCTCGGTGGGCCCAAAAAATGATTATGAATATTTTAATGGAGGGTAACCCCTCTCAACTTTTGTATGTGGTGTGGCCCATACAAGTCATGGATTGACTTGATTTTTAAGCCCTAGTCCCACTATGGAATGGTGCATCTGACTGATGGGGTAGATGTTCAACATACATAATGGTGGGGCCCACACAGCTCGACCTTATGGGGAGTTCCCATGAGCTCGACCATATAGAACCTTTTCCATATATATATATATAATAAGTAAAAAGTTAAAACCCTAAATCTACCCCACACTACCCGACCCCCCACTTTCCCTTTTACTCTTTTGTTTTACCCTACCCGAGCACGAGCGAGCGGTAGGTCGATAGGGACCCCACCCGACCCCACCACCCGGCGAGTCGAGTGGAGAAGACTGACAAACGACCCCACCACCTCTCTCTCTCTAGTCTCTCTTTCTCTGATTCGTTTCTCCTTCAATCCTTTAAGCTAGGTAACATCTCTGATTTCTTTCTCCTTATGTCAGGTCGGGTCATGGTTGGGTTATGTCGGGTTGGGTTGTGTCAAGGTTGGATTTGAATATAGAATTACTTGAATTTGAATCTTGATTACTTGAATTCTAAAATTACTTGAATTGGATTCTTAATTACTTGAATTTGAATTCTTGATTACTTGAGAAATTCTAAACTTGTGTAGACTTGTAGTTGATTACTTGAATTTGATTTATGCTTAATTCAAGTATTCAACTACAAATCATATATTAAATATATGATTTATAGTTGTATACTTTAATTAAACACAAATCAATTAGATTTAGAACGACCCCACTTGACACTTGACACACTTGACAGATGAATTTAATAATTTACCTACCCATTTAAGAATTCATATACAATAAATTGTATTCAAATCAATTATTGGTTTGATATTCTGTATATATATGAATTCTTAAATTGTCCAAGTTGGACAATTTGGTAATATATCATGTACCTAATGTTGTTTACACAATTTACATAGAGTTCGAGATTTGGTGCATCAACCCAATTTATTCTCGGAATATATGGTTTTCAATTGATTGACTGTCTCCCCTCCGTGAATAACAGGTAATGGTGTTAACACTCAAACAGTAGAGAATTTTTACATATATTTGGGGAATTATGGGGAGATGCTGTCGAATTTTCAACTCGCATGTAAATTGTGTGAGTAGAGTACATGGTATATTACTTAATGGGATAAAAAGGGAAATTAAATTTTAGGAGACATTAGAAAATACCTACTTACAAATCACAGATTACAATGACACCTTCCAACTTCACAATTCACATATCTTACGCGTGTTTTCTTATTTTCATATTTAAAGATGGCTAGTGAGGAAGTCCCTACTACCCTTGGTGTTGGTGCATTTGCCACATTCCCTCTAGTTGTTGATATCGAACGATATGAGAAAACTTAAATTCAGATACTTCTAATAAAGGAAAGAAAAGATCAGCAGTTTGAGACGATTTTGAAGAGGTTGAGGTAAAAGAGGGTTCGAACCTTGTTACTAAGGTTAAATGTAAGCATTGCAAGTCAACATTCGCAAAGTATTTTAGAGGATCAACTTCACATTATCGTATACACAATATTAATTGTACTAAGAGCCCAAAAATCCCGCATTCAGGCCAACAATTGCTCACATCTGGAGGAAGTGACTATGACATGCAAGCTGCTTTCATCACTCGTAAATTGGAAAAGACAAACTGAAAGAGTGGTTTGCAAGAATAGTTATTATTGAGGAGAAACCATTTAGATTTATAGAGAGCACAGTTTTTAGTGAATATAACAGATACTTGAATCCCAAATTTAAAAAGTGTTTGCAGGTCATGGTGAAAAGAGAATGCATGGAGATGTATATGAATGAGAAGACAAAGATGAAAGCCATTTTGTCATCAGTCTCACGTATAAGTCTTACTTCAGACTTGTGGATGACGTCCAACTAAAGGAAGGGGTACATGTCACCAATTGCATACTGTGTTGATGCAGATTGGAATTTACGTAAGACAATTTTAAACTTTTGTCGCCTTCCTCCCACTAATACCAGTTTGGTTATTTCAGACTGCATATACAATTGTCTTCAGGAGTGGGGCATCAAAATTATGATATCTTCTATCACGCTAGATAATGCATCTGCAAATGATGTTGTGATTTCTTTTTTTGTGGAGCCAATTCAAGACAACAGAGAATCTTTATTTTGAGGGAAAAGTTTTCCAAGTCAGATGTTATGCTCACATTTTGAATCCGATTGTGCAAGAGGGGCTAAAAATAATTGACGAAATGATTGAGAACATAAGAGAGAGTGTGAAGTATTTAAGGGGGTTATCATCAGGACATAGTATCCAAAATGATATACTCCAACGTTTGAATGTTGGATCACAAAAAAGCATTGAAGTTAGATGTGTGCACCCGTTGGAATTCAATATATGAAATGTTGGATGCGACATTCGAGTTGAAAATTGCTTTCCTTGAATTTGCGGTTCGTGATAAAGCATATGCTTGGTTACCTAATGGAGATGATTGGAGAAGAGCTGAAGATGTTCGTAGTTTTCTTCGAGTTTACTATGACTGCACGAACTTATTTTCTCGAAATAAATATCTAACGGCAAATCTGCTTCTTCCAAAGTTTTGGAAGATTAAGGATGCTCTTCAGAGAAGTGTCACAACAGGTCCAAATTATATTTAGAATATGGTACTAAGCATGCAAGTGAAATTTGAAAAGTACTGGAGCGAATGTTACTTGTTAATGGCTTTAGCTATTGTACTTGATCCTCGCTGAAAAATGAGACTAGTTATGTTTATAAGAAGATTTATTTATTTGACAAGGCAATAGTTGAAACGTCTAGTGTTCGTGTGGCGGTTGAAGAATTGTACTCTTCTTATGTGGGTAATTCTACCACAAGACATGACACACAACTTATGCATGGACGTTGTTGTAGTTCGTCTGTAGGTGATGACAATTTTCTCGATGAGTACTTCTCAGCCTTAAAACAAGATGAAGTGAGTTAGTAAACAAATAAGTCAGAATTAGATGTATATCTCAAGGAGCCAGTCGTGAAGTTCTCTAGCCAAGACTTTGACGTTTTAAATTGGTGGAAGACTAAAGCTCGTGAAGGAAAATACTCTACACCATCATTGTTGACTCAAGATATTTTATCAATTCTGATTACAACAGTGGCATCAGAGTCTGCATTTAGCACCGGTAGTAGGGTGGTGGAACAAGTATAAAACCTCTCTTGCACCTAAAACAATTGAAGCGCTCGTTTGTACACAAGATTGGTTGCATCCAGTTTAGGGTGGTAGTTCATTTAATGAAGAGAATGATGAAGAGAACGAGGCCGAGAGTCTAGACGAGACTGCACCTTCATCGGTTTAAAGTTTAAACGTTGTTTTTAATTTTTAACACATTTTGATCTTGTTACTTGTTATAATTCATATTTTGTTCTGTAAGAGTTTAATTTATGTTATTTTTGGATTGACTTGACATTGACATTTAAATTTTGAATGTACTATAATTTATTTCTTATAAATTATATTGGCTTCATGACCTTGCCTAAAAATGCAATT
This sequence comes from Magnolia changhungtana, assembly GCA_030180095.1. Lineage (NCBI taxonomy): Eukaryota > Viridiplantae > Streptophyta > Magnoliopsida > Magnoliales > Magnoliaceae > Magnolia > Magnolia changhungtana. Next base: position 1,493,027 of record JASAUF010000222.1, on the reverse strand, counting down.
CTCTATTAACAAAAGTCTGTGCAGAAATGCCGTCTAATGACCCATCCACCGACATTTGGGATTACGGTACCCAAGTTTACTCCCCAACAGCTGGAAGAATGAAGATTAAATGCCGTTTGTGTGGAGAAAAATACGTGAACAAAACAAATCGGCTAAGAATACACTTATCTGGTCGGGGAGGAGATGCAAAACCATGTCCCAATGCCTCGTAGGAAGTACGAATTCTATTCCAGGCGCTCTTGGACTCAAATAAGAAAAAGCCCACCCCCTCCACACCAAATTCAATTAGCCACAAAAATATAATAACAAGCCTATTATGATAGATGAATATTCAGAGAGTGCAACGAATTAGTAAGAAAGAAAAAGAGGAAAATGCCAGATTAAAAGCTTTGGAAGAAGAACAATTGAAACTTACTTTGAAGATAAGTATGGAGAGGCGGAGGCATCTGGATATCGATGCCCTCTAAGACAACATGACGCCGAGGCAGGGCCAAGCATGGAAACTAAGAAGAGCCATAAAACATCAAAGTTTCTCTCTAGGCTCTCCTCATTCTATAAGATGTTGGCTCATAAAGAAGGATTGAAAAAGTTAGCTAAATGTATACAGGAACGTGATGGTGAAGTTTCACCACCTTTTGATTCAGAAGAAGTAAACAATTACCTAGGAGAAGATAACACCTCTGGATCTGCAAACATATTTTCTATCGTATATGAAACTAAAAATGCATCAAGTGGATGAGATGACGAAAGCGATGCTTATGGATCAGGTTCAGATGAAGGTGATAACTCTCTTACCTGCCAGCCGGGAAAGCCTTTTGCATATTGCAACTGTAAGTCTTTCCTTCTCTCTCTATCTGCCATAAATAAAGATCTATTCTCTTCCAAAGTATCGAGATTGAGAATTTATTCTAAGAACTTGTCAAACTCTACATCTCTTATCCCAAGAGTTTCCTTCTTCCAGATATTTAAATTGTTTTGCAGGAGTTTCAGTTTTCTGGTAAGTTTAAACCCCACATATCCTTCCACAAAAAAAGAATTCCACCAATCAAAAATCAATTGTTTGAATTCCTCTACTTCGAGCCAAGCCACTTCAAATCTGAAGGGTTTCGGCCCCCAGTTCTCAACAGGAACAACCAAAGTAATCGGGCAATGGTCCGACACTATTCTTGGCAATGTTCGTTGAGAGACCAAGGGGAGCTTTTGAATCCATTCTGCGGACACAAAAAATCTGTCAAGCCTAGAAAGAACCGTCTATTGTTGTTTGTTGGTTCAGGTGAATTTAGCCCCTTAGAGAGGAAGATCCACCAAGTCATGCCGGTCCACCCAAGCATTGAAGTTCAACATACTACGGGTTAGGCGACCACTTGAAGATTTCTCATGACTAAACTTGATGACATTGAAGTCCCTGTTGATGCACCAGGGTTCAGACCACCTCTATCTGACAATGTTGAGTTCTTCCCATAAGGATTCACGTAATCTGTAGGAACAAGGCCCATAAACTGTTGTAAATACCCATTGGAAATCGGAAGAAATCTCCCGTAATAAAACAGAAACAGAGAACTCCCTAGAGAAAGAGTCCACCATATTCCAAATGTTGGTGTTCCAAGTTACTAAAATACCTCTAGCAGTGCCATTTGCAACCAAGATTGCCCATTCCTTGTTTTTAGACCCCCAGACAGAGCCAACTAGACCTCTGTCCACGTCTTGAAGCTTGGTTTCCTGAAAGGGGGGAGGAAAATAGCTTGATTAATGGGTTCAAAGTACCTAATGACTCTATATCCTTCACCCATCTCCAGCATGCGGACAATACTCTCCTCTTTTGCGATGCCGATCTAATTTTAGTTGACAATTTGCGGAAAATCATCATTTGCTTCGAGGCGGTTTCGGGTCTTAAGATGAATGTGGCCAAATTAGAAATGTTAGGTATACATGTCAATACCGACACATTATTTCAGCTTGCATGCTCCTTCAAGTGTAAAACGGGGGACTTCCTGACAACCTATTTGGGCCTTCCGCTTTGTATTGGCAAGCCTCCCATGCATATTTGGGACAAGGTGTTGTAAAGAATTGATGGGAAACTAAAAAGTTGGCAGTCTCAGTTTTTATCATACGGAGGTTGCCTATTGCTCATCAAGACAACTTTCACTAATATGCCGATTTTCTTTCTCTCGATGTTTAAATGCCCAAAATCGATATTGCAGAAGCTAGAAAAGATGAAGGAATTTCTTTTGGATAGGTAATATGGAGGGTCACAAGTTCCATCTTCTTAAATGGGAGGAGGTTTGTAGACTGATTAATAAGGGGTGTGCGGGTATCAAATCTTTGGAGTTAATGAACATGGCTCTTCTCGGTAAAAGGATATGGAGCTTTAGTACTGAATTAGGAAGGATGTGGAGGAAGCTCATCGCAAGTAAGTACGTCACTCAATTTGGTGGATGGTTTGTCAAAAGATCCTCTTTGTATAGAGCCTCTTAAGTCTGGAAAGCGATTGCAGCTACCGAGCCTCTAGTCCAACAAGGGATTGCGTACTTTCTTGGAAATGGTCGTCAGATTAGATTTTGGGTGGATATTTGGTTTGGAGATGCGTCCCTCCAAGATAAGTTCCCTAGGCTAGCTCGAATTGCTACTGACCGGTTGATATCTGTAGTGGAATGCTTCTTTGTCTACAGAGGAGCTATCATTTGGTCCCCCCATTGCCGTAGGAATTTGATAAATGTTGAAGCTAATGATTTCGTGGGTTTGCTCAACTGCCTTAAACATGTGATGCCTTTAAGTCAAGAAGCAGATTCTTTTATTTGGTTGGGTTTAATATATGGGCCCATCATCATGTGGGGGGGACTTCCTAACAACCTATTTGGGCCTTCCGCTTTGTAGTGGCAAGCCTCCCATGCATATTTGGGACAAGGTGTTGTAAAGAATTGATGGGAAACTAAAAAGTTGGCAGTCTCGGTTTTTATCATACGGAGGTTGCCTATTGCTCATCAAGACAACTTTCACTAATATGCCGATTTTCTTTCTCTCGATGTTTAAATGCCCAAAATCGATATTGCGGAAGCTAGAAAAGATGAAGGAATTTCTTTTGGATAGGTAATATGGAGGGTCACAAGTTCCATCTTCTTAAATGGGAGGAGGTTTGTAGACTGATTAATAAGGGGGGTGCGGGTATCAAATCTTTGGAGTTAATGAACATGGCTCTTCTCGGTAAAAGGATATGGAGCTTTAGTACTGAATTAGGAAGAATGTGGAGGAAGCTCATCGCAAGTAAGTACGTCACTCAATTTGGTGGATGGTTTGTCAAAAGATCCTCTTTGTATAGAGCCTCTTAAGTCTGGAAAGCGTTTGCAGCTATCGAGCCTCTAGTCCAACAAGGGATTGCGTACTTTCTTGGAAATGGTCGTCAGATTAGATTTTGGGTGGATATTTGGTTTGGAGATGCGTCCCTCCAAGATAAGTTCCCTAGGCTAGCTCGAATTGCTACTGACCGGTTGATATCTGTAGTGGAATGCTTCTTTGTCTACGGAGGAGCTATCATTTGGTCCCCCCATTGCCGTAGGAATTTGATAAATGTTGAAGCTAATGATTTCGTGGGTTTGCTCAACTGCCTTAAACATGTGATGCCTTTAAGTCAAGAAGCAGATTCTTTTATTTGGTTGGGTTTAATATATGGGCGCATCCCCCCCCCCCCCCCCCACACACACACACACATGTGGCAGTCTTCATTTGGTTGGTGGGAAGTTAGATGATCCTCACCATCGATAATCTTCAAAGAAGATCACTTGTTTTGCCGAACATATGTTTGATGTGTATGCAAGATGCTGAATCTTTTTTTTTTTTTTTTTTTTTTAAAAAAAAAAAAAAATTTAATTTTTAATTTTTATTATAATTCATTGCCCGTTTGTATAGAAGATTTGAGTTTATGTTTTGGGTTTCTTTTCTATGAAGTGGGCGATGCTGGAAGTGGTGGAGGACCTTTTATGGGCGTGGCATGGTGGAAGGAGTGGGAATTCTGAGAAAGCTAGGTGGAGGTTATTCATTATGGCCATCTTGTGGGTAGTTTGGGGAGCTAGGAAGGCTTGTTGTTTTCATAATACCTCGGTAGTTTTTGAGGACATAATTGGTAGAATTGAGAACCTCGTCTCAGAATGGGTTGTCTATATAAAATCGGCCTAGATTGTTTTTTGGTTGTCGTTTTGGGGGTTTTTTTCTTTGTATTCTTTCCTTGCCCTTTGGGCGTGCTTTCTAATAATTTCACTATTAACTCTCTTAAAAAAAAAAACCAGCACGATAAGAAAATTGAAATCTATTTCGCTGAAACACCACAAAAAACTTTACAAAAAAAAAAGAGAGCGGAAAAATCACCATTATTCTTCTAAAATCATTTTCTTTTAGATCCCATAATTTTCTGCTTCAAAAGGACTACTTGGCCGTACATTATTGACGCCATCCATATGTACGAATGATGTCAGCAGTGGAGAGAGAGAGAGAGAGAGAGGCAACTTATGTTGTGTGTTAGTCTTTTGACTAACTCACACACATATTAACTTGAAAGAGACATACAATGCTCTATGGGAGTATAAAACACACACAAACACAGTTACATGTATCTCCACAAGCCCTGCCACTCTCTCCATCGACATAGGACCACTCTAGTGTACAACCCACCCCCCCCCCCCCCAAAAAAAAAAAAAAAAACCTCTTTCAGCGGGTGTAGAATAACAAGACAACCTTTAGTTCCTGAATTTTTTAATGAACAATTGCATCATTGTATATTTATAGATATTATTTTCAGTGTTGTCATGTGCGATCGCATATGCGATCACATATGCGCATATTTGTGCAGGGATCGCATATGCGGCAGTAGCATATGCGACCCTGCACATATGCGATCGCATATGCGATGTATGCGATCGCATACTGCATATGCGATCGCATATCTGCCAACGGTCAGAAATCTGACCGTTTTTTGACCTTTTTTTTTTTTTATATATATAAATCTTGATTTTTTCTCTATAAAAATGTATTCTAAGCATTCCTCTCTCTATTCTCTATCTCTTATTCTTACAATCTTACATACATTCTAATTTCTAAGAGTCTTACAACTTACAAGTTACATACATCCACTCATCTCCATCCAATTCCATTTCCAAGTTTCCATATTTCTTTTCTTTTCTTTCAACAATCAACATTCAAGAATCAATAAAGGGTTACAACTTACAAGAATCAAGAATCAAGAATCCACTAATCCATATTCATTGTTCAAGAATCAAGATTCAAGGCAAGAATCAAGAGACTCCTCACTCTAGTCTCCAATCTCCATCCACATTCCACAAGTTCTTCACTTCTTCTAAGTTCTAACTTCTAACTTCTATTATAATTTCGAAGTTTCTAAATTCTAATTCTAATTTCTAATTTCTAAGTTTCTAACAACTTCTTTGATTTCTATCATTTTTTTTTTTTTTTTTTTACATTATTTTGTTTGTTAAATGTTAATTGATTTATTTTACTTTGTTAGTTGTTAGCAAATAGCAACTTAAAAGTTTGACTTTGAACTTCGAAGTTTGAAGTTACAAGTTAGTAAGTTACAACTTACAACTTACAAGTACAAGTTACAAGTGACAAGTCACAACAAGAATTCAAGAATCAAGAACAAATACAATACTCAAGTGAAGAGGCAAAGGTGAAGAGATTCAAGAGAAGACAAGTAGAGAACTTAGACAAGAATTTGGAATTTTAGAAGTTGAAAGTTGTTATTTTAATTTTATTTGTGTAAATCTCTCTCTCTCTCTCTCTCTCTCTCTCTCTCTCTCTCTCTCTTTCTACAAGTGTAAGTAAGTGTGTAAACAACTCTCTTCTTCTCCCTTTCTTCAAGTGTAAGTGTGTAACTCAAACTCTCTCTCTCTCTCTCTCTCTCTCCCTCTTCTTCTCCTTTCTAGTTTCTATAAGTGTAACTGTAAGTGTGTAAGTGTGTGTGTGTAAGTGTAAGTGTAAGTGTAACTCTCTCTCTCTCTCTCTCTCTCTCTCTCTCTTCTTCCCTTTCTAGTTTCTACAAGTGTAAGTGTGTGTGTAAGTGTAAGTGTAAGTGTGTAACTCTCTCTCTCTCTCTCTCTCTCTCTCTCTCTCCCCCCCTAACCCTAAGTCCCAACTCCAACATCTAGTTTTCTTTTTATTTGTAGACTTGTAGTTTACTTTATAGTTTCTAGTTAATACTTAATAGCTAGCTACTAGCTAGTTACTTTTTAATACACACACCACCATCCACCACTATCATAAATTCATAATGTCTTCTTCCCAATCTTCCTCTTTGAGGCCCAAGTCGAATGACCCGGGTTGGAAGTATGGGCACTACTGTAGTGCTACCGAAAAGACTCACATAGTTTGTGATTTATGTGGATTTGTGAGTTTCGGTGGCATTGCAAGGTACAAGCAACACCTTGCACATTTACCCGGGTCAAATGCAAAAGCATGTGACAAGATTACTCCAGAAATTCGAAGGGAGATCGTGGAGTATATGGAAAAACAATCAAGAAAGAAATACGATAGTGCCCTACGTCAAGAGGAATATATGGAACAAGATGCATATGAAGATATAAATATAGTAGATGTCGATGAAGCTCAAGCTAGTCCCACTCCCCCTTCTTCGACAGGCCGATCTAGATCACAAGTACAACCATCGAAAAGAGCCCGAGGGCATGGACCCTTAGATAGATGGTGTAGACTACACCCCGAGGATGTGGTCAACCAAAGGGGTAGAGGGAAAGGGCCGGCTCAAACAACTTTAGAGAACCGGTATAAACAAAAAGATAGGAAAACCACAATTCAATATATTGCTAAGTGGTTTTACCAAACTGGCGTTGCTTTCAACGCCGTTAAATCGAAAAGCTTCAAAGTAATGATTGAGGCTATAGGTCAATTTGGACCTGGGCTTAAACCTCCTTCATATCATGAAATGAGGGAGACATGCCTTAGAACTGAAGTTGAATATACACAAATCCTTCATAGCTGAATATAGGGAATCATGAAAAATATATGGTTGTACACTAATGGCCGATGGATGGACCGATAGATCCGGTCGATCTCTCATTAACTTCTTGGTAAATTGTCCAGTTGGGACGATGTTCTTGAAGTCAGTGGATGTGTCGGGTCATTCACACACAGGAAAATATTTGTTTAACTTACTAGATAATGTAGTTGAAGAAATAGGTGAGGACTACGTTGTACAAGTAATTATAGATAACGCAGCCTCATATGTAATGGCCGGTCGTCTTCTTATGGAGAAGAGGCGACGTTTATTTTGGACCCCTTGTGCGGCCCATTGTATTGATCTCATGTTAGAAGATATAGGTAGATTATTTATAAATGTGATTGCAAGGGCTAGAAGAATCACGGTTTTTATGTACAAACATGCTCTTCTTCTTAGTCGAATGAGAAAACACATTGGGGATAACTTGCTACGTCCAGCAGTCACCCGTTTCGCTACAGCCTTTTTAACACTACAAAGGCTACATGCAAAGAAATCAGAACTTAGAAGCTTTGTAGTGTTAGCCGATTTTACAAGTGGGCCTTGGTCAAGGAAGGCTGATGGGAAACAGGTTCAACAAACAATTCTTTCTCAAAGTTTTTGGACTCAAGTGGTAAAGGCGTTAAAATCATCCGAGCCCTTAGTCACTGTGTTGCGATTGGTGGACGGGGATGAGAAGCCCGTAATGAGCTACATATATGATGCGATGGAGAGAGCGAAAAATAAGATCATGGACCATTTTAACTATAGAGACCGTGATTACAGGCCAATTTTAGAAATTATAGATAGAAGATGGGGCAGCCAAATGTCATCCTCATTGTATTCGGCTGCTTACATCCTTAACCCAGCCTGTTTATTAAACCTGGCGATCCAGTAGAAAGCACTAACTAATGTGCATATGGTTGGATTTATTGATGTCTTGGAAAGAATGATTCCAGATAGAGGAGAACAGGACAAGATCTCAAGTTTCTTGGACTTCTACACAAAAAGTGAAGGGATATTCTTAAGGGATATCGTAATAAGACATCGGACAATGAAATTACCCAGTAAGTACTTATATGAATGAATGTTAGTGTATGTGGTATGTCAACTGTATCTCTAAGAGACTAAGACTCTAACCTATACTTAAACTGTTTTTCTCAGCTGACTGGTGGGTTGCCTATGGAGTGGACCCGAACAGGAAGGATCCAGATCTAAAGAAGCTGGCTATGAAGATTCTTGGACTCACGTGTTCTGCTAGTGGTTGCGAGCGCAATTGGAGCACGTTCGAGGCGGTAAGTTTAGAGTTTTTAGACTGTTTAGTGTTTAGTGTTTACTAATTATTTTTTTTGTAAGCTAAATTCATTACCTAAATAGCTAATGCCAAATGCGTTTTCTTTCTTACAGATTCATTCCAAGAAAAGGAATCGCCTTGAGCAAAAAAAGCTCAACGACTTGGTTTTCGTTCAATACAACAAAAAATTGCGAGAACGATTCCAAAGTAGGAAAGAAAAGCCCGGTTTCTTTGACCCTATCTGCTTAGATGAGTTGGATGCAGATAACGAGTGGCTCGTAGAGACGGTGGACCCGGTATTTGCTGGAGAGGACCTGACATGGGCACAAGTTGAAGATGCCGCATATGGATCGACGCCTGGTGAAGGTAGTAGTACCACTCGAAGGCGAAGGACGGGGGGGAGCCGGGGGGCGAGTAGTAGCCGTCAACCCGTTGATGAGATTGAAGAAGGAGAAGGTGATAATGGTGATCAAGCTGAAGAAGATCATCCACCATTGGATGTTGATGAAGTATTAGTACGTACAGATGATGAAGAAACGGAAGAAGAAGAAGTATATGTGGAAGAAGGAAATGACTCGACTGATGATGATAATGATGGTGGTGGTGGCAGACCTGGTGATGATGTGCCACAACGGATGATAGATCAATGTATATGATTAATGAATAATGATTATTGATTAAATAAATAAAATAATAAATACATACATAACTTCTTAATTTTGTTTAATGCTTGTCTCATAAGTCATAACTCATAAGTCTTAAGTGTTGAACTGCTGATGACTTGATGTTGATGTTGTTGATTGTTGATATTGATACTTGATACTTGATAACTTGATATCAAGTTATCAACTGAATGTTAGTTAAATTTTAATGTAAAATGTTTAATTATTATTTGTTAAGATTTAAGAAGTTATCAAGTTAACTATATTATAATTTGTAAATTTATCAAATTATCATTGTTCATAAGTCATAACTTCATATGTATGTAATTGGTTGGTTTTATTTTTTATTTTTTACTTAAATTAAATGCATTTCATCATGTCCCAATGACATATAATAATTTATTATGATTTTTCTGATTTTTTTCGATTTTTTTGAAAAAGTGCAAAAAAAAAAAAATAATAAAAAAATATGCGACCGCATATGCGATTGTGCGATCGCATATGCGCACACGCATATGCAATCGCACGGGATCGCATATGCGATTTGACAACATTGATTATTTTATATTTATTTATTTATTCTTTTGCAGGTGAATGCAGCTAACGAGATGATGCTTGGAGGTGGTGGTGTAGATGGAGGTATTTCATTTAGAGAAATGCTCCTATGATGCTGCATCCATGAAGGAGGACCAAAACATGCTCACCATTAATTTTGGATTTGCTTGTGGTGATTTAAAAAAAAAAAACAAGAATTTGATGGGGCATTGTGTGTATGGGTTATAACCTGAAATCCAGGCGACAAGACTATGGTAGCTATCCTGCAAATGGATGTTCTACACGAAGTTGAACAGAAATTAAGCAAATTCTCACATGAATTGAATGGTTATGAATTATGATTGTCCAGTCAATGCTATTTTCAGGTTATGGCCCATCAAGTAGTGGTCCACCATATTAACACTCCCTATGTCAACACATCTGCCAGATGTATTTTAAGGACTGTGCTTCGTTAAACTTTGATGAAGTGCTTTTCTAGTGTCATTCCCCGTTTTATGTGTCTACTATTTTTTTTTTAATCAATATGTAATTGTTAATGAATGCCTCTTAGAAATGATTAATAAACGAGTCCATCCTAAGGTTGCAAATGTTTGTCTCAGCTATACATAGAGCTGCTGGTCCAGAACTCCGAGCAGCTTGCTGGGATGTCCCAGAGGTCCGGCGTGGTGTTCGGTGTCCCACCGGGGAAGCAAGGATTACCCCGTAGGTGCTTCTAGCAGTTTTCTGTTATGTTTCTGATAATTTGCCCATCCCATATAGCCGCTTCTTGTTCAAAATGTTTCGACGCTCTGAAAGATTTCAGATGTGCAGAGCTTTCCGATTACCTGTTTCTCGTGTTATTCACACTGTGGGACCCATATATGACACTGATGATCACCCTGAGGTTTCTCTACAAAGTGCATATAGGTAATTTCGAAAATATACTACTATTAAAGGTGGTTGGTGAAATGCGTATTGCAATCAGTGCGGTCCTGAAACACTCGTTTACTCATCTTTTGCTACAGAAACAGCTTAAGTCTTGCAAAAGAAAACAACGTTCAATATGTTGCTTTCCCTGCCATATCATGTGGTATTTATGGGTAAGTTTTTGTTTTTTTCTTTTCTTTCCATTTTTGTATTCCTGAATCCATATAGATTGAACTTGTGCTTGGATGCACAAATGAATTGCATTGCAAACATTCAGTTCAATCCAGAAAAGATGACGAGAATTAATGATGATGCTTCCTAGTATTCATAATTGCAAGTAGCCGTCAAAATGTTGTGATTTTATTGATATAAAAAAAAAAAAACTTTTTCGTTTCTTTTGAGTCCAACTTGAAAGTAACCTACTTGCACTTTGGACCCCAGACCCTGAATGTGAATTCAAGGGAAGGAGATCATGATTTTTCTTTTTCCATTTTATATTAGACTGATAGTGACAATGCATGTGATAATGCATCACGACAAACCCTTAAATTGTCTATTAATTTGTGTTATTGGCTTGTACTAGGCCTTTGATTTCTTCCAAATTTATAGAGGTTCATGTTTTTGCAGCTATCCTCTTAAGGATGCTTCTAGAATTGCTATATCTACAGTTAAGGAGTTTGCAAATGACTTCAAAGAGGTATCATTGTTCTATATGTGCTTAACCTCAGAGTGTTGTATAACAAATTCGTTTGTTTTTTGTTTTTTTTCTCCTGTGCTATGCCATTGGTTCATTGCATATGATATGAGTTTCTTTTTCTTTTTTCTTTTTTGGATTGTAGCTCTTTCCATGGTTCTTTATACAAATTTAAATAATATTGTCATTTCCTGGTAATTTAAAGATGTGCTGGGCAGCTGAGGGCTAGGGAAGGTTTATGACACAATATTCAGTGCCCAACCCCAACGTCAACGTTGAATATTTTTGAAGGAAAAATCCAAAAGATTCGAAACTCGGGGAAAATTTCTCAGAAAAAAGGAAAAAAAAAATGAAAACTAGTAAACACCCATGTGCGTACTGGTCGAGTTGCAAGAGCAGCTCGATAATTACATCTGTTTATAGATTGTATTGGGCAATACATGGAAGTATTGGCTAAGTCATGTAGGTTGGTTACTAACTACCAGTTACATAGATGTCTCGTATCAGCGATCTGAAAATTTGTTGTCTTTGTTGAGTCACAGCCAAGGTTATATGGAACATGTTTAAGTGTCACTTGTATGTGGGGTATTCTACTTCCTCTAGATTGTGGTGCACTGGGGACTCTTTTTCGAGTCGTTCCAATGCAAACTACTAAGTATGAATGATAATTTTATGCACAGATTGATGTTGACCTATGATTAGTATATTAAATGATGGATATTATTACTATAGATACTGCATGCATCATGTTCTTCTTCTTCTTCTTGAAAGATAAGAATGTTATACTTTACTACATAAGTCTAAGCATAATTTCTTGATTCTGATTCACAACTCAACCAATACTGTGAGATAGGAGAGCTCTGCTGGAAATTGCAGTCTGGAGACTGCAGATGATCCATGAATTGCATCGGGTGGTCTAGATCGAAAGATGTAGGTAGAGATCTAGGTAACATTGGTTGCAACTGACTCAACTGAATCTTGAAGCCATGGATACAAGGTATTCTGTAACGGTAACGGTGGCAGTAAAGGCCCCACTGTTACCTTTCCTATACGGGCTGTAATGGCCGTTACGGCCCCCGTAACAGCCATTATGGTCCCCATAATGGCCATTACGGTCTCTCTCTCTCTCTCTCTCTCTCTCTCTGTTTTCTTTTTATTGAAGAAAAATCCGAAAAACCTATATCGGCCCTGTAATAGACCGTTACGGCCTTTATGGGGCGTAACAGGCCATTACGGGGGCTATAATGGCCGTTACAGGTCATTTTTTCCATTATGACCCCGAAACGTGTAACGGTTGCCATTGTTACCTTTACATAACGGCCTTTAAGGCCCCATAACAGCCATTACGGCACACCATGCATAGATAAGGGTCTTGAAATCTAACAAATGACTTTGCCAATTCAAACTCAACAAGCCAAAAGCTAAGCTTTTGCTGATCATCTTTCAGAATTCCAATAGGATTTCTTCTCTTTAGTGTGATTCTATTTGACTAATCCTCTGTTGTTTGAACAACCTCAGTTAAAATTAAGGAAATTAAAAGCCTAAAATAATTATGAAATATAAAATTGAAACATTTAATTGCAGTATAGATGTTATGCATTTAATTTTACTGCAATTGTTGTGTAGGTAGCCAAGATTATGAAAAGAAATGGGGATATTAAAGAATCAGTTTGACTCCATATCAGTGATATCAATGATTTGAAGTAGTTTCATACTTACACAATGATGGAAAAGTATGGAAAGGAGGAAGAATTTACACATGGTTTTTGTAGATCCGGAGAAGGCAATTGATATGGTACTTAGGGAGGTCATGTGGTGGGTGGTGAAGATGAAAGGGTCCTTGAAAAGATGTATTTGTAGGCTTACGTATGATTGAAGCCTCCCAGCTCAAATGTGTTGGGGTTGTTTTCATGTGATTCAAGAGCATAAACATAAAAGTTAGATTTCATAAGCAAAGGGGAAGCTCTTACCTTCTTTAGGGAAGCAAATCTAAGGTTGAAGAAGATCTAAATAGCTGCAAACTCCAAACTCTGATCTCTAAAGTCTCTCACCAACTTCATCCCAGAGTAATTCCTCACAGAGGATGATGGCCTCATCCTCTCCTCAGAACCCTAGAAAGCTTATGAATAGAAGAGTTACTAGAATGTTTGGGCAGGGATCTTTGGGGGCCTATTTATAGAGCTTCTTTGGGTAAAAGCCCCAAGGCCCCCACTTAATTACTAGGGATGCCATTGGTGCTATGAGAACTATTATCTAAAGCAGTCTTCACACAAATCCAAGCTTTTCCATATAACGTCACAAACTGTCCATCCCTCCACCGTAACACCATCCAAGTGGGCCTAATGTTCATAGTATCGGTATCGTTATACGTAGTGTTGATCAGGAATATGGAAACATATATCGATATTGCCAATATTGTCACAGACACATACCAGGAAATGTATTGCTGCCTGAGGGGAACATTGGGGAAACATGGGGAAAATAGTGGATATTTCAATGAAACTTTAGGAGAATGCTAAAATACACATATTTACATATTGGTGAATAAAAAAAACTGCAAAAAAGAAGAAGCATACATTAGTAAGTTTCCATTTAATAGGGGCTTAAAACATGTGTTGTCATTAAAAAAAATCAGTGCAATAATAACCAAAATGGGTTCATATCATACAAATGCTCGTAATAAATAATAACTACGACATCCAAAAACTAAAGGAACGGAAAAACTTATCTATCCGACCATCCCTCATATTCATATGGAGTTACGATGTGATTCGAAGTCGTTGTCTTAAACATACATAATATTGTTGCTCCACAGGTTGGTGGTACCGTGCATGATAATCATCTGGTTGTACCAATGGAGAGTCTCTCAGGTATCTCTGGTACTCATCCTCTTCGAACTATATGAGTACGCTTAGACGTGAGTACTGCATGATGGTAACCGATTGTGGCTGATTAGGTTTTCGAGGAAATGGATTGACTCCAACTCTGACTCCTAGATAGAACTGAGCCCAATCATACGATGGATACCCCAAATATGTCCTCCATACTCGTAAAAGTAAGTGCTCTCTTGCGGTTGCGTGTATCCGTAAACAGTAAGTGCTCTCATCTGATTTTTCTTTTATATTTTTTAAGATAATGCAGTTTTAACATTATATGTTTATATTTTAGTAGGAGTGTGGGTTTAACGACTTGAGTCACTTAAGGTTACGACCAAGGGTTGTTAGTTTGAGAATTGGAGAGTTGGAGTTGTTGGTTGGTGCTTTGGTGAGGATTTTGGTGGTGGTACTTGTACGTATTGTTTGTGATCGTGAGTAGAAAATATGGCAGGGGTTGCGAGGAATAAAGATATTGCATAAAACATTATATAGTGAGTAGGTAAGATTAAGCATATGTAATAAAATGCAATTACTTTGATAGATCAATAATTAGGGGAATTACACGTGTGAAAGATCATTTCGACATCAAAAGGGGCAAGTCACAGGGTGCCCAAGCATCCAAAAGAGATAAGGGAGATAATGAGAAAGAAGAAGCAGGATGCTTTTGATGTAGCTAGAGTAGAGGTTTTTGAGCCTGATTATATGGGTGTAGGTGGTGCTGATAATGTTGACTCTAGTGAGGATTTTGATAAAGAGGTGACAATGGTGAAAGAGAGCATGTGCAGTACTCATAAAGATGACGGACATCGACAGATGTTTAGAGGAAGGGGGTTAGTTTGTGATGTAGGGGCAGGTAGTGGAAGTGGGATTGGAACTGGTAGTGTTAGTTGGGGAGGGGTGGGAGTGAGAATGGGAGTGTTAGTGGGGAGGGGTGGGACTAGGACTGGGAGTGGGAGTCATGGCATCTTCCATGGTCTATGACATGCCTTTAGCCAACGACAACCTTCGTCTGCTCCAACTGAATGAGGTGGAGCTCGTGCTGAGGACTTGGATGATGCAAATATGAAGCTAGGCGACCATGTAATTCATTTTATTTAGAAATGAGACGACAAAGTAGAAGTTGAAACAAATGTGAGGGAAAAATGTGTTTGAAAAGCTTGGTAGGGAAGCAACAACATTATTCATACATGACAAATAGCTCCAAATGCTGCAAACTCTCCCTATTGGCAAGTGGTAATAGATGCAACAACAGAGGTAGGCGAAAGGGTTCGTGCATCCACATGCCATGAGATTAGGGAGAAATGGATATAGATGTTAGGGCGTATGTGGCCATTTTTTAAATCGATATATGTCGTACTAGATGCACTATCATGTGCGATGGTTGGAGTGACCTAACCAGATGAGCATGATACACACTTAATGGGTAATTGCGACTTGGGAATAGCGTACGAAATACCCTTGATGCATCCGAGGAAGTGAAAGAATCGGTTAATATTTTTGGTCTTATAGATAGGACGGTAGATGAAATTGGGGAGTAGATTATTGTGCGAATTGTTTCTTCCAATGGGACAAGCTACGAAGCAGTTGGAAGAATGTCGATGGAGAAGCGTAAATACCTATTTTTGTAACAATATAGTAAATTTAGTTGAATATATTAAAGAAGAAAAATATAGTTAAAATTAGTTGAAGAGGCAAGGTAAATCACTACTTACATCTATAATCGTAACCAAATAGTTGCCAGAGTCAATGTTTTCTATATCATTATAACGTAATGTATTGCACCCTTGGTATATGGATGCATATCGGTTATCGCATGGGATCATCGTTGCTTCGCATAATGTATCACTGTTGTTGGGAAACACGGGGAAATAATGAGAAATTGATCGATTTTTTCAATGAATATTAAAAAAGAAATCAATACACACTTAGGGCTTGTTTGGCATCTCTACTCTCCAATAAGAGCTTCTCTAATAAGCTCTCTCTCTCTCTCTCTCTCTCTCTAATGACGACAGGGTGTCCCCACCCCTTTTTAAGGTGAGACTAATCCCTGCGGATGTACACAATCACTCGTAAACCACGTGCATCGGGTAAAGCACAGGGAGGGGAATCAATCTCCCATCTATGGGGACTGGGGAGCAAACCCATGACTAGCCGTTCGCCAAAATAAGATCCTTTGGTAAAATCACTTTTTCAAAATCGAAAAAAAGCGCTCTTATTTAGGGGTAGTTGATGTCATTTTTAAAGATTACAACAACTCCATTATAAGAGCAATCCATATGGTTGTTTTGGTGGATCTCACCATAGATGGACCATGCCCCAAACGCAAAATAATGGATGGCTGTGATCTTCATGTTTTAAGACATTTGGGCCGTCCATTATGTCGGACATTGAATGTGGATTATCCATCATATCGTAGCCCACCTTTGATGTGGACTGTCCATCATGAGAGGCCTGTCTTGGATGTGGCATTCGTCGTTAGGGGCTGACCTTTGACATGGACCATTCATTATGTGGGGCCCACATTGATGTAGGTCATCCATCATGTGGGGCCCACCATCAATGCTAATTGTCCTTTATGTGGGGCCCCTCAATGTCCACTACACATCACATGGAGTCCACATTTGATATGTCCATCGTGTGGGCCCACCTTTGAAGTGGGTTGTCTATCATGTGGGGCCCACTTTTGATGTCCACCATCCATTGTGTGGGGCTCACCTTCTATGTGGATCATCCATCATGTTGGGCCACTTTGGTTATGGGTTGGTCATCATGCACGACCTTGGATGTGGACTGTCCATTAGGTGGGCTGCTCACTTGATCTGTTTGTCCATCACAAGAGGCCACACTTTAATGTGGGCCATCCACATGTGAGGCCCACTCCGTCCATTATGTGGGCCCATCTTAATGTGGACCATTCATTATATGGGGCCCCTCCTTCAATATGGGTTGTTCATCATGTGGGCCAACCTTCAATGTCCATCATCCATCATGTAGGTCCCACCTTTGATGTGGATGGTCCATCATGCTAGGCCACACTTTGATGTGGGCTATCCATCATGTGGGGCCCACCTTTGATGTGAACTGTGCATTATGTGGGACCACCTGGATGTGGACCGTTCATCATGTGGGGCCCACCTTCAATATGAGTCGTTCATCATATGGGCTCACCTTTGATGTCCAACATCCATCATGTGGGTCCCGCCTTTGTTGTAGATTGTCCATAATGTAGGGCCCACTTGATGTGGATAGTCCATCATGCGGGGCCACATTTTGATGTGGACCATCCATCATGTGGGACGCACCTTTGGTGTCCACCATCTATCTTGTGGGACCCACCTTTGCTGTGGACCATCCATCATGTGGGGCCTGACCTTCAATATGGGTTGTTCATCATGTGGGCCCACCTTTGATGTCAACCCTCCATCATGTGGTCCCACCTTCAATGTCCACTATCTATCATGTGGGTCCCACCTTTGATGTGGACTGTTCATCATGTGGGGCCACACTTTGATGTGGGTCATCCAATATATGGTGCCCACTTTTGACGTCATCGTGCATTATGTGTACCATTCATCATGTGGGGCCCAACCTTCAATATGGGTCGTTCATCATGTGGGCCCAACTTTGATGTCAACCTTCCATCATTTGGTCCCACCTACAATGTCCACTAGCTATCATGTGGGTCTCACCTTTGATGTGGACTGTCCATCATGTGGGGCCACACTTTGATGTGGGTCATCCATCATATGGTGCCCACCTTTGACGTGACCCTGCATTATGTGTGGACCATTCATCATGTGTTGCCAAACCTTCAATATGGCTTGTTCATCATGTGGGCCCACCTTAGAGAATTGTAAAGAGGAGAAGAAGGCAAGATGGGAATTACTTAAAAAGCTTAAGGACAAACTTGTCCAAAAATTAGCAAAACATGTCTACCTGCCTGAGCCAAATTAGTTCTTAAAAAAAAGTTTCTTCATCACTTATTTTTTAAAGTGCTTTTTTGCTCGTTTCTAAATATTAAGTGATAAAATTAGAGCTTTACCAAATGGTCTATTAAAATAAGAGGGTTTTTAATATTTTTTTTTTAAATTTTTAATTTTTAAAAATAATAGAATAAACAAATAAGCTCTTATTAGTAGAGATGCCAAACGACTCCTTAGAAATCAAAACATCACAAAAGACAAGTGCATTAATAAGTTTCCTTTGTATAAGGTCCTAATCTAGGCGTTGTTTGACTAAATTGATGTAAGTATATTCAAAGCCAATTCATATAATTTACAAATGCAAGAAATGTATGGAAACACAAGCAATACATTCAAAAGCAAAAAAAGTAGAAAAGTAGAAATATATCTATGAATGATGTGTAGTTGTGGCTTAAACCCACATAAAGTTGCGCATACATTAAGAGTGGAATTTTGTTTAAAAAAAAAACCCCCCCTCTGAAATGGGGGCCAATTGACCACTAATCGAAGTGCAATTTTGAAAAAAATAATATATATTTATATATAAAATTAAAAATCATTTTTTTTTCAAAAAATCCACAAATTACCAAGAATCACTAAACCAGGTTACATGCATGTTTGATTTTGTGTTTGGACGTTAGATTGCAACTGATTTGGGAGACATTAGGGAAATTTTGATTTTTCCTCAATTTTTTGCAAATTGGCCCATCTCTCCCAAATCTCAAAATTGAAGCTCCAAGTCCAAGATTTTTAATGCATAAAATGAAAAATCATGGATTTCTAACAATCTAACACTAATTTCACATGATTTTACAAAAAAAAAAAAGAAAGATTGAAACTCGAAAATGCTTGTCGTATCGAAAATGGCCCCAAATTGGCTTGGATCTTGATTTCAACCCGAAATTTGTGTTTTTCTTCGAAGGGATTCAAGAGGAAGAGTTGAAATCCACAATGGATCTAGTTAGAAGTGGAGGGGAATAAAAAGAGTTATTTAGAATGAGTTTTTTTTTTTTTTTTTTGAAGAAAGCCCTGAACTTCCCACGTTTCTGTGCGATATCGGTTGATATCGAGAATTTTATAAAGGGATTGGTCAACGCATCTTGCAATATTTTGTGATATCTTTGATATTATGTGACACATTGAGATATCATGCGATATCTTTTGCGATACGAAGAATTTCATATAGTAACTTGGTTTTTGTATTGCCTAGGTGGGGCACACACTATATCATGAGATATATCAGTCGATATCGTCGATACTGAAAACACTGGCCATAGTGGGAATGTTCACAAATGGGATAGGGTTACTTCGACCTATTGTGACTCGATTTGTTACAGATTTTATTGCTCTTGAGAATAGTGACCTGTCTTGGATTGTCATGAATGTTATCTTGGTTGCTTAATAATACTATTAACCTGAGAGGCCGAGACTTAACTCTAAAACTCCTAAATTTAATATTCTAAATATCTAATATCAATATGTAAATAAGATTATAAGTTTATATCTTATTAGTTGACTATATGCATAATGATGAGTTGACTGGTGATTAGAGCTGGGCAAAACGGACCCGATCCGGTGGATCCGACCCGACCAGACCCGATCTGACCCAATCAAAACCGAACCGACGGTTTGGATCGGTGCGGATCGTGTAGCCCCATCCAGATTCGAAATATTTCGGGTCAAGTTTGGATTGGCCCTGATCCGACCCCGACCTGACCTGAATGGACCGGACCGATCCGATCCTACTCGATCCGGAGTAGTTCATATTGATCTTTCTACTTTTTCCTATGGTATGGTCCGCTTGAGCTTTGGATATGCATCAATTTTGGGTTCAACCACTAAATGATCTGCAAAAACGAATGGATGACGTGCATAAATCACATGCATTCAAGGTGGGCCCCAACAGAGTTTAGGGTGTACAATAACAAGTTGATTTGCTAGTGTACCGGACACGGCCATGTAGCTGGCTATTGCAGCCTGCAGGCGCTAACTGTAGGTATTGTGTCGTGCCAAGATGAGCACTGACGCTCCTCGAGCTCCGAGTTGTACGAACGGTTCAAAGGATATCAAAGTTACATGTGCCCCACAGTGATGTATTTATTATATCTACACCGTTCATATATTTTTAGAGAGCATTGTCCAAAAAATGAATAATATCCAAAGATCATCTGGACCACACCACAAATAGCAGCAGAGAATGATTTTCACCGTTAAACAATTTGTGTGGTCCACATGATAGTTAGATCTGTCTTATTTTTAGTCTCAAGCCTTAAGATGAGCTCGCCAAATGAATGGACGGTTTGGATATAACACATACCCCACCATCAGACCCATAGAACTTGCTAACCTCAATACAACAAGTCACGTCCGTGACTTGCGTGAAAAGAAAGTAAGTGCCGTGCTGTGCACGTCAACATGATAACGTCCAGATAAAGCTTCATGCACTTCTTTCATAGTCATGTGGGGCTCGCCTTGATGTATATGTTTTATCTAAGCCGTTCATCCATTTTGATGTATTATTTTAGGCGTTGAACACAAAAATATAATATATTGAAGATTGAAGTGGCCCACACCATATCAAACGATCCGAATCGTACCTAATCCGATCCGACTTGGTTTCCCTGACCGAGTCGGACTCGGTTCGGTCCAAGTCAACCAAACATCGGATCGGTCCAAGTCAGGTGATCCGGACTCAGTCTCGGATCGGATCGGGTTCGGGTTAGACAATTAGAATTTCGGATTGGACCGAATTAGGCCCAATCTGATCCGACCCGGACCGATGCCCAGCTCTACTAGTGATGTGTGATGACAAAATTATATAAACCATGATGATGCAACCACAACTATAAATAATGTGTGTATCATGATGAAGATAAAGTTATAAATATAAATCAGAAAGAGATTGTCTGTCTAGTAGTAAACAATTAAATGCATTAACATTACTAACCATTACTTACCACCTGTAAGAAAATTTCTTGCCTGTGGCTGCTCAACTTCAATATCGTCGTCATTTGGTTGTGGCATGAGCGCCGATATGCATAATAGCCAAAGGGGAAAACCATATCAATGAAAGACAAGGATGACTGATAATGATCATCACTACCACCGTGTTGAATTCAAATAGGTGCCAGAGGTAGACCTATATCCATACTACTCGTACTGAGATTGCGATTGTGAACGACAAATGGCTTGGATCCAAATCTGGATATTTATAACCTCCATATCTTCATATGGAACATATCCAAGACTAGTCCAACAAGAAAGTGCCTCAGCAGGAGCCTCCCTAAACTGTTCAAAATCATATTCTAAGTCGCCTTTTGTTTTTTTCGTGCTCCCATCT
Source organism: Magnolia changhungtana (assembly GCA_030180095.1). Classification (NCBI taxonomy): domain Eukaryota; kingdom Viridiplantae; phylum Streptophyta; class Magnoliopsida; order Magnoliales; family Magnoliaceae; genus Magnolia; species Magnolia changhungtana. The sequence continues at coordinate 1,471,741 of JASAUF010000222.1, read as the reverse complement.
CCTCCAGTCCCACTGGGACCGGGCTTGCCCATCATGCTCCTCCTCTAGTTGGTTATATTGTGAATCAGTACACTTATAATTGCAGCCTCCTTTGCTCCCTTGATGCTCATCAGACTTAGATTGTATGGACGAACGTATTCTCGTGTACTGCACGACATTAACTATAGGACCATATGCATCATCATCATCATCCATCTTTGGTTCGTTGCTACCATTTTCTTAATTTAAATCTTCAGTAACCCTCTCCAGAATAGCTGAGTGACTCCGTTGCTGGCGCATGCATAATTCTGGGTCATTCACCTCAACTTTCTCATTTTCTTCTTCTACTTGCTACTCCTTTGGTTCCAACCAAGGTAGAAGTGGGCCTTCTTCGTCATAAATATAGTCTAAATTTATTGGATAGTAGTTCCCTTCTTGAATTTGGTTTCCTATTTTGCATTTCGTATTCTCAACTTTGTGTTATAATACGTGTATGCAAGTTAATTAATGTCTTAGCCTATAATCTATTTCTTTGCTTTGAATGGATCAACACAAAATAGCCTAATTTCATCAAGCAGCTAGGGTTAGAAGTTATTTGGCTTAAAGCTTCTATTGTTATTGTTTTAAGAACCTTTGCACTTTCTCAAAAATTAAGCCACCAATCAATTATGTTAGTGCACTTATTTGTGCACATTATTTGTCAATCATGTGCGTCTGTGTGTCGGGAAGTCGGTTGAGCCCTTGGGAGCTGACGACTGAAGACACATGAAGACATGAAGCATTAATGAGTGAAGAAATAGGTAAACATGTTGTGCCTTGGTGTATCCTAACCTTAGAACCCTTTAGGTCCAAAACAACATACCTCTAGATGATCCATTCATAACAGGAGAGCAAGCATGCCTTGAAATCCAAGGTATTTCGGCTGCAACTGAATGCCATATTCGGTCCGACCGAATACCATGTTTTGTCCGACCGAAGACTATATTCAGTCTGACTGAAGGCTAGCCATTATAGATTTGTTGGAGCCTTTTTTCTTATAAATCTAGCAACCAGATCTTTGTGGAGAGGATGGTTTTGAGTGAGAAAAGATCGTAGAGTGTCCTAATACTTCCAAATCCTTCTAGGCTCACCCATTGAGATCCATTTCCTCTTCCAAGTGGTTCATCACTCCATGTGCATTCATATGCTCCATTTGTGTAAGAACTTGGCATCTCACATTCTCTAAAGGCTAGAGTAAACCCAATAGGTGTATCCTTCGTCTAAACAACCTCTAAAATGGTCATCTATGTGAATCCCAACTAGGAACCCAATCCTATCATTAGTTGTAGGAGATTCACTCATCTCCCATTACCTTGGTCACCTCAATGGACCATTACATGCAAGGTGTTTGATCTTGGAGTTGAAGCTTTGGCAAAGTATTGGCATCAATGATCAGGGGAGCAATCGAGAAGTTGATTCAAGGCACAGGAGAGCATTGAAGAAGCATATCAAGAAGGCACGTCAACGGGTTTCAATCCGACAAGGTTGTCATTTGTAGAGTCTATGTACACTCATTTCTTGTTTAGGATTGAGTGTAAGAGTTTGATTGCCAAACTCGATTAGGTTCTTGTATAGGTCATAAATCAAGTCATTGTGTAGGCCACTAACACGTGTGTACGTGTAGGTTCTTGTGTCAAACCGAGGTTCATGGCTAGCCTATAGAAAACCACGTAAGTCTCTGAGAGAGCCGATCCTTCTATAGGATTATAAAGGTTAGATGTGAACTTGATTTAAAACTTCCAGTAGTGAAATCTGGTACCCTCATGGGTTGAGCGCATCCGTCGGAAGTGGAGTAGAGTCTCAATCTATACGCCGTCTTTTAAATCATAACACCCCCCCACACACACACACACACAAAAAAAAAAACAAAAAGTGTACATAACAGATTTCCTTTGTATATGGTCTTAAGTTATGCGCCATCTGATTAAACTAATGCAAACTATATTCAAATTGAATGCATAACATTTAGAGTGTATGCAATGATCATTTCATCGAACACTCCTAAATACTTCGAAATTAGTCCAATTAACAGCTAGTTGAGGGGAAATTTTGATTTTTTTAATAAATTTTTATTATTAATTTTTACTTGAAAAATGATTTTTATTTTCTAAAAATTGGCAAGGACTTAACGAATCAGTAGATCAACCCTCATACATGCATGATTTCATGTTTAGAGTGCAACATTGTAAGCAATTTAGGAGGAATTGGGGAAATTTTGAATTTTCCCAAAAATTTCCTAAATCGGACCACCTACTCTCAAATTTCGAAATTAGAGTGTATGTGATGATCATTTCATCAAATACTCCTAAATACTTCGAAATTAGTTTCAATTGACGACTAGTTAAAGGAAAATTTTGAAAAAAACAGAGAGAACATGAAGAACTAACTCCATGATTTTTCAAGGAAACTATGAAGAACCAATGGATTTGTATCCATTTGACACTGATTTAACATAATTTCAACAAAAAAAGGATCAGAAATTGAAAATGCTCACCGGATCAAACATGTGGGATATATCAACGCTACCTATGCGTTTTGTATCGCATAGGTGGAATACAAGATATATCGGCCGATAACGTTGATATTTAAAACATTGGTTACAATCATGACGAATAACAAGTTTCACTTTATCATAGCTTCATAAAGAAAACTTCTCACTCAACTGTGCGAGAAACTTGAAGGTCTCCTCGGCTCTACATCCTCATTATAATTTCAGGGAAAAAAATCGAGAATTAGGTTTAGGGCCTTGAGTATTTGTCGACATAATGACAAATGTCCACGGGGTCTGGTAGAGCCTACATGGGGTCGGATTTGGAGTCGCCACTAGCCTTTCATTGTATATTTCAAGGATGGCTAGAATCCTTTTTTGTAACCTAGAATCGGATGGCAATAATTCCTTCTATTTCTAAGAAGGAGACTCCATGAAGGCGTTTTCACCAAAGTCCCTAGTATGGATCACAGGTGAGTAAGGGGTTACCCTCCCCACTCTACTACAATATAACGGTCTCTATCTGAGGAGAATAAGATTCCAACAATTGGAATTTCAACAAATAGTTGATTGGGTTCCCAAAAAGAACAAAAAGTAGAAAAATAAGAATGTTCGAGGGTTAGAGAAAGAAAGCTAGAAAGTGTGGACCTTTAAAAAAAAAAAAAAAAAAAAAAAAGCTAGAAAGAGGGGAATGTAGTGATTTGGGCGCTTGAAATGTGTCCTCTTGGCTTGGGTGAGCTTGATCTTCAAAGTTCTTGATGCTTGAACTGGTTCTCCTTGTAATGAATTTCAACGTGATTGTGGAAGGAGGGTTTTAACCTTTATAGTCTCCAAAGAGAAATGAGGGAGGAGGAAGAACATGTGAATTATTCTGACCCCGAAGGTTGCCACAGCCTTTGCTCACCACTCCTAGGAGTATAGTTATATTCCATGGCCTTGGGTAAGAAGGAATTCCCAAGCTCTTGATCCCCTTCTCATTTTCTCACTTCTCCATGGATCTTGCAGAAAATTTTGTAAGTATTGGAACTTCTCTTCGGTGCTAGCTATGGGACACAGATTTTGGAGAGGCAAGACCACTCTCTTGTAGCAGAAGGCCTATTTATAGAGGAGAGGGGTGGCGATGTTGTAAATTGAGAGAAGGTTAGGAGTATGTTAAAGGGTAGGAGAATTGGGATTTGATGGGGTGGCATGACCTATGAGATTGGTTGGGTGGTTAGAGTGTAATTTGCAGAGATTTGAGGGGTAATTTGGTTTTCTAGAGTTGGGGAATGAATGGTGGAGATTAAAACACTTGGGTGAATCTTGTGGCTTGAAGGAGGGGTAGTTGTGCAATTTCATTATATAAGGTAGTTGGTTTGTTTTCTGTACACAGTCCAGCATGCGTACCTCTCGGTTTTTCGTTCGCTAGTTGGTGTTTGGGTGATCTATAGCTTGTTGAAAAGTTGACCTGATGGGCTTTTAGGGACAAATTCCTAGTGGTTAGGGAGATGTGGGCCCATGAGTTGCAGATTCCTTGTGCAACAGCCAACCGATCATGCACACTGTCTGGTATTTTGATCATAACTTCATGCCTGTAGATCAGATTGTCATGATGGTAGGCTCGTTGGAAAGACAATTGGTTGGGCTACAAAATGAATGTATGGATGATGGGTTTCAGATTCCAAAAGCTATAGGAAATCTGGGAGTTTGTATTAAGAGTTGGTTTGGAAATTGGGGAATTCGGAAAATTCCCCAATTTCCACATTAGAAAGACAATTGGATCATGGGTTTCAGATTCCAAAAGCTATAGGAAATCAGGGAGTTTGGATTCAAAGTTGGCGTGGAAATTGGGGAATTCGGAAAATTCTAGGATTTCAAATTTAGGGATTTTTTCTGTTAGCTACTATTCTTGATACCTTCTCCATTAACTCCTACTTTTGAATATGATTTGATACATTCAGAATTACTCAAGAGATTAACATATTGTAAGTTAGCATTCAATCTGCTGTGAGTGTTGGAAGAAGAATGCACCTGTCAGCAGACGGCTTTTGGTCCTGCGTATGTTTAAGTATTCAAAATATTAACTCGTTCAAAGTGAGTATTCAATCTGCTCCAATTGTTGGAAGCTTGAAACTGCAGACATAATACGTGTCCGAGTTATTTCTATGATTGAGACGGGTCTTGACTGAAAATGCCAGATTCTTTTTCTGCATAATCATATTCATGGGGGTGATTCTAAACCGGCCCAGCCTGGCCTTGCTCGACCTACTTATAAAAAGTTAGGGAGGACCTTTGATACATGTTGCAAATCTTTACACATAAAGCAAACACCCAATTCTCTAAAATGCTTGATTACTTCTATATAAATGAGAATCCAGTGATCTCCTAGCACTATAGGTTATAGTGGTCCCAGGTCCAATCTTTTCAGACAATCCAATTAATTGATCTGATTAGATGTGGCACATTTTGCATGGGCTGCCATGCAAAGGTCACATTGACCACAGATGATTCCAACCATCCAATTAGTAGCCTATAAAATGTAGAGTCAAGGTTTTTATAAATAAAGAACTCCAATCAACAATTTGAACAATATTTTATTGGGTCCAGTCCATCATGGTTTGTGTATGTTTCCAAAGAATCAATCTTATCGGGCAATCTTTGCCTTCCCATCACTGGGTTAGAAAATGGATGGATCGAGCCATCCAATCAATTTGATATTTTCACGGTACCTCAGGAATTGTGTTTCAAACCTACCCGGATCCACTTCTTGGACTGTCCAAGTGTCAATGTAAAACTAGGAGAATACTTGGATCATTTCTCTTAATTAATATAATAATGGGGGAGTAGGGTTGGCGGAAGTCAACCTGAGCATATTTCGATGGGCCACATTTTTTACTTGACTGACTGGATGCCCAGCATAATTTGGCCTTAGGTGTCTTGGCCCGGGGGTCGACCTGACCCCAGCTCCTGATATGATTGTATTGGCATGTCCTTTGTAATAGGGCCCATGGTTTGGTTACTCACATTCTCAAACTAATTGTCCTGACAAAAGATCTGACCATGCCCTAAAAACCCCCCCAAGGGACACTCCTCAAGTCCCAACACTTTGGTCAGTGAGGTCAGGAAGAAATACATCTACAGTCCACATTCAATTGGAAAAGTGTAGTCTTGGATTACTTGGATCTTCAAAACTGAGATTTTTAGTTATGGTCCATCCATGGTGGGTCTATCAGATCAATGGTTTAAATCTCCAATTCTGAGACCACTTGGACAAAACACAATGCCTGAGGTTCTATATTAACACCTGTGTACAACGCGCACACACAAACTTGCACGTCAAGGCATGTATAATGATATTACTTCCTCTTGTATATTCTGCTTTCTAATGGAATGAGATTACCATCATAGAAAAAAATATATATATACTTAACCTTTGTAAATGTTGTTGGCAGGTGCATTTTGTTCTGTTCTCAGATGATGTCTACAATGTATGGTTGGAGATGGTTGATGAATTGCTGTAAAGAGTCAGAGAATGCAATAACATTTGAGAAACTACAATGGGTCAATGCCACCAAGTGGGTTTAGAGAAGGTACTGTCTGTATAAAACACCAAATAAATGAGATTCAAAGTTATGATCACGGGGCCATTTAGGAGATCTTGGCCTATCATTTGTAGGCCCTACTAGAGATGTAGTTTATCTAGATACTATTGATGTAGCTGCAATAATTTGTGGTGTGCCTAATGACATGGCATGTGTGTCCAATATTGGGACTAATTTACTTGGGGTTGATAATCACCAATGACATATATTCGATGTAGACATGTGGAATACCTGACGGGGGGGACTGGATTGGCTTTGATGACAGGGCATGTTCGTCGGTGGTTCTCAAACACCAATGTCGTTATCATAATGGTCACACATCGGGCCATTGCTGATGCTAGCTTCAAGGATAATTTCATTACCTTGACTAGCAAGGTCACGTCCCATATTGTTGCCCATCTCATTTCCATGCACCATGAGTTGCTTTCACTCATCAAGATTAGAGAGTTTTATAGTAAAAACCACCCTCCATTTTATCCATGTCGATGTGCTGATCATGACCAATTGGACTGGATTGCCAAAAATTTGACAAAGTGCTGTCATATTCAACTCGAGAGGTAAGATTTTTTTTTTTTTTTTTTTTTTTTTTTTTTTTTTTTTTTTTTTTTTTTTGAACAATGAAAAAATTTTATTAAGAAAAAAGGCCAAAGCCAGACAAAACAACAAAAGAAAAAAATAATACAACAGCCTAGAAGCCCTTACAGGACCGCCTAACTTTGTGGGAAACGGACTACAACCTTCGCCGCCACTGCCCAATCAATTACATTCCTTTTCACTACCTGAAAGACTTCCTCTACTTGCCCTGATTGATTTTTGAAACATCTATTGTTCATCTCTCTCCAAAGGAACTAAAGGCCGGCCAACATCACAAGTTGCCAAACTTTTTTGACCTGCCTTGTGTGCATTCCTTTGTGCCACGAGAAAAAACTAGCCGATAGAGCTTGGTGAGACCCGCAAAACACCAAAAAGGTTGAAGAATTTATGCTACAACTGCCTGGCATACGCACGATGGGTGAAAAGGTGATCCACCATCTCCTCATCTTGAAAGCACATCATGCAGACATTAGAGAGAATCATCTTCATTTTCCTGAGATTATCAACTGCAACTACCTTGCCACTCCCATCTAGCCAAGCAAATGCCACCACCACCTAAGAGGGTGCTCCATAGCATCATACAAAAGCCGTCAGACTTCTCTCATCACTAGAATCACCTCCTTCCAACAACTTATAGAAGGATATAATTGAGAATTTACCGAACCTCTCATTCGACCACACCAACGAATCTTGATCGGATACCTCCGGCCTCACATGAGCAAGAAGGGACAACAAATTCGCAAGTTCATCGGCCTCACCCTCGGCCAAATACCTTTTACATGGCGGAGCCCAAATCACTTCATCATCTATGATCGAGAAACAATTTGCCAGCACATTCCCCACCCCTGATGCGGGCCTAGCTACCAGCGGAAAAGCCTCCCTCAAAGCCCGATCTCCCACCCAAACATCATCCCAAACTTGATCCCAAGCCCGTTACCTAAAGAGAGATGAATGCCTTCCCACACCTTACTCCTAATCCATGCCACCCCTTTCCAAACTGAAGAGTATCTATATAATGAAGAGCAAAGAGTCCTATATAACGAAGAGCAAAGAGTCCACCAACCCTGTCATCAACACCATACTTTCTTCCCACTACCTCCCTTCATAAGGAGGCTTCTTCCACCCCAAACCTCCAAACTCATTTACCCATTAACGCATCATTAATAATCTCCAAACTCCTCAATCCAGCACTCCCTTGGTCCCAAGGTTTGCACACATCGGTCCACTTCATAAGATGAAACTTCTGCTTGTCTTCCGCTCCCTTCCACAGGAAATCTCCCCTGATTTTCTCTAGCCTCTAGACAATCGATTTCGGGCATTTGAAAAGAGACGCGAAGTAAACTGGTAAATTTGACATTGTTGCCTTGATGAACGCGAGCTTCCCCCCCTAATGATAGAGATCTCGTCTGCCATTGCAAAAGCTTCTATTGAAAATGTTCAATCATCTTGTCCCAAACACAATTGGGGGACTTACCTATACACAAAGGAGGCCCAAGATAAGTGGACGGAAAGGAACCCGCCTTCCAACCAAATAAGGTTGCAAAAGAAGCCACTTCGACATTTGATCTTTCCACTCATAATTGTTCACTCTTAGTAATATTAATACGGACCCTCGAAACTACTTCAAAACATATTAAAATCAGCTGCAAATTATATACCAAGTCTTCATCCACCGTACAAAGCAAAAGCGTATTGTCTGCATATTGGAGGTGCGTCAAGTGATAGTCGGAGTTATCAATGGCAAGACCCCTCACCAACCTTTCCTTTGCCCCTTTTTTAATCATTCTGCTCAAAGCTTCCATCACCACCACAAAGAGATGGAGATAAGGGATTTCCTTGTCGCAAGCCTCTAAATGTAGAGAAAAAACCGTTCGGTGAGCCATTAATCAACACTGAGAACTTTGTCGACATTATGCACTTATGAATCCAAGCATGCCATTTCTCTCTGCAACCGAAACGACTTAACGTGTAATCCAAGAAAAACCAATCCACATGGTTGCACACCTTTTCGATATCCAACTTGTACATCACCCCTCTTTCCTTTCTCCTATGGCAAGCATCTATAATTTCATATGCCACCAAGATGTTGTCTACAATCTGCCTCCTTGCTATGAATGCCCATTGGGACTTGAAAATAGCACCAATTGCTTCTTTGAATCTCGATGCCAAAATCTTAGCTAGGATTTTATATGGCCCACCCAAAAGACTTATAGGCCTGTAGTCCTTTAAGCTTTCCGCACCTTTTTTTCGGAATCAACACTATGAACAATGCACCTAACTCTGATGAGATTTAACTTGAAAGAAAAAAATTCGTTAATAAAATCAAGCACTTCCTTTTTCGCAACCTCCCGGAGTAGTTGACAGAACAAGATCGGAAAACCGTCCGGGCTAGGTGCCTTTTCACTTCCCATGTCACTTGTAGCACTTTTGATTTCTTCTTCTAAAAAAGCTTTTTCAAAATTATCCATGGCCTTCGATGAGATTATATCAAAAGATAGATTGTCTAGATTCGGCCAAGATCACCCTTCCCTTTTTAATAGATTCTTATAAAAAGAAAAGTTTCAGCCCAAACCATACGATTCCCTTCTAGTCTTTCCCCCTCCACCACAATTGACTTTATTTTATTTACTCTTGCTCACGCACTTGCCATATTATGGAAAAACTTGGTATTCTTGTCGCCCTCTTTTAGCCATAAAGTCCTTGACCGCCTCCATTTGATCTCATCCTCCCTTAGTCTAGCATGGTACTTCCTCGAATGGACTTTCCTCCAGTTCTTTCTTCATTGCACACTTGAACTTATATATATATATATATATATATATATATATATATATATATATATATATATATATATATATATATATATATATGGGAAAAGGTACTATGCGCTCGAGCGTAAAGCGGTAGTCCATGAGGTCGAGCTGGGGTGGGCCCCACCGTGATTCCTTTGGAAGATCCACACCGTCCACCAGATGCACCGCTCCAAGTGGGACCCACACGGCTGGAAATAGACCGTCCAAGGAACTCAGGTGGGGCCATACCTTCTGAAAACATAAGTATACACGTGAAAACATGTAAAATCACTTGGTGGGGTCCACCTGAGATTTGGATACCACCTGAAAAGTGGTATAAAATTACATCCAAGTGGGACACACATGATGGACGGTGTTGATCATTAAAAAACGTCTCGAAAGGGGGCCACAAGTGGTTTTGAATGTTTGAATGGCGCACGGCCCCTCTCCACTTCTGGACGTGGTGTGGCCCACAAAAGTCTCGGATGGACGTCATTTTTAGCCGTGTGGGCCCGTCCAGGGATGGTGCATCTAACTGAGGGGGTAGATGTTCGAACGGCATCACGGTGGGGCCCACCCTAGCTCGACCTCATGGAGATCGCTTTACGCTCGAGCGCATAGTACCTTTTCCATATATATATATATGGAAAAGGTACAATGCGCTCGAGCTGACGATAAGCTCCCATGAGGTCGAGCTGTGTGGGCCCCACCGTGATGTGTTTCTTCCATCAACACCGTGCATTTGATGGGTACCCTTTAAATTATGGGATATCCTAAAAATCAGCCGTATACGAAACTCAGGTGGGCTATACCATCTAAAATTATGTGAAGACACCGTTAAAATATATAAAAGCACTTGGTGGGGCCCACCTGAGTTTTGCATGCGCCTGAAACTTGGTCTGAACCCTCATTCAAGTGGGACACACATAATGGATGGGCTGGATTTGCAAAATACATCTCGATGGGCCCTCAAAAATGGTTATGAATGTTTTAATGGTGCATGGCCCCTCCCCACTTCTGTATGTGGTGTGGCCCACACAAGTCACGGATTGACTTGATTTTTGAGACCTAGGCCCACGATGGAATGGTGCATTTGACTGATCGGGTAGATGTTCGAAACGCATCACAGTGGGGCCCACACAGCTCCACCTCATGGGGCGTTAAAATCAGCTTGAGCGCATTGTACCTTTTCCCATATATATATATATATATATATATATCCATGTATTGATCTTGCCTTTTAAGAGCTTCAATTTCTGAAATAAGTTAAAATCTGCTCCCTCGCGATCCGGAAAAGACGCCCACCACTTTTTAATTAAGTCCAAAAAACTTTCTACCTTCAGCCACAAGAACTCAAATCTTAATAGCCATAGGCCCAAATCCTCCTCATCTGACTCTTATAAAATTAGAAAATGATCGGGTAAAGGTCTTGACAGTTCCCTTTGATGCACCAACGGGACTTGCCCAACAAATGTGGCAACAGAAGAAATCTATCTTACTTGGATTGAATAAGACGATCTTGCCTGTTTGACCATGTAAACCTTGCCACCCCATCAACAAATCTACCAAGTCATTTGTAGGTATCCAATCTGAAAAGTCACACATACTCCAATTTATTCTACCCCCATTAAAATTTTCATATTGGAATCTCATTACATTAAAATTTCCTCCCACACACTAAGGGAATGATCACTTACTTCTGTAAACATTTAGCTCCGCCCAAAATATCTACCTCAAACTAGGTTTATTTAGACCATAAAACACCATCAATGACCATATAAATCCCGAGGAAGACTCTCTAATCACCAATTATAAAGAGAATCGACCCTTAAAACAATCAACGACACTATATATTCGAGTATTCCAGATCACCAAAATTCCCCCTGAGGAGCCGACTGCATCTAACTACTCCCATGCTTTATTTTGGCCTCCCCACAACAGGTTTATCAACCTGCCATCAACCCCCTACAATTTAGTTTCCTAAAAGGCCACCAGCTGTGCTTTATAATTTTTACATGGTTCCCTGATTTGAAGCCATTTTTAGGAGCATCCCTACCCACGAACATTCCAATTGACAATCTTCATAAATAAATCAAGAATACCCAGCTACCCTAAAAGCTTGAAACTACTGTCAAGGGGCCTCGATTACTTTAGTTCCCTCTACAACCTCCCCAATAGCCATATCCGGTTGGGCTCGTGCCATATTTTGTTGCCATTTGTCTTCCACCCACTCGAGAGAGCCTTATAATCTTCTGGATCATCTCCGAAAGACACTCCTTCAAGCCGAGCAATGTATTTTGCCACCTTCTTAACATTCTTCATTCCCTGAGCCATAGACATATTTTTCCTATTACCTTTCCTCGAAGTTGTACCTCTTCCTGACCTTACCCTAACTGCCTTCGAGATGGCGATTACCTTTACCGAAACATCTATTATCCCTGAGAACTGTTAGCGGGCTTATAACTTGAGCATCTCCCAGTTCTGCCAACTAAGATAAGCTTTTGCAATTTTTAGAGTTGTACACGAGCAGACTAAGGCTCGAGTTCTCGCTCGACTCGGAATACTCGACTCATACTCGACTTGTCTGAGTTAGAGCCGAGTAGAAGCGGGTTTTCACAACTCGTTTAGATTACGAGTAGAGTACGAGTCTAGAGGTACTCGACTCGGTACTCGACTCAATACTCGACTCGTACTCGACTCGTACACTTATATATAAGCTCGCCCGAAAAATAGAACCCTACCCCACCCGTCATTTTCAAGCAGGACCCAAACCCTTCTTCCCTCCCAGTGAGCATTCGAAAAACCCGCCCCTCTCTCTCTCTCTCTCTCTCTCTCTCTCTCTCTCTCTCTCTCCCTCCCTCTCCCAGCACCCGTCTGGCCGTCCCTCTTCTTCCCTCTCTCTCTCTCTCAATCGCCTTTGTCCCTTGTCCGGCGGTGTTAGACCCTGCTGCTCGTCCCCGCGGCCTATCCGGTGACGGAGCTCGTCTCTGCCACTCATCTGGTGCCGCAGCTCGTCCTTGCCATGTCCGTCATCGCCCTGCCTTGCACGCAGCTGCCGGTCATTCCTGCCCAACTCTCCCTGCCCTACACGACGCAGTTGCCGCTCGTTCCTGCCCAGCTCACCCGGTAAAGTTTTGGCCTTTTGGGATTAACTTGATATTTGTGTTTTCTCTTGATATTTGGGATTAACCTGAAATTTCTAAACTTCAAGTTGATACCGTGCCCTAAAATGAGGAACCGTCCTAACCGTTGATTACCCTTTTGGGATTACCCTTTGAACTATCAAACCAATAGCAACAAGTAAGTCACTGTCTCAAATCAGATTGGCAGAACCATCCTAACCGTTGATTTATGTACACTTGCTTGTTGAACAGGACCATCAACTATTTTTTTCAACCACTCAATAAATGTCCACCAATCTATTGGATCTAATAAAATAAACTTTTGATTCATGATACATCTAAACTGGGATCCATAATTTAGACGGTCTAATTTGAATTAATTGTTGCAACGTATGCAATGTTTAAGTACTAATCCGGTTATCATCTATTATAATAGGCTCACTTTAAAGTGAGCCAATAGTCTACAAGTCCAATAATTAATAATCTGATCAATCTGAACCGTTGATATGTGTAAGCCTATTTGGAGAAATAGATCATTTGAAGAGTTCCCATTGATGGGAAACTTGAATTTGTAATAGGTTGGGTCCACCTAATGGATAACCTCCAACCTATTAAGTGCTTCTTACATCAATCCTTCCAATAGGTTGGGTCCACCACGAGGATCACTTGATGCAAAAATTAGCCATATCCACTCATTAAGTGACCACACCATAGAAAACAATTTGTAGCTATTAATAAATAACAAAATATAAATGTGATCCACTTAATAAGTGGATAGGGCTAAGTTTTTCACAGTGTTTCCCATCATGGGTTATTAAACTAATTATGTATTAAATATTCATATTTCTAATGCATGATTACTATTAAATAAAATGAGAGTTTTCCATGTTTCTTAATTTACTTTATAAATGACAGTTTACTTATTGCTTTGTTAGTGTTGAATGCTACCACTTTAAGATACCTTTGGTTTTCATTTGATATTTTATTATTAGTTAGCTAGATGATAAATGTCAATTTCAGCATGCTCCTTTGTTTGCATAGATATGAATTATTTGTATTATTCTAGTTGTAGACTTGTAGTATAGGATAATCAGTTGCCCATTTAAGGATTTCTATGTTGCTAGACATAGATTTAGTGTGTTCTTGGATGCATAGAAATTCTCAAATTGTCCCTTTTTGGACAGTTCAGGGTTAGATAGATTGTAATGTCTTCATTTATTCCAATTTAAATGCATATGCCTGTTCTGCTTTTGTCTCTTCTTTTTCTCTCTGGATATATTTCATGTATTTATTTCCATCGTCAAATGTCCACATTTTGTGTTGATGATTGACATGGGAATCAAATATAAGATTAATATATTCTGAAGAGATAAGGGGAGATGCTGCCGGAATTTCAGCGTGACATTTAAATTGGAAAATGAAGCATTACAATCTATCTAACTTTGAATGGGTGACTGATTTCGACAGTTAAGTAATTATGCCCGTCTAGCAGTCTAGCCATTTAGGACCCTAGGTATAGCCGTATAACATATCGAGAACTTTATTTTATAGATGGCTAGTCAAGACGAAAGCCCAAATATCCATGGAATGAGTGCATCGGCCACATCTCCTCTAATAGTAGAGGGAGACACAGACACGTCAACTGCATGCAAAGGGAAGAAGAAGGGATCAGCAGTGTGGGATGATTTCGAAGATGTGACAGTTAACGGTGTACAGAAGATAAAGTGTAATCACTGCAAAGGGTTATTTAGCAAGTTTCCAGGAGGATCTATGATACATCTAATTAGACATTTGAAGACGTGTCCTAAGAAGCAAGACTCCCTCCTCCCGGTCAATAGACGCTGTCATTTACGAAGTCAGAAGGGGATGACTCCCAAGGTGTAGTGTCCACTCATAAGTTTGATAAGGAGAAGTTGAATGAGTGGTTTGCTAGATTAGTGATTTTGGAAGAAAAACCTTTCAGAATGATAGAAAGTAAAGGGTTTAGGGCTTTCTGTCAATTCTTTAACCCTCAGGCCGAGAATGTCTCCCGCGTCACAGTGCAGAGAGAAAGCATGAAGATGTACACAAAGGAGAAGATGAAATTGAAAGAAGTTTTGGCTTTAGTGACTAGAATAACTTTGACTTCTGATTTATGGATGACGTCCAATCAAAGAAAAGGATACATTTCATTAACTACTCACTATGTTGATAAAGATTGGAAACTATGCAAGAGAATTTTGAACTTCAAACACCTTCCTCCTCCATATACTGGTTTACTTATTTCAGATTGCATCTACAGTTGTCTAGAAGGCTGGGGCATTGAGAAGAAAATTTCAACAATAACTTTAGACAATGCTTCAGCAAATGACAGTGTCATTTCATACTTACGTAACCAGTTTAGGGCTACAGAAAATTTATTTTTTGAAGGAAAAATATTCCAGGTCAGTGTTGTGCCCATATTGTAAATTTGATTATACAAGAAGGGCCAAAGCAATTGACAACACTATAGAGAACATAAGAGAAAGTGTGAAATATATAAGGGGGTCGCCATCGAGACTGAGTGTATAAAATGACATCATCCAACGTTTGAATGTGCCATCTAAAAAAACGTTGAAGTTGAATGTCTGTACACGTTGAAACTCGACCTATGAAATGTTAGATGCTGCAATGGAATTACAGCTTACATTTCCTGAATACGCGGCATGTGACAGAACGTATTCTTGGTTGCCGAGCACAGATGATTGGGCCAAAGTACAACAACTTCACACATTTCTCAAAGTTTTTTACGATCGCACGAAGATTTTTTCTGGGAATCAATATCCAACCTCGAATCGGTTTCTTCCATCTCTTTGGAAGATTAAGGATGCTCTACAGAAAAATGCCAGTGCAGGTCCAGATTTCATACGCCAGATGACAGTTGGTATGAAGACGAAGTTCGATAAATACTGGGACGAATGTCATCTGTTGATGTCCTTGGGAGTTGTTCTTGATCCTCGTTATAATATGGGGTTGGTTAGCTTTATTTTCTTGATGCTTTATCCTACTGAAAGAGTGACAGCAGATACGTCTAAGGTTCGTCAAGCCCTTGAAGATTTGTACAAATTGTATGTTAATACTTTACCTACAGCGGGTGTTGAATAAAGTAGAGATGCGGATATTTTTGTACCTGGTAATCCGGATGTACTAAATGAATACGTATCATACTTGGCACAAGCACGAATGAGAGTTGATACTAAAGAATCAGAGTTAGAAATGTACCTTAAGATGTCAATCGTAGTGCGATCCGAATTTGATGTGTTAGAATGGTGAAAGATGAGGGTTAATGAATCAAAATACCCTACATTATCTGTGATGGTACGGGACATATTATCAATACTAATTTCAACAGTGGCATTAGAATCCACATTCAGCATAGGGAGAAGGGTTGTGAGCAAGTATCGAAGCTCACTTTCGCCAAATACAGTTGAATCGTTGATTTGTACACAAGATTGGTTGTGCCCAATATGGAGAGGAGATATGAATGATGATGATGATGAAGAAGAGGAGATTGAGATTCGTGACAAGTCTCTACCTATAGATCAATAATTATTTTTGGTTTTTCATTTTTTTTTGGTTGAATGTTGAATGATCTGTAATATTATTTCACTGCAACTGCAAATATGAAAGTGTTGGTCCTTTTGGAATGTGGTTTGGAAGACTTTTAATCTTTGATATTTATTTACATATGCCTATTTATGTGCTTTTATTTTTAACTTTTGATACATTTATATTGCTTTCTTTTGTTCCTATATCAAGTTCAATTTATTTATCAATATTCTGATTTTTTTATTAAAAATTGAATGTAGATATGTCGTCATCTGAGACATCGACAAACATTTGGGACTATGCTTCCCTAGTTGAATCACTACCAAAGTCTGGAAAAATAAAGATTAAGTGTAGTTTGTGTGGCGTAAAGTTGTAAACAAGACTATTCGCTTTCGCTTACACTTGTCATGTTGAGGTGGTGATGCAAAACCATGCCCCAATGCCCCTAAAGATGTCCAAATTCTTTTTCAAGCTCTGTTAGATTCGAATAGAAAACCTTCTACTCAATCTAAACCTTCTGCTTCTGGATCTAGTACACGAATGACATTCACAAAAGATGCAAAGGTGGAAGCCAGATTAAAAGCTTTGGAGGAAAAACAATTCCAACTCGCCTTAAAATGCAGTATGGAAGATGTTTCTAGACTTCAGCAATATTCGAGTCAAAGACAACACGATGTTGAAGCAGGGTCGCGTTACACGAGTACGACAATCAAGAAGAAGAAAAAGAGTAATAAATTCAAATTCCTGACTCGTCTCAGTGAATTTTATAGGGCATTGGGTACTAAATACAATTCTTCACATAAAGCAAGTTTAAAAAATCTAGTTCAAAGTGTAGAAGAGCACGAAGGAAAAATCTCTTCGCCTTCTAACTCAGAGGAAGTGAACCAATTTGTATATGAAAAAATAGATAGCAGTTCCGATGGATCAGATGACAATACAGGAAGACACTCCTCTAATGGAGGTTATTAGTTATAAATTGTCATTTTGAACAATGTAATGTAAATATGCTAATTTAATTATCGAAGTTTTTTAATCATAAATTATGTGTATTTTATATATTTTATTGTTTAGTTTAACTTCGAATTCCAATTGACTCGAACTCGCCTCGAAAACTCGCACTCTACTCGACTCGATTTCTGCTCGTACTCGAACTCGCCTCGAAAACTCGGACTCGACTCGACTCGTTTACTACTCGTACTCGGCTCGTACTCGGGCAAGTAGAGTACGAGCAGGGAGTCCATGCTCGTTGGCCGAGTAGAGCCGACTACGAGCAGCACTCGGGCGTTAAGAGCCGAGTACGAGTAGGGCGATATCGACTCGACTCGACTCGACTCGTGTACAGCTCTAGCAATTTTCACACTTTACATCTATCACACTCCCTGATACTGAGAGGCCATGTCTTTTCTACAACTCATTCTGAGGTCCATCCTTTAATGGGTCTTCAAGAGGCGCCATTTGAGGTGACGCGTAGCGGTTCTTATCACTGCAGAGAAGAAGATTGAGTTAAGATGCATCGTTGTTTGGCTGATCGTACGAGTTGTCCAACTCCTTTTACATATCGCGTTCTTTCAGCGAGAAATCAGGAGCGAAAACTCTATTCGGCACAACTAGCCAAAGTGGATTGAATACTTCTGATGCACACATGTGACGACTTAGATGGGAAGACTTTTTCAACCAAAAACATGTGTTAGAGATTGGAATATCTATATTAAATAATAACTAAAGAAAGGTCCATGAATAATCATCATCATTTTATTTCATTAATCTGAATCCTTATTACATCCCTCACATTGCCCTTGATTATAAAACAAAGTACAATTAATTAGTGTAATTAAAAATAATTCAATAATGATTTTGGCAGCATTTTGGCTTGTATAGCGTCCGTTGTAATGATAAAAGATCTGTGTGGGTTTGAAACCCTTGCTTCGCGCCAGTATGCATAAGACATGTGCATGGGATAACGAATCCACGATGAATCTGCAAAATCACATAGCATATAAGCTATTGGGGACCCCTGTTGTGCAGTCACACAAGCAGGTCCTGTTGCGTGGTCGCACAATAGGCCAATCTTCTGCATCCTTGAATCTTCTTCCTTCCTCTCCCGTACTACATGTCGCGGGATACCTGAATACTGCAACTCTTGACTCTGAAAGCTTCCGTATATTTCTCTAATCTCTTTGATGTTCCTTTATCTCTAGTGTCTCAAATGAGAGGGAGAAGGGACATTTATAGGCCTTCACACGTGTAAGCTACCAAATCCGTGCAACAAGGTGCTGTTGCACGACTGTGCAACATATCCTTGTTGCGCGGTCGCACAATCACCATTCGCACGAGCCACACATTCAACCGATAGTCCCACTTCTGCAATTGCCTCCTCTCTCTCTCTCTCTTTAAATGCCTCGCCACTTGTCAAAATGTAACGCCTTGAAAATCGGGGGTCGAGTAGCAACTCAACTCCCGAGTTCCAAAACATCACTTATGTAACATATATGCTTATGATTCAATGTTGTCTATGTTAGTGCATTAATCATGGGTGAGATTATACCAAAACAGTAATTCATACTCCAGATCAAGTTGTAAAATGCAAGCGAAAGACTGAAAGACATAAATACACGTATATAAGTCAAAGATCACGATCGGTCTTCAGAGTATGAATACATCACTGAGTCACCATATATATGTAATAGTCTCAAAAATCAAAATGTCAAAATAGTACAACTACGATGATAATCCCTGTAGCCTGGTCAATCCGGATAGCCTAAACGAAGCCACCAGAGAACTGCATATAAGAGAACACGTCCTGGTCATCGTAGTAATCAGGCTCCGCCTCAGGAGTCACGCCGTTATCTGAAATGAAGATAGAGTCTGGTTGGTGTTTAAAATATCGTCCCGTAACGTGGGAGTGAGTGATCAACTCAGTGGAACAATAAAGCAAAGGTTAACATGTTATCAATTCAATCAAGCAGTAATGATAAAGCAGTAAATCACCCATCTCTAAGTACTCTTGTTAATGCAAGAATGGTATGAATGTATGATGCATGCCCTCGCCTACACTCCCTCAGTGACTTCATCTCACGTTCGCGCATGAACAACATTGCCTCAGTGCTTGACCTGCTACGCCTGAACGCATGCATAATGCAGTGCATGCATATGATTACCAAGTTCTTATTAGACTTTTTCATACAGCAGGGTTGGGAAACTAAGGTACCTCCCTTATGTCATTTCCTAAACAGTGATCCATTCTAGGGTCGTCAAGCCTAGGAAATCTCATACGATGTTTTGGTTCTAGGTCACTACAAAAGGGCTCGTCGCCACGTTGCAGTGTAGGCCTAGGTTTATACTCTAGTTGCTACGTAAGGCTCGTCGCCTCAGCGTAGACTCAGAGTATGCTCGCGGTCACTACAAAGGGCTCGTCACCAAATCAGTGTAGGCCGATAGCTCGAATACAGTGTCCCAAACCACCGTATTCGGCTCACGATTCTAGGTTGCTCACTGGTCACTATTGGTAGACTTGTCGCCCCGGCATAGGCCGACAGCTCGACCACAGTGTCCCATACCACCATGTCTGGTTCATGAGTCTTAGCGGATCGAGGTACCAAGGTTAAACAAGATTTCACTGGTGAGTTTGGTACCTTAGGTTCAAGCAGTAGCGTCCATACATGGTGAACATACAATGACACATCGGGTTACTTGATGGGCTCGACTAGTACGAGCGCACCCAAAGGTGATCGACACGAAGTGCATAAGCTCTCCGTGTGGCCTAACCACTGCCAACAACTTTAGTACGACTCGGGTTCGTTAAACACGTCCTACGTGGCGAATGAATCTCAGCCACGACTTCAAGCCTATTACCGATTGCCTGGACTATAATATAGCCCCAATCACACTCAATCCTTAACCAGAAAGTATGTAGAGTAGTCAGAGCAGAATTAACCAAGTAGTGCAAACATGTTAACAAACATATTATAAAACATAATGTAAACAGGAAATCCAAACACATACATTTCATAGGTAAGCGATTAAATTAAACAACTTGCATGAAGGAAGTCATACACATCTCTAAGGTAGTTGAGAATCCTATCTCAACACCCACCTAAAGCACGACCTCCTAAGTACTTACTCATACAAGCATTTTTACAAACACTTAGACTACACTTCTTTAACATACATAACGTATATTAGCCAAAACATGTATTAGGGCGAATCCTTTCGCCGAAGAGTTGTTACACATATATCTAGCATATACATACAGTAGTTAATCATGGCAAACACATTTTCATATCTCGTACGTATACAGTATTTTCTACAAATATGAGGAATACAGTATATTCAACCTAAATAACGTATAACTGAACAATGAAACGGACATCACTTTATGCATGTGAAATAGCATCTACATCAGGAATCTATCATTATCCGGCATTGAAAACTTTGAAAACCATAACCTATACGTCTATAGTCCGCACTTTATGCCGTAGAACTGTAACGAACTCGACAGAACGATGAAACGACAACCTATATCACGAGTTAAGTCAGTTATCTTGCCACTTGCAACAATTGAAACCCTAAAACAGATTAAGGTTAGGTTTTCTTACCTAAGAACGAAGTCAGAATCGTCGGAATAGCTATTAGATGAGGATGGTTAAGCACGCAGAATGGCAGGGATCGATTCCCAGGAGTGACTCCAATTTCTCTCTCACTTTCTCTTTCTTTACTCTCTTCTCCCTCCTAGGGTTTTCTTAAATTTGTATAGAGTGAATGAGAGAGGGTTTAAGGTCCTTATATAGGCTTAAAACTGATGAAAATGGCCCCAGGGCTAAGGTATACTTAGGTTATATCTAAGGTCATCTGCTTCAGCTCAACGGAGTACTTCCGGAGCCCCCCCTTGAGCCAAAGGTCGGACTTAAGCTCTCTTATGACGGATCTAGGTCGAGTTAAGTTTTCATTCCAGTCGGGTTTTCAGATCACACGTGGCGGACCAGTTTCAGTTCAACGATCACCGAAACTCGATCAGGGTTACAAGTACACGGACATGTATGGGAAATGTTCCCTAATCCGAGGGTGTATTTGGGTCAGATTCCGACGGTCTGATTGCTTATATCTGGCCCGCAAGCGACAAGTCTCAGATTACTTAAAATAGATTTTTATTTCTAAAGGAAACCACGTTTTCTCACATTCTTCACTCCGGGCTCAAGCGAATAGCCCTGGGACACTATCTGGATTTGATTTCCGAGATAGTTATTGTAACGCCCTAAAAATCGGGGGTCGAGCATAACTCAACTCCCGAGTTCCAATGCATCACTTATGCAACATAGATAATGATGATTAAATGTTGTCTGTGTTAGAACAATAAACATGAGTGAGATTATACTAAAATAGTAATCATACTCTAGATCAATTGTATAAAGGTAAGCGGAAGACTGGATTGTATATATATGTATGTAAAAGAAACAAAATCATTTCATTATCCAGAGTATGAACCCATCTGAGTCACTATATACATATATCTATTTTATGTTCAAAAAGTCAAAAATACAACTAGGGAAGTAATCCCAGCAAATCCCATCGATCCGGCAGTCTAGTCGAAGCCACTAGAATACTACATAATTGAGAACTCGTCCTGGTCCTCATCATAGTCCGACTCAGTCTCCTGAGTCGTCATCTCATTTACACCTGAGACAGAGTCTGGTTGGTGTGTACAACACCGTCCTGTAACGTGGGAGTGAGTAGCTAACTCAGGGGAACAATAAAGCATAGGTTAACATGTTATTGACTCAGTCAAGCAGTAATGATAAAGCAGTATAATCAAACACTCCTAACTACTCTTATTAATGCAAGTATGAATGCAGTCATGATGTATGCCCTCACCACATACTCCCTCGTGCGACACCATCTTATGTTCGCGGCATGCTTGCATTCCTCAGTGCTCCACATCTTTCAAGCACATGCAATGCACAGTGAGCATGATTACCGAGTTGTTATTAGTCCATTTCAAGCAGCAGGATTGAGAAACTAAGGTACCTTCCTTATATTATTCCCAAACAATGATCCATTCTAGGGTTGTCAGTCCTAGATAATCTCATACGATGGTATGTTTCTAGGTCGCTACAAGGGCTGCCAAGGCTGTTACACGGAATCGTTACACCACTCCCCCATCACCTTATCAATACAGGCCTAGTTTATACTCTGTTACTACAGGAAGGCTCGTCGCCTCACCGTAGATTTAGAGTATGCTTGAGGTCACTACACCGGGTACGGTCAGGGCTGCCAGGGCTGTACACGGAATCGTTGCACCACTCCCCCATCAGCCATCAAGCAATGTACGCGACAGCTCGAATATAATGTCCCATACCACCATAATCGGCACATGAGTCTGGTTGCTCAATGGTCACTACGGGGAGGCTCGAGGCCCCAGCATAAGCCGACAGCTCGACTACGGTGTCCCACACCACCATGCCCGGCTCATGAGTCTTAGCGGATCGAGGTACCATGGTTAATGGGATTCCACTGATAAGTTTGGTACCCTAGGTTCAAGCAATAGTGACCAAACATGGTGACCATACATTAGACATATCGGGTTACTTGACGGGCCTGACTAGCTCGAGCGCACAATCAACTGAACAACATGAAGTGCATAAGCACTTCGCGTGGCCTAACCACTGTCGCCAACTGAAGTACGACCCGGGTTCGTCAAACACATCGTACGTGGTGAAATGAATCTCAACCACAATCTCAATTCTGGTACCAATTGTCTGGACTATAAGCATAGTCCCAAACTCAATCAATCCTTATTTAGAGCATGTAGAGTAAAACATATTAAACAAAGTAATTCAAGCAAATTAACAAGCATGTCATAAAGCATGTTATAAAGCACTATATAAACAGGAATACAAACACATATTTTTCATAAGTAAGTGGTTAAAGTAAAGCAACTCACATCGAGGAAATCATACAGGTCTCTAAGGTAGTTGAGAATCCCATCTCAACACCTACCTAAGGCACCATCATCCAAACACTTACTCTCACAAGCATTTTCACAAACACTTAGAATACACAATTTCAACATACGTAGTGTATATTAGCAAAACATATATTAGGACGAGTCCTTTCGCCAAGCAAGTATTTTACGTACATATGATATATTCATACAATAAATAATCATGGCAAACACATCTCCAAAATATATACGTATACGGTACTTTCTACAATACACTATTCCTACATACATAGTGTATATTAGCAAAACATATATTAGGGCGAATCCTTTCGCCAAATAAGTATTTTATCCATATATCATATATTCATACAACAAATAATCATGTCAAACACATTTCCAAAATATATACATATACGGTATTTTCTACGAATATTTAGAATATATAAAATTCCATATTCTACATCTTTAATCGAAATGGAAAACAGACGGCACTTTGTACATGTGCAATTGCATGTAGATCATGAATCTATCATTATCTGACATTGAAAGCATTGAAAACCATAACCTATACACCTAAAGTCCTCACCTTTCGTCGTGGAATCGTAACGAATACGATAGGTTTGCTAGGCTTCCGTATTCGGTAGTTTGGTAACCTATAGAATGAAATAGGTTAGCTATTTCATAACCTACAACCTTCACACCCCAAAACAGATTAGGGTTAGGGTTTCTTACCTAGAAATGAAGTCGGAATCGCTGGAAAAGCGATGAGAATGGGCTTGTAGAACGGCGGGGCAAAGGGTAGGAAGGATTTCCCACAACTCTCACTTTTTCTCTCTCTTTTCTCTCTTCTCTCTCTAGGGTTTCTCTCAAATTCGTATGACTGTGAGAGAGAGGGTTCTAAGGTCCTTATAGCCTAAAAACTCTTTGAAATAGACTTGTAGACAAGGTATACTTAGGTTATAACCAAAGCGTCCATGTTTCAGCTCAACGGAGGACTTCTGGTGGGCCTCCTTGAGCCAAAGGTCTGACTTAAGCTCACCAATCTTAGATCTAGGTGAAGTTAAGTTTTTGTTTCAGTCGGATTCCGGATTACGCGTGGCGGACCAGTTTCAGTTCAACGGTCAGTGAAACCCGATCTGAAATTCCAAGTACATGTATATGTTTATGAAATTTTTCCTGATCCGAGGGTGTATTTGGATCAGATTCTGACGGTCTGGTTGCTTACAAAATGTCCGCAAGTAACAAGTCTCAAATTACTATTTGAGATATTTATTTTGTAAAGAAAACAAGTGTTTTCACACTCTCTCGCTCCGGACTCAAGCGAACAACCGTGGGACACTGACTGGATTTGATTTTCGAGATGGTTGTCAAGCCCAGCGAGGCGGTCCTAAGTCCTTAACCTCGTATTATTCGGACTCCCGATGTGCGGTCCAGACCTGATACGGAGTTTCAATGTGCTCCCGAGAGCAGTCGGGTAATGAGTTTGATCTTAGACTTTAGGGTAACCTAGCGTCAATGATTCTACAAGTTTTGGGTCTTGCAGATCGTATTTAAAGTGATTCAAACGGATTTCATGGCTAATCTAGTTTAGCACTTAGTTAACTTTGTCAAATTTCTAAAGGATTTAATCCTAAGTGATTTCTGGTCGAGGTGGTACTCGGGCCATTGTACGAAAATTTTCAAGTCATTACAGTTATCAAGCCTAGCAAGGCGGTCCTAATTATATAATTTCGTCGTAATCGGACTTTCGACATGCGGTCTAGATCCAATACGGAGTTTCAATGTGCTCTCGAGAGCAACTGGGTATGAGATTGATCCTAGATTTTAGGGTAACCTAGCGTGATTGCTTCTACAAGTTTTGGGTCTTGCAGATCATAATTAAAGTGGATCAAGCGAATTTTGCAGCTAATCTAGTTTAGCACTTAGTTAACTTTGTCTAATTCCTAAAGGATTTGATCCTGAGTGATTTCTGCTTGAGGTGGTACTCGGGTCTTTGTACAGAATTTTTCGAGACGTTACAATCTACCCCCCTTAAGAAAAATTTCGTCCTCAAAATTAGTACCTTTTCGTACTCCTCGAGAATCTGAGGGTAGTTCTTTCTGACCTTGGCTTCAGTTTTCCAAGTAGCCTCTTTCTCAGTGTGATGCGTCCATAATACTTTCACAAGTGGGATGACCTTGTTATGCAATACTTGCTCCTTCCTGTCTAGAATACGCATCAGACGCAGTACATATGTATCGTCCTCGCTCAACTGCACCAGCTCCCACTTAATAATGTGGAAGGGTCAGGAACATACTTCTTTAGCATGGACACATGAAATACGTTATGCACACCCGCAAGTGGAGTGGGCAAGGCAAGACGGTATGCCACCACACCCACTCCGTCTAATATCTAGAATGGGCCAATGAACTGCGGCATAAGCTTCTCCTTCTTGCCAAACTGAAGGACTCCCTTCATAAGGAAAACTCTAAGAAACACATGATCTCAAACTTCGAACTCTAGCGGTCGCTGCCTCGTATCGGTGTAACTCTTCTGTCTGCTTTGCGCTGTAAGAAGTCGATGCCTGATAATGTCGATCTTCTCTGAGGTCGCCTATACTAACTTTGGGCCAATCAAATTGCGCTAGCGAACCTCTGCCCAGCAATGCGGTGCTCGGCAAGGGCGCCTATATAAGGCCTCATAAGGAGCCATACCAATACTCGCCTAAAAACTGTTATTGTAGGCGAACTCTGCATATGGGAGACAGACATCCCAACTGTCCTTGAAGTTTAAAACATGGGCCCGTAGCATATTCTCCAAAATCTGATTCACCCGCTCCGTCTGCCCATCGGCCTGTGGGTGGAACGTGGTACTGAACTTCAACTTCACACCCATCGCTTCCTCGATACGAGTCCAGAAGATAGATGTGAATCGCGTGTCTCGGTCCAACACGATCTCCAAGGGAACTTGCAACGCCCTGAAAATCAGGGGTCCAGTAGTAACTCAACTCCCGAGTTCCAAAACATCACTTATGCAACATATATGCTTATGATTCAATGTTGTCTGTGTTAGTGCATTAATCATGAGTGGAATTATACCAAAACAGTAATTCATACTCCAGATCAAGTTGTAAAATGCAAGCGGAAGACTGAAAGACATAAATACACGTATATAAGTCAAAGATCACAATCGGTCTCCAGAGTATGAATACATCACTGAGTCACCATATACATGTAATAGTCTCAAAAATTAAAATGTTAAAATAGTACAACTACAATGATAATCCCTGTAGCCTGGTCAATCCGGATAGCCTAAGCAAAGCCACCGGAGAACTGCATATAAGGGAACTCGTCCTGATCGTCATAGAAGCTCGGCTCTGCTTTCTGAGCGTCGCCATCACCTGCAACTAAGACAGGGTCTAGTTGGTGTGTACAACACAGTCCCGTAACGTGAGAGTGAGTGATCAACTCATTGGAACAATAAAGTAAAGGTTAACATGTTATCAATTCAATCAAGCAGTAATGATAAAACACTAAATCACACATCCCTAAGTACTCTTGTTAATGCAAGAATGGTATGAATGTATGATGTATGCCCTCGCCTACGCTCCCTCAGCGACTTCATCTCACGTTCACACATGAGTAACACTGCCTCAGTGCTTGACTTGCTACACCTGAACGCACGCGTAATGTGGTGCATGTATATGGTTACCAAGTTCTTATTAGTCCTTTTCATACGCAGGGTTGGAAAACTAAGGTACCTCCCTTATATCAATACCCAAACAATGTCCATTCTAGGGTCGTCAATCCTAGTAAATCTCATACGAAGTTATGGTTCTAGGTCACTACCACCAACGCCCTACCAACTGACAGTCTATTTTCAAAGGCACGTTACCGACCCGACTGGGGACCACAGCCAGGCTGCGATGGGGTAGGCCTAGCTTATACTCTTGTTGCTATAGAAGGCTCATCGCCTCAACGTAGTCTCAGAGTATGCTCGAGGTCACTACAAAGGGCTCATCACCTGATCAGTGTAGGCCGACAGCTCGAATACAGTGTCCCATACTACCGTATTCAGCTCACGAGGCGGTGTTGCTCACTGGTCACTACGGGGAGGCTCGTCACCTCAGCGTAGGCCGACAGCTCGACCACGGTGTCCCATACCACCATGTCCAGCTCATGAGTCTTAGCAGATCGAGGTACCAAGGTTAACGGGGTTTCCACTGGTGAGTTTGGTACCTTAGGTTCAAGCAGTAGTATCCAAACATGGTGAACATCATCGGGCCAATCGGGTTACTTGACGAGCTTGACTAGTACGAGCGTACATCGAGTTGATCGACGCGAAGTGCGTAAGCACTCTGTGTGGCCTAACCACTGTCGATAACCGAGGTACGTCTCCGATTCATCAAACACATCCTGTGTGGCGAAACAACATCATCCACCATTCTAGGCTCTGTTACCGATTGCCTGGACTATACAATAGCCCCAATCACATTCAATTACAACAAAATATCCTAGAAAATAGATAAAACAGTAATGGATCAAGATTTTAAATCATACAATCATGTCTGCTTTAGGGCTGCCAAGGCTATTGCACGGAATCGTTACACCACTCCCCCATCATCCTTCAAGGCTTTGTTTGCATTTTATGGAATACAACTTAAACATGAATTTATACATATGTATTACATAGATAAATAGACACTCTAATATATGGTACATGGAGGAAAGCATACACATAGTTAAAGTAGTTGAGAATCATATCTCAACACCCTTGTACATTGCAATTTACTTACTTACTCATTCAGACAATTTTACAAACACTTAGACTACACCTTCCAACATACCTATAATATGCTAGTTATAATACATGTCATAGCGTATCCTTTCACAAAGGAGTTGCCACATGAACCACGATCATGCATTCACGACCAATAGTCAAGGCAAGCATAAATCATAGTTCCATATTCATTCGAACATTTCTACAAACACTTAGGCTACACGTTATAACATACACAACGTATGTCGGGATAACATGTATCAGGCTAATCCGTTCACCCAGAAGGTGATACACATGCATCTAGCATACATAGATATCAATTAATCATGGCAAGCTCAAATCCGCATGTCATACGTATACGGTATTTTCTACAAATACGAGGAATACAGTATATTCAACCTAATTAACGTATAACTGAAAAATGAAACAGACATCACTTTATGCATGTGAAATAGCACTTACGTCAAGACTAAATCATTAACCGACATTAAAAGCCTTGAAAAGCATAACCTATACGTCTATAGTCCACACCTTATATCGTAGAAGCGTAACGAATTCGCTAGAAACTCTAAGGCTTCGTCAACAAGGGTATATTAACCTATAGCATGAGTTAGGTTAGTTATTTCATAACCTACACTACCTGAAACCCGAAAATGGATTAGGGTTAGGTTTTCTTACCTAAGAACGGGATCGGTATCGCCAGTAAAGCGGTACGGAATGGCTGATTCAGTCCGTAGAATGATGGGATTGAATCCCAGGGATGAACTCCAACTCTCCCTCTCTCTTTCTCTCTCTTTCCTCTCTTCTCTTTCCTAGGGTTTTCCAAATTCGTATGGGATGAGAGAGTGAGGGCTTAAGGCCCTTATATAGGCCTAAAACTAATGGAAATGGCCCCTGGGCTAAGGTATACTTAGGTTATAGCCAAAGGGAGTCTGTTTCAGCTCAACGGAGCACTTTCGGAGCCCCCCTTGAGCCAAAGGTCGAACTTAAGCTCACTGACCATGGATCTAGGTCGAGTTAAGTTTTCAATCCGATCGGATTTACAGATCGACTGCGGTGGACCAGTTTCCGTTTAACAGTCCAAGATCACCGATCAGGGCCACAAGTACACTGACCTGTGTATGAAATTTTTCCTGATCCAAGGGTGTATTTGGGTCAGATTCTGACGGTCTGAATTCTTATATTCGACCTGCAAGTAACAAGTCTCAGATTACTTAAATTAGATTTAATTTCTAAAGAAAACTACGTTTTCTCACACTCTTTACTCCGGGCTCAAGCGAATAGCCCCGGGACACTATCTGGACTTGATTTCTGAGATGGTTGTCAAGCCCAGCAAGGCGGTCCTAAGCATTTAGTCTCGTGGTCATCGGACCTTCGACGTGTGGTCCAGATCTGATACGGAGTTTCAATGTGCTCACGAGAGCAACTAGGTAATGAGATTGATCCTAGATTTTAGGGTAACCTAGTGTCAATGATTCTAAAAGTTTTGGGTCTTGCAGATCGTATTTAAAGTGGATGAAGCGAATTTCGTAGCTAATCTAGTTTAACGCTTAGTTAATTTTATTTAATTCCTAAAGGATTTGATCCTGAGTGATTTCTGCTTGAGGTGGTACTCGGGTCTTTGTACAGATTTTTCTAGGACGTTACAGAACTCCATACAGACGCACTATTTCTTTGATGTACAATCTGGCCAAGTCGTTTGCTGAGTTCGAAACTCTGATAAGGATGAAATGGGCCGATTTCGTTAACCGGTCCACAATCACCCAAATGGAATCATGTCCCTTTCTCGTCTTCGGTAGCCCCGATATGATATCCATAGAGATGAAGTCCCACTTCCATTCAGTTATGGGCATTGGCTGAAGCAGTCCAGGAGGTCGGCGATGTTAAACCTTTAGCTGCTGGCATGTGAGACAACGGGACACATAATCTGCTATGTGGAGCTTCATGTTATCACACCAATACGACCTCTTCATGTCTTGATATATCTTCGTGCTACCAGGATGCATCGCAAGCTTCGATCTGTGGGCAGCCTTGAGAATCTCCTGTCTCAAGTCATGAATGTCTGGGACGCATAGGCGCCCACGGTATCGTAGGCCCCCATCTGTGCCAACTCTCCACTCGGAGTCCTTGTCATCGCTAGCTTGCTCTCGAAGCTCAGACAATTGCGCATCGCCCTTCTGGACCTCGATAATCCTGTCATCCATAAGTGACCGCACCTTAATGTGCGCGACACTCTCGAATGGCTCCTCCATGGTGAGTTTTTGCTCGAAGTCTCGTACGAACTCCACCATGTGCCATTCCTCAACCATCAGTGGAGCCGCAAATACTACGCCTTCTTGTGGCTCACTGCATCTGCCACAAGGTTAGCCTTGCCAGGATGGTAGGAAACCTCGAACTTGAAGTCTTCAAGGTCTGCATCCATTGTCACTGCCTCATATTCAGGTCTCTCTGAGTGAATATATAGCGAAGGCGCTTGTCATCGCAGAAAAGCTCAAACTCCTCTTCGTAGAGGTAATGTCTCTAGAGCTTTAATGCAAATATGATCGCTGCTAACTCGAGGTCATGCGTGGGGTAATTCTCTTCGTGTTTCCTCAACTGTCTCGAGGCATATGCGATCACCTTGTCCTTCTTCATAAGGACACAACCCAAACTAATGCGAGACACATCGGTGTATATAGTATACTTGACCCCTTGCTCTGACAATACTAGCACAGGGGCGGACGTCAGTCTGTCCTTCAACTCTTGAAAAGCTATTTCTGCCTTCTCATTCTAGGCGAACTTCAAATCCTTCCTTGTCAACTGAGACAACAGTTTGGCTATCTTCGAGAAATCTCGAATGAATAGTCGGTAGTAGCCTGCCAGAATAAGAAAACTCCTCACCTCAGTAACCGAACCAGGCTGCTTCCAGTCCTGAACCGCGACTACCTTAGTAAGGTCCACCGCTATCCCTTCCTTGGACACCACATGTCCTAGGAACTTGACTTCCTCTTTCCAGAAGTCGCACTTCTTGTACTGTGTGAACAATTGGTTCTTCCTCAGAGTATTTAAGATTGTCTGTAAGTGTTCCTCGTGCTCTTCCTAGCTCTTGGAGTATATCAAAATATCATCTATAAACACGATGATGAATCGAAAAAGAAATGGCCGAAACACCCTGTTCATCAAGTCCATGAACACGGCTGGTGCATTCGTAAGGCCGAACGACATGACGAGGAACTCATAATTTCCAAAACTGGTCCTGAAAGCTGTCTTCTGCACGTCCACATCCCTGATGCGCAACTGATGATACCTTGACTGTAGATCAATCTTCGAGAAGTATCGTGCCCCTTTCAAATGATCAAACAGATCGTCTATCCTGGGCAAAGGATACTTGTTCTTCACGGTCAATTGGTTCAACCCGCGGTAATCAATTCATAATCGTAGCGACCCATCCTTCTTCTTGACAAATAACACAGGTGCTCCCCAAGGAGACACACTGGGTCGTATGAAGCCCTTCTCTACTAGCTCATCAATCTGTTTGCTCAGTTTCTTCATCTCACATGGAGGCATTCGATACATGGGTAATGAAATGGGGGTCGCACCAAGCACAAGATCAATAGTAAAATGGATCTCACACCAAGGAGGTAATCTAGGGATCGTCCTGAACACATCCTCAAATTTCTGAACTACTAGCATGTTTCCTAACGTTGGCCCATCAACATGCTCTAGTAAAGAGGCTTAACATCTAGCATGACATGGCCAACTAACCTGCACTAGAAAAGTAAAGACTGTGTCATTAGGTCCGTTGGCTGTCACGACCCGATTATCGCAATCAATCTCTTCCTTCATCTCGGTGAGCCAGTCCATACCGAGGATAATGTCGTAGTGCCATAGTGGGGCGACATGAGGTCAACGAATACTATCCTGCTACCCAAGTCCACTGAACAACCCTCACACGTCCGTGTGACATCCAAAAAAGTTCCAGTAGCAGTAGTGAGTCTCACTCCCTTCATGGGAGTAGTATGTAAATCTAGACGCTTAACTGCCGCACATGAAATGATGGAGGTAGTAGACCCAGTATCCACTAATAAGAAGACAGGAGTACCTTGGACATGTACAGTGATCTCGAAGGCCATGGGTGCTGAAGGTGCTGTCTCTGGCTCTTCTACTGTAAGCGCATGAATGTGTGCCTATTGAGGTCGGATGGGCTGAGGCACCATAGGTCACTGAGGCGGCCTAAATCGAGGTGCAGGGGGTCGGAATGATGGATGTGTAGGGACAGTATGCAGGGGCAGAGCCGATATAGTCTGAGGGCGAGTGCGGTCGATCTTTTGTGGCGGCGAGAACCCACTGTCTCTCATACGTGCGAAATAACTCTCTGCTGGGTGGCCTGGCCTCCCACAATAGGTACAGGTGACGTCCGGTCGCCGCATCGGAACTAGTGGCACCAAAATCCTGGGAGGAGAGTCCGTGCGAGGCCTCTTGCTAGGAATGGCCTGCTCGGCATATCTGGTCAGGGCCTGAGGATAATAGGCCCATGAGAGCATGATAATCGATCCCCATCCTGCTCTGCTCGCATAGACATGCGTACTAGCTCAGCATAGGAGGGTATGCTAGCACAACACATCTTCGAGCGAATATTAAGGTGCAGGCTCTCGGAAAACCGCCGCATCCACATCTATGCGTCGACAAGTATCGTAGGAACATATCGGCCCAACTCCTTAAACCGATGCTCATACTTTGTCACTGTCATGCCTCCCTGTCTGATGTGCAAGAATTCATTCTCTTTCTCGTGCCGTTATGTCTGGGGATAGTACTTCTCATGAAAGCGGAACTCAAAATCTGCCCATGTCTATATATAGCCAACTGCAACTGTCCGCAGAACACTGTCCCACCACAGGCTAGCCTCCTTTTCAAACATAAAGGTGGCCAACTCGACCTGTTCCTACTCGGTACAATGTAGCATCCTTAGCATCTTGGAGATGCGGTCGAGCCAATATTCAGCCTCCTCGGGTCTGTGCGAACCCGTAAAGGTAGGAGGCCTCAAGCACTGGAATCGCTCGAGGAGACCACTTGTACCCAGATTCCCTATAGGGTATGCAGCAGGTGTAGGGGGAGGCACAACTTATCCTCATGTCCAACCTTATACAAGAAGTCTACCATCAAGCGAGTGTATTCAGTGTGGTTGCCCCACCGTGGATACACATTGTATGTGAAAATGTAGTGAAGCAAACGAAAATCATCTGTCAGTCTCGTCAATGGGAGGCAATTGCCTCGTGTCCAGGGAGCTAGTCGGTCATAAAGGTATCGCGTGCAGCGATCTCGTTCTCTCACACTCTTAAAAAAAATCCTCATTGGCGTGTACTTCACCACGTGAAATTTCCATAACCTAGGACACTACGTCCACGTTGATTGTGTAATCCCGCCTTGCGAGGGAAACAGTAAACTGTAAAGGTTCTAGCGATGGATCTCGGATATGGGCGTAGAAAGCACGAACCGTATTCTCACATGCGTGAGACTTACCTTCGAATATGGGACCCCACTCAACGCCCACCAAGCAGTCCAAATCGGGTGTAGCCTAAACAATCTCTCATCTACGTGAGCTTCAAGTACAATCCTTCGGTCACGAAACCGACCATATTTGAAGCCTATCGATAGCGTTCTCTCTATTGGGATTTGGGGATTGAGGTCCCGCTTCGACCTGTGCTCATGGGCGGCGCTTGTACTAACTTCGGTGCACGCCCTCCTCCTTAGACGAGTTGGACGACTAGGCCCGGCTTCCTCTGTAGGAGCCCACTTTTTTCCCATGAGAGAAAGAAAGGTGGAAATGGAGAAGATGGCTGCTACGAGTTCGAAAAGGGCCATTGGAGTGGAATAAAGCATTGGATTAAGGTAAATTGTTGAGTTGTGAGAGGTTGAGCCACAAAAATAGGATTTGGTGCACTCAAATCGTAGAAAACGAGTGAGATAGAAGAGGTGGTTTGCTGAAAATGGTGGAGGGGTGTGTGATGTAAAGGTAAATGGAGAAATGGAAGAATGGAGGGAAGATTTGAGAGAGAAATTTGGAATTTTTGAGAGGGAGAAAGACTTGGAGGGGTAGGAAATGAAAGAGGGGGGTAAAAGGGAAATAAATGGGGGTCACCACGTGATTTGGTGGGCCCCACACTATTTGGGAGGCCGGCCCGACGCCTGTTCGCATCGGCCCGACAGGCCCGGATAGATCGGGTCGTGGTGCACCGCGGTAGGCGTGGCGCCGCTGCGGTCCTCTAGACTGGGCGCGGTGCTTTCGGGGTAGAGCAGTGGCCACCCCCCTCCTAGGGTACCACTGATACCCTAGGTCCATCGTGGGTCCCCCCCGGATTGTACCGCTAGGCCCCCGACTCCATTTTGAGTTGGTTCGGGCCCCAACTCTTGCATCTTAGCATTTTTTGAATCATTTGAGGTTGGAATGGGTCGATTCTTCGTGTAATCCTATTGACCGACGGTCTAGAAGTGATCCGGGATCATTTCACGCGACCTCTGAGGCCTACGGGTCCAATCTATACCGCCTGTTTCGGTAAATTTCGTCGTTTGGTGAAATGGGGAAATCCTAAGTCCTCTACATTTCCTCGCACCCTCCTGCGTTGAATCTGCGTCAGCGTACGTCGTGTGACCATAACCCAGGTCTGGTTTAATCCAAATCATGCTCTGATACCAACTTGTAACGCCCTGAAAATTGGGGGTCGAGTAGCAACTTAACTCCCGAGTTCTAGAACATCACTTATGCAACATATATGCTTATGATTCAATGTTGTCTGTGTTACTGCATTAATCATGAGTGGGATTATACCAAAACATTAATTCATACTCCAGATCAAGTTGTAAAATGCAAGCGGAAGACTAAAAGACATAAATACACGTATATAAGTCAGATCATGATCCGTCTCCAGAGTATGAATACATCACTGAGTCACCATATACATGTAATAGTCTCAAAAATCAAAATGTCAAAATAGTACAACTACAATGATAATCCCTATAGCCTCGTCAATCCGAATAGTCTAAGCAAAGCCACCAGAGAACTGCATATAAGAGAACTCGTCCTGGTCATCGTAGTAATCAGGCTCCGCCTCAGGGGTCACGCCGTCATCTGAAATCAAGACAGAGTCTGGTTGGTGTTTAAAACACCGTCTCGTAACGTGGGAGTGAGTGATCAACTCAGTGGAATAATAAAGCAAAGGTTAGCATGTTATCAATTCAATCAAGCAGTAATGATAAAGCAGTAAATCACCCATCCCTAAGTACTCTTGTTAATGCAAGAATGGTATGAATATATGATGCATGCCCTCGCCTACACTCCCTCAGCGACTTCATCACACGTTCGCACATGAACAACATGCTTCAGTGCTTGACCTGCTACGCCTGAACGCACGCATAATATAGTGCATGCATATGATTACTTAGTTCTTATTAGTCCTTTTCATACAGCAGGGTTGAGAAACTAAGGTACCTCCCTTATGTCATTTCCCAAACAGTGATCCATTTTAGGGTCGTCAATCCTAGGAAATCTCATACGATGTTTTGGTTCTAGGTCACTACAAAAGGGCTCGTCGCCATGATGTAGTGTAGGCCTCGTTTATACTCTAGTTGCTACGTAAGGCTCGTCGCCTCAGCGTAGACTCAGAGTATGCTCGCGGTCACTACAAAGGGCTTGTCACCAAATCAGTGTAGGCCGACAGCTCGAATACAGTGTCCCATACC
Source organism: Magnolia changhungtana (assembly GCA_030180095.1). Taxonomy (NCBI): domain Eukaryota; kingdom Viridiplantae; phylum Streptophyta; class Magnoliopsida; order Magnoliales; family Magnoliaceae; genus Magnolia; species Magnolia changhungtana. Next base: position 1,436,168 of record JASAUF010000222.1, on the reverse strand, counting down.
ACCGTATTTAGCTCACGAGTCTAGATTGATCACTGGTCACTACAGGTAGACTCGTTGGCCCAGCGTAGGCCGACAGCTGGACCACAGTGTCCCATACCACCATGTCCAGCTCATGAGTCTAAGCGGATCGAGGTACCAAGGTTAAACGGGATTTCACTGGTGAGTTTGGTACCTTAGGTTTAAGCAGTAGCGTCCATACATGGTGAACATACAATGACACATCAGGTTTCTTGACAAGCTCGACTAGCACGAGCGCACCCAAAGGTGATCGACATGAAGTGCATAAGCTCTCCGTGTGGCCTAACCACTGCTGACAACTTTAGTACGACTCGGGTTCGTCAAACACGTCCTACGTGGTGAATGAAACTCAGCCACGACTTCAAGCCTATTACCGATTACTTAGACTATAACATAACCCCAATCACACTCAATCCTTAACCAGAAAGCATGTAGAGTAGTCAGAGCAGAATTAACCAAGTAGTGCAAACATGTTAACAAGCATATTATAAAACACAATGTAAACAGGAAATCCAAACACATACATTTCATAGGTAAGCGATTAAATTAAACAACTTGCATGGAGGAAATCATACACATCTCTAAGATAGTTGAGAATCCAATCTCAACACCCACCTAAAGCATGACCTCCTAAGTACTTACTCATACAAGCATTTTCACAAACACTTAGACTACACTTCTTTAACATACATAACGTATATTAGCGAAAACATGTATTAGGGTGAATCCTTTCACCGAAGAGTTGTTACACATATATCTAGCATATACATATAGTAGTTAATCATGGCAAACACATTTTCATATCTCGTACGTATACAGTATTTTCTACAAATACGAGGAATACAGTATATTCAACCTAAATAATGTATAATTGAACAATGAAATGGACATCACTTTATGCATGTGAAATAGCATCTACATCAGGAATCTATCATTATCCGGTATTAAAAGCTTTGAAAACCATAACCTATACGTCTATAGTCCGCACCTTATGCCGTAGAACTGTAACGAACTCGACAGAGACTATAGGTCTTTGTCAATGATGAAATGGCAACCTATATCACGAGTTAAGTCAGCTATCTTGCCACTTACAACAATTAAAACCCTAAAATAGATTAGGGTTAGGTTTTCTTACCTAAGAACGAAGTCAGAATTGCCGGAATAGCGATTAGATGGGGATGGTTAAGCACGCAGAATGGCAAGGATCAATTCCCAAGAGTGACTCCAACTTCTCTCTCACTTTCTCTCTCTTTACTCTCTTCTCTCTCCTAGGGTTTTCTTAAATTTATATGGAGTGAATGAGAGAGGGTTTAATGTCCTTATATAGGCTTAAAACTGATGAAAATGGCCCCAGGGCTAAGGTATACTTAGGTTATATCCAAAGGGCATTTGCTTTAGCTCAACGGAGCACTTCCGGAGCCCCCCCTTTAACCAAAGGTCGGACTTAAGCTCTCTTATGATGGATCTAGGTCGAATTAAGTTTTCATTCCAGTCGGATTTCCAGATCACATGTGGTGGATCAGTTTCAGTTCAATGGTCACTGAAACTCGATTAGGGTTACAAGTACACGGACATGTATGGGAAATGTTTCCTGATTCGAGGGTGTATTTGGGGTAGATTTCGATGGTCTGATTGCTTATATTTGGCCCGCAAGCGACAAGTCTCAGATTACTTAAATTAGATTTTTATTTCTAAAGGAAACCACGTTTTCTCACACTCTTCACTCCAGGCTCAAGCGAATAGCCCCGGGACACTATCTGGATTTGATTTCCGAGATGGTTATCAAGCCCAGCAAGGTGGTCCTAATTATATAATTTTGTCATAATCGGACTTTCGACGTGCGGTCCAGATCCAATACGGAGTTTCAATGTGCTCCCAAGAGCAACTGGGTAATGAGATTGATCCTAGATTTTAGGGTAACTTAGCGTGATTGCTTTTACAAGTTTTAGGTCTTGCAGATCGTATTTAAAGTGGATCAAGCGGATTTCCCAGCTAATCTAGTTTAACACTTAGTTAACTTTGTCTAATTCCTAAAGGATTTGATCTTGAGTGATTTCTGCATGAGGTGGTACTCGGGTCTTTGTACGAAATTTTTCGAGTCGTTACACAAAAGAAGAGAGAGACTCGCCTCCTCCCTCCCATTTAATGCCTCGCCACCTGTTGAGTGACAAGAGAGACCTGCCTCATCCCTCCTAATGAAAATAGATGAAGCTACCATGTTAGGCACTCTTGAACCACCACTTATCATCCTCTCAATCCTTTAATGAGAAAAACCTGCAGACTCCTCCAAACGATCAACACCTGTCATAATAAGGAGAGAAGTAGCCCCATGCATCTCTCAAGGAGATGATTCCGCTGTAAGCCCTTTTATGTAACCAATCTTCGCACGACAGCTCCTTAGAGCAACATCTGGAATGGTGCAGGAGCTTGTAATTGGTGCTCCTTCATTACAAGCAGCTCCGAGAAACATTATTCGATTATCGTCTTTTACACAAAGGGACTTTTCCCTCTCCTACATTTCTGAAATAGCTATTTCCAGCTCACTAACCCTAAGTCATAACTAATTCAGAGCTTGAAGGGCCTTTTTCTTCTTAATTTTCAACCAAGTGAACTACATAACATCGATATACTCTGTAACTTCCTTTGTTTCCACCACTTCACCAATACAAGCTCCTAGGGCTCTGACTATATCATCTATCCACAAGTTGAGTGGTATATTCTACAAGTGATACCAACATTCTTCCCAACCGAACATGGACCATTCCTCCCATCTTTGTATCTCCCATATGGAATCATCTTGCACCTCTTTACAGATTGCATATACCTTATCGGCATGTTCTTTGTTTTCAAACGAAATGAGTGCACCCTATCAGAGTGGAACCTTTTTATGACAATGTCCTCCTCTGCTACCCCATTGCATTTTTTAATAAATCAAGCAGCCACACATCTTCCAATACCTCCACTTTAACTATTGCAACGAGGCCAGACTTGAAAGAGGTAAGTGTAACACCCCATATTTTTCAGTACTTGGGTGTTACCTTAGAAATTTAATTAGTATATATATGTGTGTGTGTGTGTGTGTGTGGGAGCACACAAGATGTACTCCGCACACCATGCCTAATAATCCATTAACTCGCCCATCTCAACCGCTTGATCTTGGGTAGTGATAACCCACAGTGCAATCGAAAAGTTTGAGATCAATATACCCATTGATTGACCCTTGGCTTCTCAACGTAAGGTTACATCGTCACCTACAAACTAAATATGGCTGTTGAGGCATGTTATATCTCACTTAAACACCTCAGATCGATCTAGGTACAAAGATAAACCAATCCCTCTATTTTGGTCCTAAACCAACATGAACAATCTTCATTGTAACCATGAAATAAGGCCAATCATGCAATTAATGTTGAGATTAGCTTATAAACTCAATCATGTATCAATTTAACCATCAAGAACACTTTTCATCCATAGATCAAGTCATCCATCCAATTGATTTTCAAGATGGACCATGGTGGAATTATGTTAGTTCGATATACCCTTGTGTTTGCGTTCATTAGCTAAAATTTCTTTGTTGAATATATCCATTTCTATGTCTTGCGAACTATACTTGATTATGAATGTTAAGTTTGTAATCTTGGAGGGTATTCCTCACTGTGATAGCCATTGACACTATCAAAACATATCAGTTGATGCATGTGTAGAGTGAGTCGACACTATTCACCTGGTTGCTGGAAAGGATCAGGTAGTTGAGGAGTTAGGTGAAGTCCCAATGGAGCATATTGAGCTTCATCATTAGTTGATAGATTTTCATTTATGCTTTTAGTGAACCTTTGATATTTGATTTGTATAAGTTCTTTTTGGGCACTGCATTGGGATTTTCGTTATGATGTTGGATTGGAAACTTTTACTCAATGCATGGTTTACTCTGTTACTAATTGCTACACTTCTGAATGTTGATTAGATTGTTGAATTAAGACTTTCAACTTTAAGGTTAATACTCGGGATTTCAGAAAACAAGTTGATGTAGAGCGGGTGGCAGACAGTTTCATGGCCAAGATGGATCAGAAAAGGCCCGGACGACGACAAAAGTGATCCGGACCGTCAGACCTTAAATCGGGAGTATCTCGCAATCCAGAATGAGTTACCTGACGTAAAATATATGATTTTGGGGTAGAACAAGCTACTTTAGCCAACCAACCTAGCTATGCCAGGTTGCGCAGCCTGGAATTGTAAAAACCCCTGGATCGACGGTCGTTTCCCTGTTTTAATTTCGTTTTTACTATAAATAGAAAGTTTTAGTTTGATGATAACTCTTCATCTGTCGGGCTTTAGGAGTTGCGCCCAATGTGAAAAGAGCTTAGAATAATTAGGAGAACGGTTTGGTGAAGACAAATAGGACACTTACTATTTTTGGCCGAAAACCTTGCACACTAGTAGACATCACGACCGTCTATAAATAGTAAGTTTACTATTTATAGTAAGTCGCGATTTCTAGGAGTTTTAGTTGTAGTTTAATTCTGATTTCTTTCCCATTCTACTACCCCTATTTAAAGGGTTGTGAACTCGTTTTTAATCATTAATTAATCAAGTTCGAATTTATTTCTATTTCCTGCTTTCTTTCCTCGTGGATTCGAGAAGTCTCTGTGAGGAGTCCAAAGAAGCTCCGTGGATTCAGAGTAGTTATCCTCATCACGTTTATCCCTGCGTCAATTGGTATCAAAGTGAGGATTCCCCTCGGGCTGATGGCAAATAATGAAGGTATGAATCAAAATCCTGTGGACGGTGATCCAGGGATTCGTTATCTTTCGGAAAGAATGAAAACTTTCCACCGGGAGAGTCAGTTGACCATGCAAAGGTTGCAGGTAACCCTCGACCGTCTTGCGGATGCGCTACTTCCACCCCGAGCCCTAGGCGGTGCTCCACCACCTATGGTTGCTCCACCACCCATGGTGGCTCCACCACCCATGGTTACTGTATGACATAACCTCAATTTTCGTAGAGCACTACTAGTGGCAAATCGTAGGGCTACACCAGATGATTCAAGTTCTAGCAACGAGGACCTTAATGAGGGTTTTGCCCGACGACCAATCCATGGAGGCAATCACTTAGATTGTGTTGAAAGAGACTATCGAGGTAAGGCTGAACTTCCTAATTTTAATGGTTTATTATGTATAGAAGATTTCCTCGATTGGCTAACCGAAGTAGAGAGATATTTTGATTATATGTTCGTGCCAGATCATAAAAGGGTAAAATTGGTAGCGTTTAAGTTAAAATCTGGTGCTTCTGCATGGTGGGAACAATTACAACTCCCACGAGCCCGCTAGAACAAGGCGCCCATCTCATCATGGCCACGGATGAGATGTCTTCTTCGATCACAATTTCTCCTCAGTGATTATGAGAAAATATTATTCCAGCAATACCAAAATTGTCGACAGGAAAATCGAACTGTCACAGATTACATTGAAAATTTCCAACAGTTGGCTACACGAAATGATCTATCAAAATCTGAGTCACAGAAGGTGGCACGATTTATAGGTGGGTTGCAACCAACAATTCAGGACTTGGTTCAGATGTACCTAGTCGGGACTGTGGATGAAGCAGTTCAATTGGCGGGTAGGGCAGAAACACAACTTACAAGAGTTCCTGCACGTCCCTATCCTTCAACTCGACCCTCCATGACGGGTCCCATGCAGGATCCGGTGCTGGCACGAGAAAAAGATCCAGTAGGAGAACGTCTTCAACGTCCTACAACCGCAAACCGTAATATGGGGAGCGGCTCATGTAGACCTCAACTTGCAGCACCCACAATAGCGGGTTGGAGTAGGATTTCAAATCCTTATGCTCGGTCAAGGTCGAACAATTGTTACCGCTGTGGCCAACCAGGCCACTTATCAAACACCTGTCCTCAACGTCCCGCAGCACACTTGACTATAAACAAATGGGGCACTGAAAATGAGGCCGCAGAAGAAGACCATGGCTATAATGAACATGAACAAACCACTGAAGAAATAGCAGGTGACGATGAAGTGACGGGCGGGGATCGTGGTGAATTTCTAGTTTTAAGGCGATTACTGTATATCCCACGAAAGGAATTACATCCACAACGACACAATATATTTCGTACTTGGTGCACTGTCAAAAGAAATGTCTGTGATGTGATCATAGACAGTGGTAGTAGCGAGAACATCGTCTCAAGAGTGATGGTGGATAAGTTGCGGCTACCAACGACGAAACATCCTTCCCCGTACTCAATTGGCTAGATAAAAAAGGTGAATGAGACCAAGGTGACTGAACAACGCACTATCTCATTTTTAATTGGTAAAAATTATAAGGATCCTATATTTTGTGACGTGGTCGACATGGAAGCTTGCTACATGCTACTCGGTCGACCCTGGCAGTCAGACCGTGATGCGACCTAACGGGGACGAGACAATGTCGAGAATTCTAGGTGTTAATAATGTAAAACTTGGATACTTCAAAATTGCACCTTATTATTATTATTATTATTTCATTTAAATAACATCCAGTTACATTCACGAAGATAACCATTCACGAGAGTAAAATCAACTATATTCATCATTCTATTAGAGTAAAAGAATTCAACAAATTATCAAATGTCCTCTCAATGGGAGCTTATTACATTATCGAGTTTGCAGTGAAAAATAAATAAAACTAAGCATAAAGTTATCTCCTTATTTATTCAGAATAATCTTCAGTAGGGAAATTGTCATCCGTGTCTTCAATTTGCACATCACCTGCATTATCTATACGGTTGGAGAGGGTCAATGCCCTACTCATAATGATGGTTATCCTTTAAGATTAATAATAATTCAAGATATTCATAAAAGTAATGTAAGAGTTTTGATACGTCTCATACTCCACCACTACTAGTGGTATTAATATGCGCAACCAATATATATAGTGATCATCATAATGTGGAATATAATTCATAGAAAACCCGACTCTCCCCGCACCTCATAAGTACAGAGATTTGCCTGCGTGTCCAATGCTACCATGGATTTACGTGAACACCTCGAGGCGGTACAATACATGAGTCAGATGAATTACGTGACACGATTTGTTCATGGTGAGACTATTTGCGACATCTAATCCCGGAAGTGATGTAACACGTATTGCGAATTACTTACATCAATTTGTGCACCACTATCCAAACCCATAGAATTACGTGTCGACTAAGAGGGTCACTACCCAGAGCACATTATGTCTATGATAAAATATGTGAATAACTAGTTGTGAGACCTCTAACACATCACTTGCAGCAAAGGAGAAATAAATTGAACCATGAGAATTTTAGAATTCCAAGACACATGCCCAAGACATAAAGGGTGATAGTACAAGGCTAACCTAATAAAGGAGAAAAGTAACATTAAGCTATCTCAATGAAAGAAAAGAATAATAATAGGCTAACTCAACAAGATAAGGGGAGATGAGTAAAAGGCCAACTTCATATAGAGTGGAAGCACACGTCGCTCTCAAAATTGGCAAAAGGGCAAGGCTTGTATCCATCACCTCACATATATTTATAAAGATCACGCATAATTAAAATCATACCTTAACCATAATTCTCAAAGGATAAATAATTGATAATGGTAAACTAAACATTTGCATCGAGGATTCACAGTAATATGAAAATATGTAAAAACAAGATAAATCATACAAACTTAAATTAATACAAGCTTAAATAAATCCCTCACATTAGCCTTAAATAAATCCCTTCATGTAGGAAAGCTTCTACATGGAAATTTTTCACATGAATCACGACATCGCTTAAGTAAGAGGGAGACACCATACATATAGAGAAGGAAGAGGGCGTTTAGGCTTCTCCTTCTCCTTCTCCTTCTCATTCTCTTTCTCTCTCCATTTCTCTCTCTCTCTCTTTCTCTGTCTCCTCCTTGGATGTTGGGGGTATTGGCGTGTGAGTGGAGAAGGGCACGCACACCCCCTTTATAAATTAAAGGAGTGGGTGTGTGAGGGGTGTGTTTCACATTCCACTTGGATTGAGTTTATCCAATTTACCCTTTTCTGATAATCTTTCTTTAAATTTAATTCATCTATTGTGTCAGGGTTGTTAAATAGATCCGGGGTATATGATTTCTTGGTGATTCGAAATTTAGATTGACCTATCTTGAAAATTCTTCCTATGGGTGCCAAAACAAACTTGATTTCAATTAACGGACCACACTTGATGATCAGGGCCTAATTTTGGGAGAAATGTGTAACCAGGATAGGTAAATGGTTGGACAAAATTTGGTGGTTGATCAATGGTGGAAAAGGCCTAAATATGAAATTTCACCTTTTGCACCAAAAGGAAGGAACTGACTTCAACATTTAACAGTGTAGGATCATAGATCAGGTTCTAAATTGTATATAACCTTGTAGTCATATGAGACTAAAGTGTGGTCCAAATTTGAGTTGCGATGAACAACAAAAAGTGGTTAAATCGGAAGATCCAGATTTACAAGGAGCTGGTAGGCCTCGAAAGGATAACTTCGCACCTAAGAAAAAGCCTACCAAAGTGGGGTCTTCATATTTCACACTTGGTACATATTATGGAAAATCCAAGTCTTTCATATAAAGGAAAAATATCCTACTACGACTACTTATGAGGTTTCATCACTTGATGGACACCAAAATCAATGGTTAAGGGGTTGATTTGTCAATTGGGTCACTTTTACAATGATCTAAAGGCAGAAATTTGACATGTATGGTTAATTTGTGATACATAGATATGTTATAAAATTTCACATCAAACAAATCTTGGAAACCATGTGATCTAAAATTTAAAGGTCTAGGTTAATGCATTTTCGTAATTATTGCTAATAAGAGAGTTTTGGGAAATCTAAGGTTCTACATGGTTATAGGAACATTTCTAAGTAATTCTTATAAAATAAATTATATCTAAATCATTATGAATAAAGAATTATTCACCAAATTAACTAAGGGAATGTACATATACCAACCAACATAATGGATGGTCAGATGACATGTTAAAAATAGAAAAACTTGATGATTAGTACTCTGATCATGTATGTGAGTGGGTGTATGGTCATTTTTGTAAACGGATGATCACAAATGGGGTTTTAAAGTGATCAAGAGGCAGAACATTTATACCGTTAGATTCAAGTGACTTATTTACATGTGCAAGTTTCTCAGATTGTAATTTTGATGATGGGTTAAGTATATCATAGGTGGTGAACAAGATGAACGGAATAAAATTTTAATTTGATATGTGTACGAGCAGATGTAGGTATCAAGTAGTTAGTTTACTATGATCGGATGGTTGAAACTCAAAGTGGCCAGTCAGATATCTTTACCTATCAGTGGATAGTTGGTTGAACAGTTGGTTATGATAGACAAGTAGGAATACTTGAACATATGATGATCTTGTCTTAAATCAACGGTCGGATGACTTGATCTATGGATGAAGATCATTCTCAACGGTTAAATTCATGTTGGAGAATAGGTGTAAGGTTTGGATAGCTATATTGGTATCGTACACATGTATATATTAAGTTAAATTTCATGGTAACACTCGAGAACTTTCAATATTCGGGTATTAAAACGTTTGGGGTGTTATAGGTGATGTTTGACAGTCAAAGCCAACCTCTATGTCGGGTTGGCCGAGGTCCTGCCGACCGAGTTGAACTGTTGATTGTGGTCAGTGCCTATAGTTCGTTGGTCACGATAGTGAGATGTCTGCCAGAGCCGAGATCACTACTTTTGGTTGGTGTTTGGATGGGTCGCGGGGATCGTGCTTGACGTCTAAGGCTGATCTTTTACACGACCTCTTTTACACATTCCACTTGGATTGGGTTTCTCCAATTTCAGTTGTCTGGTCAGTTCATTTTTACCCATAACAGTGGCACCCTACTTCCAAATGCTTTTTAGAAGCTCTAGAAGTAAGTTGAATTGGATTGACGCCCAAGTATGAGGCCTCGCACGGATGAGGTTGGGAGGTCGGATCCATCTGTCATTATAATGGAAGAGAGAAAGGTGACATGTGGGAATCGAGGAGGATCCAACAATGATTGTGACGAGTCGTACCAGGAGATGTGTGATGAAGTGGTGCCTCTTCGTCTCTTTGGCGAATAAAATGTGGACATGTGTCTTTGCCTTGGTAGTCAGGTAGATTCATAAACCAGCAGTTGCCACGTGGAGGGAGGCGTGAGCTGTAACGTCTCTTCGGATTGCGGCATTGAATGGGGGAAATCAATGCCGCAGCTGAGGAGATTATAAATATGGGGTGAATACCCTAAAATCACTTTATTTACTCCTCTCTGACTATTGGACTGGGCAATTTACGATAATTCAGAAACCCTTCCCATTCTTGCTTCTTCGGCCATTTTCTCCCTTCTCCGACCTTCTTTGCTTTCCCTTTTTTCTTTATCTTGGTCGGGATGATGGATAGTTCCGACAGATTCTGTCTCTGGAGCGTTCCTTGGGGAGTTCATACCAGAAATTGTGGACTCCCTGTTGAGTGCACCTTTAAATGTATCGTCTCTGGTGCCGGAAGGCCGGGAGGATGCGGTAACATATGCCCTGATAAGGCCGGTAGCTCAGCCTGCTGAGGGGTCATCTCAGGAGGTCGGCATCTTTGGGTCGAGGTTATAGGATGCCGACCTAGTTCGGATTAGGTCAGAGTACCATATTCCTGAATCTGTGGTGCTACGAACTCCTTAGCTAGGGGAAATCCTATGTCGTCCTTGTGAGGGCAAGGTGGCCATATATGTTGTGGCTCTCTAGTGTGGCCTTCGGCTCCCTCTTCACCCGATTGTACGGGAGGTCGCCTACAGCTTAATGCTGGCTCCAGGCCAACTGATTTCGAATGCTTGGAGGGCCCTGCTCAGGACTTTCATCGTGTGGTGTTGCCTCGAGTATGCCGAGCTGTTCGCAGATTAGTTCCTCTACTTGTATAGAGCGAAGGCCAACCCTAGTCATCGAGGCTGATACTGTTTCTTCGCTTGGGCAAATAAAGGACCAACTCTTGTCACTGATAACCCTTCCTCCAACAAGGGCTAGAAGGACAAATGGGTTTTTATGTCGGGGGAGTGGGAGGCCCCAACGACTGTGGTGGGCAAGCTGCGCTCTGGAGTCCCTACCAACTTTGCAAACCCATGTCGGAAGTTGCTGTAACAACCCAAAATTTTCATGATCCGAATCTGATGCTTGGCGCAAAAATCTCAGATGTTAATTCTTCTAAACCCTTTAATTAAACCATTTAATTTATAACCAATGACATTCCTCTTTCACAAAGATGGGTATTCATGAGAATGAAAGTTAACTAGTTTCATTATTTCATGAAGTACAGTGTAGATTCCAAAACTTCTAATGCTCACACAACGGAAGCTTATTACGTCATTAAGTCTATAGCAGAAACATAAATAAAATAAAGCATAAACTATTTTCCTATTTATTTAGTGAAATCTTACATTGGGAGATGGTCCTCTGGATCCTCAACCTTTACGTCACTTGCATCATCTGTACGGCTGGAGAGGGTCAACACCCTACTTATAGTAATGGTTATCCTTTAAGATTAACAATAATTCAAGAGATTTATAAAAGTAATATAAGGGTTCTGATACGTCTTGTACTCCACTACTACGAGGGGTATCAGTATGCGCAACCAATATATATGAATGCATGCCTAGCAAAGTGTGTGCAGCTCATTATACATAGTGATCATCACAATATGGAATATAATTCATAAAAACCCCGGCTAGCCCCACATTCTCAAGCTACGAAGATTTGCCGACATGTCCAACGATACTGTGGATTTATGTAAACACCTCGAGATAGCACAACACATGAGACAGATCGTGACACAATTTATTCATGGAGCGACTATTTGCGACATCCAATCCTGAAAGTGATGTAACACGCATTGTGAATTACTTACATCAATTTGTGCACCACTACCCAAACCTGTAGAATTATGCGTCGACCAAGAGGGTCTCTACCTAGAGCGCATTACGTCCATGACAAAATATTTGAATCACTAGTTGTGATACCTTTAACACATCACCTGTAATAAAGGGAACGTGATCTGAATCATGAGAGTTTTGAAAATCCAAGGCACATGCCCAAGCCATAAAGGTAGATAGCGTAAGGCTAACAAATAAGGAGGAGAGTAGCAATGGCTAACTCAACGAAGAGTTGAGTAGCAAGGGCTAACTCAACAAAATTTATAAAGGCAAGGGCAAGGCTTATATCCATTGTCCCAAAAATAATAAGATCACCCGTAATTAACATTATACCATAATTCTCAAAGGTTAAATAATTGTTGGTGGTAGAGTAAACAATCGCAGGAAGAGAATCATAGTAGCATGATAACAAAGCATATAAAAGATTGGATAAATCATCTTAAATCAAGGTAAGCTTAAAGGAATCCCTCACCTTAAGTTGTGGTGTTGTCTTTTACTAAGTTGAATGCTCAGAGGCGTATTTTAAGATCAGGTTCTACTCTAATCCCCCTAATTTGAATTGGTTAAGTTAGATGTTAGATTAGGGTTGAGGAAACTCGACTTAGATTATACTTTAGACGAGTTACATGTTGCCTAAGTTGATAAGTTCTAATTTATCATGTTTAGGCCCATCCAACCATCGAATCGACTTGGTTAGATGTAATAGAATTCTATTATTAAGAGATAGATTAGATTTGAAAAGAGAAGGGAAGGAAAAGAGAAAAGGAGAGTTAGGATTTGAACCAGACTTCAGGTGGCAATCCCGGCGTGAAGCTAACACCCAATTTTCTTTCTTTCTTGGTTGGAGCTGATCCAAAGTCCAGGGTCTTCACACTTTCTTCTTCTCTCTTTTCTTCCTCTCTCTCTTTCTCTCTCTCTCTCTCTCTCTCTCTCTCTTTCTTGTTGCGTTTCCTCCAATCGTTGGGCGGGAGGAAGTTTTATAGGGTCATGAGTCTCTAGACTCTTCTTGTGCAACCCCTGTTGCGTAGCCAAGAAAAATGGGGGAGTTCTTTACGCAGCTTCTGTTTACGCAACAAAATGAACAGGATGGAGTAATCACTATTCGCAATCCACGATTCTCCTTCCATGTTTCTTCTCCTTTCCTTCGTAGATCGACCAAATCTTGACGGGTTATCGTATGGACACTTTGGATTCAGCAATGGCCAGACTCTCATGACCCAGGCCGTTTATCTTAAACAGAGAAGATGATCCTATTTCAATGGTGGGTCATACCTCAAACGCACGATCTTCGAAGTGGCATCCCTAACTAGCCCAAATCCATATATTGGTGCTAGTTGTCCCACCAGATCGACTATTTGGCCCCTCTCATGCAGTGGTTTTCCTGTAATATTCGCTTTCACAAGTTACGGTTCGTGTCTGTGAAAAACGGCGGGTGTTGCATTCCTTCTGCTCCTCTATCTTCTTTTTGTCGATGTGGGAGGAATTGGAATTCTCATTGGGGGGTTTTGAATGGCTAGATGTGCTTATGGTTTGCGTAGATGGGATAAAGAGTGGGAGGTTTTCTTGGATTGCCAGTTAAAGAGAAGGTGAAGTTTCCTCTTACGCCCTCTTTTGTGCACATGACTGGGTGCATGGATCCTTGTGGTCATTGTGGTCTTGACTGTAGTCACGTGCTAGGCTCGATAAACAGTTCAGATATCCATATGGGCTGAAGTGTTGGCCCACTCTAGATCAATCGCATATTGTCAGCTCACAACTTGGCTGTTTGTGTTCAAAACTGTGCATACGTGAAAGATTGGAAGTGTGTGGGAGGAGCTAGGGTTTGGTTGATTCTGTCCTACGAGCGTGATGAACAGATCAGATCATTTGAAATTATCACGATGGTGGGCTATAGTACCTCCAATTGAACGCTGTTCGCTCAAGTTGCGTGTGATAGGCAACAGGGAGTGACTCTCCCTTTTTTAGAGTTTCATGGGTCAACATGGTTTTTACCGTGTTGATGGATTCAGTGTGTTAGGGTGAATATACAACTCGTGCACATGCACATCTGAATGTGGGGTCCACAGGGCTGTTTTAGAGAGATCCACTCCGTCCTTTCATTTTGTCAGTTCATAATAACGCCTGTTCTAAAGTATGAGGCGAATACAATTCTTAGGCGGGTCATACTGACGGATAACTTCCCTAATCTGAAATACGGGCCATTACAGTTGCTGAGCTGCAAACTTGTAGATTTTCTTTTGTCATTTTGTAGCTTGACTTACTAATCTTAGACTTGTTTCTTTGCAGCTCTTCCTTGGCTACCGCCCAAGCTCTTTCCACAACATCCTTAGCAAATCGCTCGAGCGAAGGAGTGAAGTGATACCAAAAGAAATTGGAGTGATCACCCCTCAATCTCTATACCAATCCGGCTTGTCCTTAATTGAGCCAGTAGGTACATAGTAGTTAGTATTATTATTATTATTTTGTTTATTTATTTCCGCGCTCAGATTTTCTCTTTGTGCCTGACTTGGTTACCTTTTGTAGATATGTCTGATCTTCCTTGCGCTCTGAAGTGGATCAAACTTCCTCCTAGGACCGACCTGGACCATCTGAAGAAGACGGTTAAAAGGGTTACTTCCCCCCCTCAACCCATCGAGGAGGGTCCTCTTACGTCGCAGAGGATATACCAGAGCCCATCTTCGAAGGCCTTATTGCTAAGCACTCGACTTCGGCGGTAGCAAGTGGGGCGGCTCGAGAGGCTTCCCCTTGCGAGATCCCTCCTCAGTCAGTGACTATGGAGGTTGTAAATCTGGAGTCATCCCTGACTCGGGAAGAGGCTCATCTTGTCGAAGGGCCCTCCACTTCCCAAGTCCAATAGGTCGAGGAGGGTGGTGCCTCGGGGCATCACACTTCTGAGGCTAGTAGGTTGGGCCCCTTACCCTAGGGCTGTCATATGGGTCCCCTTTCCCAGTGGGCGTCACGACAAGTGCTAGAGGAGGACATTGCCGCCCTACTGGATGTCCATCCGATGAATCTCCTAGGCGACCTAGAGGCCACCTTCTTCAGGGCAGGTATTCTTTTTTACATTTAATACGTTGTCCTCTTGATATATCATTTCCTTGTTGTCGTTTATTTCTGTTTCTTCTCTCAGACTGCTCCTACGCTCATGGCTGCTCGTCAATCATTCTGGGAGGTTGGCCATGGGTACAAGAGGATGAAGATGGACCTTTAAGCTAGGCTTTCCGAGCTTAAGGCTACCACAACTGCTAGGGATGCGGCTGTGGCCCATCCTATGGCCCTCGAAGAGGCGCTATAGATTATTGGGGAGGAGCGGGTAACTCTTGGGATCCAGCTTGACGAAGCTGAGCAGAAGGAGGCCGCACTGTGGGCTGAGTTGGAGGGGCTGAAGTCACACCTATCTATCTCTGAGGAGGAGCGGGTAAAGGCGGAAGCCAAGTCATGAGGATGGAGGCTGAGCTTGCTGAGGTGGCGGCTAGGTCGGCAGAGGTAGAGGTTGAGGCCAAACTGGCTGAGGTTGAGGCCTCCATCCTAGGGATTCAGGCAACTACAGTGGAGGCGTACAAGGACTTTGGGGAGTGGGCTGAGGAGCAGGAAGTATACTTCAGCCTCAGCTATTGGCAGTGCCAAGAACATGTCAAGTAAAAGTATTCGGAGCTTGACCTGCATTGCTTAAGCGATGAGTCTCCCGAAGATCCGGTCCCTGCTGAAGCCAAAGCTGAGCAACCCCCCTCTTGAGAGTAGACTGAACCTTGCTCCCCCCTTCTATACTTGTAAAATATTTTAAATATTTTAGTTTCTTACTGTAATGACCTTGTTTTATTAATGAAAAGATAATTTTTTATCATGATTGGTCATAGATGTTGTGTATGAGATTCTTAAGTAGATTTAGTAGGTTGGTCGAGGTAGAGCGAGTAGGCTGAGCATTGCAGGATTGATAAGTCGATTATGTAGTGGTAGGTCATGCACGGTAGAATCGATTTGGCCGACCATATACTGGTAGACATAGTAGTGGGCCAAGCATTAAGAAGGACTTTGTTCCCATAAAGTAAGTCCCCATGGTCGATAGCGTAACTCTGGTAGTTGAGATAAATAATATTTAAAAGAAATTTTCTTCCCCTAACCTGGAGAAGTTCTTTTATTGTAGAATTCTCAAAAATAGTAGAAATAAAACAGTAAAAATGTCTTAAGCACCTTTTTCCCTTTGAGAAGGGAGGTTGCTCTTGGTTGGTTCAACTCTTGTCAAGTAGATTAATTAGTCAACGTGCCCATAGGATTTTTTAAATCCTCAGGAATGATAGATCTTTAGATGCTCGGCCTTCCATGGATGAGGCAACAGTGGACCGTCCATGTCCTCCAGTTGATATGCGCCTGGCCACATTGTGCCCATTATCTTGTAGGGTCCTGTAAGTGCTTATATGTTTAACACACAATATTGTCAAATTTCGTAAACCAAGTGTAACGTCTCAGAAAAATTCGTACAAAGATCTGAGTACTACCTCAGGCAGAAATCACTAAGGATCGAATTCTGTAGAAATTAGGCAAAAATTAATTAAGTACTAAACTAAATAAATTGAAGAATTAGCTCGAACCACTTTCTATACGAACTACAAGGCCCAAAACCATTAGAATCGCTAACCCAACATTACCTAGAAACTTCGGATCAGTCTCAAAACCCAGTTGCTCTTGAGCGCACATTGAAACTTTGTATCAGACCAGGACAGTGCGTCGAAAGTCCGATGACTGTGAAACTCTAAGGTTATGACCACCTTACTGGGCTTAACAACCATCACGGGAATCGAGTCCAAATAGTATCTAGAAACGCACAACTTGAGCCTGGAGCAAAGTGCATGAGAAACGTGAATATCTTGTGAAAATGAACTCATATTTAAGTGAATTGGACCATTCGCTTGCAGGCCAAATTTAAGGTTTCAGACCGTCAGATTCTGATTCACCTACACCCTTAGATCAGAAAAATTTTCCTACACATGTCAGTGTACTTGTGGCCCTAATTGAGTGACGATAGCCATTGAACTGAAACAGGTCCTCCAAGATCGATCCACTGATCTGATCAGACCGAAAATTTAACCTGGCCTAGATCCATTGTCGGGGAACTTACCCTATGCCGTAGGTGTGTAATGGACCTCCAGATGTGTCCTGTTTGCCCGAAACGAACACCCTTTGGCTATAACCTAAGTATACCATGGCCCTAGGGCCATTGACATTAGTTCTGGGCTTATAAATAGCCCTTAAACCACCTCATTTCTATTCCATACGATTTTCTCCAAACCCCTAGGAGAGAGAAGAGAGAAAAGGGGAGAAAGGAGTGGAGATCAAAGGGACGTACTTAGAGTTTGCTGCCCTGGTTCCTTCCTACTACTCCACGCGTTGAATCGCCTCTACATCTAGCTACACCGTGGAATTCAACTTCGATTTGGGTAAGAAATCCTAACCCTAATTTTGTTTTAGGAATCCAATAGAGGAATCAGTGAAATATCTAACCTATTTCAAGATTTAGGTTACCGTTGTGCTGTAGATGGTGACGTGGTATATGAACCAAGTTCGTAATCGGCGTATCGATGAAAGGTGCAGACTATAAACGTTTAGGTTATGGTTTTCAAGGCTTTCAATGTCAGCAATGATTTATGTCTGACTTGATTGCTGCCATATGATCTTAGTTACGATGTATCTGATAAACTATACATGTGTGTGAACTATGTGAATATATTATGCATTCCATGTGTTTGTTGAAGAATGAAAGTGAAATTATGATTTATGCTTGCCATGACTATTAATCTAGAATACATCTGTGTTGTGTGTATGACAACTTCTTTATGAAAGGATTTCCCAAATTATATGCTATAACTAATTTGGTTTGTGTATATAGTATTATGTAGTCTAAGTGTTTGATAAAATGTCTGAATGGGAAAGTGTTTGATAAATTGCTTCCAACAAGGGTGTTGAGATAGGATTCTCAACTACTATGTCCACAGTAATAGTTTCTTTCATGTAATGTAATTTGCTACTACGTGATTCATGGTTGAAATGCATATGTATAACAATATGTTCAATGTGTTCGATAAAATGCTCGAATGAGATTTACATTTAAATTGTCTGTTAAATGCTTTTATGAATATCACATGTATCCATATGTTGCATTTGAGTTTGATTGGGACTACTACGTAGTTCAGGCAATCGGTAATAGTTTCCGATCGAGTGGCCGAACTAGCCTCGCCACCTTAGATATGTTTAATGAATCCGAGCCGTACAGTGATTGTCGATAGTGGTTAGGCCATGTGGAGTGCTTATGCGCTCCATGCTGATCAATTCAACGTACGCTCGTACCAATCACACTTGTCAATAACTCGATTTGCCTATTGTGTGTTTACCATGTATGGACGCTATTGCTTGAATCTAAGGTACCACTTGCCAGTGCAAAGCCCGTTTAACCTTGGTACCACGATCCGCTAAGACTCATGAGTCGGGCATGGTTGTATGGGACACCGTGGTCGAGTTGTCGGCCTATACCGGGGTGACGAGCCTCCTCATAGTGACCAGTGAGCAACCCAAACTTGTGAGCTGAATACGGTGGTATGGGATACTATATTCGAGCTGTTGGCCTATACTAAGGTGACGAGCCTTTCCCGTAGTGACCTCGAGTATAAAATAGGCCTACTCCAGCGCAGCTTGGCTGTGGTCCCTAGTCGGGTTAGTGACGAGCCTTTAAAAATAGACTGCCAGTTGGTAGGGCGTTGGTGGTGTGACCTCAAGTACAAAATAGGCCTACGCTGATGGTGACAAGCCTCTCATAGTGACCTAGAGTGTAAACTCTCGAACTTTCCTATCGCATGTGATTAACTAGGATTGACGACCCTAGATGGATCATTGTTTGGGTAAATATATAAAGGGAGGGACTTATGCTTCCCAAACCTGCTGTATGAATAGGTCTAATTAAGAACTTGGCTAACATACACATGCATCGCATTGCATGTGCCTTTGGCGATGGAGTTGAACATAATGGGAGTGTTGCATGCGCGACCGTGAGATGATGTCGCTGAGGGAGTGCAGGCGAGGGCATGCATCATTATAGCATATCATCCCTGCATTAACAAGAGTACTTAGGACATGACTGTTGTACTGCTTTATCATTACTACTTGACTGAATTAATAACATGTTAATCTTTACTATATAGTTCCACTGAATTAACTACTCATTCCCGCCTGGGACGGTGTTTTAAACACCACCCAGACTCTAGTTTAGATGCAGGTGATGGCGAGGTCTATGCAGCTGAAATGGACTTATGGACGAGGAGTTCTCCTACGTCCAGCTCTTAGGCGAGTCTATGTAGACCTCGTGCTGAATCGACGGGATTACAGGGACATATGGATTAGTTGGACACTTTATAATTTGCTATTTTATAAATTTTGAAACAATACCTATATATATTCAACCGTGTTACAATATCATAATCTGGAGATAGATAACTGCTTACTTATTTCAATACATATATTCCAGTCTTCCGCTTGCTTAATTACATTATCTCTAGAGTATGATATGCTATTTTAGTATAATCCCACTCATGTCTAATGCACTAATATGAATAACATTTAATCATCATTATCTATGTTGCATAAGTGATGCATTGGAACTCGGGAGTTGAGCTTTGCTCAACTCCCAATTTTTAGGGCATTATAAGTTGGTATCAGAGCATGATTTGGATTAAACTGGACCTGAGTTATGGTAACATGATGCACACTGACGTACTTTGACTTAAGTGGGGGCATAAAATGTAGAAACAAACATAAGATTCCAAGTTTCACCGATGGGTGAAATTGACTGTCGAAAGGTAACTCATACGCATATAAGATCATATGAGATGATCCCAATTCCTTTCCAGACCGTCAATCGACGAGTTTGGATGATAATTCAGTGAATCCCATGTTTAAAATAATCTTAAAGACACGAATACGCATTCATTGGACTCCAAAACCGTCTCAAACGGGTAGGGGGTTCCAAACTGTACAAAACGGGGGGAACCAGAGTGTCCCCCGCATCTTTCCGGCACCCCAGGGAGAGGGCGTCCATGGATGAAGCCGGGCCTAGCCGCCCTACCCGTTCGAAGAAGCAGACAAGCGCTGAGGCTAGCGTAGAGCAAGAGCGAAGGACGAAGCAGGATCTCGATCCCCAGATTCCACTCGAAAGATCCCTACCGCCGGGCATCAGACATGGTAGGTTTTGTGGCCGTAAAGTTTTATTCGAGGCTCATGTGGATGAAAGGCTTTTCGGGTTATACTCAGTAATGGATATGCTCTTAGAAAATGGATGGGGACCCATATTTGAGGGAAACACTCATACAAGTGAAGGCACCTTATGAGCCTTCTACGCTCATATAAGGAACCCATTATTGGAGCCTCTTCAGTTTATTATCCCTTTGGGAAGAGAGGAAGCCCAGGATTCAGATAGGGTACCTCCTACTGCTACACATGAGCACCACCGTGATAGGTCTGCTTTAGAAGCCTGCTTGGCTCAGATTGAGGAAAGCCAAGTTGACCTGAGACATGAGGTTAGAGAGACCCTGGCCAAAGTAAAGCGAGAGCTTGAAGAGAACAAGGCTTACATGAAGCAGAAGTTCAAGAAGATGTCCCGCACCCTGAAGACCCTCCTGTGCTGCATGCAGGACAAGGGTGCTCCTCCACCATCACTAGAGTCAGACGGGTAGTTGTGTGTTGTAGTCGTCTTTG
Organism: Magnolia changhungtana; assembly: GCA_030180095.1. Classification (NCBI taxonomy): domain Eukaryota; kingdom Viridiplantae; phylum Streptophyta; class Magnoliopsida; order Magnoliales; family Magnoliaceae; genus Magnolia; species Magnolia changhungtana. The sequence continues at coordinate 1,415,466 of JASAUF010000222.1, read as the reverse complement.
GGTTGTCTTTATTTTCTTGATTTCTATGTTTTAGCCTTGGTAGTCTTAGTAGTATATGGTAGAGTTGTTTTTGTGTTTTAGTGTTTGGAGCTTTGTTTAGATTAGCTTTCATGCATTTTCTGTCATGATCCATGTAAGACTACATCTCATGTATTGTGATGATTTTGGTTAAATAAAATGCATGAAGCTTCTTTGTTGAGGAATGTATGGAATTTTTGACAAATTGAGTAACCTTGTTCTGAACCTTACACATGTTGCACCCTATGTTGTATATAGGGAATGCCTCTGAAAACCACTAGGAGTATGACACGTATTACACTTGACGGATCGATTGACGGGGCATCTCCCCTGAACGATAGCCACACGGACCCCAGCTTGGGCCTTGACAGTGACACGATGCCAGATTCACAGCCGGCCACTAGCCCCACTAATGGGCCAACACCTTCTGCACCACCAGTTCCCAAGCAGAACCGTGCATCTACCTCGATACCTCACATACCTCAGTCAGCTCCTCCTCCAGATAGGTTAGAGCAGATGACGCTCTTGATGCAGTAACAACAACAGTTTTTGGCCACCATTGGGGGGTCATTACCCAAAACCTGAATATGGTCCTGCCTGCACCACCTGTGCAGTCTGCTGGGGATATAAATACCAGCGGTCTTTTTGAGGGCTTTCAGCATTTCTGTCCTCTCACTTTTGCAGGTACTCACAGACCCGAGGAGGCTGAGTACTGGCTAGATGGCATCTCTAAGATGTTGAAGCCGCTGCACTGCATTGAGGCAGAACAAGTCATGTTAGTCACCTATATGTTTGAAAAGGAGGCTAGTTTATGGTGGGACAACATCCTACGAATAGTTCCCACGGGACGCATGTGGACTTGGGATGCATTTGAGACATGCTTCCATGGGAAGTACTTTCCCCTACTTACCGTAATGAAAAGGAGGGTGAGTTTCTCCACCTCCAACAGGGAGGAATGACCGTGTCAGAGTACGAGAAAAGATTTATGGAGCTAGCCAGATACGCTCCTCTGATACTAGCAGATGAACCGACGAAAATGTGGTGTTTTTCAGATGGGCCGCGACCCGATATCCGCACTAAGATGTGTTGCGCTAGCATTCTCAATTACGTCGAGCTAGTCAACATGTCTCTATGAGTCGAACAAGATGGAGATAGAGTTTCTCGGACCCATATACTAATGGGCCCGAGGCCTCAGCCCGAATTACAGCACTGGCCAGTCTTAGGTAAGAAGCCACATGTAGACTTACCTTCCAGGCCTATGGCTCCACTGACCCAGAAGAGGTGAATGGGTTGTTGTTCTATATATTGTAACAAGGGGGGACACACTGACCCCTTCTGTTTTACCAAGATGAAAGACGACGGTTTCACGCCACCTCAGAAGATCGACCGTTAGTCACCCCGTGATATAGCAACTCTACCGCTACGATCTGCACCACCAGCGCAGCCAAATCATCGACCTATGGTAGTGTAACCAAATCATCCTCAACAAGCTTGTGTGCATGCACTTGCAACTGAAGCACCTGAGTCAGCAACTGCAATGCCTTTGGCCTTTGAGGTCACTGCCCACATTCAAGGTACACCTGTATTCTTATTAGTAGACACTGGGTCTATTAAACCAATTCATATGAAAGAATAGGCCTAACAATGGATTACTATAAAAATTTTAAAAATAATATGGTAACTAGAAGTGACAAATACGTTATAAATAATAGAAGGGTTGAAACAAAAAAATTTCTATAACTTCGAGTTACCAATAAACTGGTCTTATCTTTTCATATTAAAGTTTAGTATTTGGTGTCTATTTAGGAATTATTTATAATCATACTAGGAATCATCCTATGATTAAATTTAATTATACATATATATATATATTAGTTATTTTGTGCAATTAAATTAGGACCCTTGAGTAGGATTGAGTTTCATAGTTTAATACTCCGCAAGCTCATGTTAGAGGCGGACTACAGTAAAATATTATAAGTTTCTTATCCCGTTGTAAATTTAAGGTTCATACCACATCGAGGAGATGTCTCTCTTCTTTCCTTTCCTGCGGCCTTATGTTGCTAACATTCCAAACTTCTGAAATATTTTAGAACTCCCGACTCTTCCTTCCCTCTCAAAGTTAATGAAACTGAAATGCAATCTGCCCATAACCCCCTAGCCGTATGATCGAAATGGTGACATACGAATATAATTTTAGGAGATTAAAAACCCTTCTAGTATAGCCTTTTGACTATGAGCACCATGGAAGAACATAGTATCCACCAAGTTAAACATAGGTTAAACAAGAACTCTAGTTGAATAAGACCCAAAGGACAACCTTATAAACATGAGGCATGAACCTCCTAATGAATTATAATACTCCTTAAATACTTAGGATGATCCGATTTTGAATTTCAGAACCATATCCCTACGAGGTATTCGCAGCTTAACTCAATTCTCAATCCTGGGTGATTGCTAAAGGACTCACTGCTTTGACCGAGCAGAAGACCAGGATCCATCAGGATTAGGAAGTGATACAACGTGTTGTCTGTCCTAGTCAGGCGAGCAATCGACGTATCAGATTTGATCCAACCACAACTGTCTTTCCATATTAGCCTAATCATAAAGAGTAGATTATACCACTCTTAGGTAAACTTTATCATCAAACACTTAGCATAATAATAACGATTTGGACATTTGTTTTCAAACCTCAAAGGTAGAAACTTTTTAGGGGGGTAGACCATTATGAGCTAGGCTAGTGTAGTTAGTATATACCCTAACACATACTATTATAACCCAAATAAATCTTGACCGTCGAAATTTAACCATTGATCGACGTACCCAATTAGTCCGATGTGACCATCAATCTACAAGATTAATTGGTCCAATCTCAACCATTGATTAGGACATATCCGATCCAACTGTTCATTAACTAATAAATCCATCCAACGATACAACCATCAAACCGTCCATCCATCTAAAACTAACCATCCATCTCACCACTAATCTATAGGTACATCACGAAGTCCACTCCCCAATTTCATCCAGCCATACATTTATCCATCCATGTACCATCAAATACATCACAACCACACACATGCACCAAACACATCATGCACATCCATCCATCTATCCATACATCCATCCATCCATCCATCCATTTACATCATACACTTAAGCACCATTGAATACATCACAACTACACACATACACCAAACACATTACATACATACCTCTCATGCATATACAAGTAGCCCATGCATGCCTCATAGCTTACACATACATGTGGCACATGCATGCGGTGCACATAAGATGCATGCTACATATGTGCATTTAACCAGCCCATGTTGCAAAAAAAAAAAAAATGTGATGAAAAGAATTGCAAAACGGAAGCATAAATGGTGTGAAGTGTTTAGACTTGTGCACGTGGTGTAAATCAAAAGAGAGAAAAAAAAACATGATGTACAAAGATTAAAAAAAGGAAAGAAAACTCACTACGTGAAAAATGGAAAAAAAATGATGGATTTAGAGACGGTTCTGGGCCGTCTCTAAAATTGCTTGATTTAAAGATGCTTTAGAGATGGTCGTAAACCGTCTCTAAACTTTTAGATGGCCCTCGACCGTTCTTAATATTGTCTTAAAAATTTGAACGTCCACAAATCATTTAAGACGGTCAAAAACCGTCGTTAACTGAAACACCTTACTGCGCAACACCTGCTCCTTCCTGTCTAGGATACGCGTCGGACGCAGCACATATGTAGCATCCTCACTCAACTGCACCTGCTCCTAATGGATGATGTGTGAAGGATCAGGGACGTATTTCTTCAGCATAGATACATGAAATACGTTGTGCACGCCCGCGAGTGGTGTAGGCAAAGCGAGATGATATGCCACCACTCCCACTCGATCAAGTATCAGAAATGGGCCAATGAACCACGACGTAAGCTTCCCCTTCTTCGCAAACCGAAGGACTCCCTTCATAGGGAAAACTCTGAGGAATACATGATCTCCAACCTCAAACTCAAGTGGTCACCACCTCGTATCGGCATAACTCTTCTGTCTGCTCTGTGCCGTCAGGAGTCGACGCCTGATAATGTCGATCTTCTTTGAGGTCACCTGTACTAACTCTGGGCCAATCAAACTGCGCTCGCCGACCTCAGCCCAGCAATGCGGTGCTCTGCAAGGGCGCCCATACAAGGCCTCGTAAGGAGCCATGCCAATACTTGCCTGAAAACTGTTGTTGTAGGCGAACTCTGCGTATGGGAGGCAGTCATCCCAACTGTCCTTGAAGTCTAACACACAGGCCCGTAGCATATCTTCTAAAATCTGATTCACCCGCTCTGTCTGCCCGTCGGTCTGAGGGTGAAACGCGGTACTGAACTTCAACTTCACACCCATCGCTTCCTGGATACGAGTCCAGAAGATAGACGTGAATCGCGTGTCGCGGTCCGACATAATCTCCAAGGGAACTCGATGCAGACACACTATCTCCTTAATGTATATATAATCTAGCCAAGTCGTCTGCAGAGTTTGAAACTCTGATCGGAAGGAAATGGGCCGATTTGGTCAACCAGTCCACAATCACCCAAATAGAGTCATAACCCTTTCTCGTCTTTGGTAGCCCCGAGATGAAGTCCCACTTCCATTCAGCTATGGGCATGGGCTGATGGAGCCCAGGAGGTTGGCGATGCTTAACCTTGACCTGCTAACACGTGAGACTACGGGACACATACTCTGCGATGTGGACCTTCATATTGTCCCACCAATACGACCGCCTCATATCCTGATACATCTTCGTGCTACCAGGATGCATCGCAAGCTTCGATCTGTTGGCAGTCTCGAGAAGCTTCTGTCTCAAGTCTTGAATATCTAGGACGCATAGGCGGCCATGGTATCGTAGGCCCCCATCGGTACCAACTCTCCACTCGGAGTCCACATCATCACTAGCTTGCTCTTGAAGCTCAGACAACTGCTCGTTGCCCTTCTGGGCCTCGATAATCCGGTCATCAATAAGTGGCAGCACCCGAACATGTGTGACGCATTCAAACGGTTCCTCCACCGTGAGCTTTTGCTCAAAGTCACGAACAAACTCTAGCATACCTCACTCTTCAATCATCAGCGGAGCCACAAATATGATCGCTTTCTTGTGGCTCAACGCATCTGCCACAAGGTTGGCCTTGCCAGGATGGTAGGAAACCTCAAACTTGAAGTCCTTCAAGGTCTCCATCCATCGGCGCTGCCTCATATTCAAGTCCCGCTGAGTGAATATATACTTAAGGCTCTTGTGGTCGCAGAAAAGCTCGAACTCCTCTCCGTAGAGGTAATGTCTCCAGAGCTTCAACGTGAATATGACCACTGCTAACTCAAGGTCGTGCGTAGGGTAATTCTCCTCGTGCTTCCTTAATTGCCTCAAGGCATACGCAGTCACCCTGTCCTTCTGCATAAGGACACAACCCAAACTAACGCGAGACGCGTCAATATATATAGTGTACTTAACCCCTTGCTCTAGCAATACTAGTACAAGGGCAGACGTCAGCCTTAACAACACAATACACAATCACTTAAGCATTCCACACACTTCATAGAAAAAGAGGCTGTATGCATTTCATTACCAAAATTATCATAATACATGGAATATAAAGTTACATGAATCATGACAGGAGATGCATGGGAGCTAATACAACCAAAGCCTCAAACATTTAAAACATTTTACCAACTACTACACCCATCAACATGAAAACATAAGCATCGTAAGGCAGTAACCAAAACAAACTACAAGACAACAGTATGGATGACTAGGCATCTGAGTCTGGTGATGGAGAAGGGGCACCCTTATCCTTCAGGCAGCACATGATAGTTTTCAATGCGCAAGTTACTTTCTTGAACTTGTGCTTCACAAGGCCCTGAAGATCCATGACATCCTGTCGTAGGATAGCCTGACCCTGTCGTAGCTCAGCTTGATCCTCCTCCAGTCAAGCTATACGAGCATCCCAAGCAGCCTGATCAGTGTCCTGTACCGGCGCCGTAGGAGGGGAGCTCTCCTCTGTATCTTGAGCCTCCTCTTCCTCTTCTTCCTGTTCCTCCTCTTCTATCTCAGCTCCATCCTCTTCCTCCCTCTCTTCTTCCTCTCTCTCCTTAAGTTGAGCTTGGCGTTGCCATGGCCCGATCTTCATCTGATTGAGGGTAGCCTCATTGATGTGATGGATCGGCACCGGCATCTCTGCCCCAAGACTGTAGCCAAACCACGTGCAATCTTGCATATGAGTCGGCCGAAGGGGAGCAAACCAGTCCTTCTAGCGGAGCGTGCAGTATTAATTATCTGTCGCAACACGAACGTAAGCACGTACAGGTTCGCTCTTTGCCCCACTTAATATAAGAAATCTACCATGAGACGTGTACACTCACTGCGATTGCTCCACCTGGGGTAGACATTGAACATGAAAGTGTGATGGAGCAAGCGGAAGTCGTCAGACATATCAATCGCTAAAAGACTTTTGTTCGGCTGCCACTCGACCAGTCGGCCACCACAAAGGAACGTGTGCAACGATCCCTTTCACGTACACTCCTCAGATTCAGCTCGCTAGCATGCACCTCGCCAAGGGGCACATTCAGAAGACGAGATATCAACTTGACATCAACTGTGGCCAACCGATCCCTTCCACATGGGATCTGGAACTGCAAGGGTTCGAGCGTAGGCTCGTGAATGTTGGCATAGAAAGCTCAGACAGAGCTCGCATTAGCGTGATACCTGCCATCAAATAGTGGACCCCAACGGGATTCTTCTAGGAACTCGAACAACAGATACTCTCCAAAGAGTCGCCCATCCACCTGAGCTTCAAAAAGGACCCTACGGCCCTTATAAACTCCATGGGACAGCTCCGCCAACAGAGCCCTTTCAGCAGGAATCCAAGGATCAAGATCCTGCTTCGTCTGAAACTCCTGAGCAGCTCTTGTGCTAGCGGCGGTGCCTCTCGGCCTCCTTGAACTCGTAGGGCGACTAGGCCCGGCCCGGCCTCATCCATGGCCCCCTTTCTCTTTCCCATGAGAGAGAGGATGGTGAAAACTGAGAAAATGGCCGCAAGGAACTCGAAGAAAGCCATGAAAAGTGAAGAAAAGGGGAATAAGGCTGGAGTTTCTGGTTCTCCACGAGTTTGAGTCTCAATAGGGGTTTGTAAAGGCCCAAATGACAGGGATTGAAGAAAGAAAATGAAGAGATGGGATAGGTTGAGAGCTTACACGATTTTGAGCTTCAAATGGGGGGTGTTGGAGCTCAAAGGAAAGAAAATGGAGAGGTAGGGGAGTAGGTGTTGTTGTAAACAATGAAGGGGTGTGGGTTTTAACAGGAAATGACGGACTGGGCAATTGGAGGGGAGGTTTGAGAGAGAAAACTGAAATTTTGAAGGAAAGGGAGAGCTTGGAGGTGAGTTTTATGAAGGAGGTAGGCGTTTGGGGGTGTTTTAAGCCATGGCCCACGTATCAGGGGGTCACCCTAGGCCCCAAAAACCATTGGCCCGCTCGGCCCGCCCGGGCCAGCCCGTTAACCGGCGAGGGCCTCGCCACCCTCTGGACTAATTGGCGATGCCTCGCCATTTGGGTGAGGTCCTCGTGCCCCCTAGGCCCCAAAATGATGTGGGGTCCACCCTCGGTCCCTCTGGATTTGCGTGGGTAGGCCCCCGACCCTGTTTTGAGCAGTTTTGGGTACTTTCAGAAAGTTTCTGATACATATATGTATTTACCGATTTCTAATGGCTGGGATGGGGTGAGTTGTGATCTAAACCCATCATTTGACGGTCTAGAAGTGTTTTGGGGTTGACTCGTGCGATCAAGGTTGAGTACAGACTCAAACAAAATGACTGATTTCAGTGAACTTCGCCAATTGGTGAAATCGGGATACCTATGACTGTTTCTACATTTTTCTCTCACCCATCTAAGTCGAAAGGCGACAACGTACGTCGTGTGACCATAACCCAGGTCCGGTTTAATCCAAATCATGCTTTGATACCAACTTGTAACGCCCTAAAAATCGGGGGTCGAGTAACAACTCAACACCCGAGTTCCAAAACATCACTTACGCAACACAAATGCTTATGATTTAATGTTGTCTGTGTTAGTACAATAATCATGAGTGGGATTATACCAAAACAGTAATTCATACTCCAGATCAAGTTATAGAACGCAAGTGGAAGACTGAAAGATGTATATAAAAGCATATAAAGCTAGAAACGGTCACAATCGGTCTCCAGAATATGAACACTTTACTGAGTCACCATATACATGTTTTAGTTTCAAAAATCAAAATGCCAAGACATGGTACACCTATAATGGTAAATCCTATAGTCCCGCCATCTGAATGGCTTAAGCGAAGCCTCGAGAGAACTGCATGTAGGAGAACTCATCCTGATTATCATAGTAATCAGGCTCAGCCTCCTGCGTCTCGTCAACACCTGCATCTAAGACAGAGTCTGGTTGGTGTGTACAATATCGTACCGTAATGTGGGAGTGAGTAGCTAACTCAGTGGAACAATAAAGCATAGGTTAACATGTTATCAATTCAGTCAAGTAGCAATGATAAAGCAGTACAATCAAACACTCCTAAATACTCTTATTAATGCAAGTATGGAATGCAGTCATGATGCATGCCTCGCCAATGCTCCCTCGTGCGACAACATCTTACGTCCGCGGCATGCGTTCATCTCTCAGCGCTCCACATCTTTCAGACACATGCAGTGCTATGTTATGATCATGATTACCGAGTCATTATTAGTCCTTTTCATACAGCAGTATTGGGAAACTAAGGTACCTTCCTTATATCATTCCCAAACAATGATCCATTATAGGGTCGTCAGTCCTAGATAATCTTATTCAATGATATGATTCTAGGTCGCTGTAAAGGGCTGCCAGGGCTGTTACATGCACTCGTTGCACTGCTTCCCCATCACCTTATCAATACAGACCTAGTTTATACTCTGTTTACTATAGGAAGGCTCGTCGCCTCTCCGCAGATTCAGAGTATGCTCGAGGTTACTACAAAGGGCTGTCAGGGCTGTTACACGCAATCATTACACCACTCCCCCATCACCTTATCAGTGTAGGCCGACAGCTCGAATACAGTGTCCCATACCACCGTATTCGGTTCACGAGTCTAGGTTGCTCACTGGTCACTACGGGGAGGCTTGTGGCCCTAGCATAGGACGACAACTCGACCACGGTGTCCCATACCACCATGCCCGACTCATGAGTCTTAGCGGATCGAGGTACCAAGGTTAACGGGGTTACACTAGTAAGTTTGGTACCCTAAGTTCAAGCAGTAGCGTCCAAACATAGTGAACATACATTAGATAGATTGGGTTACTTGACGAGCTCGACTAGCACGAGCGCACAACCAGCTGAACGACATGAAGTGCATAAGCACTTCGCGTGGCCTAACCACTGTCACCAACCGAAGTATGACTCGGGTTCGTCAAACACATCCTACGTGGCGAAGGAATCTCAACCACGAACTCAAGTCTGTTACCGATCGCCTGGACTATAACATAGCCCCAATCATATTCAATCCGTAACCAGAAAGCATGTATAATTGTCAAAGCAGAATTAACAAAGTAATTCAAACATGTTAACAAGCAGGTTATAAAGCACAATATAAACAGGAAATATGACACATACATTTCATAAGTAAGCGATTAACTTAAACAACTTACATGAAGGAAATCATACATATCACTAAGGTAGTTGAGAATCCTATCTCAACACCTACCTAAAGCACAATCATCTAAATACTTACTCATACAAGCATTTTCACAAACACTTAGAATACACTTATTAACATACATAACGTATATTAGCCAAAACATGTATTAGGGCGAATTCTTTCGCCGAGTAAGTATTACACTTATATATAGCATGTTCATACAATAATTTATCATGGCAAACACACTTTCAAAATTTGTACGTATACGGTATTTTCTACAAATATACAGAATACACTTTACGCCATAATTTGTATACTTAACTGAATTGAAAAATAAACATCGCATTTTGCATAATAACACCCAGATCACGAATCTATCATTATCTGACATTGAAAGCGTTGAAAACCATAACCTATACGTCTAAAGTCCGCACCTTACGCCGTAGAAGCGTAACAAACTTATTAGAAACTCTACGCTTTCGTCAATATCGAGATGATGACCTATAACACAAGGTAAGTTAGCTACTTCACTACTTGTACCAATAGAAACCCTAAAACAGGTTAGGGTTAGGGTTTTCTTACTTAGAATTGAAGTCAGAATCGTCGGAATAACGATTAGATCGGGATGGTTAAGCACGTAGGATAACAGGGTAGAGTAACAGGATCTTTCTCCCACAACTCACACACTTTCTCTCTCTTTTTTCTCTTCTCTCTCCTAGGTTTTCTCAAATTCGTATGGTGAGAATGAGAGAGGGTTTAAGGTCCTTATATAGGCCTAAACTTGCAAGAAATAGGCCCAAGGCCAAGTTATACTTAGGTTTTATCCAAAGGGCATCTGTTTTAGCTCAACGTAGCATTTCCGGAGCCCTCCCTTGAGCCAAAGATCGGACTTAAGCTCATTGACTATGGATCTAGGTTGAGTTAAGTTTTCATTCCAATCGGGTTCCCAGATCACACGTGGCGGACCAGTTTCAGTTCAACGGTCATTGAAACTCGATCAAGGTTACAAGTACATGGACATGTATCGGAAATGTTCCCTGATTTGAGGGTATATTTGGGTCAGATTCCGACGGTCTGATTGTTTATATTTGGCCCACAAACGACAAGTCTCAGATTACTTAAATTAGATTTAATTTCTAAAGAAAACCATGTTTTCTCACACTCCTCGCTCCGGGCTCAAGCGAATAGCCCAGGGACACTATCTGGCTTTGACTTTCGAGATGGTTGTCAAGTCCAGCAAGACGGTCCTAATTCTATAACCTCGTATTATTCGGACTTTCGATGTACGGTCTAGATCTGATACGGAGTTTCGTGATCCTCCCGAGAGCAGCCGGGTAATGAGATTGATCCTAGATTTTAGGGTAACCTAGCGTCACTGATTCTACAAATTTTGGGTCTTGCAGATCGGATTTAAAGTGATTAGTGCGGATTTCGTATGTGATCTAGTTTAGCACTTAGTTAACTTTGTCTAATTTCTAAAGGATTTGATCCTAAGTGATTTCTGCCTGAGGTGGTACTCAGGTCTTTGTACGGGATTTTCTGAGTCATTACAAATATAGTACCTCACAATTAAAAATTATAAAGAGCCCATCGTAAGGTTTTAGTAATGTTTATTTGCAATCTAACTCGTTGATAATGTAAAGAAGATCTAGATGAAGGTAAACTACAAAGATCAAATAGATCTAAAACTTTTGTGGCCTTCAAAAGGTTTTTAATAGTTATTGATCATTGTTTTGATTGGTATGGCCCACCTGAGATTATTGAGTTCTTATGATTTGAAATCGCATCCTAAAATATGATGGAAAAATATATGGAAAGTGTCGATATATATAAAATATATTAAGGTGGGCCCTACATGGTTAGAGTAACACCCATGAAGTAGTTACCTAAATAGTGAAATGGTACTATAAGGTCACCTCATGGGAACTTCCCATGAGGTTAATTTGTGTGCGCCCCACCATGATGTGTGTAGAACATCAACACCAGGCATTTGATGTGTCCCCTTTAAGTCCAAAAATCAGTCGTATACGAAACTTAGGTGGGCCATAACATCTAAAACTATATGAAGATATCCCTAAAACATATAAAAGCATTTGGTGGGGCCCACATGAGTTTTGAATGTGTATAAAACTTGGTCTGACTCCTCATCCAAGTGGGACACACATAATGAATGGGCTGGATCTATGAAGCACATCTAGGTGGGCCCAATAAATGATTATGAATGTTTTAATGGGAGGGTAACCCTCTCAACTATAGTATGTGGTGTGGCCCACCCAAGTCATGGATCGAATTTATTTTTAAGCTTCGATTTGACTCATTTTTTGGATCAACCTTAAAAATGAGCCGTTAAAATTAATGGACGGAGTGGATAATTAACATACACAATGGTGAGCCCCACAAGTCCTAAAATAATGAAAATTCGGGATCAACCCACACTGTTCATCCATTTTTTGAGATCATTTTAAAGAACTATCTAAAAAATGATTCATATCCAAAGATTAATTAAATGAACCACACCACAAATAAGGGGAACAAATTGGCTACTCCCCCTGACACCAACCAATGGCTTGTGGTTGGTGCTATGTGGGCCCCACCATGATGTATGTGTTTAATCTATGCTGTCCATCTATTTTGATAAAAAAAATAATATTTTGAAAAAAAATATAAAAAATTAAACAAAATTGTGAAAATTTTGACAAATTGTAAAAAAAATATATATTTTTAAAAAAGAAAATTATATTTTGTATTTTGACAGGAAAAATTAAAAAGTTATATTACAAGATTTCGATAAAAAAATGATATTTTGAAAAAGAAAATTTAAAAAATTAAACAAAATTGTGAAAATTTTGACAAATTGAAAAAAAAAAAATATTTTTGAAAAAGAAAACTAGATTTTGTATTTTGACAAGAAAATTTGAAAAGTTATATATAACAAAAGTGAGATTTAAAAAATGATATTTTAAAAAAGAAAATTTAAGAAATTAAAAAAATTGTGAAAAAATTGACAAATTGTAAAAATATATATATATATATATATATATATATATATATATATATATATATATTATAATATATATATTTTAAAAAAGAAAACTAGATTTTGTATTTTGACAAGAAAATTTGAAAAGTTAGATAACAAAAGTGAGATTTTAAAAAATGATATTTTGAAAAAGAAAATTTTAAAATTTTAAAAAAAATTGTGAAAAAATTGACAAATTGTAAAAAAATATATTTTTTTTAAAAAGAAAACTAGATTTTGTATTTTGTCAAGAAAAATTGAAAAGTTAGATAATAAAAGTGAGATTTCGATTTAAAAAAATTGATATTTTGAAAAAGAAAATTTTAAAAATTAAACAAAATTGTGAAAAAATTGTCAAATTGTAAAAAAATATATTTTTTAAAAAAGAAAACTAGATTTTGTATTCTGACAAGAAAAATTGGAACGTACTTAGATAACAAAAGTTAGATTTTGATGATGTATTGTATATCCTTGCCGCCCATATGTTTCTCCAACCCATTTTTGGGCCGGGTATAAAAAATTGTGTAGATTTAAATCTTAAGTGGATCACACCACTGGAAAGAATGATAGTATAGTACCTCGCCATTAAAAATTATAAAGAGCCCATCATAAGGTTTTAGTAACGTTTATTTGCAATCTAACTTGTTGATAATGTAAAGAAGATCTAGATGAAGGTAAACTACAAAGATCAAATTGATCCAAAACTTTTGTGGCCTTCAAAAGGTTTTTAATGGTTATTCAACATATTGTTTTGATTGGTATGACCCACCTAAGATTATTTAGTTCTTATGATTTGAAATCACATCCTAAAATATGATGAAAAAATATATGGACGATGTCGATATACATAAAATATATCAAGGTGGGCCCTACACGGTTAGAGTAAAACCCGTGAAGGAGTTACTTAAAATAGTGAAATGGTACTATAAGGTCACCTCATGGGAACTTCCCATGAGGTTAATCTGTGTGCGCCCCACCATGATGTGTATACAACATCAACACCATTAATTTGATGTGTCCCCTTTAAGTCCAAAAATCAGTCATATACGAAACTCAGGTGGGCCATAGCATCTAAAACTATGTGTGGCCCACCCAAGTCATGGATTGACTTTATTTTTAAGCTCGTGGCCTACCATGGAATGGTGCATTTGACTGACGGGGCAGATCCAAAGTTCAAGTGGACCCACACCATAAAAAAGAGTGGGATAGTGACACCCACTATTGAAACCTTCTTAAGGTTCGCCGCGATGTTTATTTGAGATCCAACTTGTTTATAAGTTAATACAGACATTGATGCGGTTGAAACTTGGTCTGACCCCTCATCTAAGTGGGACACACATAATGAGTGGGTTGGATATGTGAATCACATTTAGGCAGACCCAATATATGATTATGAATGTTTTAAGTAAACCTTTCTCTACTACATTTAGGTGAGTTACTCGTTATCCTTACCAGAGTAAACTCTTTGGGGTCCACTGTTATTTATTTATTTTATCCACTCCATTCATCCATGTTAACAGATAATTTGAGGTCTAAAGAATAAAAAGGAAGTATATCAAAAGCTTAAGTGGACCACACCATAAGAAATAGTGTGATTGAACCTCTACCATTTAAAATTTCTTGGAGGCCATAGAAGTTTTGGATCAAGCTGATGTTTGTGTTTTCTATTCATTCATATATTTTTGATATTATGAACAACCTTTAACTATTTTTGGACAATCTGATCAGTCCAGATTGAAGAGTGAATAACTTCAGATGTTTAAATCAAAATTCACTCAAATTGTTGATCAATCTTGTTTGCCCAATATCTTTTTCATATGTAACATGATCGAGGTTAGTAACTAGTCAAATTGATGGTAATGATCAGTAAAATAAAGTGAATGGACCAGATATGTAAAACAGGTCAAATATTCTAGTCAAAATTGTGACCCAACTTATTAACACCCTGAAACTCTAAGAATTAATGTAAGTTTTGTAGGGCCCATCATGATGTGTGTCGAACATCAACACTGTGCATTTAATAAAAGTTTTGGATTAAGCTGATGTTTGTGTTTTCCCTTCATTCATATCTTTTTGATATTATGAACATGTTGGATGACAAACATTACTGTGGGCCCACCATGATGTATGGCCCTACGACCATTTTTTTAAAAAAACTTTTGAACCAGTTGGATTTCAAATAAACATTACGATGGGCCTTAGGATAGTTTCAATGGTGGGAATCACCCTCCCGTTGTTTTCTATGGTGGGGTCTACTACAGATTTTTATCTATCTCATTCTTTGGCTCGTGACTTAAAATGATATCTCAAAATGGATGGACGGTGTAGATATAACAAATACATCATAAGTTTTTATATTTTTTAAATATTATATATATGGAAAAGGTTCTATCTATCGAGCTCATGGGAATTCCCCATGAGGTCGAGCTGTGTGGGCCCTATCATGACGTGTGTCGAAAATCAACATCGTGCATTTGATGGGTCCCCTTTAAATTATGGGATATCCCAAAAATCAGCCGTATACAGAACTCCGGTGGGCCATACCATCTAAAATCATGTGAAGACATGCCTAAAACATATAAAGCACTTGGCGGGCCCCACCTGAAATTTAAATGCGTCTAAAACTTGGTATGACCCCTCATCCAAGTGGCACACACATAATGGATGGGCTAGATTTGTGAACCACATCTCTGTGGGCCCAAAAAATAATTATGAATGTTTTAATGGAGGGTAACCCCTCTCAACTTTTGTGTTCGGTGGTCTATGGGCCCCACCATGATGTATGTGTTTCATCCATGCCGTCCATCTATTTTTATAGATCATTTTATGATATTACAAGAAAAATGAGTTATATCCCAATCTCAAGTGAACCACATTACAGGAAAAAGTGTTGAATGAATGTCGACCATTAAAAACTTTTTGGGAGCCATAAAAGTATTGGATCAAGCTGATCTTTGTTTTTTCCCTTCATCTGGGCCTTTATGACCTAATCAAAGATTGAATGTCAGATAAACAGTACAGTGGGCCTTAGGAGGATTTAAATGATGGATATCCAATCACTATTGTTTTCCTTTGGTGTGGTCCACCTAAGATTTATATCCCTCTTATTTTTAGGACGAAGGCTTAAAATTATATTTAAAAATGGATGAATGGATCGGATGAAACACATACATCATTGTGGGGCCCACAGACCACCGAACACCAGCCACGGGGCTGGTGTCAGCGGGAGTAGCCAATCGGTTCTACCCCCAAAATCCACCTCCTGCGCGCCCATCTCCCACAACCCCAAAAATCTCTCTCGCACGCCCGCCTCTCCCAAAACCCAAACCCTCTCTCCCTCTCTCTCAACCTCACTCTCTCAACCTCTCTTCTCTCACTCTCGCGCACCCTCTCTCTCTCTCGGTCCCTCTCTCTCTGTCTCTCTCTGTCTCTCGGTGCTCTCTCTCTCTCGCGCATCCTCTCTCTCTGTCTCTCTCGGTGGACCATGATTGGGGCTCCAACTCAAACAGGTATCTCTCTCTCTCTCTCTCAATCTCTGTCAATCTCAATACCGATTGAAACGATTTGGGGATTTGGGGATTTAGGGATATGGGGATTTGTGGATTTGTGGATTTAGGGATTTGGGGATTTGGGGATTTACAGATTTAGGGATTTAGGGATTTGGGGATTTGGAGATTTGGGTGGGCATTTCTATCTCCACTGTTTCATGTGGTCCACCTTGATGTATGTGTTGTATATCTATGCCATCTCTGTTTTGCCAGCCCATTTTAGGTAATGGCCCTGAAAATGAAGCCCATTGCACTACAGGAAACAGTGGAGATTGAATCCCCACCAATGAGAACTTCTTGCGGGCCACAAGAGTTTTGTATGGGAATTGGATTGTGTACTGAGTAATCTCTGTGGGGTCCACCTTGATTTATGTATTTTATCATCCCTGTCCATCCATTTTACAAGATAATTTTATGGCTTAAGCCCAAAAATGAAGCATATTCAAAGCTCAAGTGGACCACACCACAGGTAACAGTGTGAAGTGATCCTCTGCCGTAGAAAAACTTCCTGTGGGCCTTAGATGTTTTGGATCAAGCTGATATGTGTGTTTTCCTTTATTCATGTCTTTGTGATAATATGAATGGTTTGGATGATAAGCAAACTTCACCGTGGGTCCTGGAAATGTTTCTAGAGAGTGAATATTGTCATTTTCACTGATTCTTGTGGTGTGGGATTTTAGGGTGGATTGTCCATTTATGTTTTTATAAAAGTGGTATCATATATGATTCAAATTGTTGGAGTCCATAACCAAAACAAAATGATTTAAATGATTAACAAGTTAAAAATCCCATTGTAAATGATTTTTTTTTTTAAAAAAAAATATCCCACAACTACAAATAGGTCCATTATATGAACAGCTTGGATCATTGAAATATGACCTTGGATTCAAATTGTCAGTTAAGATTTGGATTTGACTCATCTTTTGGCTCATGCTATGAACCTAGCTGAAAAAATGGATGGACATTTTGGATATAAATTAGATACATCATGATGGAATTGGGGTCTTTTGGCTCATGCTATAGACTTAGCTGGAAAATTGGATGGACATTGTGGATATAAATTAGATACATCATGATGGAATTGGGGTCTTTTGGCCCATGCTATAAACTTAGCTGGAAAAATGGATGGACAGTGTGGATATAAATTAGATACATCATGATGGAATTGGGGTCACTAGCCAAACCGTGTCCACTTTTGGAAGGTTGAGATGGTAAGCGAATTAGGTGGTGTTGCAAACACCATACTCAAAGGTAGTGTGTTGATGGCTTGGGCAATTTTGGGCTAAGGTGATGTATCTAACATCCACAACATCCACCTATTTTTTAGCTTAAAGAAGCAGATTTGAAGCTCAAGAGTTAAAACCTTATATAGGGCTGTGAGCATCATTATCACCATTGCTTCCTATCCACGAAAGGCTATGGAGGTTTTTGGTGCATTCTCTGTCCACGAAAGACTCAGAAAATCAGCATTATACTTTTGCCAACATCATTATATAGGGCTATACGAAGTGGCCCACAACGTGGCTAACGACAAGTCATTATACTTTTGTGGCTCCATGGAATATCTTTTTATGAAATTTTGTTCCAAACACCAACCACAGCCGAAAGTTCTTGAAAAGGAAAATTCAAGGAAAGCATACTTCATTGACTACCACTGGCTAAACCTTTATGTGAGAAAGAGAGTTTCATTGAGGCCTATTTTCTCAAATCCCAACTTACATTTTCTCAAATCTAACATGTGTTTTGTTTATTTTAGTTGGAAAGGTATATTTGACATGTTCTTCTCATTGAAAAATATTAAATCTTTATGAACATTTGGTGCATAGGGATCTTAATTCTCATGCAATGCTGGTGCACTTTCTCTTTGGCAAATAGCTGAATAATTCCATCATGAATAAAGCACAACTGCCAGAATTTTATGGTCCGATTTTATTTGATAATTGCCAATATAATGTTGTAAAATGTATTTTATATATGCAGGCAAATTGCGGCAGCGACATCTGTGGCTTGGTTTTATTTTCACTTCTCATTGGTAATATGCAGGTTAGCAGTAATTCTCATTTCCATCCATGGCTTGGTTTTATTTTCAATTCTCCTTGGCAATATGCAAGTAACTAATTCCTCAACCATCTCATGGCCAACATCAATTTGAGTCAACATAAACCTTTGGATCCTCTTTTTGAAAGGTATATTCACTCTAATCCAACTCCCAAGCCCGCAAATAAATTCAGCCCGCAAATGTATTTCTTGCAATATCTCAAAATCTGAATGATATTTGTTACATTGCTGACAGTAACATTGTTTTCTAATATGTGCCACCAAAAAATTGGATGTGGGCCGCCTCGTGGTTCTATTTGTCATTGAATTGTTTTTACTCCATGTTTTATATTTACTTGATATGGATTTATTGATAGTTTTCGGCAATGATTATTGTATTTTTCAAAACGGAGGTAGTAATTCCCTACTTTGAAGTGTTAGGATTACCTTCACTCCAACCATCCAGCATTATAGCATGGCAACAAGGCTTAAGGCATTATATTGATTTAGCTGAGTTAACTTCAATTGTTTCTTGTATTTCAGGAAGCTATCAATTTAATGTTCAGATTTCACCCACACATAACTTTCTGTTTAGATGTTATGATTGATTGGATTTAATCATATTCCTGATTAATTGGTTAGATCAAAGCTCAAGTGGACCACACCATAGATGTATATGTAGGTTTATCAAGCAGTATTCTCCATGTACCTTCTTTGAAATGCTACAAAACATGTATTTGAAATAACCATTTAGTCTTCCAAATAGCAGTTACTTTCAGCTTGTAGTTTTCATCAAAATTTTAGAAATTGCACATGCAAGCGAGCATAATATATTATATACCAAGCATCTTACATATTCTACCCATCATACCTAGGGTTGTCAATGGGTCATCTTTGCATTGGGCTTAGCATACTCGAATCCAAACATGATTAGGGAATTCAGATTTGAATCCTGTTTATTTTGGATCCAGGTATCATATACGAGGAACTAGAGCTGAAACTTATTGGAAATAGGGGAAATTTTCTTTTCTAAAGTAAGTATTTGGGGCCCCACTTTTTTAATATGATGATGAAGCATGTTCATCTCTCAATTTTTTGAAAAATTTTAATTATTTGTATTTTTTTCTAAAAAATCTGTTTAATAAGAATAAGAATAATTGTAACTTTTTTTTTTTTAGATATCTGTTTTATTTCGATGTTTTCTTATTTATGGTCTATGATTATGATCAATAGGTTGCATTTGTTGGCGAGAAATCAGTTTTTGTTTATAATAATATTAAAAAAAATTGTTTATATAAAAAAAATTTCCATTTGATTTTTTTTGTATGGATGCATCATGCATGGTTTTATGATAAAAAACATGTATGTATAAAATAAATTATTTATTCCAAACAGGACATTTATGATAAAATAAATTATTTGTTCCAAACAGGCCATTTATCAAAGGAGCACTATCAGGTGATATTTAAGATTTTCATTATAAATAGATTAAGAGCCGATGATAATTATAAGTAGACCTGCAGTAAAAAATAAGGAATTTAATTTTTTTTTAAACATGGAAAGACTAATCAGTCCTACTTCTTGTAACTTCAGCCATTGCTTCAAATGGGGGGACTGCACAAAGATTTGGTTAGGGAGACTACTGATGGTGAACTAGCAGCTGCAACAAATATGAGAGCTACAAAGGTGAAAAGAAACATAAGGCGTTCGGTAAGATAAGATAGATTGATAGTACTTGTTTCAATTTTCTTGGATGGATGATGAATGTATTTGGGAATGTAAATGAAAATAAAAAACTTATAATATATATATATATATATATAATCAATGGAGGATACCTTGTTTTGGGGGACATGAAATTCTTGTAGCTTATGGTATGGTGCCCCAATATTGGTTATTTGTTACTAGTATGTAGTAGATAATACTAGGTTTAATAGTAGATAATACTAGAGAATCCCTAAACCTAAACTTACACCTAATCCTAATCTACTCCTTAACCTAAACCTAAACTTGAAAACCCAAACATAAATTTGTACACAAACCCAAACCCAACCCGATTTTCTAAACCTAAACCTTAACCTATTCTCAATTCCCTAAACCGTAACCTATAACCTACACTTATAACCTAAACCTAAACCTATAACCTCAACATGTAACCTTAACCTAAACGTAAAACCTAAACCTAAACACAAACCCGATCCCGAACCCAAATTTGAATCCTTAAACCCTTAGCCTAAACCTAAAACCCAAACGTAAACCCGATCTCGAACCCGAACCTGATTTCCTAAACCTAAACCCTAACCCAAACCTGAATTTCTAAACCTTAACCTAAACATGTAACTTATAACCTATAACTTAAGCCTATACCTAAACCTAATACCTTACTTATAACCTAAAACTATTCTCAAATCCTTAAACCTTAACCTATAACCTAACCTAAACCTATACTTATAACCTAAAACTATTCTCAAATCCCAAAACCTATAACCTAAACCCGAATCCAAACCCGAACCCGAACCCGAACCCGAATTCCTAAACCTTAACCTAAACATATAACCTATAACCTATAACTTAAGCCTATACCTAAACCTAAAACCTTACTTATAACCTAAAACTATTCTCAAATCCTTAAACCTTAACCTATAACCTAACCTAAACCTATACTTATAACCTAAAACTATTCTCAAATCCCAAAACCTATAACCTAAACCCGAACCCAAACCCGAATTCCAAAACCTTAACCAAAACATATAACCTATAACCTATAACCTAAGCCTATAACTTAAACCAAAAGCTAAACCTATAACCTAATCCTAAACCTATAACCTAAACTCAAATCCCTAAACCTAAACCTACACTTAATTCTAATCTCAACTCCCTAACCTAAACCTAAACCTAAACTTGAAAACCCAAACCTAAACGCGATCCCAAACCCAAACCCGATTTCCTAAACCTATACCTTAACCTATTCTCAATTTCCTAAACCTATAGCTTATAACCTAAACCTAAACCTATAACCAATAACCTAAACCTAAACCTAAAACCTAAATGTATTCTCAAATCCCTAAACCTAAACCTTAACCTATTCTCAATTCCCTAAACCTTAACCTATAACTTAACCTAAACCTAAACCTATAACCTACACTTATAACCTAAACCTAAACCTAATCCTAAAACCTAAACATATGACCTAAAACCTAAATGTATTCTCAAATCCCTAAACCTAAACCTACACCTAATCCTTATCTCAACTCCCTAACCTAAATCTAAACCTAAACTTGAAAACCCAAACCTAAACCCGATCCCGAACCCGAACCCGATTCCCTAAACCTTAACCTTAACCTATTCTTAATTCCCTAAACCTATAGCTTATAACCTAAACCTATAACCTTAACCTAAACCAAAACCTATGACCTAAAACCTAAATGTAATCTCAAATCTCTAAACCTAAACCTATACCTAATCCTAATCTCAACTCCCTAACCTAAACCTAAACCTAAACTTGAAAACCTAAACCTAAAACCCGATCCCGAACCCAAACCCGATTTCCTAAACCTAAACCTTAACCTATTCTCAAATCCCTAAACTTAAACCTACACCTAATCCTAATCTAAACTCCCTAACCTAAACCTAAACCTAAACTTGAAAACCCAAACCTAAACCCAATCCCGAACCTGAACCCGAATTCTTAAACCTAAACCTTAACCTATTTTCAAATCCTTAAACCTAAACCTACACCTAATCCTAATCTCAACTCCCTAACCCAAACCTAAACTCGATCTCGAACCCGAATCCGATTTCCTCAACCTAAACCTTAACCTATTCTCAATTCCCTAAACCTATAGCTTATAACCTAAACCTAAACATTAACGTTAACCTAAACCTAAACCTGAACCTATAACCTATAACCTAAACCTAAAACCTAAATATATTCTCAAATCCCTAAACCTACACCTACACCTAATCCTAATCTCAACTCCCTAACCTAAACCTAAACCTAAACTCGAAAAACCAAACCTAAACTCGATCCCGAACCCGAACCCGATTTCCTAAACCTAAACCTTAACCTATTCTCAGTTCCCTAATCCTATAGCTTATAACCTAAACCTAAACCTTAACCTATTCTCAAATTCCTAAACCTAAACCTACACCAAATCCTAATCTAAACTCCCTAACCTAAACCTAATCCTAAACTTGACAACCCAAACCTAAACTCGAACCCGATTTCCTAAACCTAAACCTTAACCTATTCTCAAATCCCTAAACCTAAACCTACACCTAATCCTAATCTCAACTCCCTAACATAAACCTAAACCTAACTTGAAAACCCAAACCTAAACCCGATCCCGAACCCGAACCCGATTTCCTAAACCTAAACCTTAACCTATTCTCAATTCCCTAAACCTTAACCTATAACCTAAACCTAAACCTATAACCTACACTTATAACCTAAACCTAAACCTAAGCCTAAAACCTAAACCTATGACCTAAAACCTAAATGTATTCTTAAATCCCTAAACCTAAACCTACACCTAATCCTAATCTCAACTCCTTAACCTAAACCTAAACCTAAACTTGAAAACCCAAACCTAAACCTGATCCCGAACCCGAACCCGATTCCCTAAACCTAAACCTTAACCTATTCTAATTTCCCTAAACCTATAGCTTATAACCTAAACCTAAACCTAAACCTAAACCTATAACCTTAACTTAAACCTAAATGTATTCTCAAATCCATATGACCTAAAACCTAAATGTATTCTCAAATCTCTAAACCTAAACCTACACCTAATCCTAATCTCAACTCCCTAACCTAAACCTAAACCTAAACTTGAAAACCAAAACCTAAAACCCGATCTCGAACTCGAACCCGATTTCCTAAACCTAAACCTTAACCTATTCCCAAATTCCTAAACTTAAACCTAAACCTAATCCTAATCTAAACTCCCTAACCTAAACCTAAACCTAAACTTAAAAACCCAAACCTAAACCCAATCCCGAACCCGAACCCGACTTCCTAAACCTAAACCTTAACCTATTTTCAAATCCCTAAACCAAAACCTACACCTAATCCTAATCTCAACTCCCTAACCTAAACCTAAACCTAACTTGAAAACCCAAACCTAAACTCGATCCCGAACCCGAACCCAATTTCCTAGACCTAAACCTTAACCTATAACCTAACTTAAACCTAAACCTATAACCTACACTATAACCTAAACCTAAACCTAAAATGACCTAACCTAACCTCAAACCTAAACCTTAACCAATAACCTAAAACCTAAATGTATTCTCAAATCCCTAAACCTAAACCTACACCTAATCCTAATCTCAACTCCCTAACCTAAACCTAAACCTAAACTTGAAAACCCAAACCTAAACCCGATCCCGAACTCGAACCCGATTTCTAAACCTAAACCGTAACCTATTCTCAATTCCTTAACCTAAACCTATACCTAATCCTAATCTCAACTCCCTAACCTAAA
Organism: Magnolia changhungtana; assembly: GCA_030180095.1. Lineage (NCBI taxonomy): Eukaryota > Viridiplantae > Streptophyta > Magnoliopsida > Magnoliales > Magnoliaceae > Magnolia > Magnolia changhungtana. The sequence continues at coordinate 1,391,691 of JASAUF010000222.1, read as the reverse complement.
CCTAAACCTAAACTTGAAAACTCAAACCTAAACTCGATCCTGAACCAGAACCCGAATTCCTAAACCTAAACGTTAACCTATTCTCAATTCCCTAAAGCTATAGCTTTTAACCTAAACCTAAACATAAACATAAACCTTAACCTAAACCTATAACCTTAACCTAAACTAAAACCTATGACCTAAAACCTAAATGTATTCTCAAATCTCTAAACCTAAACTCCGCACCTAATCCTAATCTCTACTCCCTAGCCTAAACCTAAACCTAAACTTAAAAACCCGGACCTAAAACCCGATCCCGAACCCGAACCCGATTTCCTAAACCTAAACCTTAACCTATTCTCAAATCCCTAAACTTAAACCTACACCTAATCATAATCTAAACTCCCTAACCTAAACCTAAACCTAAACTTGAAAACCCAAACCTAAACCCAATCCCGAACCCGAACCCAAATTCTTAAACCTAAACCTTAACCTATTTTCAAATCCCTAAACCTAAACCTACACCTAATCCTAATCTCAACTCCCTAACCTAAACCTAAACTCGAACTTGAAAACCCAAACCTAAACCCGATCCCGAACCCAAACCCGATTTCCTAAACTTAAACCTAAACCTAAACTTGAAAACCCGAACCTAAACCCGATCTCGAACCCGAACCCAATTTCCTAAACCTAAACCTTAACATATTCTCAATTCCCTAAACTTATACCGTATAAGACCTAAAACCTTAACCTTAACCTAAACCTATAACCTTAAAACCGAAACTTATGACCTAAAACCTTAACCTATAACCTATAAACTAAACTTATAACCTATAACCTATCCTTAACTTAAACCTAAAACCTAAAACTTAACCAATAACCTAAAACCTAAACCTAAATCTAAAACCTAAATGTATTCTCAAATCCCTAAACCTAAACCTACACCTAATCTTAATCTCAAGTCCCTAACCTAATCCTAAACTTGAAACCCAAACCTAAACCTGATCCCGAACCCGAACCCGATTTCCTAAACCTAAACCTTAACATATTCTCAATTCCCTAAACCTATATAGCTTAGACCTAAAACCTTAAACTATAACCTATAACCTAAACTTGTAACCTATAACCTAACCTTAACCTAAACCTAAAACTTAAACCTTAACCAATAACCTAAAACCTAAACTTGAACCTAAAACCTAAATGTATTCTCAAATCCCTAAACCTAAACCTACACCTAATCCTAACCTCAACTCCCTAACCTAAACCTAAACTTAAACTTGAAAACCTAAACCTAAACCCGATCCCGAACCCGAACCCTATTTCCTAAACCTAAACCTTAACCTATTCTCAATTCCCTAAACCTAAACCTAAACCTAAACCTAAACCTAAACTTAAAACCTAAACTTAAACCTAAACCTAAACCTATAACCTAACCTTAACCTAAACCTAAAACCTAAACCTTAACTAATAACCTAAAACCTAAACCTAAACCTAAAACCTAAATGTATTCTCAAATCCCTAAACCTAAACCTACACCTAATCCTAATCTCAACTCCCTAACCTAAACCTAAACCTAAACTTGAAAACCCAAACTTAAACCCGATCCCGAACCTGAACCCTATTTCCTAAACCTAAACCTTAACCTATTCTCAATTTTCTAAACCTAAACCTTAACCTAAACTTAAAACCTAAACCTAAACCTAAACCTAAACCTAAAACCTAAAACCTAAACCTAAACCTAAAACTTGAATGTATTCTCAAATCCATAAACTTAGACCTACACCTAATCTTAATCTCAACTCCCTAACCTAAACCTAAACTTGAAAACCCAAACCTAAACCTGATACCGAACCCGAACCCGATTGCTGTAATAATGTAGCCCAATCACATGGCAACAAACAAGAATGTATCCCTTTTAACACATGCCCCTTTTTACAAAGCTTTAATTTTTATTGTTGTTTCTATTAATTAAAACACTTTTTTGCATTATTTGCTCATATTAGTTTTATTTTAATGATCAATTTTATTTTAAAAAAGTGCCCACTTTTTTGGATGAAGTTTCTACAATTCTTCATGATTCTGAATTATAATGTTTTGTTGGTTGAAATTTTTTTATTAGATGAAAGACAAAGAAAATCGTTGCTGATTTTTTTCCTTTTTTTTACTTATGAAGTTAAACTTATATGTATTATGCGTGGATGAATGTAATGTGGATAAGATTGTTTATGTTTGGATGGATGTAGTTTATGTTTGGATGGATTTACGTAGTTTGGGTTTAGATGGATGTGAATGTGAATGTGAATGTGATTGTATCAGGAAGAAATACTGTAACAGGTCAAATTTGAAAATGTCCTTTAAGGGTCATAAGAGACGGCCCATAACAATCCTTTTAAAGGACGGTCCATAACCGTCCTTTGAAGGCTCATACGAGACGGTCCATGACAGTCCTTTTTAAGGACGGTCCATGACCGTCCGTTTAAAGAACGGTCCATGGCCGTCCTTTGAAGGCTCATAAGAGATGATCCATCATAGTCCTTTTTAAGGACGGTCTATGACCGTCCGTTTAAAGGACGGTCCATGGCCGTCCTTTAAAGGCTTATAAGAGACGGTCCATAACAGTCCTTTTAAAGGACGGTCCATGGCCGTCCATTTTAAGGACAGTCCATGACCATCTTTTTTTCGTTAATAAGAATGACGGTTTTCAACTGTCCTTTAAGTAATAGGACACGTCAAAATTTGACGGCTTATGTGACGGTCCATGACCGTCCTTTTTGGTCATTTGAGACGGTTTTGGATCGTCCTTTTTTCGCTGTTTTGGCATAGTGACTGAAATTTTAAAAGTACATTAATAGCACACGTGATGTTATCCATATAAATAAGGACCAAAGAAAGAGAAGTGGGATGTGGGGTGACGTGAGAAGAGTGAGGAGAGAGAAAAGAGAGGGAAGAGAAAATATTGCTAGACATTACGTTGGAAAGAGAGGGAGAGAGGAGAGAAAAGGGAAGAAAGAAAAGAGGAGAGAGATAGGAAGAGAGAGGAAGAAAAAGAAAAGAAAATATTTTTTAAAAGAAAAAGTGAGTTTCTCTCACTTGTTATTTTTCTTTATTTATTTTCCTATATTCCACTTGGTTTCCTTTATCTTTATTATTATGCAAATAATTTAATAATTGTGCATTTTTCTCTTATTGATTTATTTATTTGATTCATAGTTTGTTGTGTTTATTCAACATGATTTTTTGTAGTTCTCTTTATTTTAATTAGCAAGTTGTGAATCAGCTTTAAATTTATATTATTGTTTACCCATGCATTAATAATTCTTTTATTATTATTTTTATTTTTTGTAATTTTAAGAAAATCAAAATTTAGAGCATCTTTAAAAAAAAAAAAAAAAAAAAAAACCTTCAAGTTCAATATACTTTTCCAAACAATCGAATCCGATTTGATGGATTGCATTGCATAAATATATTTTCACATAATAACTTTAAATCATGTACAAACAATCTACAATGATTAGAAACAATTTGTCCTTAGAAATATTTTTCTCATGAAATATTAAAATTATATATACTTCGAACAGTTTTTTGGAACACCAGAAAATAGGTGGGACGATCAAGTCCTCTGGGTTGAAAATCCCTGAAGCGTAAACAGGTGGGGTAATCAAGACCCTTGGGTTAAAAGTCCCATAAACCCAACTGGTACCTTTTGGAACCTCTACTGTACTCTTTGAGTGGGTGAGCATGTCAGGATTGCAAAAGGTTCCCACTGCCGGGTTCGGTAGGGTAGTAGTCTGACCAGCTAACGTACAAATGGGTCCCTCACCAAGTGCCCTTTGGATGGGTGAGCATGTCATGTAAGAGGTTCCCATTACCAGGCTAGGTGTTTTATTAGCGCGGGTGTTAGCCAATTGGTGTAAACTGGCCCTGGTGTAAAAAAAGAGTAAACCGCACATCTTATTATGGAGTATAACATATGTTGATTTCATTCATTCATTTTTCTTTGAATTTACATTAAAACATTTTGTTTATTAAATCTCCTCATTTGTTGTTTTGCCTAAATATGTATTGTATGTTTTATACATTTTATTCATATTACATGAGATTTTTTTGAAACCCGTGTTGAGATTACTCACTAGGCTTCGCAGCTTACCCTGTTGGGATTTTAAAATTTCAGGATCGGGATCTCATGGAGGAGCTTAAAGAGATTTTCTTTTATTTATTTCTATTTCTTTACCATTTTCTAAATAAGAGGAATAGACATTTAGTATGACAACATTTTGATGACATGTGTTTGATGATAATCATGAATGGTCAGAACATTGACATTTTATTCTTCTTTAAATAAATGTTTGATTATTCAATTTTTGGATTGTTATATTTTATGAATGAGATCAATTTGTCAATACATGTGTGAATTATGAAATGTAAACATATAAAACATAAGTCATGCCTTCGGGTACGGAATCAGGGTCGGATATACCCAGGTGCCAGATTTCGGGGCGTGACAGATTGGTATCAGAGCTTAAGTTTAGAATCATTGAGGACCTACGGTTTTACTTGAAAACATGTCACTTTGAAAATTAGGATATATCCCCTGCGAGTATTGTTGTGATCAAAACTTAACTTGTAGTATTGTCTTTTAGTGATCCATCCTTATGTGATATCTAAAGCTTATTGTTTGATTTAGAACATGTATGGGAGTCGGCGTAGAGATAGAGGTAGAGCTAGTCCAGTGGTGGCCACACCGGGGTCCACTAAAACTGGCTAGTCACTTGATGGGGTCTTCCGTGCTTCAGGCAACATGGCAACAATTCTTGGACAACACATTTGCCGTGATAATAGAAGAGCCGCCCAAGTTGTGCAGGAAGGCGCTGGGGGCTTAATAGAGAAATTTAAGAGATTGAAGCCGCCTACTTTCGAGGGTTTATCGAACCCTATGGAGGCAGAAAAGTGGAAAAAGCAAATAGAGAAGATATTCACTGTTTTAGGATGTGATGAGGAACAAAAGGTTATACTTGCGGTTTTCATGTTAGAGGGAGAGGCCGACCACTGGTGGGAGACAATTGCTAGAACAATTGAAGAAGATACCGCATAGATGTAGAATATGTTCTGTGAAAAGTTTAATGAGAAATACTTTCTTGAGTCTGTAAGGGAGCATAAAGAAGAAGAATTCATAAGCTTAGAATAGGGGGAGATGATCTTAGGCCAATATGAGTCTAAATTTGTTAAATTATCCCATTTTGCCCCATATATGATTCAAGATGAAGCTCGAAAAGCTAAGAAGTTTGAGCGAGGTCTGAGTGGGTCAATTCATAACAAGTTGACTCCACTTAAGCTTAGATTGTATGCCGATGTAGTACAACGAGCTCTAATGATAGAGCGAGACAACGAAGAATTCTGGAAAACTCGTAACCAGAAGAGAGAAGTGAAGAGCAATGCTAGGGCTGCACCGAATACATCTCAAACACAGGGCGATGCTTCCAAGAAGCTAAAGATGATAACTACAGAATGGAGGGTCACTCTGCTCGTTTTTGTAAACAACCGCCTCAGCAACCACATTATCAAGTGCCCCCACAGATGCACCCAAGACCTCAGCTACAGTATCAAGCACCTCAGCCACAGTACCAGAGACCTCCATATCATCAAGTACCAGAACAATATCAGAGACATCCACAACAAAGACCCCCTCAGAGCAACAACGCCCACAACAACAACATTACCAGTTGAGGCAGGAAGGTCAGGCTTCTCGACAACCGGCCCAGGGTCGTGTGTTTACTATAGTACCATCAGACGCAAATGCTAATGGAGCAATGGTGGAAGGTACCATAATTATCTATTCCTTGCCCGCTCAAGCTTTATTTGATTCAGGAGCTACGCATTCTTATACTTCGACTCTTTTTGTGCATACATTGGGTCTATCTCCTGAACTCCTAGATAAGAATTTAGTAATTGCTACACCAATAAGAAGCTCCGTAGTGTTAAATAAGATATGTAGATCTTGCCCCGTCATGGTTGGAGATTCCGCATTGTTAGCTGACCTTGTTGTATTAGACATGCAAGAGTTCGATGTTATTCTGGGAATGGATTGGTTAGCTTCGTTCCATGCAAAGTTGGATTGTTTTGAGAAGACTGACATTCTCTATTCCTGGGTGACCGAGACTCCAGTTTCTTGGAAAGAAAATGAATGAACCGTTATGCAATTTTTTAGCACTTTTGGAGGAAGAACCACATGAAGTAGGTATCGATCAAATTCCAATCGTATGCGAGTTTTTCGATGTATTTCAAGACATACCGAGGTTGCCCCCAAGAAGAGAGATTGAATTTGGTATAGATCTTATGCCCGGAGTCTCACCAATCTCCATGGCACCGTATCGTATGGCACTAGTAGAGTTGAAGGAATTGAAGGAATGGATTTAAAAGTTATTGGAGTAGGGTTTCATTCGGCCGAGTACGTCACCGTGGGGTGTGCCAGTCTTATTTGTAAAAAAGAAGGATGGCTCGATGAGATTATGTATTGATTATCGCCAGCTAAACAAGGTCACCATTAAAAACAAATACCCACTTCCTAAGATAGATGACCTTTTCGATTAGTTGAAAGAAGCCAAGTTTTTCTCCAAAATAGATTTGCGGTCAGTATACCACCAGCTTAGAATTAAAGAAGTAGATATACCAAAGACGGCCTTTAGGACCCGTTATGGCCACTATGAGTTTCTCGTGATGCCGTTTGGACTAATAAATGCACCAGCTGTATTTATGGACCTAATGAACAGGGTATTTAAATCACACCTAGATTGTTTTGTCATAGTATTCATAGATGATATTGTTATATATTCTAAGACCCAGGAAGAACATGAGCAACATCTTAGAGTTACTCTTCAAACCTTGCAAGAACACCGATGATATGTTAAATTTGAAAAGTGTGACTTTTGGAAGGAGGAAGTGAAATTTTTGGGACATGTAGTTTCGAAGAAGGGCGTGTCAGTAGACCCATCAAAGGTAGAAGTAGTATTGAAGTGGGAACAGCGCACGAATGTGACCGAAATACGTAGTTTTCTTAGTTTAGCGGGGTATTATTGAAGATTTATCAAAGTCTTCTCTCGAATTACGGTGGCACCATTAACTCAATTGACCAGCAAGGGTGTAAAGTTCATTTAGGATGATACTTGTGATCAAGCATTTTCAGAGTTAAAGATTAGGTTAACGACAGCGCCTGTCCTCACCATTCCTTCGAGTGGTGAAAAGTTTGTAATCTTCAGTGATGCTTCATATAGAGGTTTAGGTTGTGTCCTTATGCTGCAAGGTAAGGTTGTAGCTTACGCCTCTAGGCAACTGAAAGTGCATGAGAAGAATTACCCTACTCATGACTTGGAGTTGGCAGCCGTGGTTTTCGCTCTTAAAGTATGGAGGCATTATCTATATGGGGAGAAGTTCGAGCTATTTTTAGACTATAAGAGTTTGAAGTATCTTTTCTCACAGAAAGAATTAAATATGAGGCAACGTCGGTGGATGGAATTCTTAAAGGACTATGATTTCACCCTCCAATATCATCCAAGTAAAGCCAATGTAGTAGCAGATGCCTTAAGTCGTAAGCCGCACAGAGTAATCGCTCACCTCATGATTCAGTGTTGGAAAATGTTAGATACGGTGAACGATTTTGACATCCAACTGAATCTGCAAACATCTGTAGCTCGTCTCTTTAACCTAGCCGTTCAACCTTCCTTAATTAGTAAGGTTATAGAAGCTCAACAACAAGATTCATGGCTACAAGCTAAGGTTAAAGAAGCTGAAAAAGGTAGTAAGCTGGAATGGAAAGTTGGTACCGTTGGTGGATTAAGGTTCCAAGGAAGATTATGTATACCAAATGTGGCTGAATTAAAGAAGGAAATTATGGATGAGGCACACCGTACTAAGTTCACAATCCACCCTAGAGGTACGAAGATGTATCATGATATGCGTAGACAATATTGGTGGAATAATATGAAGAGGGAGATCGCTGATTTTGTGGCCAAATGTCTCACGTGTCAATAGGTGAAAGTAGAGCATCAGAAGCCATTAGGGATGTTACAGCCACTATTGATTTCTAAGTGGAAGTGGGAGCACATATCCATGGATTTCATTATGGGCAACGGACACGTAATAATCATGATGCAGTTTGGGTCATCATTGACTGGTTAACTAAGTCTGCACATTTTCTTCCTATACGTGCTTCCTATCCCCTAGAGGAATTATGTAAAATATTTATTAAAGAAATAATTAGAATGCACGAAGTGCCTGTATCTATCGTATCTAATCAGGATTCCAGGTTTACGTCTCATTTTTGAAGAAGTTTACAGAAGGCACTAGGAACCACTCTTGATTTTAGCACTGCTTTTCACCCTCAGACTGACGGGCAGACTGAACGAGTGAATCAGATCCTTGAAGACATGCTCCGAGCTTGCGTGCTTGATTTCAAAGGGAGTTGGGATGATCATTTACCATTGATCGATTTCGCTTATAATAATAGCTACCAGACGAGTATCGGCATGGTGCCATATGAGGCTTTGTACGGGAGGCCTTGTAGATCTCCAAATTATTGGACAGAAGTTGGAGAAGGTAGTTTTCTTAGACTAGAAATTGTGCAAGAGACAACAGAGAAGATTTTTATCATTAGAAACCGTTTGCACGCAGCCCAAAGTCGTCAGAAGAGTTATGCAGACAATCGCAGAAGAGATTTAGAGTTTGCAGTTGGAGATCACGTTTTCTTAAAGATTTCCCCTATGAAAGGCATCATGAGGTTCAATAAAAAGGGAAAGTTGGCTCCAAGATATATAGGTCCATTCGAGGTTCTAGAGAGGGTTGGTGTTGTAGCATATAGACTTGCTTTACCGCCTCAGTTGTCTGGAATTCATGATGTTTTCCATGTGTCGATGTTAAGGAAATATGAGCGGGACGTTTCTCATATTATAGACTGGCAACCATTAGAGATCCAGAAAGACGCTTCATATATCGAACACCTAGTACGTATTCTTGACCAGAAAGACCAAGTGCTTCGATCCAGAGTTATACCATTAGTCAAGGTTTAATGGAGTCACCATACCGAGGATGAGGCTTCTTGGGAACGAGAGGCCGAGATCCAAGGGAAATACCCTCACTTGTTCGCATTATAGGTATGTAAATTTCGAGGACGAAAATTCTTTTAAGGAGGGTAGAATGTAATAACCCAAATAAATCTTGACCGTCAAAATTTAACCATTGATCGACATACCCAATTAGTCCGATGTGACCATCAATCTACAAGATCAACTGGTCCAATCTCAACCATTGATTTGGACATATCCGATCCAACTGTTCATTAACTAATAAATCCATCCAACGATACAACCATCAAACCATCCATCCATCTAAAACTGATCGTCCATCTCACCACTAATCCATAGGTACATCACGAAGTCCACTCCCCGATCTACATTTATCCATCCATCTATATCATCCATGTACCATCAAATACATCACAACCACACACATGCACCAAACACATCATGCACATCCATCCATCTATCCATACATCCATCCATCCATCTATTGATCCATCATCCATTTACATCATACACTTATGCACCATTGAATACATCACAACTACACACATACACTAAACACATTACATACATACCTCTCATGCAAACACAAGTAGCCCATGCATGCCTCATAGCTTACACATACATGTGGCACATGCATGCGGTGCACATAAGATGCATGCTACATATGTGCATTTAACCAGCCCACATTGCAAAAAAAAAAAAAAAAAAAACGTGATGAAAAGAATTGTAAAATGGAAGCATAAATGGTGTGAAGTGTTTAGACTTGTGCACGTTGAAAGAAAAAAAAACGTGATGTACAAAGATTAAAAAAAGGAAAGAAAACTGAAATTTTAAAAGTGCATTAATAGCACACGTGATGTTATCCATATAAATAAGGACCAAAGAAAGAGAAGTGGGATGTGGTGTGACGTGAGAAGAGTGAGGAGGGAGGGAAAAGAGAGAGGGAAGAGAGAAAAAAATATTGCTGGACATTACGATGGAAAGAGAGGGAGAGAGAGAAGAGAGAGAAAAAGCAAGAAAGAAAAGAGGAGAGAGAAAAAGGAAGAGAGGAAGAAAAAGAAAAGAAAATATTTTTTAAAAGAAAAAGTGAGTTTCTCTCACTTGATATTTTTCTTTATTTATTTTCCTATATTCCACTTGGTTTCCTTTATCTTTATTATTATGCAAATAATTCAATAATTGTGCATTTTTCTCTTATTGATTTATTTATTTGATTCATAGTTTGTTGTGTTTATTCAACATGATTTTTTGTAGTTCTCTTTATTTTAATTAGCAAGCTGTGAATCAACTTTAAATTTATATTATTGTTTACCCATGTATTAATAATTCTTCGAATAGTTTTTTGGAACACCAGAAAATAGGTGGGGCGATCAAGTCCTCTGGGTTGAAAATCCCTAAAGCGTAAACAGGTGGGGCGATCAAGACCCTTGGGTTGAAAGTCTCAGAAACCCAACTGGTACCTTTTGGAACCTCTACCATACCCTTTGAGTGGGTGAGCATGTCAGGATTACAAAAGGTTCCCACTACCAGGTTCGGTAGGGTAGTAGTCTGACTAGCTAACGTACAAATGGATCCCTCACCAAGTACCCTTTGGATGGGTGAGCATGTCATGCAAGAGATTCCCATTGTCAGGCTAGGTGTTGTATTGGTGAGGGTGTTAGTCAACCGGTGTAAACTGGCCCTGGTGTAAAAAAAAAAGAGTAAACCACACATGTTATTATGGAGTATAACATATGTTGATTTCATTCATTCATTTTTCTTTGAATTTACATTGAAACATTTTGTTTATTAAATCTCCTCATTTGTTGTTTTGCCTGAATATGTATTGTATGTTTTATACATTTTATTCATATTACATGAGATTTTTTTGAAACCTGTGTTGAGATTACTCACTAGGCTTCGCAGCTTACCCTGTTGGGATTTTAAAATTTCAGGATTGGGATCTCATGGAGGAGTTTAAAGAGATTTTCTTTTATTTATTTCTATTTCTTTACCATTTTCTAAATAAGTGTAATAGACTTTTATTATGACAACATTTCGATGACGTGTTTGATGATAATCATGAATGGTCAGAACATTGACATTTTATTCTTCTTTAAATAAATGTTTGATTATTCAATTTTTGGATTGTTATATTTTATGAATGAGATCAATTTGTCAATACATGTGTGAATTATGAAATGTAAACATATAAAACATAAGTCATGCCTTCGGGTACGGAATCAGGGTCGAATATACCCAAGTGCTGGATTTCGGGGCGTGACACGTACATAAACCTGAAACCAACAGAACTAAGCAAATGAAATAATAAAACCTTCACTTATTACCCTTAGGTAATTTTAGGGACAAAATTTTTCTTTAAGGGGGGTATATTGTAACGTCTTGGAAAAATCCGTACAAAGATCCGAGTACCACCTCAGGCAAAAATCACTAAGGATCGAATTCTGTAGAAATTAGGCGAAAATTAATTAAGTACTAAACTAAATAAATCAGAGAATTAGCTCGAACCACTTTCTATACAAACTGTAAGGCCTAAAACCATTAGAATCGTAACCCAACGTTACCCAGAAACCTAGGATCAGTCTCAAAACCCAGTTGCTCTCAGGAGCACACTGAAACTCCATATTGGACCCAAACCACTCGTCGAAAGTCCGATAACCGCGAAACTATAATTTTATGACCACCTTACTGGGCTTGACAACCAATGCGGGAATCGAGTCCAAATAGTATCCAGAAATGCACAACTTTAGCCTGGAGTAAAGTGCGTGAGAAACACGAATATCTTTAGAAAATGAACTCAGATTTAAGTATATTGGACCATTCGCTTTCAGGCCAAATTTAAGGTTTCAAACCGTCAGATTCTGACCCAACTACACCCTTGATCAGGGATATTTCCCTACACATGTCAGTGTACTTGTGGCCCTGATCGAGTAACGATAGCCGTTGAGCTGAAACGGATCCTCCACGATCGATTCACTGATCCGATCGGAACAAAACCTTAACCTGGCCTAGATCCATTGTCAGAGAACTTACCCTATACTGTAGGTGTGTAATGGACCTCCATATGTGTCCCGTTTACCCAAAATGGACACCCTTTGGCTATAACCTAAGTATACCATGGCCCTAGGGCCATTGACATCAGTTCTGGGCTTATAAATAGCCCTTAAACCACCCCATTTCTATTCCATATGATTTTCTCCAAACCCTAGGAGAGAGAAGAGAGAAAACGGGAGAAAGGAGTGGAGATCGAAGGGAGGTCCTTAGAGTTTGCTGCCTAGTTCCTTCCTGCTACTCCACGCGTTGAATCGCCTCTACATCTAGCTACATCGTCGAATCCAACTTCGATTTGGGTAAGAAATTCTAACCCTAATCTTATTTTAGGAATCCAATAGAGGAATCAGTGAAATAACTAACCTATTTCATAATTTAGGTTGCTGTTGTGCTGTAGACGGTGACATGGTATACGAACCAAGTTCGTAATTAGTGTATCAACGAAAGGTGCGGACTATAAACATTTAGGTTATGGTTTTCAAGGCTTTCAATGTCAGCAATGATTTATGTCTGACTTGATTGTTTCCATATGGCCTTAATTACGATGTATCTGATAAACTATACATGTGTGTGAACTATGTGAATATATTATGCATTCCATGTGTTTGTCAAATAACCCGATTTTCCTATTGTGTGTTTACCATGTATGGACATTATTGCTTGAATCTTATGTACCACTTACCAGTGCAAAGCCCATTTAACCATGGTACCATGATCCGCTGAGACTCATGAGTTGGGCATGGTGGTATAGGACACCATGGTCAAGCTGTTGGCCTACACTGGGGTGATGAACCTCCCCGTAGTGACCAGTGAGCAGCTCAAACTCATGAGCCGAATACATAGTATGAGACAGTATATTCGAGCTGTCGACCTACGCTAAGGTGACGAGTCTTTCCCGTAGTGACCTAGAGTATAAAATAGGCATACCTCAGCGCAGCCTAACTGTGGTCCCCAGTCGGGTTGGTGATGAGCCTTCGAAAATAGACTGCCAGTTGGTAGGGCATTGGTGGTGTGACCTCGAGTATAAAATAGGCCTACGCTGATGGTGACAAGCCTCTTATAGCGACCTAGAGTGTAAACTCTCAAACTTGCCTATCGTATGTGATTAACTAGGATTGACGACCCTAGATGGATCATTGTTTGGGTAAATGATATAACGGGAGGTACCTTAGCTTTCCAAACCTACTGTATGAATAGGTCTAATTAAGAACTTGGCTAACACGCACATGTACCACATTGTATGTACCTTTGGCGATCGAGTTGAGCACAGCGGGAGTGTTGCATGCGCGATCGTGAGATGATGTCGCTGAGGGAGTGCAGGCGAGGACATGACTGTTGTATTGCTTTATCATTACTATTTGACTGGATTGATAACATGTTAACCTTTACTTTATAGCTCCACTGAATTAGCTACTCATTCCCACCTGGGATGGTGTTTTAAACACCACCCAGACTCTGGTTTAGATGCAGGTGATGGCGAGGTCTATGCAGCTGAAATGGACTTTATGGACGAGGAGGAGGAGTTCTCCTATGTCCAGCTCTCAGGCTAGTCTATGTAGACCTCGTACTGAATCGACGGGATTACAGGGACATATGGATTAGTTGGACACTTTATAATTTTCTATTTTGTAAATTTTGAAACAATATATGTATATATTCAACCTTGTTACATTATCATACTCTGGAGACAGATAACCGCTTACTTATTTCAATACATATATTCCAGTCTTCTACTTGCTTAATTACATTATCTCTGGAGTATAATATGTTGTTTTAATATAATCTCACTCATGTCTAATGCACTAATATGGACAACATTTAATCGTCATTATCTATGGTGTATAAGTGATGCATTGGAACTCGGGAGTTGAGCTTTACTCGACGCCCGATTTTCAGGGCGTTACACCAAGATACACAAAGATATCAGTTAGATCGCAAGTACACTACATCTCGTGAAGATCAGCTCAAGATTGGCTCAACATCTCAAGTCTTAAATGACGTCACTCGGTGTCAAGTTTATCAATATTAGAATACTGAGTTAAGATTAGTCAAAGACCATCTGACTGATCAAATACGTGATGATCGTCACACAGGTGTTCAGACTAGAAGAGAGCTTGAAAATATTTGCAATCATGTTTGCTTCACTTCCCATATTGAATCAACTAACGTAAATGAGGCACTATGAAAGTTGAATCTTGGCCATGCAAGATGAATTGATCGAATTTGTAAGAAATGATGTATGATATCTTGTTTCGAGACCAATTGATAAACATGTGATTGGAAAAAAAAAATAGATTTTCAAAAATAAATCTGATGAAATGGGTAACATCATTAGAAACAAGGCACGACTAGCCGTGCAAGGTTATACTCAGATTGAAGGTATTTATTACGATGAAACCTTTGCGCTAGTTGCACGTCTTGAACTTCTCAGATTATTTATTTCCATTGATTGTTATAAGAAGTTCAAAATATATCAAATTGATGTAAAAAGTGCTTTTCTAAATGGTGACTCAAGTGAGGAAGTTTATGTTGAACAACAAAATGGTTTTGAGGAGCCCAAACTTCCTAGTCATGTATACCTTCTTAAAAAGGCACCGTATGATTTAAAACAAGCCCCTAAAGCATAGTATGAAATATTGACTAAATTTTTGCTTAGTCATAATTTTCTGATGGGTAGTGTTAACAAAACTCTATTTGTCAAAAAATATAATGATAATATCTTGATTGTTCAAATTTATGTTGATGACATTATTTATGGATCTACTTGCGCTAATCTTTCTATTAAGTTTGCAGATCTTATGAAATCTAAATTTGAAATGAGTATGGTCGGGGAGCTAAACTATTTTCTTGGACTATTAGTTAAACAGCTCGAAGATGGAATCTTCATCTCTCAAACCAAATATGCACTGAATTTGGTAAAAATTTTGGTTTTGAGAATGGTGTGAAGTTTAACACTACTATGAGTACAAATCTTAAATTATTAAAAGATGAATCAAGTAAGAGTGTTGACTCTCGACTCTATCACAACATGATTGGTAGTTTACTTTACTTAAATGCTAGCAAACCCAACATTTCTTTAAATGCTAGATATCAATATAATCCTAAGGAATTTCATTTATCCATTATTAAACGGATAATCAGATATGTTACAAGCACTACTAACTTAGGTTTGTCGTATCCACATGATACGTCTATACAAATTATAGGATATACGGATGCAGACTGAGCTGGAATGTGGATGATAAAAAATCTATGAGTGGTGGATGTTTTTATATTGGAAACTACCTTGTATCATGACAGAGCAAGAAATAAAATTTTATATCATTATCCATTGCAGAAGCTGTTCACAACCCCAAGTGTAGGGTCGCGATATAGTAATAATCTCGGTGAGACCAAGGTTGAATCCTCAGGGAGTAATCTCGTGTGTATTCTTAAAACAACTAGAAGTAGAACTAGAAGATTTAAATCTAAATTGGGAATAAAAGGAAGTAATTGTGAAGTGTTTAATTAGAAACTTAAGAATTCAAAGGTGGGAACTAGGGTTTTCAAGGATCCACTTGTAGAAATTAGGGTGATATTATGCTTGATTCGAGGACTGTCACGCCCAGAACTCGGAAACTGGGCTCACAAAATTCCCGATCACCGAATCCGGCATCGATAGCCTCCGTAGTACCCCATTCTCGGCTCCCGGCACCCATATATCGGATTTTGATCCTGGGATGCTACGAGGAGGATTTCTAATAATCATTTTGATTCGTAATGAGCATAACCACAAGCATAACCCATGAACAATAACCACAAGAACACCATCCCAAAATCCACTATGATCAGAAACTTTGAGTACAATGCATATAAAAGGGGAAATACAAGATAGTATTAATAACAAAACTCCAAAAGCTCGACTACACACTCCAACTGCTGCGAAGCTATGGCTGCATCCTGGTGTCACCTACACGCATTAATCGTGCATAAGCTTATAGAAATCTTAGAGGGTGGTGTAAGTGTGTGCGCAATATGAGCGTGCTCAGAATGCAAGGTCAGAGTAATGCGAGATCATGCTGATATGTACATGAATGCAATCAGCCATACCAAGGCTATGCGGTGCAAGAGATGAATGTTATCAGTCATGTCAAGACCATGTGATGCAAGATGCAGCTCAAGCATGCCAATCCTCTTCATATATCAGTACAATTCTCATTCAGGATAATCATCGGGGTTTAGTATACTCCAAATGGCACTGTCGCTCTCCTGGCCGCACAGTCCAAGTAAGCATAAGAAACCTTAGTATTCGCCTAGCCAATAGTCTGTCAATATCTATCTGACACGTCAATAGCGGACCCATTCATGAGCTGGTCAAACTCAGCCTAATATTGCCCCCTTCTCTCGGGCGAGTAAGGCCACAACCCTTTCCAACCGACCATGACACTGGGAGACGCAGTCTCCTGGTATTCGGCTCTAGTGCGCTCATATATCTACTCGGTCTCGACATTGGAGTCATCCTCTGGTACCATCGGGTTCAGGGACTTTCACTCAGGGACATCTATGGCGCCCCAATTGCTTAGAACAAGGTTTCCAGTATCCAACCAGCCACCCAGGTGTGTCTGTGGAGGCTATGGCCCTAATGTTGCTAGGGCATATCACAATCATACAAATGCAAGTGCATGTATCACACTATCAGTCATGCAACCATCCTGCGTGAGGCACGCTCTCATGTAGGTAACTCTGCCTATTAGGGAGCCCGTAAACAGTCTGCTCGAAGGCATATGCTATGATCAGTCACTCCTCATCTCAAGCATACATATAATGCGTATGATCATGAATCATGGGGCGGCACTAAACTTATGATAATGGGCTCTGCTCAAAACGTAGATGGGCCTAAACAGCCTGCAGACTACAAATATGGGCCTATCAGTGGGCCTTAGGGAGAGTGACAATGCGGACTTTGAACCAACATCATCCTTACAATGTGGACATCAAACCATCATTGCTCTCAAGGCACGGCTTACCTTGAATATCATAATATAAATCATGGTGGGATATCGCATAGGAATGGGCCTCGTATATGTTAAATGGGCCAATCCAATGGGCCAATCAGGTGGGCTGATTCAAATGGGTCAAGTCATATGGGCCTCATGTATATCAATCGGACCTAGTCAAATGGGCTAATCAAATAGGTCGAGTCATGTGGGCCGACTGAATGGGCCGAGTCGAATAGGCCGAGTCAAATGGGCCGAGTCAAATGGGCCGAGTCAAATGGCCGAGTCGAATAGGCCGAGTCGAATAGGCCGAATCGAATGGGCCAATTCAAATGGGTCAATTCAAATGGGCCGGTACAAATGGGCCGGATCGATTGGACCGATACAAATGAGTCATACCAACTACACCCTTCATCCATTCTTAGAGATGATTTTAGAGCATTATTTAAAAATGAATCATATATAAGAATCATTTAGACCATACCACAAACGATAGTGGTGATAATGATTTCCACAGTTAAATTTCAATGGGCCGCACCATAGTATTTATTTCCCATCTGGTCTGTTCATAAGGTCGCAAAGACCTGGATTTAGAAGGAAAACAAATATTATATTGCTTCAAAACTTTTGTGCTCCCACAAGGGTTCAATGGTGGACATTCAATCCCACCACTGTTTTGCTGCAGTGTGGTCCACTTGATAAACAACATGGATAAAATACAAATATCAGGTGTAGGCCATACAGAAGTTACTGATGTCATGGTGCCCATTGGTGGACGGTATAGATGAAGCACGTACATCGTGCGGGGCCCACAAAACTTGCTGCTGGAAATAGTAGCTATATAACTGGTGTGGCCAATCAGCAAGTCAACGCCCATCGTCCATTTGGGTGGTTTGGATTACAACTGGATGGACGGCACTAGTAGAACTCATACATCATGTGGGGCCTCATGCAAATGAACAGACGGTGCGGATGCAAGTATACATCACGGTGGACTCCACCCGTCCAACTGAGGAATGGACGGCGTGGATATAAACTTACATCACGGTGGACTCTACCCGTCTGATGAGTGGACGGTGTGGATATAAACTTACATCAGTGGTGGGTCCCACGCACGTGGCCCACCTTTAGCATATATTATATAATATAATATATTATATATCATATCCTATAATATAATATATTATATTATAATATAAGATGACTTTAAAAAAATAAAAGCCACCGTCCAGATAGTCTCATGATCTGGACGGTGCATATATGAGCTATATATCTTGGTGGGTCCACACGTGTGGCCCACCTCATCATATATATATATATATTACATATACATTCCTTTTTCTATTTATTTATTTATTTATTTGAAACAAGATAGTCCAGTGTGCTGGACATTTTTCATGGTGAAATCCCACCATTTCTAATGGACGGTGGGGATAAATCTCATTCCTTAAATAAGGTGAGGCCCACATTGTAACGGCCACTAGCCAATCTGTTACCAAATGGGTCCCACGTGCGGAACCCACCAGCTCAAGAAGAGCCAATATTTGTGTTTTTCCATCCAATGGATCCTTTAGGTGGGTCCCACAAGGTGCATGGCATGGATAAAATATATACTTCGTGATGGGCCACACACACACACACCATCCATACAAGAGAGAGAGGAAGAGAGAGGGAGAGAGAGAGAGAGAGAGAGAAACGGTGAGATAGAGGGACCCCGCCACTATGGGCCCCTCTCTACTTTGCATACATCAATGTGGGTCCCACAACAAGTGGGTATAAAAATTGAAATCACTGGTGGATCACCCACCTCTAAGCCTCCTTACTCCCTTGGCCTCCAATGCTCCTTGCCTTCGCCTTGGACGGTGGATGATGCGGTTTGGATGGTTGAGATGGGAGATGAGAGGGTGTAGATGGAAGATGAGAAAGTGGACCACGCTTTGGAGGGAGAGGGAAGCTTGGACGTATGGAGTGTCTTGGGTTGCTTGGGAGAGAGCTTAAGAAAATGGAATAAAGGAATAAAATAAGAAAAAGAATGGATGGTATGGTGTGGTTTGAAAAATGGGTAAAAGAAGGATGGTTTAGTTTGAAATTTTTAAAGAAAGGGATAGTAAGGGAGAGAGAGGTTTGACTTGTGGGAAAAGGAGGAGTGGGGTGGTTGTACTTGGGTAAGGGATGCATTTATGGTTGATTGATGGGACTTGTTGTAGAGATTCCCTTGATATTTGCAATGCGCGGCATTTCTTTGGAATAAACGCAGGCCGACATCTTCTACCCTGGGTATCGGATCAGTGCGCGAGTTGTGGCATTAGAACCTCGGTGACAGTGCAGTCGCTAGGGTACAAGTTTCAAATCAAGCCGACTTTGGCATTTAGGACTTAGCTTAGGATCGCGCGCAAACGTCGGATATGGGTCGAGGATTACCGAAATTCGACCGGAAGGATCGCGGAAGCCTACGGAATGGTACGGACAAGGGTACAGGTCTTACAAGGACACAACTGGAATCGGAGTCCTATCTTGTCCAGTTAGAAGATATATCAATTAAGATCAAATCTGAATTTCCTTTGACCTAATTTTCAATAGATGAGAGTTGTGAGGATTGAAAGTGATTCCATCACCTAGCCATGCCTAGTAGACTATGACAAACAACAAGATATACCAATCCCACAATCAAACATAAGAGAATCGTGAAGGTTAGAAGGGATTCCATCACCTAACCATGCCTGAGGGACAATGGTGAACAACAAGATTTTCTAATTTCACAATCTCAGAGCATGAAAAAAAATACTCAAAGCTCTTGTAAATCTACTGTAATTTGAGTCACAATAAACCATTGAAAACTAAAGGTATTCCTTAAATATCTAACTAGAATCAAAGAGAATTCAACATAAACATGAATCAAAGCAATAGAAACATCCTATCATGCTACAAGCTTCACCTCTTAGCCCTAGCTAAGAGGTTTAGCCAGCCATAGACATGGTTGGATCTAAAACCCTAGTAGAAAACATGAAACACTAAGAAAGAAGAAAAATGCTTGGCAATGGCTCTCCACCCTTGTGGTTTGCTCCTCCTAACCCTATATTGATGCCCAAGGATGCCCTGGGGACTCCTATTTATAGTTGTGCAACACCTCCTTTCGCACCTCCTTGAAAAAAATCTAAAAGTTGCCTCAAATTTATGCACTCCGCGTAATTCTGTGCAACTCTACATAAGTGGTTCAATGACATCGAACTACCTTCGATGTCATTGAAGGTGACTTTTATACGTGCTTTTTCCACGCTATGTAAGTTCATTTGGATTGCGTAATCTTCTATGTCATCGAACCTACCTTCGATGTCATTGAAGGTGTCTTCGATGTTATCAAGCATTGTTCGAGGAATCGATAATGTGTCTAAAACAGTCCAGCGAATTTTGCTGAAAATCCATAGAAGATTTGATGTCATCGAACTGACTTCGATGTCATCGAGCAAGGCTTCAAGTCTTCGAGTCATCGAAAAATGTCTTCAATTTGTCCAGCAACCAACTCGATTTTCTCTCATAAATTCGATGTCATCGACCCGTGTTTGATGTCATCAAATGTGTCCTCAATGTCATCGAACGGTGATCGATGACACAGTCAATGTGAATTGTGCACTTGTTTTTTCTATTTCGTTCCTTCTCCACTTGGTTTCCTTGAATCTTGGGACCTTGAAATCTTCAATCTTTGTCCCCTAAGATCCATTCTTTGCCTTGGTGATCTTTGAGCGTCAAATTCATGCTTTTAGCACCTTTTCCAATCCCAGCTCTCAAATTCACCTTGCAACACAAACATGAGTAAAATAGGACATTAAGCAGCATCATACTCATAAAACTAAGATATAAATGGGGGATAATATGCAATATTTGACCCTCAACACATTCCCCAACCAGCATTTTGCTAGTCTTTAGCAAAGTATGCATGGAATAAACCTCAATGCTTAATGTCCAAAACCTTTTCCAAAAAACAATCTTTTGTGCACTCAAGTATGAATGGGTAGAAATGAGATACAAAAGCGAGATTTTAAAAAACTAGAACCAAATCACATGAGCAACTAATAAAATAAGTTCTTTGTCCATTAAATCGAAACATAATTTGCAAATCAAGTTTTTCAATGTGCTCAGTGAAGATAAACTCTTCACGTACAAATATTATCAATTCATCATGCTAGCCATGTTCACCACTTCGAGATTGGTTTGAAACTCAAGTACTGATTCCGAACTTATCCCCTTCTCCTTCTTTTTCCAATTTTTTATTTTATATCGACGGTCAGTTTTCATTCTTTATTCTTGCTTTCTTTTCCAGTCTTTTCATTCTTTTTCATACTACATGACCTTTTTGTCTATCTCCTGTTTTTTAACTGGTTCTTTTCTTCTTTTAAGGTGGATAGAATTCTCTAGACTCAATTCTCACCATCTATCAATGATTCTCAAACTAACACAAAAAAATTCTTGTATGTCTTATAGAAGACAAATTGAATGTGTCTTATATTTAGATTAACATGATATTCAAACTTCTTCTTATTAATTGAGTGCAAGAACTTGGTGATAGATGAAAAGGCCGAGCTAGAGGGGGGGGGGTTGAATAGGACAATGCCAAATTAAAAAATAACAGCGGAACTAAATAAAAAGATAGCCAAATGAATTGCAAAATAAATAAAGGAAGCAACAACCTCAAAATTCTAGTATTGAGAGGTTGATACAAATGTTGTTCTGAGGACAACCTTACACCATAAAAACTAAGGGTGTATGGCAGGACAACCTTACTAGAACGATTTGTGTATCAAAAACTCAAACTGAAGAGAAATAAAAAGGAAATAGTAAGAAAGAAAATCTAAACTATTAAGAAAATCTAAGCTATTACAACATTCCTCACAATGCTGAAATGTAAAGATTACAATATTCACATCTACAAATAGATCCTACAATTTTGAATGATAAAAGATATAGAAAATAAATCACACATCCACAAAATGCAAAGAATTATAATGGTTCACCTGTGTGTACACCAATTGTTAAATAACAGCCACACAACTACTCCACTCCTAATATCCTCACACAGTGGATATTAGCGTTCACTATGAAAATAGGTTTTTCCAGGTTCGCCTAAAACCCTCACAATTGTGTCTTTTAAGTGGGCTTACACAATTCAAAAAATCCCAAGCTCTGAGTTTTCTAGATCACCTCAGGTAAACCAAAACAAAGATTTTTCTGGCATAATCTCATAAACCAAAATAAAGGAATTTACAAAAACTGTAAAATACATGGATATTCTCCTTGATGCAGCCTGAAAAAACCAAGTCGGAGTAAAAGTTCAACGTAGAAGTTCAATGTCCAATACTCACTTATGAAATGGTTCTAGATTCTAAATTGATTTTAGATTCAAAATACCTTGGGCTAGCTTGATTTGATTTTGATTCCAAGAAATGGGAATACTTCAATCCCTCTTTCAAATAAAATTGGAATGTGGAAATTCAAAATCAACAAAGAAAGCTATTAAAAGAGAATATTAAATGAGCACAATATAGCTTAAAATAACGACTAACTTATCTCTCAGAGTGACGAATTGAGTTAGCTTGAATTGAATGAAAAACTCTGCAATTCGTCGGCAATTTATAGGTGAAGAACTTGCGTTCACGACTGGTCCTGAGGACACTACGACTAGTCGTAGGACCAACAAATTTTTGAAATTTTGAGTGTGATTGGATAAAGTCGTTCCACGACTGGTCGTAGGCCCTCCACGACTGGTTGAGAGACCTCCACGACTGGTCGTGAGGAATGTGAATTAGTTGCTGGACTTTGAGTCATAACTGTAAGACTGATTATGAACAAGTCAAGCATTGTTCATACGATTGGTCGACCGGTCTCCAGGACTGGTCGTGGCTTAACAAAAAATTCTAAAAATTTACAACAAACTTAGGACTGGTCATGGAATTTCTTGGACTGGTCGAGCCAGTGCTAGGACTAGTCGAACAAAGTCTAGGACTAGTCAAGAAACAGACCATTCACTTATAAAATGATATAATTGAATTATGTATTCAAAATGACCTATCCTAAGGTCAATCTAAGGTCAATCATACCTTTATTCATGAAGTTTGAACATTGAAACTTCTTTTCCTTCAGTTGATAGTTGATCTTTAAAGTTCACGAAGCTTGAGATCATTACATGATGAAGCTTAAATTTGAAACCTCTTGAAGCTTCAATTTGAATCTTGAAATTGTAACTTTAAGAAGCTTGAATTTGAAACCTCTTTAGTCTTGAGCTTAAGGTCTAAAGAAAAAGACTTTGTCTTGACTTGGAGCTTGATCTATGAATCTTGAACTTGTTGTTGTACTTGAACATGATCATGTAAACTTACATTTCTTGACGTAAAGATCTTTGTTCTTGAGTGATGCACTATCTTCATTATGTAAGGGTGTTATACAAGACACAGATTCCAAGAGCGGTTTTGGCACTACAAAATTTGACAATATAGGACCTAGAAACCATAGCACTTACAATCTCCCCCTTTGTCAAATTTGTGATAAAACATACTCCAAACAAACAAAAGCATTATACACACAAAGAATCATGCACCAGTTATCAAAAAAGAAAGCAAGAATTTTGCCATTTTGCTACTACTCCCCCTTACTCCTATCCTCCATCCACAATCCACATGTCGAGCATGTCAAAATTCTCTCCCCTTTTGTCATAATATGACAAAGGAAGAACCGAATACATAAAACAGGATGTAGATAAACAAGGAAGAATAAGACGAGCATAGAAGAAGAAAGGAACAAGATATGAAAATTCATAAGCAAGTAAAGTTCAAGTATCATCAAACATCATCCAAGTTCAACCAAATCAATCCAACAAATCGAAAGGAAGCAAAGTATCATAAGAGTTATTACAATCCATGTACGAAAATACTAATTAGATCCTGAAGAGGGAGTAGGAATAGATGGATCAATTTAGTGTAAACCCTTGTTAATGTGCCTCATATATTTACGCATATAAGCAAATTGAGAATCCTTGGTTACACGAATCTGAGCCACCTATTCCTCAAGAGAATGCAACCTCTCAGCAAAATCAGAAGGCTGACAGTCAGGGTCAGCCTCAGAATCTGATTTAATCTCATTAAAGATATCATCCATGTTAATATCATTAGGTGGTAGATCGCCTTCTTCTTCATTTACTGCTTCAGCTCCACCACCACCTACATTGACTTGACCATCAGCTAACCTCCAATTCATCTTATTTATATTTGAGCTGTTGAAGATGAGGTGATGTATGGGTGCCTCTCCAACAGGCATAGCCACTAACATATGAGTGGCAACACAGTTATAAGATATGCAAATGGGATATCACTGTGTCGAGGATGGAGACGGAATTGTATGATGGAATGACAGATTATAAAAGGAAGACAAACTTTTGTACCAGAGATGATGGAATGCAAAATCCAAACCATGAAAGAGGTGAGTTCAGTTTTATTACCAGACCGAGGATAAAGATTTGAAATAAATATCCTGTGAAGGACCCTGTATCTGGGTAACAAATACTTTGAAGCAAGCGCATTACCATTTTGACTCCGCTGCGCATCTATATTACACAATGCCCTAGTAAGCATATGTTTTTTTGATGCAGATGGTTTAGCTACTAGAGTGCTAATTAGAATACCTTCATCAGTGACATGTATGTCCATTAAGCCAGAAATTAGATGTCGGTCAACTTCAAATGGACCTTCTTTAGTTGCTATAATAAAAGTTAAATTCTCAGTTGAAAAATTAGAAATACATGCAAACATAGCCTGCGCAATAAACCGGCATGCCGGCCCACCCCAATGTAGAATGTTATCCCATCCTACATATTGGAGAAGAGGAAAGATCCCAAATGGAGCAATATGCTCAAGATGCATAGGTTGTTCAACTATCACATTGCACAACCGTAAATCCCGTACATAAGAGGGATCATCTTCGGGTGACCGAAGGTGGCGCCATGTGATAGGTGCCGATCTAGATGTTAAAGCACCATGGGAAGTTTTCTTTTTTATCTCTAGCATCCATTTACAACTAGAAATGCCAGAAATCAAGAGGTTGCAAAAGATGAAGAGTAGGTTTCTTTAAAATCAGATTTTGGAGAAGAAAACCCCAAAAACTTCAAGGAAACAAGAAATGAATCACTCCAAGTATGAAAATGAACTGATATGGGTTTGAATCTACAAGAAAAATGAAATTAACGCACTAACCTTGAAGATCAAGAAAGTTGGGTACGACCGGTCGAGCTTAGACTCGTTGGAGAAGAAGCACAATTGAGGAAAAAAGGGTTTTCCCCTAAATTAAAGTGAAATCCGTGATTCCATGACTGGTCGAGTATGTGCTCGACCGGTCGTGCCACAACTGGTAGAGTATGTACTGGACTGGTCGTGCACAGCCAAAAATATGCATGTTTCATGAAATTTGAAATTCTAATCATTAACAAATATATACAATATGATACAGAAATGTATAATCAATTTAAGTTGCACATACCAAGATTGAATTTCAATTTATAAAACCTGCTTTTGTCGAGCGGTTTTATGAATATATCAGCAAGTTGAGTCTCGATCAGAATTGTCTTTTCTTCCACTAATTCACGAATGTAGTGATATCTAATGTCAATGTGCTTGGTTCTAGAATGCTGGATTGAATTTTTAGATATATTGATTGCACTGGAATTATCACAATATAAAACCATAGTATCTTGCGCAATTTCGTAATCGTTTAACATTCTTTTCATCCATATGAGCTGAGTACATGCATTATCAGCAGCAATGTATTCATCCTTAGCAGTTGAGAGTGATACAGAACTTTGTTTCTTACTTTGCCAAGAAACTAAACAGTTCCCAACATAGAAATAAGCACTACTGGTTGATTTCCTATCATCAACGTTACTGTACCCAATCAATCAAAGATCGAGTAACTTGACTAATTGAACACTAGTATCATGTGGATACCAAAGACCCAGATTAGCTGAACTTGCGACATATCGCATAATCTGCTTAAAAATAGTTAAATGTGACTCTTTAGGGTCAGATTGATATCTAGCGCAAATTCCTACACTAAATGTAATATCAAGATGACTTGCAGTTAAATACAGCAAACTACCTATCATATTGCGATATAATTTAGGATCCATTTTCTTACTTATAGAGTCCTTTGAGATTTTTAGAGTCGTACTCATAAGAGTATTAAAATTCTTACCATTCTCAAATCCAAACTTTTTAACTAAGTTTAGAGCATATTTAGTTTGGGAAATAAAGAAACCATCAGGTTGCCTTTTTTAGGCGGTATACATGATCAGCATTCTTAGGGTCTTCAAAACCCGTTGGTTGTTCAACATATACTTCTTCATGCAAATCGCCATTTAAAAAAGCACTCTTTACATCCATTTGATATATTTTAAATTTTTTAAAGCAAGCAATGGATATAAATAGTATGATTGATTCAAGACGAGCTACTGGGGCAAATGTTTTATCATAATCGATTCCTTCAATTTGAGTGTACCCTTATACAACCAGTCTAGCCTTGTTTCTAATTATATTATGAAGTTCATCAGACTTATTTTTAAAAATCCACTTAGTTCCAATAATATTTTATCTTTGGGTCTAGGAATAAGATACCAAACATCATTTCTAATAAATTGATTAAGCTCTTCTTGCATTGCAACTATCTAATTTTCGTCAGTAAGAACTTCTTTTATGTTAGCTGGTTTTATCTGAGATGTAAAGCACATGTAATTACATATATCTTCTAGTTGTCTACAAGTGTGCACACCAGTGAGAGGGTTTCCAAGAATTTGAGTGGTTGGATGATCTTTAACAGTCCTCAGTTCAGAGTTATTTTGACTAGATGAAGTATCTGGTTTGTCAATTAAAAGAACTTCATCATTATCTGAACTTGAGGCAGGTGTATTCAAGTGATCGTCAATGACAACATTGATGGACTCTTGAATTACACTGGTCCTCTTATTCAGTACTTGATACGACTGTTCAAAGCATATCCTAAAAAGATCCCTTTATCACTTTTGGTGTTAAACTTACAGAGATTTTCACGGTCGTGTAAAATATAGCACTTGCTGCCAAAAACTTGAAAGTATTTGACAGTAGGCTTCTTATCAAACCACATTTCATAAGCCGTTTTACTGTTTGATTTTTTCGTGTAAACACAATTAATTATATAATATGCAGTATTTACGGCTTCAGCCCAAAGATTTTTAGGGACCTTCATACTATTTAACATTATATTCACTATTTCTTGAAGCACTCTATTTTTGCTTTCAATAATTCCATTTTGTTGTGGTGTTTTGGGTGCAGAGAATTCACGTGATATTCTCTGATTGCGACAGAATTTCTCAAAACTGCTATTCTCAAATTCTGATCCATGATTACTACGAATCTTACTAACTTGAGAATCTTTATCTGTTTGGATCCGTTTGAGAATCCTGTTTACATCATCAAGGGTTTCTTATTTATCCTTTAAGAAGGCTACCCAAGTGAATCTGGTAAAATCATCCACAATTACCAGTATGTATTTTTTGCAACCTCGACTCTCCGTCCTGGTTGGTCCTATAAGATCCATGTGGAGAAGTTCGAGCGGTTTGGATGTGGCATTGGAGTCCACTTTTTTATGAGAGCTCCTAGTTTGCTTGCCAATATGGCATTCGCCACATATTTTATCTATTTTTTGTATTTTGGGTAAACCTCTTATTAACTCTCTTTTGTTCAATCTATATAAGTTCTGGTAGTGTACATGTCCAAGGCGTTTATGCCATAATTCGGTTTCATCGGTATGAACCATGTAACATGATAAATTAGATGAGCAAGAGTCACTTACAATATAGTAGTTTTCAGAGGTTCTGTGACCAGTTAATATTACAGAACCATTTTTATTTAAAATTTCACACCCTAGGTTAGAAAATTTTACACTGTGATTTTTATCGCATATTTGAGACATGCTTAATAAGTTATGTTTTAAACCTTCTACATATAAAACATTCTCAAATAAAGGGAGGTTAGAAAGTTGAACCGTACCTTGGTCAACAATCCTACAGTTGTTACCATCACCAAATATGACTGATCCATCAATCATGTCTTTAAGAGTGGTGAACAGACCATTGTCACCAGTCATGTGCTTGGAGCATCCACTATCTAGGTACCACTTTGACTAGCTTGAAGCTTTGAAAGCCGTGTCGGCAACTAAGCAAGTAACCTTAGGAGCCCATTTCGTAACTGTTTTGGGTTTAGGAGTATAGTTGGTCTTCTTATGATTGTAGTTGTTATAAGACCGACCCTTTGAGTTAGATTTTAAGAGCTCCTTAAGTAAATCAACAATTTTCTCAGCTAAAGGATGACGATTCTGATTGTTATAGTTGATATGGTTGCTTTTAAGTTTTAAGGATTGAAAAGTTTTAGAATTTTTAGAAAAAATTTATTTGAACTTTTCCCTTTTGAGTTTGAAGACTCTCGTTTCACAAACTTAGGAGGAGTATTCTTATGTTTGGGAGGAAGATTTTTGTCGAAGCCCAAATCGGATCGGTCGCCACATTTTTGGGATCCAGATAATAGTTTTTCTAACTTAGGATCACCTTGGGCATACCTCCAAGTGTCTTTTAAACTCAAAAGTGAAGAGACTTTAAGTTTTAGTTTTTCATTTTCAGATTTTAGATTTTCAATAAGGGAAGTTTTGAAATCTAAATCGCATTTAGTTTTTTCAAAACAATCTGAAATATGAGATTTTTCTAAAACAAGTGTATCAAAGTATTTTTTTAGTTTGAAAAACTTTTCTTTTTGAAGTTTTAGTTTTACCGCAATTTTACAACTTTCTTTATATAGGGCATTGTAAGCATCTTGAAGATCTTCTTCATTTTCATGATCACTATTCAGATTTTCTTCACTAGTTGAATCATCATGATATGAAAAAGTGAACTTGGCCAGAGTCATAAGGGCTTTGACATCATTGCCCGACTCAGTTTTAGAATCTTCTGATTTAGAAGAGGCTTCAGAGCCGGAAGATTCATCCTAAGTAGCCAACATACCCTTCTTTTTTGGGTTTGTCCTTCTTAAGACACTTGTTTGCTAAATGCCCATTTTCATGGCAGTTGTAACATTAACTGTCTTTTAATGATTTTCAAGTTTTAAATTTAGATCTTTTCTTATCATTAGATTTTTGAAAACTAACTCTCTTTTTACTTTTGAAAATTTTGTAAAACTTTTTAGCTAAAAGGGTCATATCATCTTCAGAATTTTCTAAATTAGAATTTTCTTGAGAAATACATTTAGAAGGTTTAAGGGCGATAGATTTACCTTTAGGAGCTTTAAAAGTTAACTCATAAGTCTGTAAAGAGCCAACTAATTCTTCTACCCTCATATTATCCGTATCACGAAGTTCCTGGATTGCAGTTACCTTAGAATTGAACCGTTCAGGAAGTGAGCGTAGTATCTTTGCACAAACTTTACTTTCTAGGATTTTATCACCAAGACCCCACATGAAGTTCACAATATCATTTAATCTTGTATAGAAGTCCATAAACATTTCATTTTCTTCCATATGTATTTCCTCAAATTTGGTTGTGAGGATTTGAGCTTTAGGTTTCTTAATAATTGATGTTCCCTCGTGTGTCATTTCTAAAATATCCCAGGGTTACTTTACAGAATCACATGATATAATTCTTTTGAATTCATCCGGTGATAGTGCGCAAGTGATCGCATTTAGTGTTTTTGCATTGGCACTACTCTCACTTTTCTGAAGATTGGTCCAAGAAAAATAAGGTGTTATTCTCATAGATTTGGATCCATCGATACCAGTTACTTCAGTGGTAGGAGGGGTCCATTCAGTCACTGTGGCTTGCCACACGCTCTCATCCATAAATTTTAGGAAAATCCTCATTCTGGGTTTCCAATAAGCATAATTGGTGTCATCAAATGATGGAGGCTTAGTGACTAAAAGCCTATCGAAATTTGACATCTCAAATAGCTCAGGAAATATATCCAAATAGAATAAATAAAAACGAGCTATTAGGCTCTAATACCACTTGAAAAGGCCGAGCTATATGTCCTAGAGGTGGGGGGGTGAATAGGACAATGCCAAATTAAAAAATAACAGTAGAATTAAACAAAAAGATAGCCAAATGAATTGCAAATAAATAAAGGTAGCAACAACCTCAAAATTCTAGTATTGAGGGTTGATACAAATGTTGTTCTAAGGACAACCTTACAGCATAAAAACCAAGGGTTTATGGCAGGACAACCTTACTAGAATAATTTGTGTATCAAAAACTCAAACTAAAGAGGAATAAAAAGGAAATAGCAAGAATGGAAATCTAAGCTATTACAACATTCCTCACAATGTTGAAATGTAAAGATTACAACATTCACATCCACAAATACATCCCACAATCTTGAATGATAAAAGATATAGAAAATAAACCACACATCTACAAAACACAAAGAATTATAGTGGTTCGCTTGTGTGTACACTAACTGTTAAACAATAGCCACACAGCTACTCCACTCCTAATATCCTCACACAGTGGATATTAGCATTCATTATAAAAATAGGTTTTTCCAGGTTCACCTAAAATCCTCACAATTGTGTCTTTCAAGTGGGCTTATACATTTCAAAAAACCCCATGCTCTGAATTTTCTAGATCACTTCAGATAAACCAAAACAGAGATTTTTCTGGCACAAACTCAAAAATCAAAACAAAGGAATTTACAAAAACTGTAAAATACCTGGATATTCTCCTTGATGCAGCCCAGAAGAACCAAGTCGGAGTAGAAGTTCAACGTAGAAGTTCAATGTCTAATACTCACTTATGAAATGGTTATAGGTTCTAAAATGATTTTAGATTCAAAGTACCTTGGGCTAGCTTGATTTGATTTTGATTCCAAGAAATGGGAATACTTCAATCCCTCTTTCAAATAAAATTGGAATGTGAAAATTCAAAATCAAATGCAAAGAAAGCTATTAAAAGAGAATATTAAATGCGCACAATATAGCTTAAAATAACGACTAACTTATCTCTCAAAGTGACGAATTAAATTAGCTTGAATTGAATGAAAAACTCTGAAATTCGTCGGCTATTTATAGGTGAAGAACTTGCGTTCACGACTGGTCCTAAGGACATTACGACTGGTCGTAGGACCAACTGGTTTTTGAAAATTTGAGCACGATCGGATAAAGTCATTCTACGACTAGTTATAGGCCCTCCACGACCGGTCAAGAGACCTCCACGACTAGTCGTGACCTACCCACGACTGGTTGTGTGGAACCTGGAATAGTTGCTGGACTTTGAGTCATAGCTGTAGGACTGGTTGTGAACGAGTCGAGCACTGTTCACACGACCGGTCAAGCAGTCTCCAGGACTGGTCGTGGCTTAACAAAAAATTTCTGAAATTTTACAACAAACTTAGGACTGGTCGTGGAATTTCTTGGACTGGTCGAGTCAGTGCTAAGACTAGTCGAACAGAGTCCAAGACTAGTCGAGAAACAGACCATTCACTTATAAAATGATATAATTGAATTATGTATTCAAAATGACCTACCCTAAGGTCAATCTAAGGTCAATCATACCTTTATTCATGAAGTATGAACATTGAAACTTCTTTTCCTTCGGTTGATAGTTGATCTTTGAAGTTCACGATGCATGAGATCATTACATGATGTAACATCCCGAAAATCAGGGGTCGAGTAGTAACTCAACTCTCGAGTTTCAGAACATCACTTATGCAACATAGATAATGATGATTAAATATTGTCTGTGTTAGTACAATAAACATGAGTGAGATTCCACCAAAATAGTAATTCATACTCCAGATCCATGTATAAAACGTAAGCGGACTACTGAAAGGTGTATATAGATATATATAAAACAAAACATTCTCGATCTCCAGAGTATGAACACTAACTGAGTCACCGTATATATACATGTTAGTTCTAAAACAAAATGTCAAAATAGTACAACTGAAATTATCAACCCTGTAGCCCCGTAGCACTGGACAGCCTATGCGAAGCCTCCAGCGAACTGCATGTAGGAGAACTCCTCCTGATCGTTATAGAAGTCGGGCTCAGTCTCAGGTTTCTAGTGATACCGCATCGATCGATGAGAGTGGTCCGGTGGGTGTTTTAAAACACCGTCCCGTAATGTGGGAATGAGTGGCCAACTCAGTGGAACAATAAAGCATAGGTTAACATGTTATCAATTCAGTCAAGCAGTAATGATAAAGCAATACAATCAAACAATTCTAACTACTCTTATTTAATGCAAGTATGAAATGACATGATGTATGTTATGAAGCATGTTGTAAAGCATGTTATAAACAGGAATACAAATACACATATTTCATAAGTAAGCTACATAGTGTATATTAGGAAAACATGTATTAGGGCGAGACTTTTCGCCAAGCAAGCATTTTACGCATATATAATATATTTATACAACAAATAATCATGGCAAACACATCTCTAAAATATATACGTATACGGTACTTTCTACAATACAGTATTTCTACATACATAGTGTATATTAGTAAAACATGTATTAGGGCGAATCCTTTCGCCAAATAAGTATTTTATCCATATATCATATATTCATACAACCAATAATCATGTCAAACACATTTCTAAAATTTATATGTATACGGTATTTTCTACGAATACCTAGAATATGTAAAATTCCATATTCTACATCTTTAATCGAAACAGAAAACAGAAAGCACTATGTACATGTGAAATTGCATGCAGATCATAAATCTATCATTATCTGACATTGAAAGTGTTAAAAACCGTAACCTATACACCTAAAGTCCTCACATTTTTCTGTAGAATCGTAACGAGTACGATAGGTTTGCTAAGCTTCCGTATACGGCAGAATGAAATAAGTTAGCTATTTCATAACCTACAACTATCAACACCCCAAATCAGATTAGGGTTAGGGTTTCTTACCTAGAAACGGAGCTGGAATCGCCGGGAAAGCGATTAGAATGGAGTGGTGGAGCATAGATAACAGCAGGGAAGAAGGGCAGGGAGACTCTCCCACATCTCCCACACTTTTTCTCTTCTCTCTTCTCTCTCTAGGGTTTCTCTCAAATTCGTATGGCAGTGAGAGAGGGGTTTCTAAGGTCCTTATATAGCCTAAAAACACTCTAAAACAGACTCCAGGTCAAGGTATACTTAGATTATAACCAAAGCGGACCTGTTTCAGCTCAATGGAGGACTTCTGGCGGGCCTCCTTGAGCCAAAGGTCGGACTTAAGCTCACCGATACCGGATCTACATTTAGTTAAGTTTTCGTTTCGGTCGAATTTCCAGATCGCACATGACAGACTAGTTTCAGTTCAACGGTCAGTGGATCTCGATCGGAAATTCCAAGTACATGGAAATGTTTATGAAATTTTTCCTGATTCGAGGGTGTAATTTGGTCTGATTCTGACGGTTTAGTTGCTTAAAACTGATCCGCAAGCGAGAGGTGCTAGATTACTATTTGAGATATTTATTTGTAAAGAAATTTAAGTGTTTTCACACTCCTCACTCCGGACTCAAGCGAATTACACTGGGACACTATCTGGATTTGATCCGAGATGGTTGTCAAGCCCAGCAAGGCAGTCCTGATTCCTTAACTTCGAGTTATTCGGACTTCCGACATGCGGTCCAGATCAGATACGGAGTTTCAGGATGCTCCCGAGAGCAACCAGGTAATGAGATTGATCCTAGATTTTAGGGTAATGTAGCGTCAACGGTTCCACAAGTTTTAGGTCTTGCAGATCGTATTTAAAGCGATTGGTACTAATTTCACAGGCACTCTAGTTTAACACTAGCTAAATCTCGCCTAATTTCTAAAGAATTTAGTCCTGAGTGATTTCGGTCTGAGGTGGTACTTAGACCTTTGTAGTTTGTATATAAAGTGATCCAAGTTATAATACTTAACTAGTTTAAGATAGTGTCTAATATGAAAGCACTTAGAAAAATTGAAAGAGCAAGGTGGTGAAGGGTGGGATTTATGAAGGAAATGGGTTCAAAAACAGTTTTAGACTTTGGGATTGAGTTCTGACAGGTTAATAAGGTGTTAGGATTGACCCATCGCCTAAGGACGTCTAATTCCAGGTTGGGAAAAATCTGGGCTGTTACACATGATGAAGCTTGAATTTGAAACCTCATGAAGCTTCAATTTGAATCTTGAAATTGTAACTTTAAGAAGCTTGAATTTAATACCTCTTTAGTCTTGAGCTTGAGGTCCAAAGAAAAAGACTTTGTCTTGACTTGGAGCTTGATCTATAAATCTTGAACTTGTTGTTGTACTTGAACATGACCATGTAAACTTTCATTTCTTGAAGTAAAGATCTTTGTTCTTGAGTGATGCACTGTCTTCATTATGTAGGGGTGCTATACAAGACACAAATTCCAAGAGCGATTTTGGCACTACAAAATTTGACAATATAGGAGCTAGAAACCATAACACTTACAATAGATTACTTAGTTGATCGGACTCCAACAATCCAAAATTTAATCTCTATCTTATCATACTCAAAGCATTGTTACGTACACAATTAATCGCTTCCCAAATAGATTTTAACCCAAATTTTCAAAAATTTTGCTCAAAATTGAGAAAACACTAATTAGTTTACCTAATCCCCCATCCCCAACCTAAAAATCTACATTATCCTCAATGTAAAGGAAATAAGCATGTAATGTAAACGACATAATAAAAAGAAAAGGGAAGTGATGGAAAGGTAATACTTGAAGAAGGAATTTTGAGGCTTTTCCAATGTTCTCAATGTGAAGATGGGTTAACACAAGAATTAAACTAACAGAAAGTAAACTAACCTAAACAGCAGAAAGCAAACTATCCTAAATAGCAGAAAGCAAACTATCCTAATCTTAACATATATAAAAGCAATAAACCTAACTATACCTCTGTCAAACTAGGAGGTTAATCCTAGTAAACAAGATCGATCAGAGGTATGGACATGTCCTTTGAATCGAATTTCTCAACAAATGGCTATAATCGATGTCCATTCACTTTGAAAATATTTCCATTGGTTGGATTCTGAATCTCGACAGCCCCATGACGATAGATTTTAGTAATTGTGAAAGGGCTGGTCCAACGAGATCGGAGCTTACCCGAAAAAAGATGTAACCGAGAATTGTACAAGAGAACCTTTTGACCTGGTGTGAATGATTTCTGAAGAATGTGTTGATCATGAAATACATTCATCCTGTCCTTGTAAATTCTCGAGTTCTCGTATACATCATTCCAGATCTCTTCAAGTTCATTCAATTGAAGTTTGTACAGTGAGCCAGCGTTGTCCAAATTGAAATTTAAATTTTTAATAGCCTAATAGGCCCTATGTTCCAACTCCACAGGCAAGTGGCAAGGCTTCCCATAGACAGTCTAAAGGGAGACATTCCAATAAGGGTCTTAAATGCAGTACGGTAAGCCCATAAAGCATCGGTCAAGCGGTGACCAATCCTTATGGTCAGGGTTAACTGTTTTCTCCAAAATATGTTTAATTTCCCTATTGAAAATCTCAGCTTGCCCACTTGTTTGTGGGTGGTATGGAGTGCTCATTTTGTGGGAGATGCCATATTTTTTCATTAAATTTATAAATGGCCTATTACAAAAATGTGAACCTCTATCACTAATGATGGCTTGAGTTCTAAACTGGGAAATGATGTTCTCTTTTAAGAATTTAATGACTGTTTGATGATCATTATTCCAGCACAGGATCGCTTTGACCCAGTTAGTGACATAGTCTACCGCTAGCAAAATATACAAATTTTCAAAAGATTGGGGGAATGGTCCAACGAAATCGATGCCCAAGCAATCAAATGCTTCAATGATCAGAATGGGGTTCAAAGGCATCATATTTCGACGGGACAATGCTCTCAATTTCTAACAACGCTTACAAGCTTTGCAAAACTCATGAGTGTCCTTAAACATAGTGGGCCAGTAAACCTGCACTGCAGAATTTTAGCCATGGTCTTTTTAGTAGAAACGTGACCACCACAGGCCTGAGAATGACAGAAGGAGATAACACTTTGGTCTTCATTGTCTGGCACACATCTTCTTAAGATTTGACTTGAACACTATTTAAACAAATATGGATCATCCTGAAAGTGCCCTGGTTTATCAATTAGCGTGAGTGTTGAGTTAACAAGACAAAGGAGCCCCATAAGAAGATTGTTCAAGCATCTGCCTCAACAGGATGTGTGCCCGAACTCGCCAAAGGTAAACCTTAGCCTCACATCCCATGTCCCAAAACACTAGGTAAATAAAGCCCTTAAAAATGGATAGAACATCTTTGGATTTTTGGTAAGAAAACTAATTTGCAAAATCAGGAAAATTTCTAAGTTTTTTGCCTTTGTCGATTTATTGGCACGTGGTTCGATGAAATTGAACCCCATTATCGATGTCCTCAAAACTATTTCGATATTATCGAATGGAGGACTTCTGATGTCCAGCAACTATAAAGAACTCTGGACTGAATTATCGATGAATTGATGGACTGTTCGATATCATCAAAATTTGAATCTCGAGTCCATCGAGACATATTGATAAAATCGACATCTGGTCAGTTGTGTCCAATATTCTGCTAAGGCAAATTATGTGAGTCTCGATATATTGAAGAGAGCCTTGATATCCTCGAAATTTAAATTTCGATGATATTGACAGACCTTCGATGATATCGGATTGGGACACAAATCTGTCCAACAAGTTTTCAAGTAAAATCATTCAAGTATCAAGGATCTCTCGATAAAATCGATATTCAAATATTGATCATATAGATACCAGGTCATTGTCATCGAAACAGGACACAAACTGTCCAGCAAGCTTATAGGAAAATTCCTTGAAAATATCGATAAATCGTCACCGTCATCGATATCATCGATATTCAAATTCTGATGATATCGAGGGATGCTTGATCATATCATATGCCTAGTTTATTTCAAAGGCATCTGCTCTCTCATTTTCAAATGTCGAGGAATCGAACCTCGTTTTGATAAAATCGAAGTTCGAAATCCGATGATATCGAAGCGTGTTCGATTCCCTCGACCAGTTGGCAAAAAGGTTCAAAAGCGTTTGACAGATTGAGTTCGTATCATCGAGCGGCCATTCGATGCTATCGAGAGTATAAGATTGATGATATCGAACTTTGTTAAAAATATGACCGTTTTATATCCGTTGGAACTTTTTGCATATTTAATCAAAGCTTGCCTTTGTTTGTTTTTGAGAGAAAATAGATAGAGCTTTTGAGTGTTTAAAATTCAGATCTTATACCCTTAGCCTTTTCTCTCATGGGAGTTCATCCTCCAATCCACCCTCATAATTGATATTCAATAGAGTGGATTAGGGAATGAACTTCTGCATTTAAGGATCCTATAGCTACCATCTTAATGGCAAATTATTGAGTTGGGATACCTTGAATGCATAGATGATTGGAATCACTCTGTTTTTAATATAGGAAAACATTTAATAGAGTAGGATTCCATCATAACCTTGACCCAACCCGTTTCCTTACATTGGAGCATCATCTGAGTTGCGGTTCAAGGGAGCTAAAGATTCTTCATCGTCAAAGGAGGAGATCTTCATCAACGTGCTTAATGGGGCTCATCTACTTATTTGTAAGTCATTAGAGTCTAGAGAACCCTTGTGATCATTCCTTCTGTAGGATTGGGTTAAAGGTGCTTCTCACCCCTTTCAAGTCCTCATAGGAGGCCTCCGATGGGAGTGTACGCAGGGTGCTGTGTGTTGACCCTCACTCTGTGGAGAGCATAAACTTAGGTCCTTGTGTAGGTCCTTGACCTGTGTGGTCTAAAACTTGGGTGTTATGTGTTGACCCTTGCTCACGGGAGCATAAACTGGTAGGTTTCTGGTGTGGATCCTTGGCCTATGTGGCCTAAAACTTGGGTGTTGTGTATTGACCCTTGCTCCTATGTGGGGAATAAACTTGTGTCATGGAGACACTTTAGAGTCAGCCTAGAGTAGGTTGTACTGGTTTGAGGTGAACCTGATTTGAAACCTCTGTTAGTGAGATCCGGTACACTCAAGGGTTGAGTGAGTCCGCCGGAAGTGGAGTAGACACGTAGTCGAACCACTATAAAAATGACTATGTTTGAGATTGCTATTTACTTCTATTGTTTGTATGATTTCTTTGATTGTTCTTATATTGCATGTGCACATGATTATCTGGAACTAAGTAGAATCAGACCTCACACATAGTCACATCCATCATGAACTATGTTGTGTATCTTATTTATCCTTTGAATAGTTTTGTGATCGGATCCTCTATCTGGCTTGGAAGCCATTAGAGTTATTTTAAAGAAATCCTGATACTTGCATATTTATTCAGGATAGGGTTGATAGGTTTTAAATTATTATAAAATATTTTTAAAAAATCCTATTCACCCCCTCTAAGACATCTTGGCATATTCCCACTTTGACTAAAGTGGTCATTACCCCAATTTCATTTAGTATCAAAGCCTGGCCTCTCTTAAGGGCTTCATCGCCTAGAGAGTGATCTTGACTAAAGTTGGTAATATGGCCGAAGGAGAGGGCTCATCGGTAACTAAACCTCCAGTATTTGATGGATCAAATTATGCATATTAGAAGGCTAGGATGCATTACTTTCTGAGATCTCCAGATCATGATGTTTGGGATATTGTTGAAAGAGGTTATGTGCCACCAACCGAACAAATAGTACTTGAAAATGGCACAACTATCACCAAACCGAAATCCAAATAAATGTGGACAACATTCGATAAAGAAAAACAAACCTCTGAAGCTAAAGCAATAAATGCTATCTACTGTGCTATGTCCCAAGAAGTCTTCAATCAAATCAGTATGTGTGGAACAACTAAAGAAGCATGGGACTTGTTGGAAACAACCCATGAGGGAACCAGCACAGTGAAAAAATCCAAACTACAGCTCCTAACATCACAATTTGAAAGTCTCAGAATGGAAGAGCATGAGACCTTCATGGAGTTT
This sequence comes from Magnolia changhungtana, assembly GCA_030180095.1. Classification (NCBI taxonomy): domain Eukaryota; kingdom Viridiplantae; phylum Streptophyta; class Magnoliopsida; order Magnoliales; family Magnoliaceae; genus Magnolia; species Magnolia changhungtana. The sequence goes on along the minus strand of JASAUF010000222.1, from coordinate 1,352,600 downwards.
TCACAAAACTGAATATCATTTGTAACTCCATGGGTGGATAAGGAGAAAATTTTTCAGTTCCAAAAATTTGTAGGAAAATTCTGAGATCCTTACCGGAATGGTTCAATTCTAAAGTCACAACTATTGAAGAATGTAGAAACACGGATGAGATGAAAGTAGAAGAACTTGTATGTTCTGAAATGGCCAGGCTATATGTCCTGGGGGGGGGGGTGAATAGGACTATGCCAAATTTAAAACAATTACAGCAGAATTTAAATAACAAGATAACCAAATAAAGTAAATCAATCCTCAATACTGAAATGAATAGCAACCTCAATAAACAAGTATTGAGAGATTGATACAAAAGTTATTTTAAGGACAACCTTACACCAAAAACCAAAGTTTATGGAAGGATAACCTGATTTCTAGAAAGATCTTTTTATCAAGAACTCAAACTTTAGAGGAATAAACAAACTGAAACTATACTAAGGAATAGAATGCAATCTCAAATATTAATTGTTCTAGGGACAACTATGCACCATAGAAATGGCAGGGCAACCTTACTAGAACAATTTAGAGAATCTAAAGCTCAAAAAAATAAAGGAATAGCTTGAAATAAATTGTAGAAATTTAAATCTAAACTATTACAACATTCCCCACTAAGCTTAAAATTAAAATGATTACAACATTCACATCCACATACATTCCACAAAAGAATAATCAAAGATAGGAAAAGAAAGCACACTTCCACACAACACAAGGAGTTATAGTGGTTCACCTGTGTGTACACCAACTATTCAACAACAGCCACACAGAATACTACTCTACTCCTAATATCCTCACACAGGGGATATTAGCATTCACTATTAAATAGGCTTTCATAGGTTCAGCAAAAACCTTCACAATTGTGTCTTTTTCAAAGGGCTTATACAATTCAAAAACTCTCTTTTCTGAGTTTTCCTAGCTCTCCTCAGATAACCAATACAATGAGATTTTTTTGGTTTAACCTCAAATAAAACCAAATAAAGTAAATTACACAAATTGTAAAATACCTGTTTTTCTTCTTTGTTGTAGGAGCCCAGAAGAACCAAGTCGGAGTAGAGATTTGAATGTCAAAGTTCAATGTCCAATACTCACTATATAATGGTTCTAATTTCTAATAAATTTTAAATTAAAACAAAAGGGCTAGCTTGAATTGATTTTGATTACAGTAAAAGGAAAATAAAACTTCCTCTTTACAGATTAGATTAGAATGCAAGAAACAAAATCAATTAACAAAGCTAAAGAAAAAGAATATTAAATAAGCACACTTAGCTTTAAACGGAGCACAGATTTATCTCTCAGAAGGCCGAATTAAATTAGCTTGAATGGTCTATTTTATTCCGAGATTCGTGCTCTATTTATAATGTGAATAAATCATGTCTTCGACTGGTCTTTAGTCGCTACGACTGGTCGAAGATCCAACAGATATTTGAAAATTCAGGCGCGATAAGATAAGACGGTTTCACGACTAGTTGTAGGTCACCTTCGACTGGTCGTAGGTCTCCTTCGACTGATCGAAGGTTCCCTTCGACTGGTCGAAGATGGCCGAATTACAATGCTCGACTTTGAGTCGAAGGACTACGACTGATCGAATAACCAGTCAACACTGTTCCTACGACTAGTCGAACAGTCCTCAGGACTAGTCGAAGCCTAACAGAAAATTTCTGAATTTTGCAACAAACTTACAACTGATACAGGAAATCCTAAGACAGGTCGAAGCAGTGCTAGGACTAGTTGAACAAGGTCCAGGACTAGTCTTAGAACACGCCAAACTCTCTTATAAAATATATAAATTATGTATCCAAAATGGCCTACTCTAAAGGTCACTCCTACGGTCAGTCATACCTCAATAGTGAAGTAAGGACATTGAAACTTAAGAACACGTGCCCTTAAAAGTAGTGAAGCTTGAAGTCTTGATGTAGTTCAAACTTGAAAACTTCTTAAGATCTTGAGATTGAACTCGAAAGCTTCTTGCATTATCCTTATCTTTGAATTAAGTTGAACAAACTCACTTCTTCGAGTCTTGACTTGTGAGCAGTGCTCGTCCATCAAAGTTGCTCTTGAGTAGCGCTTTGATCTTCACATATGCAAGCTTCATAACAGTGTTTTTGGCACCATAAATTTGACAGTAAAAGGGGCTATAAACAATAGCGCTTACAATCTCCCCCTTTGTCAAATTAGTGACAAAACACACTTCCAAGATATGTTATAGAACACAGAATATCTGATTAATGAATCATGCACTAGTTGTTATCAACTAGCACAATAACATGAACCTACAAATCAGTATTCAACAGTCCACATCTGTACAAAACTCCCCCTGAGTACATAAAACATATCCATTCTCCATACATATAAGACATATCCAAGCAAGACATATCCATTCTCCCCCTTTTTGTCATAAGAGGACAAAGGAAACACAGAACAGATAGACTAAGGAGAATAAATTAGAGAGATAGCAAGACAAGATATGAGATAATAGCAGTAGCAACTCACATAATTCATAAACAGAGTTAAAGCAAAACTAGCACAATAGTAGTAAAGTTATTACAAAATAGATAACTTAAAAGAACTAATCTGAACCAGATAAAAGAGCAGGGATGGAAGGATCAAATTTATGCATGCCTTTGTTCAAGAGCCTAAGATATTTTCGCATGTACTTGAATTGTAAATCATAAGCAACAGACATGTTTTCCATCTTCACATTTATATTTTCAACCTTATCCTCCAATGCATGCAGACGTGCATCAAAGTCAGAAGGCTCATAATCTGGATCATTCGTAGAGTCAGAATTAAGTTTTTCAAAGATATCATCCATATTAATATCATCATAAGGAAGATCACCAGTGTCTTCCTCATGTGCTGCTTAAGCATTGCCAACACCATCACCTTGGCCAGGGAGTAAATCTAACTTCATCTTATTTAAGTTAGAATTATTGAATATCAGATGATGGATAGGAGCCTCTCCAACTGGCATATCGACTAACATGAGTAGCCAACACAGTCATCGAATAACAAAAAGGAATGTCACTGTGACCAGGATGAAGACAAAAATTAAGAATGAAGTGACAAATCAAGGATGGTAAACAAATAGAAGTACCACTGGCTATAGCATGAAGAATACGAACCATGAAGGAAGTCAATTCAGATTTATTACCCAATCGAGGATATAAGTTAGACACAGATTTTGTGAAGAACTCTGTATTTAACAAATACCTTAAGGGAATCGCATTCCCTTTATGAGTCCATTGAGCATTCAGATTGCATAAATCTCTAGTGAGGAGACGTTTTTCAGTTTTTGAGGGTTTATCAGATAAATTATGGATAGGAATCCCCTCATCATTCATAGGAATATCCATAAGAGCTGAAATTAAATGACGATCAACGTCAAATGGTCCTTCTCTAGTAGCTATTTTAAATGTTAAATTCTCCAGTGAAAAATCACATATACATGCGAACATGGACTATGCAATGGACCGGTATGCTGGCCCACCCCAATATAATAAGTTATCCCAACCTATAGCATGAAATATATGAAGGATATCAAAAGGAACAACATGATTAACATCAACAGGATGTTCAACAATAACATTATGTAATCTGATGTCCTGAACATAAGATAGATCATCATTGGGAGGCCGAAGATGACGCTTAGTGAGAGGGGCTGATCTGGAAGAAGAAGACGAACCACGGGATGTTGCTTTTCTACCTCTAGATGCCATTTGCAACAAAGATTTTAAGAAAATAAAGAGTTGCAAAGGTTTGAGAAGATGATTTTCTTGAAACAGATTTTTCAAAAGACAAACCCCAAATCACAACAAAATAAGAAATAGACAACTTCAAGAAGAAAATAGAAGTAATCTAGACATAAATCCATAAGAAATAAGTAAATGAAGCACTAACCTTGAAGGATTTGGAAGGTGGGTTAGACTGGTCGAGCATCGGCTCGTTGGAGAGTGAAGAGGAAATGAAGAAGGAGATTTTCCCCAAATTTAAGTGATTCAGGCGATTCACGACTGGTCGTGGGTTTTCTTCGACCGGTCATACTACGACAGGTCGAGGAAATCCTCGACTGGTTGAGTACCACCAAAAAATCAGATTTTCATGCATATTTCAAAAAATTGAAAATTTAATCTAGCAAATATATACAATATGATACAATTATGCATAAATAATCATTTTAAAATGCACATGCCAAGATCAAATTTCATTTTGTTAAACCTGCTTTTGTCGAGTGGGTTTGTGAAAATATCAGCACGTTGATTCTCGGTGGGAATATATTCCAATGACATTACCTTTTCTTCTACTAAATCTCGAATATAATGAAATCTAATATCAATATGCTTAGTGCGAGAATGCTGAATTGAAATTTTTGAAATATTTATGGCACTGGTATTATCACAATATAATAACATAGAATCCTGTTTAATTCTATAATCACTTAGCATACGTTTCATCCAAACAAGCTGTGTACAAGCATTACCAGCTGCGATATATTTAACTTCAGTTGTTGAAAGTGATATAGAACTTTGTTTCTTACTAAGCTAAGAAACTAAACAGTTTTCAATATAAAAAAAACCACCACTGGTTGATTTTCTATCATCAATATTACCAGCCCAGTCAGCATCCGAATACCCAACCAATTGAATACTAGTCTCATGCGGATACCATAGACCAAGATTAACAGTACTAGCAACATAGCATATAATCCGTTTGACAGCAATCAAATGCGATTCTTTAGGTTCAGACTGATTTCTAGCGCAAATACCAACACTTAGAGCAATATCGGGTCTACTAGCAGTTAAATACAGTAAACTACCAATCATACTCTGATATAATTTCGGATCCACATTTTTACCTACAGAATCTTTTGAGAGTTTCAAAGTTGTACTCATAGGAATATCAAAATTCTTACCATTCTCAAATCCAAATCTCTTAATCAAATTCATAGCATATTTAAATTGAGAGATGAACATTCTATCAGGTCATTGTTTTACTTGTAGCCCAAGGAAGTAATTCAATTCCCCAACTATGCTCATTTCAAATTGAGATTTCATCAAATCTGCAAACTCAATAGTCATGTCAGTACAAGTAAATCCGTAAATGATATCATCTACGTAGATTTGAACCATTAAGATATCTTCGTTATGTTTCTTAACAAATAATGTTTTATTAACACTTCCCATCTGAAAATTATGACAAAGTAAAAACTTAGTCAATTTCTCATACCATGCTCTGGGAGCTTGTTTTAGACCATAAAGATCTTTTTAAAGACGGTATACATAATCAGTAAACTTAGGATCTTCAAACCCTGTAGGTTGTTCAACATAAACTTCTTCATGTAAATCACCAATTAAAAAGGCACTCTTTACATCCATTTGAAAATTTTTAAACTTTTTAAAGTATGCCAAGGATATAAAAAGTCTGATTGATTCAACACGAGCAACTGGGGCAAAGGTTTCATCATAATCAATACCTTCAATCTGAGTGTACCCTTGTACAATTAATCTTGCCTTATTTCGAATAATACTCCTAAGCTCGTCAGACTTATTTTTAAAAATCCACTTTGTTCTAATAATATATTTATCTTTAGGTCTAGGAACAAGATACCAGACATCATTTCGAACAAATTGATTAAGTTCTTCTTGCATTGCAACAATCTAGTTTTCATCAGCAAGAGCTTCTTTTACGTTAGATGGTTCTATTTGGGATGTAAAACATACGTAATTACATATATCCTCAAGTTGTCTATGGGTACGAATACCAGTGAGAGGGTTTTCAAGAATCTGTGTGGTTGGATGATCTTTAACAGTTCTCAGATCAGAATCAGTCTGATTAGATGAAGTATCAGATTTATCAATTACAAGAATTTCATCATTATCTGAACTTGAGACTGGTGTGTTCAAGTGATCATCAATGACCACTTTGATAGACTCTTGAATCACACTGGTCCTTTTGTTCAGAACCCTATAAGCTCGACTGTTTAAAGAGTATCCTAAAAAGATCCCTTCATCACTCTTTGCATCAAACTTTCCCAGATTTTCACGATCTCGTAAAATATAGCACTTGCTGCCAAAAACTTGTAAGTATTTGACAGTAGGCTTTTTATCAAACCACATTTCATAAGCCATTTTATTATTACCTTTACTAGTGTAAACTCGGTTAACAATGTAGCAAGCTGTATTAACTGCTTTAGCCTAAAGATTCTTAGAGAGCTTCATACTATTCAACATGGCATTAGCCATTTCTTGAAGCACTCCATTTTTTCTTTCAACAATACCATTTTGTTAAGGAGTTTTGGGCGTTGAGAATTCATGTAATATTCCCTGGTCACTACAGAACTTCTCAAAACCGCTATTCTCAAATTCAAATCCATGATCACTACGAATCTTACTGACTTGAGAACTCTTTTCAGTTTGAATCCTTCTGAGAACCTTTTTCACTTCTTCAAGAGTTTCTGATTGGTCCCTTAAGAAGACAACCCATGTGTATCTGGTAAAATCATCTACTATTACCAAGATATATCTTTTACCACCTCGACTTTCTCTTCTTGTAGGTCCTACAAGATCCATATGGAGAAGCTCGAGTGGTCTTGATGTGGTATTGGAATTCACCTTTTTGTGTGAGTTCCTTGTTTGTTTGTCAATCTGACATTCACCACATATTTTATCCAATTTTTTTAGTTTGGGTAGACCTCTTATAAGATCTTATCTATATAGATTTCGATAGTGTACATGTCCAAGACGTTTGTGCCACAAATCAGTCTCGTCTGTATGGACCATGTAACACAATTGATTAGATGAGCTGGATTCGCTTACAATATAGTAGTTTTCAGATATTCTTCATCCAGTTAATATTACAGAGCCTTTGTTATTTAGAATCTCACAGCTTTGATTAGAAAACCGTACACTATGGTTGTTATCACATATTTGAGATATGCTAAGCAAGTTATGTTTTAGACCTTCTACATATAAGACATTTTTTAATAAAAGAATGTTATAAAGATGAATCATACCTTAGCCCATAATCTTGCAGTTGCTGCCATCACCAAATGTGACTGAACCATCAGTCATGTCTTTGAGATCAGTGAATAGACCTTTATCACCAGTCATATGCCTTGAACATCCACTGTCTAAGTACCATTTAGAATGGCTTGTAGCTTTGAAAGCAGTGTGAGCAACCAAACAAGTGACTTTAGGAACCCATTTCAGAACTGTTTTCAGTTTAGGAACATAGTTGGTCTTCTTCTGTTATAGTTGTGGGAATGACCTACTGAGTTAGATTTTAAGAGCTCCTTGAGTAAATCAACAATTTTTTCAGCCAGTGGGTTTCTGTTCTGATTTTTAAAATTGATATAGCTACGTTTAGGTTTTTGAAAAGTTTTTATATTTTTAGAAAAACCTTGACAAGTACCTTTTTCTTTTGAGTTTGAGACTTCTCCTTTCACAAAGTTGAGAGGAGTACACTTTTGTCTATGAGGTATGTTTTTATCCTAACCCAACCCGGATCGATCGCCACATTTTCTAGATCCAGATAAAAGTTTTTCTAACTTTGGATCTCCTTGGGCATACCTCCATGTATCCTTCAAACTCAGAAGAGAAGATACTTCATTCTTGAGTTTCTCAATTTCAAATTTCAAATCTTCAATCAGGGAGGTTTTGAATTTCAAATCACATTTTAATTTGTCAAAACTATTTGAGATTTGGGATTTTTCTAAAACAAGTAAGTCGAAGCATTCTTTGAGTTTAAAAAACTTTTCTTTTTGAAGTTTAAGCTTCACAGCAATTTTATAACTTTCCTTGTATAGGGCATTGTAAGCATCTTGAAGATCTTCTTCATTTTCATAATCACTATTCAGATTTTCTTCACTAGTTAAATCATCATGATCTGAAAAAGTGAACTTGGTTAGAGTCATAAGGGCCTTAACTTCATCGCCTGACTCGGTTGCAGAATCTTCTGAATCAGAAGTAGTTTCAGACTCAGATGATTCATCCCAAGTAGCCAACATACCCTTCCTTTTGGGTTTGTCCTTTTTAGGAGATCTGTTTGTTAAATGCCCGTATTCATGGCAATTGTAACACTGACTGTCTTTCAAAGATTTTCGAGTTTTGGGTCTAAATTTCTTTTTATCATTTGATTGTTGAAGATCAACCATTTTCTTACTTTTGAAAATATTATAAAACTTCTTTGCTAAAAGAGCCATATCATCTTCAGAATCAGAATTTTCTTTAGAAATAATTTTAGAAGATTTATGTGTTATAAATTATATTTAGGAGCTTTAAAGTTTAACTCATAGGTTTGTAATGAACCAACTAGTTCTTCTACCCTCATATTGTTCGTATCACGAAGTTCCTGGATCGCGGTTACTTTAGAGTTGAACCATTCAGGAAATGAGCGTAGTATCTTTGCACACACTTTACTTTCTGGGATTTTATCGCCAAGACCCCACATTGAGTTTACAATGTCATTTAATCTTATGTAAAAAGTCCATAAACATTTTAATTTCCTCCATATGAATTTCTTCAAATTTGGTTGTGAGGAGTTGGACTTTAGATTTTTTTACAATTGATGTACCCTCGTGTGTCATTTTTAATATATCTCAAGCTTGTTTTGCAGAATCACAGGATATAATTCTTTTGAATTCATCTGGTGATAGTGCACATGTAATTACATTTAGTGCTTTAGCATTTGCACTACTCTCACTTTTCTGAAGTGTGGTCCAAGAAAAATAAGCCATTATTTTTGTGGTTTTTGAATCATTAACAACAGTCACTTCAGTGGTAGGAGGGGTCCATTCATTCACTGTGGCTAGCCACACATTTTCATCCATGGATTTGAGGAAGATCCTCATCCTGGCTTTCCAATAGGCATAATTGGTGCGATCGAAAGGTGGAGGCCTAGTGACTAAAAGGCTATCAAAATTTGACATCTTATATAAAGCTTAGATCGTTAGCTCAGGAAATAAATCCAAATAAAAAGCAATAAGAGCGAGCTATTAGGCTTTGATACCACTTGAAATGGCCAAGCTATATGTCCTAGAAGGGGGAGGGGGGGTGAATAGGACTATGCCAAATTTAAAACAATTACAACCGAATTTAAATAACAAGATAACCAAATAAAGTAAATCAATCCTCAATGCTGAAATGAATAGCAACATCAATAAATAAGTATTGAGAGATTGATACAAAAGTTGTTCTAAGGACAACCTTACACCAAAAACCAAAGTTTATGTTAGGACAACCTGATTTCTAGAAAGATGTTTGTATCAAGAACTCAAACTTTAGAGGAATAAACAAACTGAAACTATACTGAGGAATAGAACGCAATCTCAAATATTGATTGTTCTAGGGACAACCATGCACTAAAGAAATGGCAGGGCAACCTTACTAGAACAATTTAGAGAATCTAAAGCTCAAACAAATAAAGGAATAGCTTGAAACAAATTGCAAAAATTTAAATCTAAACTATTACAACATTCCACACTGAGCTTGAAATTAAAATGATTACAACATTCACATCCACATACATTCCACAAAAGAATAATCAAAGATAGGAAAAGAAAGCACACTTCCATACAACACAAGGAGTTATAGTGGTTCGCCTGTGTGTACACCAACTGTTCAACAACAGCCACACAGAATGCTACTCCACTCCTAATATCCTCACACAGGGGATATTAGCGTTCACTATCAAATAGGTTTTCACAGGTTCACCAAAAACCTTCACAATTGTGTCTTTTTCAAAGGGCTTACACAATTCAAAAACCTTCTTTTCTGAGTTTTCCTGGCTCTCCTCAGATAACCAATACAATGAGATTTTTCTGGCTTAACCTCAAATAAAACCAAATAAAATAAATTACACAAATTGTAAAATACATGTTTTTCTTCTTTGTTGTAGCAGCCCAGAAGAACCAAGTTGGAGTAGAGATTTGAATGTCAAAGTTCAATGTCCAATACTCACTATATAATGGTTCTAATTTCTAATAGATATTAAATTAAAACAAAAGGGCTAGCTTGAATTAATTTTGATTCCAGTAAAAGGAAAATAAAACTTCCTCTTTACAAATTAGATTGGAATGCAAGAAATAAAATCAATTAACAAAGCTAAAGAAAAAGAATATTAAATAAGCACACTTAGCTTTAAACGAAGCACAGATTTATCTCTCAGAAGGCCAAATTAAATTAGCTTGAATAGTCTATTTTATTCTGAGATTCGTGCTCTATTTATAGTGTGAATAAATCACGTCTTCGACTGGTCTTAAGTCGCTACGACTGGTCGTAGATCCAACAGATATTTGAAAATTCAGGCGCGATAAGATAAGACAGTTTCACGACTGGTCGTAGGTCACCTTCGACTGGTCGAAGATGGCCGAATTACAACGCTGGACTTTGAGTCGAAGGACTACGACTGATCGAATAACCAGTCCACACTGTTCTTACGACTAGTCGAATAGTCCCCAAGACTAGTCGAAGCCTAACAGAAAATTTTTGAATTTTGCAACAAACTTACGACTGATCCAGGAAATCCTAAGACAGGTCGAAGCAGTGCTAGGACTAGTCGAACAAGGTCCAGGACTAGTCTTAGAATAGGTCAAACTCTCTTATAAAATATATGAATTATGTATCCAAAATGGCCTACTCTAAAGGTCAATCCTACGGTCAGTCATACCTCAATAGTGAAGTAAAGACATTGAAACTTAAAGACACGTGCCCTTGAAAGTAGTGAAGCTTGAAGTCTTGATGTAGTTCAAACTTGAAAACTTCTTGAGATCTTAAGATTGAACTTGAAAGCTTCTTACATTATCCTTGTCTTTGAATTAAGTCGAACAAACTCACTTCTTCGAGCCTTTGACTTGTGAGCAGTGCTTGTCCATCAAAGTTGATCTTGAGTAGTGCTTTCATCTTCACATATGCAAGCTTCATAACAGTGTCTTTAGCACCATAAATTTGACAACAAAAGGGGCTATAAACAATAGCACTTACATGTTCCCTACAAACATTTGAACTACACTTCAAGCAAACTCCTAAACCCAAAAATACTATCCTCAAAACTTCAAAGAATACTCTAAATGAGGAAGATGAAAGTAAAAGGGAGAATGAAGATGATGAAGTGGCTTTGTTGGCTCAACGGTTCAGAAAATTCTTTCATAAAAATTGTGGCTGATCATCTAAAGGAAGACAAATGGACAACAAACATTTTACAGGTAAATCTTGTAAAAAGTCTAAGGAACCACAATGTTACACTTGTCGAAAGTTTGGTCATCTGTCCATTGAATGCCTAAACAGGAAAACCAAAGGAAAGATAATGGCAGCCACATGGGATGATATTGAAGAGTCAAATTCAAAATGTAGTGATTCAGAGAGTGATGGAGACCAAAAATTCCTGAAAATTCTTATGGTCTCTACAGCCTCCATCATTCCCATGGAAACTGAGAAAATCCAAGAACCTCAAGCCACTAAGTCATTTCCATCTGATAAGAGGAAACAGAGAAAGAAGAAGAAGAAAAGGATAAACTGTAGGATGCCTATAATCAACTTTACATCCATAGCATCAATATCCTTAAAAGACTTGGGATAAGTGAAAACAAAAATAAATTGCTACAAATAGATCTAGACAAAACATTGGAAATCAATACACACTTGATTAATGATCCACAGTAATACCACTCAGAAAATGATGGGCTTGAAAGAATCAATACCTTTCCCAAATCTGAGTCTGAAAAACTGAATAAACAGATTGAACCATTGAAAGATAAAAACATGCATCTTCAGAATGAAAATCACACACTCAAGTTTGATGTAGAGGAATCTAAAAAATCTGTTGAACTAAATTATAAATTTTTCCAGAGTAGTGAAAAATTAGAAAAACTATTAGGAATTGGAAGACCTAGGAAAGATAAGAGTGGATTAGGATATGGCAAATTCAAGTCAAAATCTAAAAATGCAGCACCAACTTTTGAGAAATCAGCTGCATCAGGAAGTAAAACAAAAACTATTCATGTTTGTCATTCATGTGGAGATTCTGGTCATTATAAATTTGAATGCATGTCTCCTAGGAGGACTCAAATCAATTTTGGTCAAAATCATATTGGTAAATGTGGACCAACCAAAAGAACAATACAAAATGTCAAGAGTCCACTTAGGAATATGGCTAGAGGTGATACACATCCATCACCACCAAGAATGACCAAGAGAATGAAGGAACTATTAGATCAGATGGCTGAACTAAATAAAAAACAAATGAATTTATGAAACAAGGAAACATGATTCAGTCACCTAACTAGATTAATGAAGCACAAACTACCATAGTAAGAAATCCTGTCACAAAATGGGTAGTAAAAGAAAAGAAAACTTGCCTTGTTACTCACTCAAATCATTTAACAGGCAATGATGCTTAGTGGTACCTCACATAGTCACATCCATCATGAACTATGTTGTGCATCTTGTTTATCCTTTGAATAGTTTTGTGATAAGATCCTCTATCTGGCTTGGAAGCCATTAGAGTTATTTTGAAGAAATCCTGATACTTGCATATTTATTCAGGATATGGTTGATAGGTTTTAAATTATCATAAAATATTTAAAAACTCCTATTCACCCCCCTCTAGGACATCTTTGCATATTCCCACTTTAACAAAAGCGGTCATTACCGCAATTTCACATCCCAAAAGAATTTGGATACCTCGATAAAGAATTTTTTTCTTATCTTACGCGGTCCAACTTGTAGGCGTGAAACCTGTAGTAAGATAATTAGCAATATCCGCAAACCAAGGTGAATGGGAGACTTTAAACAATTGTTCGTCAGGGAACATGTCATTTATATGTGTCGTCTCAAGGGAATCAAAGAGATTAAGGCTAGAAAGATGGTCAGCCACTACATTCTCTACTCCCTTGTTATCTTTTATTTTCAAATCAAATTCTTGGAGTAGGAGGATCCATCTTATCAAGTGAGGCTTAGCATCATTCTTAGAAAGAAGATACTTGAGTGCCGCATGATCTATGTAGATGATAATTTTGGAACGATCAAATAGGACCTAAATTTGTCCAAAGCAAACACTACGGCTAAGAGTTCTTTTTCCGTAGTAGAGTAGTTTACTTGGGAAGGATTTAGAGTTTTACTTGCGTAGTGTATAATGTAGGGCTTCTTTTATTTTCTCTGACCTAATATCGCCCTGAGAGCATAATCGGATGCATCACACATAATTTCAAAAGGAAGGTTCCAGTCGGGTGGTTGCATGATAGGTGCAGTGGTTAACATGCTCTTAAGCTTAGAAAAAGCTTCCTGGCATTGCTCAATCCACTCGTATGGTCATCGTTTTGAAGTAGATTGCATAAAGGACAAGAGAAGTGACTAAAGTCCTTTATGAATCTTTTGTAAAATTCGGCGAGTCCTAAGAAGGATTGCACGTCTCATATGTTCTTGAGTGGAGGTAAATTAGAGATAAGATCAATTTTAGCCTTATCTACCTCGATTCCTTTGGACGAGATGATATGTCCAAGGACAATTCCCTTACAAACCATGAAATGACACTTCTCCCAATTTAGTACCAAATTCTTTTCCTCACATCGCTTCAGCACACATTTAAGATTCTCCAAACAATTGCTGAAGGATGGACCAAAGACAGAGAAGTCGTCCATGAAGACTTCTAAATATTACCCCACCATGTTAGAAAAAATACTCATCATGCATCGTTGAAAAGTGGCGGGTGCATCACACAATCCGAATGGCATCCTTCGGTAAGCAAAGGTGCCAAAGGGATATGTGAATGTGGTCTTTTCCAGATCTTCAAGGGCTATCTCTATCTGGTTGTAGCCCGAATACCCGTCAATGAAGCAATAGTACGAGTGACCAGCTAGCATTTTCAAAATCTAATCAATGAAGGGCAAAGGAAAGTGGTCCTTCCTTATGACGGTATTCAATTTTCTATAGTCAATGCACATTCTCCAACCAGTAGTAACTCTAATTGGCACGTGTTCATTATTGGCATTGGATACGATGGTGATTCTAAACTTTTTAGGAACCACCTGAGTTGGACTCACCCATTGTGTTGATACTCAAATATTGCCTATTTCCCCCCGAGTTATATCTTGGTTTTATGAACATGATACTGCTTAATGTCCTATTTTACTCATATTTGTATTGTAAGGTGAATTTAAGAGCTTGGATAGAAAAGGATACTAAAAGCATGGATTTAACGCTCAAGAATCACCAAAGCTAAGGATGGATCTTATGAGACCAAAAATGAAGAATTCACATGCCAAAGATCCTAGAAAACCAAGTTAAGAATGAAGAGAATCAAAATTTTAAAGTGAAATTCTGTGATCCTTGATTAGTCCTGGCTCCTTCTCGACTAGTCGAGGCTCCTGGTCGACTAGTCCTGGATCCTGATTGACTAGTGGAAGAATCTTCGACTCGAACTCCAGAAACATGAACTTTTAAATTCCCATCACCCTTGACCAGTCGAAGGTGACCCTCGACCAGTCGAAGGCTGTCCTCGACTAGTCTAAGGTAATGCAGACAGCACACGAATTGCGGAAATTTGAAGCAGTTTCCGGATTTTTCCAATTCGGTGCGAAAGTTTGAGTTGCAAAAGTATAAATAGGGGTCCCTAGGATGTTCCTAGTCATCTTCTAGGGTTTGAGGAGTGGAGCAAAAGGGGAGAGCCACCGTTCGGGAGTTCTTCTTCTTCCTCTTTAGTTGGTCTTTTTCTTTTGTTTAAGGTCTTTAGTTCAATTATGTCTATGATTGGCTAAACCTCTTAGTTAGGGCTAAGAGGTGAAGCTTGTAGCATGATTGGGATGTTTGCTTTATTTTGATTCATGTTTTGTTGAACTCTCTTGGATTTTAGTTTGATTATGAAAGAATATTTTTTGTTTTTAATGGTTTGTTGTGACAAATTACAATAGATCCGCAATAGCTTGAAATATCTTCTTTTTCTGAATTGAGATTGTGAAATTAGGAAATCTTGTTATTTACCATCGTCCCTTGGGCATGGTAGGATGATTGAATCCTTCTTAACTTTCATAATTCTCTTATGATTGGTTGTGGGATTGGTAAATCCTCTTGTTTGCCTTGTCTCCTGGGCATGGTTAAGTGACAGAATCACTTCCAAATCTTCACCATTCGCATCCATTGATGATTAGATCCATGAGAAGTTCGGAGATCTAACAAATCTCTTCTTACCAATTGGATATGATAGGAATCTGATTCTAGTTGTGTCCTTGAATCATGTAAGGTAGCTTCCCAATTGCTACAAGTGGATCCTTGGCACCCTAGTTACCACCTCTAAATTTATTAGGTTTTAATTAATCTATTCACTATTACTCTCTCGAAATATTCAGAATTAGGTTTACATCTTCTTCTAGTTTTAGTTCTACTTAATTTCAGAAATGTACAAGTTCAGTCCATGTGGATTCGACCTCGGTCTCACCAAGATTATTACTGCATCGCGACCCTACACTTGGGGTTGTGAACAAGTTTTTGGCACCGTTACTGGGGACTAACGGTTGCATTTTTCTGAGATTAGGTAGTTTTTTAATTAGTTTAAGATTAGGGTTTTTCCATTTTCTATTTTTAGGATTGGGTTTTTTCTGAATTATTTTAGAAACTAACTTCTAATTCTAGGTTTAGAAACTTTCCTTTTCTGTTTTTAAAAACTAACTTTTTTTTTTAGAAACTTTCTATTTTCTGTTTTTAGGAACTTTCCTTTTTTGTTTTTAGAAACTAGGTTGCTTTCTTTTTTATTTTTTAGAAACTAATTCACTTTCTTTTTTTCTTTTGCAGGATCCTAACATAAATCTCCTCCAATCTAGTAACTTCCTTCTAACTTTTCCTCTCCTTACTTTCCATATTGTTGTAGGATTTTTCTTATATTTTTTTTAGGAGTAGATTCAGAGTTAGGGTTTCACCATGCAAGAGTGGGAACGTCAGTATGCTGTGATAGAAAAGAGATATTAGGAAGGGATGTATGATGATTATAATAGGAAGCAACCTATGTCTCAAAATTTTTCTAAAACCATCATCGAGAACCGACCGGAATATAATGCTCCACTGGTTAAGAAGTCCATACTCGATCATATGTGGGAGAATAATCACACTCCATCGATTAAGAAAATAGTATGTGATTATTGGGGTTAACATATATGGGATCCCGGTCTTTTGCAACATTGCTCATATGCACACGCATCTCAACTCGCACCGTTGATAGACCATACATTGCACCTAGTGCACCTAGAAAACTCACCCAAGTGATTTATTCTGGATAATCTTGAGACCTCTATCATGTAGACTGCGTCGTCATTGCGATCGCAATGGTGAAAACCGCATATCAATCCGACGCTCCGTTAGGGAGATATGACCCATTGAACGTAAGGCCCAAATTATGTATCTAATGATACAAGCAACCTTTATTATGCTAAGCCCATTGGACTTGGGCCCATGTGGGCCTAAAGCCCACTTTTAGAATATGAAAATTACCAACATATAAGACAATTTCTTTATGACAAAATAAGAAGTTAGCACATATAAGACAAGCACTATAAAACAAAATTAGATTTTATCCCAAAACTCATCATTAGCTCTCTCCTCATGCCTTAGAAACTAATCATAGCTCATGTCCACCTTATCCTATATATGCATCCAATGCATGTCTTGATTTGTGCCACATCACTTCAAACAACCAATTGCAACACTCCACTTCATCATCCACCATACATCACCTACAACCCATAATCCTTATCCATCCATTAGCTAATGCATGTCTAGATTTCTTCTATCTTGGACAATGCATGCTTAGCACCATCCACCTCATCCATACAATACCCATACCATACATCACCTTCCACCTCACTTTTAGCACCAATAAGATCCCATAAACTTGCCACATCATCTTGCCACCTCAACCCCCAATTCCCTTTGTAAGAGTAAGAGCTCTCTTGCACTTATTCTTTTCCTATACGTAGAAAAATTCTAATACTTTTAGAGAGAGTGAGAGAGATTGGGGCCAAGGTGTGACCCATCATCAAACCCAGAGGGAGTGAACCATATATCATCATCCAACCATCCATCCATTGAGGTGAGTCTACACCCCTCCTTCCATCCTCCTCATCCTCCTCTTTTATTTTCTTGACATGTGTGGGCTCCATTGGTGTGGAGTTCTTGTGTGCATGTATTTATGGCTATGGTGGTCAGTAAAGTGGCTCATGTCAATATGGTCCACTAGGATAAACATTATATCCATACTCTTCACACGTAATCCTATTTTTGTATCTGGAAGCAACTTGTAAAATTTGTATAAAATCAACTATATTAAGATCGAAGTTGAAACTTGGAAATAATATTAAACACAATATAAGCTAACTTTGGGCCAAATTTTGTAGCCATCCAACGGTCCAATCATCTGTAACATCAAGTTTGCTTAGCTGCTCTCCAGCAACACTTACAGGATTCCCATTTGCCTAAAACGGACTCTTTTAATGAATGTATTAAAAATATACGTTCCATTGGATTCGTAGAAAATCGAACCAACTTTCCAACGGTATATAATAAGCCTCAATCGGAGTTCGGAAGGCTGAGATCTTGGCCTTATACGAAAGATGTATTTGGGGGCTTGTTAGGACCATTCTTGTGTGGTCGATATCCGTGATTCCACTGGCCAGATGCATTTGATATTGTTCTTAACCTACTTGAGATAGTAAATAATCATATGTATGGTCCCTATGATCAGATTCTTTCATGATAAAATTTAGAAAATTCTGAACCGACAGATACTTCCCGTAAGAATAAATCTTAAATTGTTTTATATGGTACAGATGGATCCAAGGCTCTGTATGGTTGAAAACTCATATACAGCCTAAATGATGTATTACTAAACCATCCATTGGATCGGATTTTCCAACAAAGAATCTGATCATAGAGATTTGATCTATATATCTCATGTGCTACTAGATGTGTATGTTGGATATATATGTTGTACATAACATTCATCCTCTTATTGACCCACTTGGGTGTGGGATCGCTTGTGATTTATACATTTTATTAGTTCATATAATTTGGAAACTCATGTATATTTTGTGTCTCTTATGTATGGTTTGCTAGCATGTGGGCCCCAGTTGTCATTGGATCTATTTCATTTCCTTTACACTTTCTGTTTGCTGAAAATTTCCAAGTACTTGAATGTATTGCATTTAGGCCTCTTTGACACCTTGTAATTGGCCCCACACTCTATAGTTAAGGGTCCCACTTTGGGAGATATTTAATCCTTATATAAGTGAGTTGGGATGTCCCACCTTTTTATCAGGAATGATCCCTAAGTGTTTGAAAATTGGGCCCTAAGTTGTGATAGACCCTATTGCTGAAACTTGTCAGATTATTTGTGTTTTGTACCAACTTCGGGCCTCTATAGTGGACCATATGCTGGAGATATGAGTAGGCAACTACTTGGAACCTTTAACCTATACCAAGGAATAGATTAATAATATTTTAATTGGGCTAAATCAGACCCCACATGATCAGGGAGTGGATCCCAAAATGAGGCAAGACAGTTGTGCAAAAAATTCTGTGCCGAAAATCAAAGTACCTATGTTTGGCCCTATACCAAATATTACGCATGCACAACCAGTTAGTCCCAGCTTATAATTTTTGAAGTACATATATAATACAACCAAGAGAACCTGATGGGACACTGAAAGGTGGTCCCCTGTGATCATGGAACGTACTCAAGATCGGGCCAAAATTAATTTTGCACTGTGTTTCCTGCACATTTCCTCCAAGTACCCGTATTTGGGACATCACAGTAAATTGTATATACCAAACCAATGAGGCCTACCTTATACCTTTTAAAGCCCACACATAGATCTACCATATGGATCCTTCCTTTTACCAGATGTGGGTTCCATATGATCATAAATCTGAATTGAAAATGGCCTAGAACCAACATTGTATAAAAATATGTTTGATGTAAAATTTATGTGGGGCCACGTCGGTGGGGTCAACCACCTTCCCAAAGCATTTAATGCAGCATTTAAACTTTGAAAAATAATTCTCAGATATTGTTGGGCTTAAAAACCTTAAGTGGGTCATCTAGTATGGTCTATCTTGTATGGGCCTTACTTTTCATGTAATGAGGTCCACCTGACATGTTTTGTAAATGGGTGTTGTATAACTTATAAACTATTTAGTGGACAGATCTTGCTATCTAAATGTTCTCTTAAGACATAGCTGGCCTTGGGCCCATCTAAATGATGCAACCCTAAGGCCCAAGTGGGCCCAACACTAAGAGAAATCGTTGGGAAATGAGAAACCCATAATGGTAATCTTCCTTGAGCCTGTTGGCAGGCCCATTGCCTACTGGGCAACATGCCTTTCATACTACCTGTAGTCAAGTAGACCACGCTTAAAGAGACCAATTTTACAATGTATAAACTGGATAATTGGGCTTTTTCTTGGTTTGTTGTGTATGTGGCTTGTGGGCCTAATATGATATATTACATGAAAGATGTTAGCATGTTATCCTTTATGTTTGAGATTGTGCATTGATTCACTAAGTGAGACTCACACTTAACCTATACAACCCCATGCCTTGCATGTAGTTCAAGTCCAGTGTAGAAGTCACATTAGGTAGGACGCACCTAGTGATGGGTGAGATGATAAAACATATATGGTAACATGATAATATATATATATATATATATATATAATATGCATGATGACAAAACATGTTAGTTGACCACCATGCTTGATATCCAAGTGATAATAATGCACGTATTGATTGTCATGATGATAATATGGATAAGAAAACCATATTTTACTTGATGTGATAATGATAAATAAATGATGTTGGTAGACGTAAGGATAACCTTATGCATGATAGACAACTAATGCCTAGGGCATGTATAATGACAGTATTGGACAATGGCCATGATATTGATGATGCATGTGAATCCTATATGCTATGTACTCTATGCACATGATTGCATGATACATGTTATAAGGATAAATTTGATGTTGAATGATGATACATGTTAGAACTTGTGTACCACCATAACCTATGCACCTTATTTATGTACGTGTTATAAAAGCCCTTGTGGCCATTTGTTAAGTATTCACAAGAGGTATAGGGCCTCAGTGTGCTATTGAAGACACTTAAATATGTGGACCATCACGTCACATTGGCTATTCTTGTGTTTAGGTTGATTATTGTTTGTATCTGATAGTCATGTCAGTGTACCTAGTTTAGAAGGACACACTGAGAATATGCCTAGTATAGCATCCTGTTATATGCCCATACACATCATTTGCATGCTTGTTATGAGGAGTGATTGATCATAACATGTGTCATTAGGCTGATTATTTTTGGAATTCCCCAAGAGACGGAGTTGCCTCACATGAGCGCGCGGTACGCGCAGGATTGCTACATGACTGGATAGTGTGATTCATGCACCTCGCATTTGTGTGACATGATTAGTTGATTACTATATGCCCTAGTGGCATCAAGGTCGTAGCCTCCACAGGCATATCGTGGATGGCATGATTGGATACCGAAAATACTTATTCTAGCACGGGGCGCCATAAATGTCCCAGAGTGAAAGTCCCCAAACCCTTATGGTAATAGAGGATGCTCCAACGTCGAGACCAAGTGGATGTATCAGCGCACAAGTGTCGAATACCAGCAGGCCGCGTCTCCCAATATGTCGTGGTCAGTTGAAAGGAGGTGTGGCCTTACCCACCTGAGGGTATGGGAAAATGCTAGGCTGAGTCTGACCAGCTCGTAAATGGGTCCACTATCGATGTGTCGGGTAGATATTGGCTGACTACTGGCCAGGTGGATAGTGAGGTCTCTTACACTTGCATGGTTGAGGGTCCAGTTGGGGAGGCAATCTGGTGCATGCTATACTAGACCCCAGTGATATTCCAGAGATAAACTTTACTGATATGTAGATTCAAATGATGACTTGTATGCTTGAGTTGCATCTTGCATATGACATTTGGCCAGGTAGGCCTTGCATCGCATAACCTTGGCACGACTGATAGTATTCATGTACGGTACTGATATTATGACGCCCCATCACTGTTGCACATATGGACAGGCACACGTAGGCGGACGTTGATGTGGGTGGGGCCTAAGGGCCTGGGCAAGCTACCAGTGGTTGGCAGGATACTGTGCATAATATGGGGTGGAACCTTGTCCCACATCGAAAGCATTGTGATGGTTATATGTGAACTTACTGAGTAAGAGTTGCGTACTCAGCATCTGACTCATTCATTCATTCACTATCCACTCGAGATGGTGGTGCGCAACTAAATCATTATGTGAACCTTTGCTATGGCCATAATTTCGGTTGGGTACGTGACCAACCTGAGATCAGGAGTTTACCACATTGAGTCTAGCTATCCAAATTTAAGTATGGGCCTAGTTTGGATAGAAGTCCCTTGTGATGAACCCCAAAGCTTGCGATACCACATACTATCATCCCGACTATACACTCCAACTCTACCATTGCCCTTCCATCGTATGTCATATAGAAGAAAATGGAATTTGATTATCTTGTTTATGATGATCGGCTATTTTAATGATTCATGGTCGCTTATTGAGTGACATGCCTATTATTGATGTTTTGTTCATGATAACTTGTGTAATTGTACGACATGATTGATTGATGACCTACTCACCTATGATAACATGACTGGTTGATAACATGCCTATGGTTGTTTTGGATGTTTTTACAGGAGCGCCCTAATAAGACGTGTTTTACTCCCGGCACGCAGTAAACTCACGAGCTGTGGTTTACTCATACGTATGACTTACACTTTTTCAGGATGTATGCAAGAGCTGTTAGAGTTTGCTATTATTTCCTTTATTACTGTTGAGCTGGTGCACCATATTATGTGTGACATGTCGAATAGGTTCGTCTCTTCGATATGCGTTGATACCATGTACAAAATGTGTAACCACCTAAACAGATTAACCGTTCAAAAAAAATTTCACACTGAAAATCCTCCTTGTAGGACCCCAGGATCGGAATCTGGCATATGGGTGTCGAGAGCCGAGAATGATATAATATAGAGGCTGTCAGTACCGAATTCGGCGATTGAGAATTTTGTAAGCCCGGTTTCTGAGTTTGGGGCCTGATATCATAACTATGGGAGTGAGAATTATTATCACTAATCAGACAAGAAGAAAACAATGAGAGATTATATTATGGGTGATAATATATATCAACAACTATTAGATTCTCCCACCTATGATCCGTATGACTATGATAAGTGGAAACATCAAAATTAGAAAGATGAACCAACAACATGTTATAGTGATTATTTTCTTGGATCCCCTACCTTTTAGATCCAACCAGAAACGATCCAAGAGGATTCACGTTTGAATTTCATGGACTATCGAGAACAACTCAACCAACTTGTCACGGGCATGATGAAATCATTGGAAGCAATTGAATCGCACCTCGATAAGGTGAAAGAGGCTAGGTTATCACAACCTCAACCTAGTCTAGAAATACAATGTAAGGAGAGTGATCCTAACTCGCATTTAGAGAACTCTGGAATTTGGAATGAAGAGTTGGATTATGTTAATGAGCATATGGTTCAACTTCCGAAAGAGTCGATCTCGATGATAGTCCAAATGAATGATCAAGAGACGTGGGTGTCTTTCAAATATAATGATATTGTCACACTTCACTTACATGACACACTTGGTTCCAACGATGAGGAAGAGGTTAGTTTATTCGAACCTCAACCCAATCTAAGAACAGAATGTGAGGAAAGCGATCACATTCCAAGTGTGTACTGCACTGAATTGGAAGATGATGAGTATTGGGATGACAATCATGAATGTATAGCTCAACTCCTCCTGGATTCAATCTCAAGTTTGGCCCATATCAATGATCAAGAGGTTCATGAAGTTGTCGACCATAGTGATCTACTCTACCCATCTGACATAACCAATTTAAATGTGGAGGATGAACCACTTGCAACTAACCCTTCCAACCTTTGTGAGATATGTTTAGACCACTCCCCTTAATTGAATGATGATATGATTCAGGAGATGAATGAGTTGCTCGATATGATTCTAGAATTTGATACCATCCAATTGAGGCCACCATCTGAGTTATCAACCCTGGACAATACAATGCCTTTACTGAGTAGTACCGATGAACAGAGTCTTCACATCAATACTTCGACTGTTGATTTTCAATCTACCTATGTAAGGCAAGACAAGATACACCCAGTGACGATTTATTCTCACCATGATGAAGAGCAAGAGATCATACTTCCATCCACTTCCAGAGATGATGGAATCCTTGGGCAGATCATAACAAACTTCAATGTGAAAAATGAGTCACTCTCAGTTGAATTCCCCAACTCTTTGGACGATTGCTTAACACACTTTGCAAATTCAAATGATCTGATAATAAAAGAAATAGTAGATGCCTCGCAAGACAATACCTCGATAATTATCACGGATCGAAAGGACCCTTATTCTGAAGCCCCTCCTTCCCCAGATCCTAAATGTTTACCATTAAAGGAGGAGTAGCTGGAAATTGAACCGGAGTTTAAAACTTCGGAATGTGTCGATACTACATCACTTTCTGAGAATTTTTCTAAATTTCATTTATGTGTAGTCTCTGATTCACCATGTCATGCTAACATCGAAACTTTTTCTATCACGGGTGGATTATATATACTTTAGACACCTCAGGAGATTAAAAGGAAACCTTATGGTGAGGTCCATAAATTTCTCTAGAAATTCATGCTCCACGGCATCCAAGCCTATTGCAAAAAGGGCTTTTGGATAATCTTGTTGAGAACCTATTGAGAAATTTATTAAGATATTGGCCGGAGGAGGAACCTTGCGGCATGACTGAGTATATTTTTCCTTGCTTTCCTAGTTTAAGATTAGTTTATTGCTGTCATAAGACTAGGGTAGTTTACTTCTGCTGTTTTAGGATAGTTTGTTTATCATTCGTTAAGTCCTCCTACTAACCCATCTTCACTTTGAGACCCTTGGAAAAGCCTCTAGATTCCTTTTTCAGGTACTACCTTTCCATCACTTCTCCTTTACTTTCGTTGTCTCATGCATTACATGCTTATATCTTTTACATCGAGGATAATGTGAAAACATTGTGGATTAGGCAAGCTAATCAGTGTTTTATTATTCTATGAGCAAAAATTACGAAAAATTTTCTGAAAATTTTGTAAATTCGAGCAATTTTGAAGTTCGTCCATAATTTAGAAGTATAAGATACTTAATGTTGGTGATTTATAACTCTTGGGTTCCGTTACTTGTTATATTTCATAGTTAAGTTCGAATTATTAATCCATGATTAGAAGTTTTAAACATTGATTGAGTCATGATTTCACATGTCACATCTAAAGTATCAGTTTGATATTGAAATGGTAACTTGGTGATTATTAAGCATGGAAGAACCAACCTGAGAAATTTGTCTATCATGTTCAATAAGAAGAATTGAAAAAAAAAAAAAAAAAAAAAAAAAACAAGAAGAAGAATAAATAAATACCCAACTAAAAAAACAGTGGTCGTCGAAAACGGCTACCTATTAAAGATCTTTAAAAAGGTTGACGTAGCGTGAAAGCCATCGATGGAAAAATCAAAAGATGGAAGAATGAATAGTTGTAAAGCAAGTTTTAGTTTAGCTTTTGGTTGTCCTGAATGCTCTTTTGATTATCAATAATATCATAAAAATGAAGAATTGAACCTTTGATTGTAATAAGTCTAGACTTCATTATGCGTTCATGGAACTCGATGTTTCGAATGGTTCTAATTGGAGGATTAATGCTTTGAACTTAATTATGAAATTTGCCGTGTGTTAGAGTTTAGGAGGGAATATTGCTCAATATTAATGTATCTTAGATTTTTATGAAATGTCTTTAGAACCGCTTGAGCTTATGCAAATTATATAGTAGTTTTTCAAAATATCTTTCGCACATGTTTTGCTCGGGACTAGCAAAATGCTGGTTGAGGGGGTGTGTTGAGACTCAAATATTGCATATTTCCCCCCCAGTTATATCTTGGTTTTATGAACATGATACTGCTTAATGTCCTATTTTACTCATGTTTGTACTGCAAGGTGAATTTAAGAGCTTGGATTGAAAAGGATGCTAAAAGCATGGAATTAACGCTCAAGAATCACCAAAGCCAATGATGGATCTTATGAGACCAAAAATGAAGAATTCACATGCTAAAGATCCAAGAAAACCAAGTCAAGAATGAAGAGAATTGAAGTGAATTTCTGTGATCCTGGACTAGTCCTGGCTCCTTCTCGACTAGTCGAGGTTCCTGCTCGACTAGTCCTGGCTCCTGCTTGACTAGTCCTGGATCCTGCTCGACTAGTCGAAGAATCTTCAACTCGAACTTTAGCAACATGAACTTTTAAATTCCTATCACCCTTAACAAGTTGAAGGTGACCCTCGACCAGTCGAAGGCTATCCTCGACCAATCTAAGGTTACATAGACAACACACGAATTGTGGAAATTTGAAGCGATTTCCAAATTTTTTCAATTCGGTAAGAAAAGTTTGATTTACAAAAGTATAAATAGGGGTCCCTAGGATGTTCCTAGGCATCTTCTAGGGTTTGAGGAGTGGAGCCACCACCCGGGAGTTCTTCTTCTTCCTCTTTAGTTGATTTTTTTATTTTGTTTAAGGGTCTTTAGTTCAATCATATCTATGGTTGGCTAAACTTCTTAGCTAGGGTTAAGAGGTGAAGCTTGTAGCGTAGTTGGGATGTTTGCTTTGTTTTGATTCATGTTTTGTTGAAATCTCTCGGATACTAGTTTGATTCTGAAGGAATATTTTTAGTATTTAATGGTTTGTTGTGACAAATTACAATAGATATGCGATAGCTTGAGATATATTCTTTTCCTGAATTGAGATTGTGAAATTAGGAAATCCTGTTGTTCGTCATCGTCCCTTGGGCATGGTAGGATGATTGAATCCTTCCTAACTTTCACAATTCTCTTATGATTGGTTGTGGGATTGGTAAATCATGTTGTTTGCCTTGTCTCCTGGGCATGGTCAGGTGACAAAATCGCTTCCAAATTTTCATTATTCGCATCCATTGATGATTAGATCCATGAGAAGTTCAGAGATCTAACAAATCTCTTCTTATTAATTGGATAGGATAGGACTCTGATTCCAGTTGTGTCCTTGAATCATGCAAGGTAGCTTTCCAATTGCTACAAGTAGATCCTTGGCACCCTAGTTACCACCTTTAAATTTATTAGGTTTTAACTAATCTATTCACTATTACTCTCTCAAAATATTTAGAATTAGGTTTACATCTTCTTTTAGTTCTAGCTCTACTTAATTTCATAAACGTACAAGTTCAGCTCCTGTGGATTTAACCTCGGTCTCACCGAGATTATTACTGCATCGTGACCCTAAACTTGGAGTTGTGAATACATTGACTATTGGATATCGGGTATATGTTACCCGCATCCAATAGCTTAAGAACCACGACCTTAACCACTTCCTTCACGTTTGGATTTAATCTACGTTATTGTTGTCGGGAGGTCTTCACATTATCCTCTAGATAAATGCGGTGAGTATAAATCAAATGATCAATTTCCTTGAGATCCGTAATCGACCATCCAAGGGCACATTTGTGCTCAATGAGAGTAGAGATAAGCATACTATCCTGTTCTGGCTCAAGGTGGGAAGAAATCACCACCGGGTATGTCTCATCTTGACCTAAATAGACATATTTCAATTCAGAGGGTAAAGGTTTTAGGTCAAGCTTCAGTACTTCGAGATTAGACGGTAGAGGCAATCATCAGTTTGGGGCAATTTTTCAAATTATGGTCTCCACCAGTTAACTTTAAGTACCGACGCAGTATCAATCATGGTTCCCATCTCCCTAATCACCTCATCATCTAAATCATGGGAGTGGGTCAGGCACGTCTCTAGAGAGTCAGAGGATAAGGTCAAAAGTGTTTTTTCTTCCATGAAAGAATCAATCAAGTTAACATCGTGGGCATCGTCATCATCCTTTGCCTATTTGCTCATATTAAAAAAGATATTGAGCTCCAATGTGATATTCCCAAAAGACAAATTCATGACTCCATTCTTACAATTGATGATTACATTTGATGTGACAAGGAATGGGCGACTAAGAATGACGGGAATTTGAGTGCTCATGTCCATGATGAGTTGAATATCCAGGATGATAAAATCTATTGGGTAGTAGAATTTGTTAACCTGGACCAACACATCTTCAATTATCCCTCTCGGTACACGGACTGAGCGATCGGCAAGTTGTAATGTAGTCCAAGTGAGTTTTAATTCACCTAGACTCAGTTGTTCGTAAACCGAATATGTAATTAGATTTACACTTGCTCCTAAGTTAAGAAGTGCATGCTCAATCTGGTAATTCCTAATTACACAAGTGATGGTTGGGCTATCAGAATCTTTGTACTTTTGTAGCACATCTTACTTTAGGATGGCACTCACTTTTTCCGTTAAGAAGATTTTCTTTTAAATATTTTACCATCTTTTGGTCGTATATAAGTCTTTCAGAAATTTGGCATATGAAGGTATTTGTTTAACGACATCTAGTAGAGGAATTTTGACCTTCATTTGTTTCACCTCTAAAATATCCTAAGAGTTAGAGAGAGGTTTTGGTGCAATCAACTGTTAGGAGAATGGTGCAATCGGCTTGCCTTGAAGTTCCGGTTCTAATTCTTGTGGAGTAGTGCTAGGTCTATCAGTTTCATCTATTTTCGGGTCCTTAGACTTTTCAACCCTTACTGAAATAGATTTGTCAATTGTTTTCCCATTCTTAAGGGTGGTGATAGATTTAGCTTGCTCTATTTGATTTGAAGAGCTTGGATCACTTCTTTCATATTGCAGTTTAGGATTGAGGAAAGGTTGAGTAGGAAGCATCCCCTTCTCTATAACCGTAACACGTGAATCTATCTTTTGCATAAATTTTGTAAGTTCTTGTAATGCTTAGGTAAGCTCCCAAGTTTGTGTGAAATTTTGAACCAGTTCCTCTTGAGGTTTCCCTTGATTTGGAATTTAATTAGGGAATCCTTGAGGAGTAGCAATTTGTCCATTCCTCCAACTGAAATTTAGATGATTTCTCCAACTATGATTGTATGTATTAGAGATGAGTCCATTGAAAGGCCTTTGGTAATTATTCACAACATTAGATTGCTCATTCAGTACCTCTTGAAAAGCAAGTATTGTTGGGCAATTTTCAGTTGTGTGAATGTTGCAAGCATAGATACCGCAAACAGTTTCCTTAGCCTTATCCTTCTTTAGTTTCATGGCTTTTAATTTCCTTATGAGATTAGCCACTTTAGCATTGATATCATTATCCTCTTTCAGAAGGTATATTCCGCCCCTCTCCTTTGATTGAGCGGACCTAGAGGCGGTGCTTGATTTGGGGGAGAGTCCCATGATTGTACGTTTTCGGCAAGTCTATCCAAATAATCCCACACATCATCAACATTTTTGTTCATGAATTCCCCATTGCACATTGTCTTGACTAATTGGAGCATGGAAGATATTAGTCCATCATAGAAAAAGTGTGTAATGCACCACGTTTCAAAACAATGTTGTGGGCATGAACTGACAAGATCCTTGAACCGCTCCCAATATTGGAAGAATGTTTCATCTTCCTTTTGGGCGAAGTTCATGATTGACTTTCTAAGGGTGTTTGTTTTATGGTGTGGGAAAATTTTCTTTATAAATTCCCTTCTCATATCGTTCCATCTACGAATAGATTGAGGTTGTAGTGAATGCAACCATGTCTTAGCTTTTTCTTTCAAAGAAAAGGGAAAGAGTTTCAGCCTGAGTGTGTCATCGGACACGTTAGGAAAATATAAAGTTGCTATGATCTCATCAAACTCTTTCAAGTGTAAATATGGATTTTCAGATTCAAGTCCATGGAATTTTAGAATGAGTTGGATCACTCTTGGCTTGATATCCATATGTCCCGTATTTTCTAGAAAAACCATGCATGAGGGAGTGCTCACCCCCGCCGGTTGTAAATAATCTTATAAAGTATGAGGCGGGGGTGCTTGATGCACCTCATTCTCATCCTAGATTTCCTCAACCCTAGGTTGAGGTGGATTTGGAGGTTGATTGGTCGGTCAATTGGCAGTCATAAGTTAACTCTGTGGATCTCGAGTGGTGTCGAATCCTGTGATGGATAGATAACTCCTCAACCAATCCTCCTTCACTCAAAAGACGTCGAGTGTTATCACGAACCCACTTGGGCATGAAACACTCTCAACCCTCAATTTTAGAATCTAACCTAAACCTAAAAAAGAAGGAGAGAAATAGAAATCTAAAAATAGAAAGAGAGAATTAAAAAGAAGTTACCAAACCAGAAATTTCTATATTGGGATCCTGTAAAAGAAAAAGGAAAGTGAATTAGTTTATAAAAAAGAACTAAGAAAGCAACCTAATTTCTAAAAATGAAAAAGTAGAAATTTCTATATTGGGATCCTACAAAAGAAAAGGGAAAGTGAATTAGTTTATAAAAAGGAATTAAGAAAGCAACCTAGTTTCTAAAAATGAAAAAGGAAAGTTTCTAAAAATAGAAAGTAAGTTGGTTTCTAAAAAGAAAAAGGAAAGGAAATTAGTTTCTAAAAATAAATTAAGAAAATTTCTATAAAAAAAAAATAGTTTCTAAAAACAAATTAGGAAAATTTTTATGCTAGAATTAGAAAGTAAATTAGTTTTTAAAAATAGAAAAGGAAAGTTTCTAAACCTAGAAATAGAAAGCTAAGTTAATTTCTAAAATAATTCGGAAAAAACCCTAACCTAAAAATAGAAAGTAGAAAACCCTAATCTTAAACTAATTTCAAAACTAGTTAATCTCAGAAAAACACAACCGTTGGTCTTCGGCAACGGCGCCAAAAATTTGTTCACAACCCAAGTTCGATGTAGTAATAATCTCGATGAGACCGAGGTCGAATCCATAGGGACTAATCTCATGTGTATTCTTAAAACAACTAGAAGAAGATGTAAATCTAAATTGGGTGTGAAGTGTTTACTTAGAAAGTTAAGAATTCAAAGGTGGGAACTAAGGTTTCTAAGGATTCACTTGTGGCAATCAGGGTGATACTATGCTTGATTCAAGGACATAACTGGAATCGGAGTCCTATCTTGTCCAGTTAGAAGATATAGCAATTAAGATCAAATTTAAATTTCCTTTGACCTAATTTTCAATGGATGAGAGTTGTGAGGATTGGAAGTGATTCCATCACCTAGCCATGCCCAATAGACTATGACAAACAACAGGATATACCAATCCCACAATCAAACATAGGAGAATTGTGAAGGTTAGAAGGGATTCCATCACCCAACCATGCTTAAGGGACAATGGTGAAAAACAGGATTTCCTAATTTTATAATCTCAGAGCATAAAAAGAAAATACTCAAAGCTATTGTAGATCTACTGTAATTTAATTCACATTAAACCATTCAAAACTAAAGGTATTCCTTAAATATTAAACTAGAATCAAAGAGAATTCAACATAAACATGAATTAAAGCAATAGAAACATCTCATCACACTACAAGCTTCACCTCTTAGCCGTAACTAAGAGGTTTAGCCAACCATAGACATGATTGGATCTAAAACCCTAGAAGAAAACATGAAAAACTAAGGAAGAAAGAAGAAAAATGCTTGGCGACGGCTCTCCACCCTTGTGGTTTGTTCCTCCAAACCCTAGATTGATGCCCAGGGATGCCCTGGGGACTCCTATTTATAGTTGTGTAACACCTCCTTTTGCACATCATTGAAAAATTTTGGAAATTGCCTCAAATTTATGCACTCCGCGTAATTCTGCCCAACTCTGCGTAAGTGGTTTGATGACAACAAACTACCTTCGATGTCATCAAAGGTGACCTTTAAACATGCTTTTTTTATGCTGCGTAACTTCGTCTGGACTGCGTAATCTTTTATGTCATCGAACCTACCTTCGATGTCATTAAGCGTTGTTCGAGGAATCAATAATGTGTTTAAAACAGTCCAGTGAGTTTTGCCGAAAATCCATAGAAAATTCAATGTCATCGAACTGGCTTCGTTGTCATCGAGCAAGGCTTCAAGTCATTGAACAAGTCTTCGAGTCATCGAAAAACGTCTTCAATTTATCCAGCAACCATTTCTCTCATAAATTCAATGTCATCGACCCATATTCGATGTCATTAAATGTGTCCTCGATGTCATCGAATGGTGATCGATGACACTATCAATGTGAAATCTACACTTGTTCTTTTGACTTTATTCCTTCTCCACTTGGTTTCCTTGAATCTTGGGACCTTGAAATCCTCAATCTTTGTCTCTTAAGATCCATTCTTTACCTTGGTGATCTTTGAGCGTCAAATCCACGCTTTTACCACATTTTACAAACTCAGCTCTCAAATTCACCTTGCAACACAAACATGAGTAAAATAGGATATTAAGCAGCATCATACTCATAAAACCAAGATATAAATGGGGGATAATATGCAATATTTGACCCTCAATAGAAGCATAATACATCACTGTAGGAAATGCTTTCACTCATCTTATATGGATGAAACGAAAATTAACTGATTATGAAATTACGCAAAATATAATGAATTTATATTGCGATAACACAAGTGTAATATATATATATATATATATATATATATATATATATATATATATATATATAATTCAATTTAGCATTCTCGTACAAAACATATTGACATCAAATATTATTACATACGAGAATTAGTTAAAGATAAGACTATCATGCTATACTACATTCAAACTAAGAAGCAACTTACAGATATTCTGATTAAGTCACTTGATAGTGTCAAGTTTTCAAATTCAAATAATTATTTTGTTTTTACTTATCTTTTTGCATTTATTTCTCTATTGTTTATTTGTAAATAATACATGCATGAAAAGAAAAGAAAAATGAAAAAATAAAATAAAATTTTTTAGAATTTCGGCCAGCCTGGCACTGACCGAGAAAATCAGCCAGCCAAGCACGTGCTCGGGTAAGCCGAACCACGTATGAATGTTCAAAAAGGGGGAAAAACCCCATTTGCTCATTTTCACATTTTTTGTTCCTCGATCCATCGGTGCTTCATTCGGCCAACTCATCTTTACAAATCTCTTGTAAGTCAGTTTTTAGTTTTTATCTTCTAGATTTAGGTTGCTATTTACTTGATTTTCTTCATTTTGTGGTATTTCTTGCATCTAGAAACCTTTTTCTTAGTGGGTTTCTCCCATAATCTGATCTACAATGTTCTTGCTATCTTTTTGTGATTTTTTCTTATTCTATTACATGGAACCAAGAGTAAGACGGGCTGTACGCAAGGTACAAGCTGGTTCCTCTTCCCGGTCAAGTCCTCGCGATGTGTGGACCCTACGCTAATCGGAGGATGACCTGAAAAATGTGTGGGATTTTCGTACAAGGAGTATAATCATAAAAAGATTAGTCGATGTTGATCATATTGCTAGATTTGGTCTAATTGCACTCCTTTTCGAGGTTGGATGGGAGAGAATTTTGTAATGGGACGGGATGGCGTACCAGTCCATTGTTCATGGCATGTATGCATTTATCACTGAAGTCTCTTTGGATGAATTATTCTTTCAAATTAAATTTTTAGAAGAGACTGTCACCATAATGCCTTCAACCATATCTTCTTTGATGGAAATTGAAATAGCGGAAGACGGGATACCAATTGCCACTCTTTCAGAGAAAAATGAACAATTCTAAAAAAGATTCACTTACTCGTGTGTTATGCGGCTTTAATGCTAAATGGAGGTCCGGTAATGCCTTAGCCATGAATAAATTATTTTCCAAATACTGCATCCCGCGTCGCATCTTCACTTCCAATGTATATCCAAGGGTAGGGAATAAGACTGATCTTACTCCCTTTATGCTTAGAGTCTATGCTATCGCCACTGGCGTTCTTATTTGTTTACCTTCTTTGATATGTTATATCATTATTCAGTATAGACTGCATCTGAACATAGCTCAATTCCTTTTGGACACCTGTCTTCCCTTACACTTCAATATCATGTTCAAATTCCTTCATTTGAAGCACCGGAATCCGAACTTCCATTTAATAATGCTAACTAAATATGATGCAGCCAACTCCCCATCCTAAACAAAGAGAAGATCATGAAGAACCTCGGGAAGCAGACATAAACATGGACGATATTTTTGATAATTTGGAAGGTTCAAAAGAGGTGACTGACTCAGATTATCACCCCTCTCAATTTCATGAGAGGCTGTTAGCATTAGAAGAGAAAGTAGATGCTTTGTAAGTATCCCAAGAATCATTAGTCCAAACTCAGAAATCGAATATAAAGTACATCAAAAAGTACTTTCATAGATTCAGTAGGAGTTTGATGATTAATGACCTATGATGCTTGCACCATCCTCTTTTGAGTCAGAGTGAGACATTTATTATTGTTGGGTATGTTTTAACTTATATTATGATGGTTTGGTATGATATATTACTTGATACTCTGCTTGATACACTGTTTTATACAGTGCTTTTCCACTTTTATATGATATTATGCTTCTTGTTACCTTGGTTTTATGATAATATTAAATTTCATTGCTTCAGCATTTTGATTTCTTTCTTTGTCAACTTCTGACAAAAAAGGGGGAGAAAAAAGATATATACATATATATATATATATATATCTAATGTGCTTGTGGAATGCTTAATTTTATACTTGTGCTTGTGAATATACTTGAGATTATATTTGGATGGCATAGTATATACTATATTTCTCAGGGGGAGCTACAGGTGGATTACAAATGATTGTTGTAGAATATAGATGATTGTTGAATCTACGGGGTACCTTCAATCTTTTTTATGGTTGAGATCATGAGTTTATTTGTGATGTATGTATGTATGTTGGTGTATGTGTTGTGTATGATATATATATGTATTTTGTCAGGAAATTGACAAAAGAGGAGATTGTAAGTGTTTATATGTTCAACACGTATAATGTTGTCAAATTTCATAGACCAAGATACACAAAGATACCAATCAGATCGCAAGTACACTACATCTCGTGAAGATCAGCTAAAGATTAGCTCAACATCTTGAGTCTTAAACGATGTCGTTCGGTTTCAAGTTTATCAAGATTAGAAGATCTCTGTATTAGCCAACCAATAGGTATAATGACCCTAGAAAGACCTTATGTTAGGTGCTTTCAAATTTCATTTAAAATCGCTTGTGTACAGTGTATTTTCACTACAGTTCAGCTAACCTAACTTTAGGTTCGGCCGGCCTAACTTCTTCGGCTAACCTAACTTTAGGTTCAGCTAGCCTAACTTCTTCAGCTAACCTAACTTTAGGTTCGGCTAGCCTAACTTCTTCGACTAACCTAACTTCAGGTTCGGGCAATTTTTTCATATTTGAATATTTGAAAAATCTATCACAAATTCAGTCAGTCTAACATTAGGTTTGGCTAGCCTAACTTGAAGTACAGATAGCCCGAAGGAAGTTCGTGTCATTTTCTAGCAAAGAATTCTCAGTTTTTTGAGAGAATTCTACCAACCAAATTTTGGATAAATCTTATCCCACTTGGTGAAGTAGTTGACAGCTACAACAATGAACCTAGTCTGACCTCTGCTCGTCGGTAGAGGTCCTATGATGTCAATTACCCACTAGGCGAATGGCCAAGGGCTAGTCATAGGGGTCAACTGCTTGGATGGCTGTCAAGGTATCGCAGTAAATCATTGGCATTTGTCACACCTCCTTGCATACTGCTTGGCATCCCCATGGATGGTCGGCCAATAGTACCCATTGTCGAATTACTTTGTGGGTGAGTGCTCTTTCACCCGAGTGATTACCATAGACCCCTTCATGAATCTCCCTCGGAACATATTCGACTTCGTCGGGTCGGAGGCACCTTAGGTATGGTAAGGAGAATCCTCTTTTGTAGAAGACATCCCCTATCATGGTGTATCAAGATGTTCTGCTCCAAATCCTTCATGTTTCGAGCTTGTCATCAAGTAGCGCTTGTTCTGCTAATGGTAGCCTATGATCAGGTCCATCCAGCTTGGCGTCGAGATGACAGGAAATGATTCCTTCGGTTTAGGTCAGTCGATGTTGTGCTCGGGCAAGAATTCAATTGGGATTGATTTGACGATGTCATTGTCAGGCGCCACAGCTAATTTTGCTAGAGCATCCGCTCGAGAATTTTCGGCTCAGGGGACCAAGGTGATTTCGCACTTATTGAATCTACCCATGAGTTCTTTCTCTTTCCAGGTGATCATCTTCTCTCCCTTTGCCTGGTACTCGTCGGTGACTTGGTTAACAATGAGATGGGAGTCGGTGTGGATTTTCAGGGTTTGTGCTCCCATAGCTTTCGCCAACATGAGCGCAGCGAGGAGTGCTTCATACTTCGCCACGTTGTTGGACGTCGGGAACCCAAATCTCAAGGCATACTGTGTATAAGTCTGGTCATGTGCACAAGGATTATCCTTGCCCCGCTGCCTTTTGAATTGGAAGACCCATCGACATGAAGGGTCCATACTTGTGGGTTGATTTCTTCTTCATTTTTGACCTCTTTCAGGGGCTCGACGCTAGTAAATTAACAATAAAGTCAGCCACTACCTGGCCCTTAATAACAATTCAAGGTCGGTACTCAATATTGAATTCACTGAGCTCAATCACCCACTTTGTCAGTCTCCCTGATACTTCGTGTTTTTAGAGTACTTGATGAAGGGGCTTATTGGTCGAGACCACGATGGTGTGGGCCTGGAAGTAGGGGTGGAGGCGACACGATGACACGATAAGGCTAGCACAAGCTTCTCAATATTAGGATATCTGGTCTCAGCTTGGACCAACGCCTTGCTGACGTAGTAGACGGGAAGCTACTTACCTCCGACCTCTCGTACCAAGGCTGAGCTAACTGTTGTGGCTGATACAACCAAATAGAGCAACAGTGGCTCTCCCTGCTAGGGCTTGAAAAGTAGTCGGGGTGACCCCAGATACTGCTTGAGCTGTTGAAAAGCTTGCTCACAGTTGTCGGTCCATGTAGGCTTCGCCTTGCCCTTCAGCTATTGAAAGAACGGGAGACACTTGTCGGTAGCTCTGGAGATGAACTTGTTAAGGGCCGCGACTCTGCCCGTGAGACACTGAATCTCCTTTGTTGTTTTGGATGAGCTCATGTTCAACAATGCCTGGATTTTGTCGAGATTTTCTTCAATTCCCCTTTAGTTGACCAAGAAGCCAATAAACTTTTCCGAACTCACCCCGAAGGCATATTTGCTCGAGTTTGGCTTCATTTGGTACTTCCTCAAGATAGTGAACATCTCTTTGAGGTCAGCCACGTGGTCTACTGCCCTGATGCTCTTAACTAACATGTCGTCAACATAAACCTCTATAGAGTGTCCGATCTGTTTAGCCAACATATTGTTGACGAGTTATTGGTATGTTGCTCCGACATTCTTCAACTCGAAGGACATGGCCTTGTAGCAGTAGAGCCCTTTGTCGATAACAAAAGTCATTTTCTGTTTGTCGTGCACATGCATAACGATCTAGTTGTAACCTAAGTAGGTGTCCATGAAGCCGAGGAGCTCATGCCCTGCCGTGCTGTTGACTAACTGGTCAATCCTCGGAAGAGGGAAATTGTCTTTAGGGCATGCCTTATCAAGTTCATGTAGTCAACGCATACTTGTCATTTTCCAATTGTCTTCTTCTCCATTATGACATTTGTTATCCAGTCGGGGTAGTAGATTTCTTCAATGAATCAGGCCTCGAGGAACTTGTTAACCACCTCTCTAATAATGGTGTACCGTTATGGTTCGAATGCTTGTCGTTTTGCCTCACTAGTTGATAGTCTGGGTTGACATTCAACCTGTGAACCATCACCTCTAGTTTGATGATGGGCATGTCTTAGTGGGACGATGCGAAGATATCGGCGTGTCACTTTAGTAAGGTGACAACTCCTCTCACTAACTTGAGTTTGCAACGAATTGACCTGAATTGTCGGGTCGGGCCGATCTCGCAGAGGCGTATAGTCACCAGGTCTTCTATAGGAGACCCTCTTTTAGTTGATTCTTCTCGGGGGTCAAGAGATGTGATTGCCATCATTTGTTGTCGTGCTTTTTCCCTTATCGTCATTGAGTAGCATTGTTAGGCTTCGTATTGATCACCTCTAACCTGTTTGACACCATGCTCGGTCGGGAATTTCATGACAAGATGGTAGGTCGACATTGCAACTCTCATGACGTTGAGGGGTGGTCGTCCCAGAATGATATTGTAGATGGAGGGACAATTGACTATGAGGATTTTGATTATCATGGTAGTCTGATTATGACCCTCTCCTGCGGTCACAGGCAGTAGTATACTTCCTTCGAAAGTAACCTTCTCTCCTGCAAACCCAAGCAAGGGAGTTCGAACAGGACGTAGTCGGGATCTCCCGATCCCCATCTTGCGAAAGCAACAGTGAAGAAGATATCGGCCGAGCTACTTGTGTCCTCCAATATATGATGCACCTTGTGGTTGGCCACTGTCATGGTCACCACCAAGGCATCATTGTGTGGGTAGTGGATTCCTCAGGCGCCCTCTTCGGTAAAGGTCAAGCTACAAGGAATAAACTTATACTCCTTCACAACCTTACTTGTGAGATTAATGTAATGCTATGAGATGTTATTACTGATGCTCCAAGCATGAGCCCTGCCAGCTATGTTTGAGTCCCCACCTCCTACGGGTCCTCCGAATATTGTGCGAATTTTGCATGTTGCTTCATTATCGTTTCTGTTGCCTTGTTGCTCGTCCCTCTTATCTGATCGCTCATCCCTTCTCCCGTGGACGTACTCCTGCAGATGTCCACTGTGAATGAGGGACTTGATCTCTTCCTTGAGATCGAAACAATTGGCAGTAGTGTGGCAATGGTCGTAGTGGAAGTGATAATACTTTTGTTTATCCCTTTTGTCGACGTCGACTTTCATCATGCTCAACCATTTCAGGATCCTTTTGTTGCGGACCGCCATGAGGACTTGCTCGGAATCGCGTTCAGTGGAGTGTAAGAACAGAACCTGCTCTCTGGTCATCGGTTTGTGCGCTGACTTTTGCTCAGGTCATCGTCCCTTCTCTTCTTGCTACAAATAGTGGGTGGTTGCTCCTCCTTCACTTCCTGTCCTTAGTCGAGTTCTCAGCACTCCGAGTAGCTTTTCGCAACCTGAAGAGCTCCTCCGCGTTAGAGTACTTTTGCGCTTGGTTAAGGAGATCAGCTAGTGTGGTCGGAGGGTTCTTGCCACTTGAGAAGAGGAATCTCTCTTCCCTAAGACTAGATATCATGGTGGCTAAGGCTATCTGGTCTGAATAGCCATCTACCTACATCGACTCCTCGTTAAAATGAATAATGTAGTCTTTCAGTAGCTCGTCCTCTCTAGGTAATAGTGAGGAGGTGGGTCATCGGCTTCCTTGTATCCTTTCCTCCGATAAAAATGCGTGATGAAGAGTGATCTGAGGCATTTAGAATCTTGATAGAAGTTGAGATCTCATGATATCATAGATAAATGGTGGTTCTGTTTCGTCCAACATGGCTTCAACTGAGGTCGGAATCCGAGTATAGTATGCTTGTTGAATGTCACCCAGTCGTCCTCTGATCTCCCTGAGCTTGGCCTCCCATGGGACCTTGTTCTCTACTATCACCTCGGGAGCTTTCCCACGCCTTCTTTTCTCCAGCGTGTGGCGTAGGTCGGAATCAACGAGTGATGTGGTTCCCGTGGTGTGTGTGGGCACGTGGCATGTTTCCCTGGTCGTTGTTTGACTATGCGCAAGTCGGCAGGTACTTGAGGGGGTCGAGATAGCTTGGTCGCCACTCACACTTCTACTTCATGGTTAGGTGGTGGATTCTGCCTTTTCAACACTTGTATTATGCGGTTCATATTGCCAGTTAAGGCCTCAACCTGATTTTCTAAGGCGATGAGTCAACTTCCCCAGTTAAGAGACCTCCATATGGGCACTATAAGAGCAAAGTCTGTTTGATGCTGTGAGGATCCTAAGGATCAGCATGCTGCTCTTCTGGTGCATGGGTTTGTGAGGTAATGGAGGCCAAGGCTCTCTTCCTCCCTCTCATCATTGTAGAGTGGACAGATACATGACAGGTGAGTATGGAATGGCTCGACTGTCGCTTTCCACAGACGGCGTCAAACTGTTGATGTTGAGATCTGGTCATTCCTGTTAGACCATCGTGTACCTACAGAACCAAATAAAAATGGGGACTCTCTGATGCCAAAGTTAGAATAGGCACTCTGGGTCTAGTCGAATTAGAGTTTTTGTATATACCTTCTATCGTAGGTGGGGGTTCTTATTTATAGTCCTTTGGTGTTTGTTACGTATATGACAATAAATTTGCCATACAGTTGTGTATCATGTAAAGGATCGTCCCCGAGATACAAGGTGTTATCCTCAGCACGATTCTCGACAAAGATCTCAGGGAATTACTTCTCGTATACGAAGGAGATCTCCTGGTGGTCAGCTTCCGAGGAGGTCATGGTTGACAGTTGAAGCCAACCTCTAAGTCGGGTTAGCCGAGATCCCGTAACCAAGCTGAACTGTTGATTGTGGTCGGTGCATATCTTCGAGGTCGGGTCGGTGCCTATAGTCGTTTGTTGGTCATTATAGTGAGATGTCAGCCAGAGCTAAGATCACTACTTGTGGTTAGTGTTTGGATGGGTCACGGGAATCATGCTCAATGTCTAAGGCCGATCTTGTTCACAACCTTCTTTCCAAGCTATTGGCCTTGTGTTGTTTTCATACAATTTCAATTATCCGGTTAGTCCATTTTTACCCATAATAGTTTCAATGAAACATAACTATTATTGGTGATTGTTAGATCATTAAAACAAGGATTTTTATCTCATTCCTAAGCGATCTAACCATTGAATCATTGATCTGATTGTAAATCTACTGTTAATCTCTTTCAATGGTTGGTATTTCTCATGGCGGTCAATTAAAGATCCAATAGAATGGATGCTTGATGAGATGATGAAGACCTTAATCCTCGTGATTGGTCAAGGTTAAGATCCACACTAATGCACATGACTTTCATTGATGTTCACTTGTGGTCATCATGGTGGGCCTGCATGAACCGAGTGGATGGTTTATTGGGGTCGACTTTCATTGTAGGACTTTGTCTAGTCCATCGAGATGATTCTCTAATGGCAAAAACCCTCGTGTACGCAATGGGTGAGGATATGTACATGTCCATGGAAAAGGTGGCCATGATCCTCATGAACTCATAGTTAATCTAGTGGGGCCCACATAATTTGATGCAACGACACTGTGGGGTCCACCAATCACGCTCCTGAAATTCACATCATGGGAAAACTGTAAAACATCATACACGAGATTTATGGATGCATGCATCAATAGCCTCATACACAGTCAGGGTTGGGCTTAACACGGTGAACATGGGGTCCAATTAATCCATGCATTGAGGTGGGACCCAAAAACATTGTTTGACCTATTCAAATAAGAGAGGGGTCCACTATAATTGTATCTCTCTTTGCTTCTACTCTAACAGGAAGCTCACATCGGAGAATGGTGGGCCCTAGGTTGTGCCTGATTCCAACAACCTAGGTTGAAGTCCATAGGGATGTCTAAAACCCATCATACGCCGTCTATTCATGACCATCGTTGCTACCCCTCCCTTCCCTCTATGTTATTGGAAAACACAACTAACTTCATCTACTTCGGTAACATTGATTGATATCGTATATACAAAGCAAGAATCGGGGACATGGGATCAGTCGAGGTACCAGTGTCTCTATACACAGGTGTTTGTATGCTAAACGACCGCTTCATTAGCACACAACCTCCCATGCTCTCTGAGGCCTGATATAGACTCGCATGACAATGCCAGATGAAGACAATCTCGATCTAGAATCGTTCTACCAGCATAGGCACTTATCTTCTTATCGAGTTCAAATTACAAATCATTTGCAAATGTTCTCTGAAATTTTTTTAAAACAAATTATTTACGTACATGTATGTATTTTCAAAACAAGTTTACAAGTCATCTTTTCAAAATTCGATAATGTTGCGGCAGATAAGTCTCAAAGTGTGTAATCGTAGTGTAATGACCTAGAATTTTTGTATAATTAGAACTACAATTAATAGTTAAAATTTTAATTTTTAAATTAAGAACAAAAACAAGTCAATAGTTGAGTTGGTAAAGAAACTCTTGGTTGAAAGAGATATCGAAGGATTGACTCTTACTGTCGTGATTCTCAGTTTCTGGTGAGGTCGAGGGATCTAATCCCCTCCATTTATGCTTATTCTTCGATAGATTTAACTTGTTATCCAGAAAGTGTGGGCAGATCTGACCGGTTGATTAGTGGGATCATATGAAGGGGATGTTATTATTTTATATCTAACCAATTCGATAAATTACTCCTAATGGTTTACATCATAATAGTGCTAGTTGATGAGAGTTACTTCAAGATCAAAAAAAAAAAAAAAAAAAAAGTAAAGTCAAATTCATTTGGCTTATTCTACTCTCTCAATTCCAATAGAATGCAACTAGATTGAGTATGAACTGGCAATTCATACGTATATGGATAGAACTTGTAACGGGGTCTCGAAAAACAAGTAATTTCTGCTGGGCCTGTATCCTTTTTTTAGGTTCACTAGGATTCTTATTGGTTGGAACTTCCAGTTATCTTGGTAGAAATCTGATATCCGTATTTCCCTCTCAGGAAATCCTTTTTTTTCCCCAAGGAATCGTGATGTCTTTCTATGGGATCGCCGGTCTGTTCATTAGTTCCTATTTGTGGTGCACAATTTCGTGGAATGTAGGTAGTGGTTATGATCTTTTTGATAGAAAAGAAGGAATAGTGTGTATTTTTCGTTGGGGATTTCCTGGAATAAATCGTCGCATCTTCCTTCGATTCCTTATGAGAGATATCCAGTCAATCAGAATGGAAGTTAAAGAGGGTCTTTATCCTCGTCGTGTCCTTTATATGGAAATCAGAGGCCAGGGAGCCATTCCCTTGACTCGTACCGATGAGAATTTTACTCCACGAGAAATTGAACAAAAAGCTGCTGAATCGGCCTATTTCTTGCGCGTACCAATTGAAGTATTTTGAAATGAACTGAAGAATGAATGCTTTCTCCGCATGAGGGAAGGAACTCAGGAATCCCCTTTTTAATATAACTGAAGTTTCTTCGGAACGTTTATTCGAGCAAAACATGTTCGATTCTATTTCCCCCGTTCCGTTGGTAATACCGTTGTGTTGTGGCCCATAGAATAAAGCAGGCGGACGAATACGGAACAACCATAATAAGAAGCTATCTTTCTTTCTTTCTTTTTTTCTTTTTTTTTTTTTAAACATATGGAACTCAACTCAATTCTTTCATACTAGTAACAAATCTAATAAGTATGTATTCATCACACATATTAGAACATTTTGGAACACAATACATAATTCATCTTTTTAGGACCAATATTTTGAATTGAGCGTAGATGGTCTGAATCTAAGCAATCTATTGACCCATTCCCAATTTGAAATTTTGTGAGTCAATGGATGGTTTAGATCTATCCCACATGATCGAAGAATCATTTAAAATAGAGAATTAAGGAAAACCAAGAAGTTGTAAAGATTTGGATTTAACAGTGCCCGGATCAATCGACTGACCGACTAGTTCGATTGGTTAAAAGTGGCAAAAATAATCCAGAGAGTTAAACATGAATTTATGTTTTTTGTTCGATCGATCGAAAGCAGCATAAAAGTGTCTAGCAATCAAAGTCCATAATTCAAAACCAAATCGACTAATCAACGAGATGATTTGACTGATCAGAGGTATAATTCAATCAATCGAATATATGGGTTGATCAATCGAATGGGGACAAAAATGTCTAAAGATTTTTATTAGAAATTTGAATTAATCTTGATCAATCGAAGTGGATCTCGACTGATCGAAGTGGATTTCGATCGAATCTTAGCCAATCGAAGTAGATTTCGATCGAATCTCGATCGATCGAAGTGGACTTCGATCGATCGACAATCCACTGAAGTATTTTATTTAATTTGAACTTTGATATTTTTATTAATGTAAATTGATAGTAACCCTTGATCATCTAGAGATAATGGGATGGTCAGAGCACTTTGGTTAGTCAAGTGGACCTAACATGGAATGATGACTATATATATGTTGTGGGTGAGATATAAGAAAATTCAAAATCTGATGGTTGAATTCTCCGTGTGGGGGGGCCCCGAGTTAGGAATTTATTAACTAAAGTTGAATTGATCAAATAGGTTTAGATAGTTGAAAACAGTGAGCTAATTGAGCTATGTAATTAGGAAATTACCAACTGATTGATCTCAAGGTAACATATCGGAATTCACATTACCATATTTCAGGTGAGTGATTCCAACATGATTCCTCTTCGTCGTGATTAAAATAGTTGTATAGTTGCTCTGTTTATTGTGTTCTTTTGTGTGGATTATTTTACTAGAATGTGTAAATTGGAATGATATTGTTGAACCATGATGAAATATGTGATTACTTTTAATATGATGTATCGATAATTCTCGTGCATCCATGCCATGCATAACGTACCTGCAATGTTTTCTTGGAGGCTCTCCTTGGAAGACCTGTAGGTACTTACAGTACTGGGTGACCTTGGGAACCATCCCTGGATGCTCACAATATGTGGAAGCCTACTAAGATGGTGGAGACTACCCCAAAAAGGGAATATGCAGGTTGATGGAATCCAACTCAAGCAAGTGGACTGATCAACCCACTTGATGCATTCACGCATCCATATCTTAATTATGATGTGCATGAATCATGATGGGTTCACTCACTAGGCCTGACTAGTTGACGTTGTATTGATGGAAAAACCATACAGATTTAGTAAAAGATGAAACAGTTTCTTAAGTCTCAGGACAGGAGGGTTAACCAGTGGATGATCCGCAAGGGCAGTGGCCCTATCTTGAAGAAGAGGAGCTAAACGCATTGGATCATTAACATATTTAGATGGAATTCATGGTACTTTCTTCATTTATGTTTAGGATTTTATTATT
Organism: Magnolia changhungtana; assembly: GCA_030180095.1. NCBI lineage: Eukaryota > Viridiplantae > Streptophyta > Magnoliopsida > Magnoliales > Magnoliaceae > Magnolia > Magnolia changhungtana. Next base: position 1,308,549 of record JASAUF010000222.1, on the reverse strand, counting down.
GCTTATAAACTTCAAGTTGGGAATGTTTTAAAGTATTTTATTAGTTAGTAAGTTGACAGTTTTGAACATGTTCTCATGAGATCCCAAATAGGTAGACTTAGCAGAATATTTAGTATTTTTATAATTATTAAAGATGTATGAAGATGAGTGTTTATGAATGTTTATGTTGAATGATGGTTGTTATGTGTGGATGGTGGATGCTAATGAGAACGTAAAATACATTTAATTATGTGCCTCTGGAAACAATGCGAATACATGGTTTTAGTACAATTGGTGTACGAGTCATAGTCCGTAACTTAAGTCTGAGGGTGCACTTTTTGTATCCAAATTATGGGGCATGAAACATAATCTGAAGAACCTAGTATCATTGCCAAGGGATCTTTCCCATATAACTATGCAATTCAGAATCAACCAAGCCAATTTCCTAATAGTACATCCCCATTCGCATCAACCATGACCTTTGTACTGTACGCTAAAGTAGTAACACTCAATTTCATCCTCATATATGCAAAGGTGGGCAGCTGAGGGCACAATGGTTACCTATGAGATTGGCCTGCATACACAATGCATTGATCAAATAGAATCATCTACCACTAGGTAAATTGGTTCTGGAGCGGAGTCCAACTAAACACTTCTAGCATGTGATCACTCACCCACACCGCAAAGTAAACATTACTAGCCATACGTCGAATATACAATGTGTAGGTCCCACCTAAAATGCGCGAGTACTGGCTAAGCAACTCTTAACCTTGTCACACAAAGGTCCTGCCTAAAGCGCGTGAGTTCTGACTTGGTAACTCTTAACTTTGTTTATCACTGTGAGTGTCATTCGACTCAAAGAGTCTCATCTTCAGTCACCTAAGACTATCAACTGTGTGATAATTTCATGCTAATAAGCACTGACACATACAAGATTCATCTAAACATACCTAGCATGTCAGGGGTATATGCATATAGTTGTGATTGGAGGTGGTTGTGCCCTGTGCTGCCACATCTTTTGCATCACCACAGAAGGCAGTCGCACCTCATCGTGCTTCCTTATCCTTGACATGCCTTCAACTTGCATGTCATGGGTGGTCAATTCCCATACGAGTAGGGAAGATTGGCTTGTCAATGAAAAAACCACCACTGACGATCCAAGGCCTAGAAAGATTGACTATGCATGTATATTTACTATGTGGCTATAAAAATGATACATCTCATCATTCATACAAAAATCAATAAATTACATCACCCATTCTTCGGAGTATATGGATCCCATTTTGCATGTATAAGTCTTAAAATATTGCACGATGAGATCTCAACCATCATAATCAATGGGGATGAAAATACCATACTTACGTAAAGGATATCAAGATCTCTTGAATCCCATTTGCCTTACATACATCTTAAATAAATCTCTAGCAATCGACTTCATTAAGGGATCAACTAGCATTTCTTAGTGGGAATGTACTTAAGCACAACATGCCCGTCTCTCACATGCTCTCTAGTGTAGTGATATTTAATGTTAATGTGTTTGGATTTCTTGTAATGTTTAGGATCCTTGGCGAGATCAATAGCCAATGTGTTGTCTATCTTTATTAGGAAATGATCTTTAATAGCTGAAACACCCAATCTCTTAACAATCTCATAATCCTTATACCTTCAATTGTTGCATAAATTTTGATATATTCATCTTCCATAATCGACATAGTAGTCGAAGACTGTTTCTTACTAGACTATGAGACAACACTACCATTGATCATAAACACAACTTAAAATAGACTTGCTTTCATCTTCATCATGTGCCTAAGATGCATCAGAATAAGCTAACACCCTTAACTCGGTGCTTCGATAACACATGTATTCCTTCATTCCTCAGAGGTAGTGGAAAATCATTTTGATTGCTTGCCAATGCGCCTGGCTTGGATTACTTTGATATTGACTCCTAAGTCCCATGACATAACATATATTTGCCTTAGTTCATAACAAAGCATAAATAAAGCTGCCTATTGCACTGGCATTAAGCACATATGGCATAAATTACCTCTCAACATCAGAATGTGGATACATACTTTTATTCAACTTGGAGTATTTATTGATTGGGGTTTCAATTGGCTTACAATTGCACATTATGAAATGCTCTAGTATCTTCTCAATATATAATGATTAGTGCCTGAGATAAGCTAAAAAATTTCTTAAAGCAACCCCTAATAATCTTAACCCCCAGTATGAAATTTGCTTCACCAAGGTCTTTCATTTCAAAATTCGAAGACAACCATTCCTTGGTAAAAAAAATAACATTCCCATATCATTACCTACTAGCAAGATATCATCAATATATAGGGATAATATCAAAAGGTGTCTTTTAGATCACTTCACATATACGCGGTGGTCTTCTTCACATAGAAAATTTGAAGGAAGTGATTGTATCATGAAATATCACATACCATTGCCTTAACGATTGTTTCAGTCTATAAATAGATTTTCGAAGTTTACAAACCTTTTCAGCATGATCTTTTTAAGTGTATCCCATGGGTTGTACCATATAAATATCTTCCTTTAAGTCTCCATTCAAGAAGGTAGTTTTCACATCTATCTAAATAACTCCAAATCAAGGTATGCTATAATTGACAAAATCATACAAATTGATGTAAATCTAGCCATGGGAGAGATTTTATTCATAATCAATACATTCCACTTGTGTAAAACATTTTGGTACTAGACAGGCTTTGTACTAATCAATTGAACCATTTGCATTCCCCTTAATTTTAAATACACAATTATTTGCAATTACTATAGGGCCAGTGAGAGATTGACTAACTCCTGAACATGAATTTTCTTCATAAAATCAATTTTTTCATTCATTGTAAGAATCTAATTTTTATAATTAGAGGATGCCAGCTCATCTTAATATGAATCAGGTTCATTTTCATTAATTACGATGTAAGAGTGTGACTGACCTTTACCTCAAAATACATTTTAAGGATTCTACCTCGCAAACTATGTCACAACTCATGAATACTGGATGATGCGCTCCCACTATCAGCACGAACCGTAGAATGCCTTAACCAGCACCCTTAAGACAGATGCTCCGACTTAAATTGCATCTGGCATAAAATAAAGCTCTATTTCTAGGATACCTATCTTCTGCAAATGTCACATCATAAGGTTCAACTTCAATGCATTTTCCATGATCTTCGTATACTAACATATTCTTTCGAATGAACATGACAATTCTTTTATCTAACTTATGTTCGGAGTAGGGATTAAGACATGACTCATCAAACCCCATGAATATAAATTACTTAATGACAGTTTTCTACTAGTCTAAGAATGGATTTGGAAGGAACCCTATTGAACATATAAACAGAAGTGACTAAAACGTCTCCTCAGAAAGTAGTCAACAGATTTGCATGAGTCATCATAAATCTGAACATATCCAATAATGTTCTATTTCTTCTTTTAGCTACCCCATTTTGTTGATGAGTGTACGACATGGTACACTATCGAGTAATGCCAATATTTTCATAATATAATTTAAAGATATTCGACTTGTATTCTTCACCTCTATTTGTTCTCAACACTTTGATTCTTTTATCCAACTGATTTTTAACTTTCGATCTATATTTTTAAAAACAGTCGAGAGCTTCCGAGCTTTGAAATATTAGATACATTGTACAATCCCGCGAGTAATCATCAATAAATGTTATGAAATATTGGCATACATTTAGAAGTTCACATATATCACTATGTATAATTTACAAAAGTTTTATAGATCTAACTGCCTTAGGAAACGGTTTCTTGGTTTTCCTAACACACAATATTCACGAAAGGATAATTCTATTTTAGTCAACATTTTCAATAATCCATCTTGGGCTAACCTTATCATTCAATTATTTCCTATATGACCTAATATGTTATACCACTTAATGGATTCAGATATAATACTAGCATCATATACACCAACAAAAGATGAGTTGTTTGGCATTAAGGAAAAACTATTTACAACTTTTAACTTAAATAGGTCTATTGATAAATTTTTTCTATGCTAGTATTATATTAATTTTCCTTAGTGAGACTATCTTTACAAAATCTTACATCAAAATTCTCCTTCACTAAACACATGACAGATATAAGATTCATTTTCATCACAGGGATTTAAAAATCCTTTAAAAAATAAAGAATGTATCTTTGACTCTAGACGATAAGTGTTGACTCCAATGACATCCCCTGATGGATTATTTCCTATGTATAGTTTATGACATTCAAGTGGGATAGTATGAAAATCAAAATCATCTCTATTCTTTGTTACATGCCTTGTGGCCCCTGAATCTATAATCCATTAATTAAAGTTCAAGCCAGCTATCAATACTTCCATTCGAACACAACTAATATGTGAAGAAAAATGTTACTATTTTATGATTGGGGCAAGTCCTGACTTAGTGGTCATGTTTTCTACATACAAAACATCTTATGAACTTCGTATGTACAGATCAAATCCTTATTCATGAAACTAAGTAAGATGTTTCCGCTAGTTCTAATATGCTTCTTCCACTTTTTAAATTTCTGTTAAGCGAGTTTCAAGTTGCCTGAAAATCCTCATCCTTTATCTCTGACTTTTCCTTAATGGTTTTTATTGTGTACAATACATTTTCTTCATCTAGTAATATTCTGACGGATCTATGCCATCTTCAAAATTATTCCCATCAAACTTCTATCTTCTCAAGAAATCGACTACAATGGATTTGAATGCCATTTCTAATCATTACATCAGTGAAAGGGGGCTCTATTTAAGTCAATCGAGAAAGACATCCGAGACACAAAATGCTAAATATCCATGCGCAATCATCATTAGTGGTCTAAAAATCCAAGCTGGCATCACAAAAATCAATTGACACAAGGCGGTACAGGCGTTATCAGTCCGTCTCAAAAGTTTAACTTATCTAATTGTGTGTAGTAGAAATAATCAAAGTTGAAAGGACAAGAAAGGAATCCCTCCATGGCAATGGTTGATCCCCACAATAAACATGCTACATATCAAATGTAAATTAGCCATGCAATGAAGTAATGTAATACCACTATGCACATATAAAAATTAAACAACTATGGAATGCACCACAATGTGAACAATAAAACGTGCATCAGCAAACTACTTTGTTGTCTTTTGGTCAGAACTATATTAAACGCCGCTATGATACCACTATTAGGCGCACAAGCGGACAACATGGCATTTATTATCCAATTTTATTATTATTATGGACTAAGTGATACAATTACACGACTGATTCGGGGAGCCAAACCATGATATCCGATGGCCTGCTCAAATCAACCACATGTGAGAAGAAAAGCCAATTCATATCCGACGAAAGTGGTATCTTAACGACATGGTCCCGTTCAACTTGCAAGTGAACTGGCCCCACATAACATACATATCTTACCTCATCAACCTGTTCTCTCACCTCATATATAAGTACGGCTGCAAAAGAAGGTAGGCGCGACTTTTCCAAAATGGGGTTGCACAACTTTTCCACGAAACAGGATTGTGCGACTTTTTCTTAAAATAGGGTTGCACAATTTTTTCTCAGAACAGGATTGTTCGGCTTTTTTGCCAAAACAGAGTTGTGCGACTTTTCGTCAAAATAGGGTTGTGTGGCCTTTTTCCAAAACTGGGTTGCACGGCTTTTCCTCAAAATAGGGTTGTACAACATTTCCATGAGATAGGGTTGCACGACCTTTCCGTAAAATAGGGTTATGCGACTTTTCTTCAAAACAAGTTTGTGCAGCCTTTTTTCCAAAACAGGGTTACATGACTTTTCCTCAAAATAGGGTTGCATGACTTTTATAACGCCCCGGTTCTCATAACCCGAGTTTAGTATTCATTTTTTAAAAACCTAAGTGGTAACCTTTAAAAATAGCCAAAATTTCACATATATATTTTTTTCTTTTTCAGAGTGAGCATTTTAGTGGAAGAGAAACAAACCAAGCATAAAAGAAAGTTCGCACACACATTCAGAATATACAAGCGGCTACCCATAGAGCTTATACAAATCAATGTCTCAATGCTAACAAATATAGGAATAGAATAATTTAACACATGAAAAGGAATAAAACACTACTAGACTTGATCTGCAAGATCATGTAGTTTCTCGTAGGCAGATATAGCCACACATTCCTAATATTTGTACTCTGCTCATTAATTTGAACATGAGTATCATTTAAACCACCTACACTACATGTATGATTATATATTCAAATAAGGAGTGGGTAGCTCAATGTGAATTCCCCTTAAGATTACACATTCCCGCATTACTTAAAGTATAGTTTAAGCAGAAATAGTAGTTCACATCATACAAAATATTCGAGAAATCTTGTTTAAATGTATGAATGCATGCACATGCTTACTGACCTAGAAATGTACATCCAACTGGTAAAAAGTCACCCAATGAGGACTAGCCACATAGAAAAGACCATGTAATGAGGACACTCAAGGTGAACTAGCCCCCCAGAAAAGTATTCTAAGATACGCCCGAGGAGAACTAGACACCCAGAAAAGTTCGTGCGAAAAAGACAACCCGTAGTAGTTCGAATGCACGTAGCGATAACTTAGGATCACCTGGTAAAGTACACCATGATACAACCCATAGTGACCTAAGAAGCCCTGTGTCTTACATCGGTCACCCAGTAAAGTCTGCATGCCATGAATGCATGATTAGCTTAACCGTTATTATTCCAACCTTTAGGATTATCCAGACTTTTGATCAATAAGGCCCACCTTATAGGATTCTTACATCATTGTGAGCTCAAAATCTCATCGAGTGGAGTTGGTTCGGCGTGTTTTGAGTGGAGTCACCAAGTTTTAGAAGTATGATTAACATACTATGATATAAAAAATGTCTAGAAATAAACGAATAATATAGAAAAAGCATATTATAAATTTGTTTGGTGTATATATGATTTTAAACAATGCTTTCAGTATCGGTTTCGACACATGTATCACATCCTTGGGATATGAAAACATATACGGTATCACAAGCGAAATATTACATGTATCACATAATGTAATATTACTAATAGGAAACACTGGGAAAATTGTCAAAATTTTCAAACTTTAGGTAACTTTAGAAAAGACATCATTACACACTTAGAACTCATTAAGACCACAAAAAAGGAGTACACAAAATGAGTTTCCTTTGTCAACAAAGGTGATGCAACTATATTAAAAATCAATTCCTGTAAACACTCTTAACTGAGTAACTGAGAATCATTGTGTAACTCTTATTAAGACATCCGACACTCGTAAACACAAATATTATTAAGGCTACGTAACATTTGGTAGATCGATCTTTTACTTTTAATTACTTTTTTATTTTTTAACTAAAAATAGTTTTTTTTTTTTTTTTTTTCAAAAATTTCAAAAAAGTTCTATCAATTTGTAAATTAACCTCGAACTACTATAATGTGATTGTTCTACTGTAATTGCAAGTCAAATGGATGAGATGAAGAAAATTAAAATTTTCCCAATATTTTTCATTTTTGCAAATTCACAAATCGGAAATTGAAATCCATGATTGAGCTTGCAAAACATGCAAAATCATGGTTTATCATCTTTTTTATACTAATTCCGAGTTATTTAAAGCAAAAAAGAAGAAGAAGAAGAAGAAGGGTTTAAATTCGAAAAAAAAAATAATAATAATAATAAATCAGTAATTTCTTCTCTAGCCAACCTGCTCTCGGATCTCAATTTCCACATCCAAATCCCACTTTCTATCCAAATAATAAAAAATGAGTGGTCAACTTATGAGGCTACTGAAAGAAAAAGAAAACGGTGATTTTTTGTGATTAAAAAAATAATAAAAATAAAAATGCAGGGAAGTTGACTACCCAAGGTTTGGAATGGATGATATCATCAATACAAAGTATTTTTAGGAATGGCCACAAGTGATAGGAAATTAGGAATGGCCGCAAAATTCACAAGTGATAGGAAATTATCCAATTAATCCAAATACGGTCCCATAAATGGATGATTAGATCAGAATAACCGAAATTCAAAGGACAAAAATTGCACCCATTGGGATGCTTAGAATCATGCAACTGTTGTGATTTCCAAACGATGCCATCAGCAATGTTCTCATTACATCAAAGGTCCAAAGGGTAAAGGGGATGTATCAATTGAATCAAGGAGAATGCATGCTTGTTTTATGGTAGAAATTAAGTGCATGAAGTATTACCCTTTTATATATTCTAGTATGCAAGGTGATTTATCAACACAATTCTTGAGCGGACCAGATCCATGCAAAGGAATCAGCCTGGATTTGGAATGATCAATGTCAACTTGCCAATTCCTAAGTCGAGGGGAACTTTGATTACAGTTGAAGAGCCAAAAACAAGCACCAGGGATACAAAAGGTGATGAGTAGGGATATAAAGGTTTGTATGCTTGGGAATGATTTGTTAAATAGGATCATAAAATAGAGTAGGGATAGATGTGACAATGCAATGATGATGACGATGATGATGACGACAATGATGATCATTTGTTTTATTTAGAATTTGCTGATAACATAACGAGAATTAGTTTTGATCAGTTTTTACAGCTGTCAGTGGCCATGACAAATTCCACTAATGACACACATATTCCATCAAAAGAAATTACTTTGATACTCTGGCAGAGTGTGATGGATGATGTGTAAGCAGTTAGAAATTACCAAGAAATTGCTTAAGTAATTCAAACTAAACCCACCAAATTATGGTAACAAATTCAATCTGTAATGAACCAAAAATTACTATTATTTGGTTATCTAACTATTAGATTTCTCGACATTTATTGAATGGTTAAAAAATGAAAACTATCCAATTGGTCTTATATCAAAAAACAAGTTTCCACGAATCAGAGGTTAGGATTCTTCAATGAATCTGATTCTTTGACTGCAACTTAGCAACAATTGGATCCACAATTTAATCAGTCTGAGCTAATATTTGCCATGTGTACCACTTCTAAGTGCTGCACGTGAAGTGTGATACACAGCCAGAGTATCAACTCCCATCAGAAATCAATCCCCCCATTGCCAAACCATCATACTGGGTACGATGAGTGAAATTATACCACCAAATCCAAAACAGCATGCAATGAAATCTCCATACCATACCATTTGATGAAACCTCTCAAGGACAACCTACGGTAGCTTCTTCCAGATCAGAAGTATATGTTTTCAGAATTGCATAAATAATAATAATAATAATTGAAGCACTTTACAAAGATCAAAGAGATACAACACATGGAACTCAAGCAGAGGACCCTCAAAACAGCTAAATAAAATGGAAATAAGTACACGGGATGTGTGTGGTTATGAATCTTTTTTCTTCGAAAAGTTTCCTGGGATTCTGCTGATAACATTTGCATCCACTATACTGTAGTGCTTAGAGATTTTATTGTGGACCAACCCGACATATCTATCGACATGCTCTTCATATTTATTGTACAAGGCAGGGATCGTAATCGATACAATTGTTCCTGTCACACACCAAACAATATAGTTGCAGAGCAGATTAGCCAAGTACAGATTAGCACATGCATGTATCATGTGCCCATGAGCACATGCATATAGGTGTTTCACAATGAGCTCATGTCTCCAACTGCTGGCAACCAACAACATACATATAGCCACTTTCATTGCTTTGGTAATTTCTTTTAGGGCGTGTTTGGCAGGGCAGATTGGAAGGGATTGAATGGTATTAGGGTGGATGGCATCACTTTCAAGGTAATGATGGCTGCGTCAGTGGATTGGTGCAAGATCCATGGGATTGCTATATCCTGGGATTAGATCGCCGAGTCTATTTGGCACGCCCGTCCAATCCCGGGATTGCACCTTCCAATCCCTTCCAATCCGTGGAACCAAACACGTCCAGAGCAAAATTGAATGGGATTAGGGAGGATTGGATGGATTTTAAGGTAATGATGGTGATGTCAGTGGATTGCTAGCAATTCCATGGGATTGCTATATCCCGGGATCAGAATCCCGAGTCTGTTTGGCATGCCCGGCCAATCCCGGGATTTACCATCCAATCCCTTCCAATCCGCCCGGCCAAACAGGCGCTTAGAGGAATTATCAGTTCCTAACCTCAGCAGATGTACAGTTTACTGATCTGCATGATTCTGCACATGTGGGCCCATGCTTCTCTAGTCCAGATCATTGACCTAATGGACTACATGGATGATGTCCCAAAACTCTCCCAGATCAGAAGGTCCTAACCCTTTGGCATTTTTTCCTCTTGAATCAGGAATGCAGATCATTGTATTTTTTTTCTTGCCTGTCAATATGCAGGTGGTGGATCGAGGGTTATTATTTTCCAATCTGGGAGATTTTGTTGACACTCCCCCATTCAATAAACAGTCTTGATAACTGAACCATGGGATCACATGTATGAAAAATAGAATTGGAAGCGCCTTAATCAACTGTACATTCGTTGAGTTTCAGGAACCTGCAACTCCTCTTTCTTGGTACACAGAAGTATTCCAACCTTCTTTGTCACATATCCTTGGTATCTCAGTGCCTTTTGCAAGATGCAGACATTCAGGCCTTTGTGTCATTAATCATTAAATCAACACACAACTTTTCTTATTATGAGGGCTTATAAAGGTGCTCTCGCCAATGGATTACATGCCTATATGTATACTCAAAACTGTCACATTTATATATGCAGGCACACAACTATGGACACAAGTCATACATGCAGACTAGTGTTTTGAATAGCGGTAGTGTGTTGTGTAGCGTTCAGCCCTCTGTAGCGTGTAGCGTAAATAGCATAGCTTGTAGTGTGAGCTACATGATACTTCTATTTTTTAAAATTTAAAAATAAGGAAAACATGATAAATAATAAGAAAAAAAAGAAAAAAAATTAAAAATGCCTAAAAGATTATTCATTTTTCAAGTATAAGCATGTTCAAAAAAGTTATTAATTATTACTTATCAAAGGCCAATCCAGATAAATAAGGTTATAAACCAAATCAAATAATTATCACGTTGACAACATTCTAGGGGTGGAACTCCACACGGGAACATACCGGGCAAGGGTGGAGGGACACACAACTCACACTATAAATGCCCCCCCGTGGGAGAATATATTAGTGAGGCATTTCGCTGCTCTCGGGATTCAAACACAAGACCTTCCGCTATGATATCATGTCAAACAACCACTTTCTCTAAAAGCTCGAGCTGTTAGAGGATGGTGTATCAATCTACATCACGGGACTTTAACACTAAGAAAACCACTTTAATTAATAGTCTAATTGAAACTATAAGTCACAACTCACAAGTATGAAAAAGAAATAAAAAATCCCATAGATTAAGAATATTAATTACAATACAGATGTCATCAGTACAAAGAGGGATTTTCAAAAACCCTCTTTTGAAACCCTTTCTCTTTTAATTTTAGTTTTAAAGGTTTTTTAATGTGTGAGTTTCACACCAACTTCAACACAATCACCACCATTTTAAATGAAAGTAAACAAAGAAAATGTTTAATTTTAACTTTACATTTTAAGTTTTTCATGATGTGAGTTTTAAATTTTTTTATTTTTATTTTTCTTTTAAGAGATGAGTTTTACACCATTTTTAACAAACAAAGCTAATATAATTTTTTTTTTTTAGAAAAAAAAAAAAGCATTGTAGCATATGCTACACACTACGTAGTTGTAGCGTGCACTACAAGGGATTTATGCTATTCAGCTACGCTATGAGCGCTATATGAAACATTGATGCAGACATCGATACATCCATTTTGACAAATGGATGATGATGATCACACTTATGGCACACTTCACATGAGAGTATGGTTTCTATTATCTCATTTCATTATTCTTTTTGTTTAGTCCTTAACATGATGTGTAAGCATGGAGTTTAAGCATATGGGCTTTTGTTATGCACTAACTTAAGAACAGGGGTATTTTTGTACTTTCACATTATTATGAAAGCCTAATGATAATAAGAGGAGAGGCTAGGGGTGTCACCAACTTCTTAGCCTTCTCTCTCTTTTCTCTTGCTTCTTCTCATATTCTCTTTCTCCTTCGCAATCTAACTCAAGGAACATGGTATCAAACCAGTAAAAGATCCAGTATTGTGTTCTTTCCCCTTTTCTTTCACTTTCCTTCTCCTCTTCTTTGTTCTTCTCCACAAGGTGAAACCTAAAGTCATTTGGGGGCTATACCCAAATCTCCTCATTATTTGTTCAACCACCATATGGTGGGTTGTGCATTTGTGCCTCATGAGTGTGTTTGAGGCCTACTTTCACATACAACCATTTTGATGGTTTAGAGTGGACCAATGCGCATCTATGGTCGGATTTGAAGATCAAGTGCAAGTACAGAGATAATGAATGAAAGTGAAGGGTTCCTCATTTTCGTCTTCAATCGGTCCGTGTGTGCTAGGGTGATCATTAATCTATGCTTTTCTGAAGCAAGTGTTCTAATCTAGGCATCTTCTACCACCCAATCTTCATAATCTGTTGAATTTTCAGCATGCCTAAAGGATTTTAGATACTTCGATTTTCTTCTTCCTGTAAGAAACATTTCTACAGATTTAGCCCATTGTAAATAATTTGCACCTTAAGTTTGGTCAACGTAATTTGAAGAGTTGTCAACTCAGATGGATGCAAAAGACTATTCTTAGCATTATTCGTGATGTCCATATTTAGAGAAGGGGAAAAAAACATAGAGAAGAACTTGAACTTAAAACTCACCCAACACTTGCTTTAAGAGAGCATAGATGAATGATCATCAGCACACACGTACAAACTAATTGATAACAAATATGAAAAAAAGTTCTCATTCATTCATGACTTCAACACCTACACTTGATATTCAAATCTGTCCATAAGATGCACAATGGCCCACTTTGAACCAACATGATTGGTTGTATATGGAAGTAGGCCTCAAGCACAGTTACGAGACACAACTACACAACCCACCAAATGGTGGTTGTATAAAGAATAAACGTGATTTGCATAAATCAGCTACTAAACAATTTAACATTTCACCCTACAGCAATGAGAGAGAGAGAGAGAGAGAGAGAGAGAGAGAGAGAGGGGAGAGGGGGTGGGGGGTGGACAAGGTACCGGATCTATAATCGCTCTGATACCAACTTCTTGAGTAAGATTGTGAGAGAGATAAAATATGTGAAGGAGAGAGAGAGAGAGAGAGAGAGAGAGAGAAGGAAAAATAGGTTGTGATGACTGTAGCCTCTCCTTGATTTGTTATTAGGGCTTTCATAATGTTAACGGTCCATATTGATCACGTGTCGCCCATGTGTCACGAGTGGTCAAGTGGGTCAGCTAGGTCTCTCATGTGGTTTTCTATGTTTTATGGCTTACATGTGTTGGGTTGAGGTTTAGGTTCATGAGCTCATTCAATGGAATTACCCAAGTATGAAAGGCCAATTTCGTATTTTTGCTTTAAATGAAGAAAACCCTAATAATAAAAGAACAAGGTGGGGGGTGTAAGAAGCTATTGTTGTCCTCTCTCTCTCTCTCTCTCTCTCTCTCTCTCTCTCTCTCTCTCTCTCTCTCTCTCTCTCTCTCTCACACACACACACACACACACACACACACACACACACACAAATCACCTCTTGGAACATGGTAACATAGCATGATTGATCCGGAGCATTGTTTCTTCTTCTCTTCCACATTTCTTTGTTCTTTCTTCTTTTATTTCTTCAAGGTGAATCCTAAATTGTTTTGGGGGTTTTTTGTCACATTTCATCTTTCCCATTATAAATTTCATAATCTAAAGACAAGGAGGATCATTGAAGGACATGACATGAATGGACTCTATTACCTCAACAGTATAATAAATGGAGCTACATTATGGACAAATATCTCTCCTCATCAGTAGCATTCCAAGATTACTCACACTTCCTTAAGAAATTTAAAGAGTCTTATTCTATCGTTGTCATATGTGTCTAGGTTAGAGTATGAGGCTTGTGAGTAAAGAAAGAATTATAGGGTGTCTTTTCTATCTCATGTGGACAAAAGAAGTGATAAACCTTTCTATTTGGTACATTCTGATGTTTGGGGCCAATTTGTATTACTAGTTTATCTCATTTCAAGTATTTCATTATTTTTGTCGACGATTATCTCAAATGACATGGTTATACTTAATATATATCGTTTTGAAGTGTTTTCTTATTTTAAAGAATTTCATATGGAAGCAGTGTTCAAAATATCGGTATCATGCTATGTATCGCACCCTTGGGATATAGATACGTATCAGTTATTGCACGGGATGTAACGTTTGTATTGCATAATTTATCGCACTTTTTGGGAAACATGGGGAAACATTGGGAAATTTGTTGAATTTTTCAATGAAACTTCTAGAGTTGTTAAAAAAGACCTTAATACACACTTTTAAATCATAACATCTCAAAAAAGGTGCACATAGTAAATTTCCCTTGTATAGGGTCATAAGTTATGCGATGTTTAACTGAACTAATGGAACTATATTTAAATTGAATGCATGAAATTTATAAATGTATCAAAGACATGAATGATTCAAAATATTAAGCAGATCCAAATCCTAGGTGGACCATAATACATGAAACTGTGGTAATCGACCGTTAAAAACTTCACGTGGGCTGCAAAATTTTTACATCGATCTGATATTTGTCTGGCCTCTTCATCCAAATCTTTGTGACCTTATCAACAGGTTAGATGGAAAATAAACATTCCGATGGCCCCATAAAGCTTTAATGGTGGGGATTCAATCACTACTGTTTCATGTAGTATGGCCCATGTAAGATTTGGATTTGCTTCGTTTTTGGGATCATAGCTTAAAATGATCTTTCAAAACTATTGGACAGTGTAGATTTAAGACACATATATCACTGCGAGTCCCACAATCAAAGTCCCACCCACCTCCGTGGATCCACACCCATGGCCATAATTGGCGCATTTGCTGCCAAAGCCTTTCACGTGAAGTTTCTTTGCTGGGAACCTAGGTGGGGTCCACTGTGATGTTTTTGAGAAATGCACTCCTTCCATCCATTTTGTGAGTTCATTTTGGGACATGAGGCCAAAAACGAGCTCAATCTAATACTCAAGTGGGCTGTAAACGTGAGGATTGAACATCCACAGTTGAGATATTCATGGGACCACAGAAGTTTTGAATAATTATAATATTTGTGTTTTCAGTTAATCCCAGTAGGAATGATGTTATGAACGGTATGGATGGCATGTAAACATCAGTGTCGACCCCAGGGAGGTTTCGACGGTAGGAATTTCCCTAACCATGTTTTCCTTTAGTACGGACCACTTGAGTCTTGGATCCTGCTCACTTTTGGTCTTATATGGTACAATGAGCTCATAAAACGGATGGATGGTATG
Organism: Magnolia changhungtana; assembly: GCA_030180095.1. Lineage (NCBI taxonomy): Eukaryota > Viridiplantae > Streptophyta > Magnoliopsida > Magnoliales > Magnoliaceae > Magnolia > Magnolia changhungtana. The sequence goes on along the minus strand of JASAUF010000222.1, from coordinate 1,293,193 downwards.
GATTTCTCACAAACATCACATTGGCCCCACATAGGTTTCCAGCGCAAGAAATTCGTGCAAAAGGCTTTCGAATCCACGTCCGTCCGGTGTAACTCATTGTGCTAAGCGTACTGAGTAAACTCTATGGGGTCCACCGTGATTTATATATTTTATCCACTCCTTCCATCCATTTTACCATATAATTTTTGGGGTTCAACCCAAAAATAAAGCATATCCAAAGCTCAAATGGACCACACCATGGAAAACAGTGTGAATTGAACGTCGACCATTGAAAAATTCCCAAGGGCCACAGAAGTTTTGGATCAAGCTTACATTTTTGTTTTCCCTTCATCCATGTTATTGTGGTTTTATGAAAAGTTAGATGACAAATAAACATCACTGTGGGCCCTAGCAAGGTTTCAATGGTGGAAATCATTATTCCCGTTGTTTCTTGTGGTATGGTCCACTGGAGCTTTGGATATGCTTCGGTTTTGGACTCAACCATTTAAACGAGTTGGAAAATTGATGGACGGTGTGGATAAACCACATACATTCATGATGGGTCCAAACTCGCTGTTAAAGAAGGATCGGATTTCCCATTTTAGGAGACCGGACGGCATGGATAAATTAGATACATCACGATGGACCAAACTCCATGTTAAAAGGGATCGGATTTCCCTACTACAGAGACCTGCTGAAGCCATTTTCGAAGAAAAGAGGGTTCCGGTCCTTCCGGAACCCCAAATCTCCCTGAAACTTCTCCGTTTCCATCGCCATTTTCGAAGAAAGAGGGTTCTTATCCTTCTGGAACACCGAATCTCCACGATTTTTGTGGATTTCTCGCCGAAAACTGCATTGAATCTTTATCCATTGGAAGAAAAGAAAAAGGAAAATGCAATTACGGCGCACTGCTGTTGATCGATGGAGTGGTGCACTAAATTCTTGGTCCGATTATGCAATCTTCTTCTCTACATGTACTGAAACCCCCTCTCTCACATCGATTCAAAGATTTTCATTTTAAAAAAAATCTCGATTTCTCAGTAGTTACCCAGCATCTCAGGCCTTTTTATCGTCGAAATGTGAATGTATCGACGAAAATCGTGCGATATCTTGCGATATCTCGCAAGATACAAAGAATCCTTATTTAAAAATAAAAAATAAAAAATCCGAGTGATTTCTGGGGGTTTCGTATCGCTTGCATGCGATAACGATATTATCAGCTGATAGTATCGATATTACGAACACCGTATGGAAGTACAAGCACAATTCAATACTAAGATGTGTACTATACATTTAGACAATGCTAGGAATACGTATCTCATGACCATTGTTGTCAAATGAGATTGCATAGGCGGATATATGTGATGGTATCGCATATGCCATCATGGCATATGCGATCCCATCATGTATGCAAATGCACACATATGCGATCACATGATGCCCCAATAGTCTGAAATATGATTGTTGGGACTTCTCTTTTTTTTTTTTTTTTTTTTGCAAATTGAGAAACTTTGCCCCCAAATGTAGCCGTAGATGATATTTGGATGCTCAACTGAATCGTAATCCATTCTATTCCTTGTCAATGAAATGGCCAAAAACCATTTGATTCACAACGACAATTTGCAATACTCAAGAGGAGAAGTCTAAGTTACAACTTACAACTTGCAAGTTACAAGTTAGTTAAACACCTACTACAACCTACAACCTACAAGTGTACAAACAAACCTACAAAGTACAAACTAAAAGTTACAACTTACAACTTACAAAAGTAGTACAAGAATACAAGTACAACTCAAGTTCAAGAAGACTAGAACTCTCTCTCTCTCTCTCTCTCTCTCTCTCTCTCTACAAGTGCAAGTGTAACTCTCTAGTCTTTATATGTGTACAAGATCACGTCTTCTTCCCAATCTTTTTCTTTGAAACCCAGGTCGAATGACCCAGGCTGGAAGTACGAACACTATCATAGTACTACTGAAAAGACTCACATAGTGTGTGAGCTATGTGGGTTTGTAAGTACCAGTGGCATTGCACGGCACAAGCAAAACCTTGCACGCATACTGGGAGTAAATGCAAAAGCATGTCCCAACATTACTCCAAAAGTCTTAAAGGAAATCATGAAGTACATGGACAAACAATTAAGAAGAAAACGGGATAGTATTGTACTTCGAGAAGAGTTTATGGAACAAGAAGCATATGAGAATATAGATATTCATACGGAGAAACCTACTCCCCCACTATATTGAGCCGGCGGGTCTAAACCACCAGGCCCAAAAAAAGCTTGTGTGTGTGGGCCTATGGATAGGTGGTATAGATCACATCTCGAGGATGTGGTCGACTAAAGAGGTAAGGGAAAAGGACCCGCACAAACCACATTAGAAAACCGATAAAAGAAAAAAGTTAGGAAAACCACAATTCAATATATCACCAAGTGGTTGTACCAAGCCGGTGTTGCTTTCAACATTATTAAGTTGAAAAGTTTCACGGTCATAGTGAAAGCAATATGTTAATTTTGAAATAGACTTAAGCCTACTTCATATCACGAAATGAGGGAAACATGCTTCAAAACTGAGGTTGATTTTATATGAAGCTTCATACCCAAATATAAAAAATCGTGGAAAACTTATTGTTGTAATCTTATGGCTGACAGATGGATCGATAAATTCGGTCGGAATTTGATAAACTTTCTAATGAATTGTCCAACTAGAGCAATATTTTTGATGTCTGCGGATGCATCAGCCCCTTTCCACACGGCTGATTATTTGTTCAAATTATTAGATAGTGTAATTGAGGAAATAGGAGAGGAATACGTTGTCCAAGTTACTAAAGAAAACACAGCCTCATATATAGCCCTCGGTCACCTTCTTATAGAGAAAAGGCATTGTTTATTTTACACACCTAGTATGGCACATTGAATAGATCTTATGCTAGAAGATATAGGTAGATTGTACATTAAAGTAATTGCTAGGGCTAGATGAATCATTGTCTTTATGTACAAACATGCCTTTCTTCTTCATCAAACGAAAAAACACATTGATTGTAACTTGCTTTGTCCGGCTGTCACCCATTTCACAACAACCTTCTTAACACTACAGAGGTTGTACTCAAAGAAAGTCGAGATTAGAAGCTTTGTAGCGTCGGCCGATTAAAATAATGGGCCTTGGTCAAAGAAAGTCGAAGGGAAGCTAGTCCAACAAACTAGCCTTTCACAATCTTTTTGGACACAAGTGTTAAGGCACTAAAATCATCAAAACCCATAGTGATTATGCTGTGATTGGTGGACGGAGATGAGAAGATACTAGTGGGTTACATCTATGATGCGATGGAGAGGGCTAGAAACAAAATCATAGATCACTTCAACTATAAACATCGTAGTTACAACCCCATTTTAGAGATCATAGATGAGAGGTGGGGCAGTGAAATGTCATCTACATTGTATTCGTCAGCCAACGTCCTTTAATCTAGTTGTATTCTTCACTTCAATCAATCGAATAGAGGCAGAAGCGACGCATATGGTTGGCTTTCTTTACGTCTTGGAAAGAATAGTTCCAAATAAAGAAGAACAAGATAGGATTTCAATTCTACTAGACTTTCACATGAAGAGTACATGTCTTTGATCAAGAGAAATAGTCATCAGGCATAAGAGTATGAAATTGCCAAATGACTATGAACGTCTTAGCGAGTTTGTCTAAGTAACTTAGAAATAGTTTCTTACAATGTTTAAAGTGTAACCTACTTAAAACTCTTATTTCCATTGATTGGTGGGTTGCCAATGGAGTGAATCCGAACAAGAAGGATTCAGCCCAAAAGAAGTTGGAATGAAGAACTCACATATTCTGCTAGCGGTTGCGAGTGCAACTAGGGTACGTTCAACTCGATAAGTTTGGCAAGTCAGTCCTTATTGTTGATTTTAGTCTTAAATCTTAGGGAGTTAAAAGCAAGGACCATGAACAATCACTAATGCACTCTCTTTAATGCAGATTCAAGAAAAAAAAAAAAAAAATGTCTTAAACAAAAGAAACTTAATAAGTTGGTCTTTGTCCAATACAACCAAAAGTTGCAAAACCGATTCCAGGCTAGGCGAGAAAAGCATGGTTTCTATAATCCTATCTACCTAGATGATTTGGATGTAGATGATGAGTGGATCGTAGGGACAAGACCCTTGTAGACGAGGACCTAACACTAGCCCGAGTAGAAGATGTCGCATTCAGATTGGCACCTGAAGAAAGTTCTTCTACTCAATGGCGGAGAAGAGGGGCAAGCAGTAACAATCAGGCGGTGGACGAGATTGAGATAGAAGAAGAAGATAATCAAGATTAACAATTGGATGTGGATGAAGTACTATTGCGAACTAATGATGAAGAAACAGAAGAAGATGAAGTACACGTCGAAGAAGGTTACAACTCTTGATGACAACGATGACTACGACAATGGTAGTGATCAAATGCCACAGTATCAACTGAATAAATGTATATAGTATTAGTGTGTGTGTATATATATATATATATATATATATATATATATATATATATATATATATATATATATATATTGAAGACACAGGGTGTCCCCACCTCTTTTTTGAAGTGAGACTAATCCCTGCGGAAACACGCAATCACCCACAACCACGTGTATCGGTTAAAGCCAAGGAGGGGAATCGAACCCTCACCTATAGGGAGCAAACCTACGGTGAAGACCATTCGCCCAAACCTCGTTGGGTTAGTGTATTACTATATTAGTATGTTTATTTTTTTTTTAATTTCATTATTTTGTAAATTGTGCTTGTTTTTTTAAATCGTATTTGTACATTAAGTTATAAGTTATAACTTGAAAGTTGTTTTACGTTATCAAGTTATCCATTTATCAATAAAATCCTATATTCAAAGTGTCTAATAATTAATTCTCTCTTAATGTAGCTTGTTGATTGTTTTGTTAAAATTTATGCAAATATAATATAAATAATTAAATATATAACTTAATGAAACACTTAAACTACAGTGAAATTAGTAAAATAACTTATCCAAAAACTACAATGAAATCAGTAAAATAACTTATCCAACCACTTAGGCAAGTTTTCCCTTAATTTTTAGATTTTTTTTTTTTTTCATTTTTTTCCTTTTTTCCTTTTTCAAAAACAAATCAATATGTGATCAAGTATGCGATTATGCGATCGCAAACGTGATTTGACAACATTGCTCATGACTTTATGGCCTGTTTGGTTTACCAAATACCGTCGTATAGTAATGTATATCCTTATATCGTACCGTATACATCCAACAACTATTGATTACGGTCTGACAGAGCTGTCTTTTAATAATGTTTGGATACGTCATAACTTATGAATACGAGTGGCGGCTGTAGGCGTATGTTTGGATGTAGACCGTATACATCATAACTGTGTTTGGATGTTGAACGCTATTTTCTACCTTTTTTTTCCGGTGCATGTCCATGTACATAAACGGCTTTATATCCATGTTTGGATATGGTCCAGACATGAAGTAGATGAAGAGCTCGTTATGGCTACTGCTACTTTGGTGGGATCTCTCTCATTTCGTCTTCTTCATCCATGGGCCGAAGGGGTAGAAATGTAATTAAGAAGAGGTAGGTAGGTGTGAGGAAGGTAGTTGCCAGTGTATGGTCACCAGCAAAGAGGTGGAGGGGCTAAACCAGAATGGAACTCTCCTTCTCCATAGAAAATGGTTTGTGAGATTAAGATCAAAAGCATCACCAATTTAATAGGAAGAGCTGGATGAAGCATCTCTATTTCAGTGTACATGAATTCGACAAACCCATTCAACCATCAATTCTCTCGTCAGACAAATACGGTGGTAATTTGCATTGGATTTGGATGAGAATTATCGATTTACATTGATGTCACTAGGCTGTAAATGGGTGACTAAAATTCATCGAGTTTCGCATTCTATCCAAACATGGTTAAAAAGTAATAATGACCATTTTTACTACGCAGTACCATGGTATTTGGTAATCCAAACACGCCCGTCCCATCTCATAGCATTATTCACCAAAATTCATGTGCACATATGCCACAAGAAAACAAAATAGTTGAACGTTAGAATCAACATTTACTTGAGGTTGCTAGGGCATTGTTGTTGAATATGAAAGTTTCGAAATTATTTTAAAGCAATGCAATCTTAACTACTTGCTACCTAATAAATCGGATGTCGTCATATGTCTTATATAAAAAATACAATTTTTTATTTTATGTTCTCATATTCTCGAATTTTCCATTCCTCCTAAAGTATTCAGTTGTGTCATAATTCAATTTGATCATGTCTTTGACAAGTTGAACCAAAGGCCATCAAGTGTATTTTTTCTTGGGTACTCTCGTACTCAATGAGGATACGAATGCAATATCCTCTCCCACAAGCCTAATTTGTTAATTGATGTTACATTTTCAAACATACCCCATATTTCTCAGGGGGAGGAAAGTCTTTACAATTTGAAGAGGGTTCTACTACTCTACCCATTGTGCCGGACACAACAACTTTAATTGGGCAAATGCCCATCAAATGTGTAGATCTGCCTTTACGGATCTCCTCCAGACTTCCAAGTGGGGAGATGGAGTGCATATAAGCATGTCTTCTTTCGATCCTCTACTCCGTCAGAAGATCATTGCCCTTATAAATGTTCACCTATACCGTCAAATGAAAGCGATTTACCTATCGATCTTTGTACGAGTATATGTTCTTGCACTCGACATCCTATTTCTCAATTTATTTCCTTTACTAGCTCATCTCCTTTATTTTGACAATTTGCTCTAGCCTTGTCATTTGCTTCTATTCCTCACCCTTTCCAGGAGGCCCTTAGTAGTGATGGGTGGAAGCAGGCTGTGGAAGAAGAGATGGTTGCACTTTATTAAAATCATTTGAAAATTAGTTGTACTAACTACTGGAAAACGTATAATTGGGTGTAGATGCATGTATACAGTGACGTATAACCCCGATGGTTTAGTTTATCGGTTAAAAGCTGACTATTTGCAAAAGGGTACTCTCAGACCATAGGCGTAGACTATTTAGAGACCTTTTCTCCTATGGCAAAGCTTCACCATATACATGTTGTTGTTTCCATGACCGCAAATATGAATTGACCCCTGTATCAGCTTCATGCAAAGAATGTTTTTCTTCATGGAGATCTTATTGAAGAAGTTTATATGGAGCAACCGCCTGGTCTTGCTGCTCAAGCAAAGTTAGACAAAGTATGCAACCTTTAAAAGTCAATTTATGGTTTAAAACAATCTCCAAGAGCTTGGTTCGACAAGTTCAATAAACTGGTGTTTGAATTCAGTATAAAAAGCAAGGCTGACCATTCTATATTTGTAAGACGAAGTGAGGCAAGCATCTTTATGTTGGTTATGCATGTGAAATTGTGAATGATATCATCGTCATCGGCAACAACAATACTAGTATTGACAAGTTGTAGAAAATTTTACGGCATTTATTTTAGATAAAGGACTCGAGTTGTCTTAGATACTTAGGTATTGAGGTAGCAAGGTCTAAGGTCGGCATCAATGTGTCATAACTGATGCAGGACATGAAAATAAAATATGATATGCAAGATTTCAAGCTTTAGATCACACTAATTTTAAAACAATCACAAAAAAATTCACATCCCACATAAAAGTCAAGCATTCAACAAGGGGAATCTATGTGGGTCCAAGCCTACACATGTTAGGGCTGGATCAATTAAAAATTATAGACTAAACAATGCTCAAAGGAGAGTAAATTCATCCACACATGCAAAGGATTACTTCCCAATCCAAGGGATTCATATGTTTTAAATTGGGAAAACTTAGGGTTTGCAAAAGTAGAATAAGATTTGGGATTTAGGATTATCTAGGGTTAGGGTTAAGGAAATAAGGCGAGAAATGAGTGAAATAGAAGAGAGAAACGAACCCAAGATGATCCACATGTGTGGACAGTGGCCCGGGCCTAACGCAGGTGCGTGGGATCCTGCCCGCACATGTGTGGGGCCCACGAATCTGAAATCAGCCAGCTAGGTGCTGGTTGGCCAGGGGAGGTTCACCTTCAAGCCAAGTTTCACGCTGATCGGATGTCTGGTTTGTGCACGGTGCTCCGCCGAAGTTTCAGCCCTCCTGCAGGGCCAGATTCTGGAAATCTGCTATAGGGGAAAGATTAGCTGCAAACGTGGGTGGATTTAATGAGGGAATGATGGTTGTAGGAGATGAGGAATATGGATGGTAAGAGATGAGAGCGATTTGGGATGGATGTGGCTTCGCACCACGGTAGTTAGCCCTTCAAAGAAGGGAGGGTTTCGTACCCAACTAGGCTTCACAATTCAGAGAGGAGCAAGAAAATGCAGAAATTTTATTCAATCTTCAATGAGAAAAAAGACTACAAGGGATGCCTATTTATAATAAAACCTTATACCCCAAAACTCGCGCCATGTGCGTAACCTATTACTCGGAGACGAAGTAATCAAAAATAACAACTAATCAAAGCAATCTAAACCATTCATGATATTCCTAATAACAATAATAAGTAAAACCCAACGTACTAAATTAATTAGAATAGTGGGCTACGATCATGAGAACCCATGGTGGGATTCACATGACTATCGGGTCCACTCCAACGAACCAAAACGTAGTCCTCTTAACTAGGAGGCCCTCCATGGACATCGTCATCAATCCAGATCGATGGTGGGGCCCTCCTTGCGTACGTGCGTAGGGGGGCGTGTGTGCGCGTGATGTCCCCATCAACTCTCCCCGGCTGCGAAGATTTCACCACCGGCGAAACAAAACTCCTGAACCGCTCCAAGATGTCAGGATCAAGTTCTGAAGCTCCTCCTCAATAAGCCACGTACTGTCTGAAGCTGGGCGTGACTTCCACTTAACCAGGTACTTCTGAAACTCGCCGTCCAATGTTGATACTATCTGATGGTCCAGAATATCCTCTATTCCTCTCCGGGTGTGTGAAGGGTAGGTATGGGAGGTAGAGGTTGGGAAGAAGGGTCGGGAAGAGGCCATGAATTAAGGAACAGGTCTGGGGAATCAGGATGGTTGGGCGAAGGACCGGACAAAGTATTAGTGGTCCCCTGAAAAGAAACTAGATCCTCCACATTGAATGTGGAACTAATTCCCATGGAAGGTGGAAGATCTACCACATACGCATTGAGACCGTTTCGTTTTATAATTTTGAAGGGTCCAGCGCTACGCACATGTAATTTACGAAAGGCTCCCTGAGGGTACCACTTGGGCCTAATGAAGACCATCACAGTCCCCTACATTGAATTCCTTGATACGTTTATGCTGGTTTGCAAAAAATTTGTAATGTTCATTACTAGTAGTGATCTTTCGCCTGGTTTCTTGATGCAATGAATGAATGTGATGCGCAAACGCGGACTCTGATGGCCTATGGGACAGTGACAGAGGGACAAGATCAATAGGCTTCCTAGGCTTATAACTAGTAACGACTTCAAAAGAACTTAGACCTGTGTACCTATTGACAGAACTATTAAACGCAAACTCGGCTATAGGTAGTACGGTGTCCCACGTCCTGGTGTGTTGTATATCCCTCATAGGGGGAAACTCATCTGGTAGATCATCAGGAAAGACATCACGAAACTCATCCACAACCGGAATGGCCTCAGTGGGTAACTCCACACTAGCCTTTGGTACACTTTCTCTAGCCACGAGGCCATACATGTCGTACCACTCAAAATAGTAATCCATGTCTACCAACCAATCTAGAAAAGCTTTGGGGTCCAAGTGGCCATCAAACGTGGGAGCATCTACTCTAACTCCTTTGAGAAGTTGAGCATCGGGGTCATAGTGGTCTTGATGTCCCTCATGGGGTGTGCACGGGTGCGCGCCCATATCCAATTCCTTGGCCACCTCCATTCCTTGGTCTATCCTCCTAAACACCTGCCTGAGATTAGGCATCTTCCCCAATGGTGGGGTTTGCCCTTGCAGAGGTCTCTAGTTGAGTAATACGCACATCAAGCTGTTCAAAGAGTTGGTCAATACGTTGTTCCAAGCGCATACCCAAAGAATCAAACTGTTGGGTCATTTTGTTCATTGATTCTTGCAATTGCTCCGTGTTTAGTGTAGGATGTAAGCCAAAGCCACGACCCATACGTGTGGGCATACGACCACAAGCTCAACTAAAAGACCTTCTAATACAACTATATGCGTCTAAATGGGACTAAATGATACTATGAGACTCTATATGAGGGAAATTACACAACGCTACCAAAATTCAGCAATATAGCTATCAAAATAAAGGGATAACAGAAAATTTCAGCAATGTGAATTGCTAACTTTCTGAAAACAGAAATTTCAACAGCTTGTATCAGGAATTATGGACGTCTAAACAGCTCTATATGATGAGAGTTGATACATAAATGACATAAACAAACTAAACCCTAAACATGCAATGCATTCTCCTACAATAACCCTAAGCTTTGACACCAAATTTGATGCAGGACATGAAAATTAAATATGATATGCAAGATTTCAGGCTTTAGATCACACTAATTTTAAAACAATCAAAACAAATTCCACATCCCACATAAAAGTCAAGCATTCAACAAGGTGAATCTATGCGAGTTCAAGCCTATACATGTTAGGGCTGGATCAATTAAAAATTACAGACTAAACAATGCTCAAAGGAGAGTAAATTCATCCACACATGAAAAGGATTACTTCCCAATCCAATGGATTCACATGTTTCAAATCGGGAAAACTTAAGGTTTACAAAAGTGGAATAAGACTTGAGATTTAGGATTATCTAGGGTTAGGGTTAGGAAAATAAGGAGAGAAATGAGTGAAATAGAAGAGAGAAACGAACCCAAGATGATCCACATGTGTGGACAGTGGCCCGGGCCTGACGCACGTGCATGGGATCCTGCTCGTATGTGTGTGGGACCCACGAATCTGAAATCAGCCAGCTAGGTGCTGGTTGGCCAGGGGAGGTCCACCTCCATGCCAAGTTTCACGCCGATCGAATGTCTGGTTTGTGCACGGTGTTCCATCGAAGTTTCAGCCCACCTGCAGGGCCAGATTCTGGAAATCTGTTGTAGGGGAAAGATTAGCTGCAAACATGGGTGGATTTGATGAGGGGATGGTTGTAGGAGATGAGGAATATGGATGGTAGGAGATGGGAGCGATTTGGGATGGATGTGGCTTCGCACCACGGTAGTTAGCCCTTCGAAGAAGGGAGGGTTTCGCACCCAATTAGGCTTCACAACTCAGAGAGGAGCAAGAAAATGCAGAAACTTTATTCAATCTTCAATGAGAAAAAAGACTACAAGGGGTGCCTATTTATAATAAAACCATATACTCCAAAACTCGCGCTATGTGTGCAACCTATTACTTGTAGACGAAGTAATAAAAAATAACAACTAATCTAAGCAATCTAAACCATCCATGATAGTCCTAATAACAATAACAAGTAAAACCCAAAGTACTAGATTAATTAGAATAGTAGGCCATGATCATGAGAACCCATGGTGAGATTCACATGACTATCGAGTCCACTCCAACGAACCAAAACGCAGTCCTCTAACTAGGAGGCCCTCCTTGGACGTCGTCATCGATCCAGATCGATAGTGGGGCTCTCCTCCTCCTTACGTACATGCGTAGGGGGCGTGCATGTGCGCGTGATGTCCCCATCAATAATGAAAATATGTGATGGACTTACTGGGTAAGGTAGGTCTTCTGGGAGCCAAGCTCGCCGAAACCCCCACGGATATAAATCATAAGCTCAGTGTGGATAAGGGGAATTATTTGATAGTCCAAGACGATATTGCTACCTTGTTGGAAAACTAATCTATTTAACGATTATCATGTTTTCAATAGACAGAATGGTGAGAGAATGGCAAAGAAAAGGGGATGTTGTAGAGTAAGGTTATCAACAAATGGTAGCGCATCGAGGAACTACGTTAAAGGAAGTGCCGATGGAGTCGAAAGGGGAAAAGGGATTTGGAGGTTTAATACAAGGCATAGGAGAGAAGAAGATGCAGACGAAGGGGAAAGTAGAGGTTGGACAACAGTGAGCGGGAAAAGACTAATGCAGGAGGAGAAAGGAGGCAAGACAAAGGACCTTTCCGAATTTCCAACTCTCTATGTCGTCGGATTCCTAGAGGGGCAGCTTCCAATCAATTTCTCAAGGGTTTTCGGTAGAGCGGAGCTAGTAATGGAGGTAGTGCTTCCCTGATATCATCTCATCGCGGTGTACTGGGGTCTTTCCTTCGTTTGTATGAGCTCAAAGGAAGAGTTAGCTCAGCAATGAAGCTTCTTCATAGCAAAAGCTTTGATGAAAGAAAGTACTTGGTGCAGAGAGCAAGTTTTGGACTTGAGCTCAAAATCAGGGAAGGAATGGCCAAGTTAGGAATAAGAACAAAAGGAACGGTAGAGAAAAGTTGGAATAGGAGCAAGGGGGGTGCCAAGTTGAAAAGGGGCGGAGCCATCAAAATCACGATGGAAACTCCTGTTCTTTCAGAGACGTGGTGGTTAGGGAGGCTTGTGGAAAATTGCATATGGAGGTATGAACAGATGAAGGGGGAATGGATAACAACGAAGGTAATCAGCAACAATTAGCAGGTTCTCGTAAGGGCGGAGATGTTAGGCAAGGCCTGGGAATCGTTGCAATGGTCTACAATAGCTGAAACTACTCATAACATCTCCTTAACTCATATTAGAACTTGGATTGAAGAGTGATGTGGGTGGTCTAAGTATGATTTTAAGATCAAGCCTATAGAAAAAAATGAGGTTTGGATTTGTGTGCGTTTTGAGAGGAATTTGGATTTGCTAATGTTCGCTGGAGCCATGCATAAAGATGGGCCAATCAAGAAGATACGGAAGTGGGAGGAGTTTTCTCGCTTCAGCAAAGAGGCATTATGGTTTGTGATATGGGGGATCCCAATAGAACTTTGGTTTTGTGAATTCTTTGGTGAGGTTTGATCCTGCCTCGATGAGGGCGTGGCTATTGACCAAGCAACGGAAGAAGGAGAGGAGTTGGGGGTCAAGGATTTACGTCAAGAGAAGAAGAGCTCTAGGTGATGTTGATGTGATTCCAATTCTGGAGGGAGAGGAGTGACCGGAGCTTAGGGTGCAAAGGGAGGAGAAAAAGGTTGTGCCATTTTGCTAGGGCGATGTCCAAACAAGGCGAGAGGTATCTCCCTCTTCGAGTAACCATGGTGGTCGAGCTGTGAAAAGCGATGGGTTGCTTCGGATATTAGAGGGGGTGATGCAGGACATGAAATTTTAAACATGATATGCAAGATTCTAGGCTTTAGATCTTACTAGTTCAAAATAATCACACAAAATTCCACATCCCACATAAAGTCAAGCACTCAATCAAAGGAAATCTATGCGGGTCTAGGCCTACACATGCTAGGGCTGGATCAATTAAAATTATAAACCAAACAATACTCAAAGGAGAGTAGATTCAGCCACATGCATAGGAATAATTCCCCCAATCCAAGGGATTCACAAGTTTCAATTCGGGAAACCGTAGGGTTGGAAAAAGGGTAAAGAAATTGGGAGTTCAAGACAATTTAGGGTTAGGGTTAGGAAAATTAGGTAAGAGAGGAGTGAAAGAGAGAAGAGAGTGAACCTAAAGACCACTCGTGCGTGTGGACAGCAGGCCACGCCTGACGCACGTGCGCTGAGGGCAGTCCGCATGTACGTGGGGCCCACGAACCCAAAACCCCCCTCCTTGGGGCTGATCAACAAGGGTTGGGCTACAAACCACCCAAGTTTCAACCCGATCCGACGTATAGTCCGTGCATGGTGCTCCGCCGAAGTTTCAGCCCTCCTGCAGGGCCAGATTCCAGAAATATGATGTAGAGAAGAAACGGCTACAAATTAACGATGGATTTGCAGGTGGAATAACTGTAGAAGGATAGGAATATGGATGGTAGAAGGTGGGGGCGAATCAGGATGGGTGTGGCTTCACACCACGGTAGTAGCCCTTCGAAGAAGGAAGGAATTCGCACCCAATTAGGTTTAACAACTCAAAGAGGAGAAGGAAAACGTAGAAATTTTATTCCAATCATCAATGAGAAAAAAGACTACAAGGGGTGCCTATTTATAATAAAATCCTATACCCCAAAATTCGTGCCATGTGCGCAACCTATTACTTAGAAACAAAATAACCACAAATGACAACTAATCAAAGCAATCTAAACCGTCCATGATGTTCCTAATAACAACAATGACCAAAACTCAAAGTACTAGATCGTTTAGAATAGAGAGCCACGATTTTGAGAACCCATGGTGGGATTCACATGACGATCGGGTCCACTCCGAGGAACCAAAATGCAATCCTCTAACTAGGAAGCCCTCCCTGAACGTCGTCATTGATCCAGATCGATGGTGGAGCCCTCCTTGCGTACGTGCGTAGGGGGGGGTGTGCGTGTGCCCGTGATGTCCCCATCAGGGGGTGAGGTGCGTGCAAAGCTGGGATTGGTGGAGATAGGGTTGGAGAGGGGAGTTTGCCTCTCATTGCAACACAGAAGAATGGGTGCGAAGAGGGAGCATCGGGATCCTCCTACTCCCTCTCGAGCTTGGCGCCAAATGGAGGCTTGGGCAAAGAACCTAGTTTAAAAGGGGATGCTGACAATTTTGAAGAGGCTCAGAGACAAGTCCGGGACACATGTCAAGGCGGGAGTTCGGAGAAGCTTTCGAGGCGATTATTATGAAGAATGCATTTAAAATGAGAGAAGGATTTTTCTCAAGCTAACACATGACTACCCGAGAACTGAGGTCCATTTGATGCACGGTTGGATACTGAGCCACATGTGGGAGATGGATCACTCACTATAGTTTTATCTCCAGTACATGCCTCTTCAGATTTCTTTTTGCCACGATTACTTGGGTGTAGCACATGGGAGTTTGAACCCCCTTTTATAGTTTGAAGACGGGCCATCTCAGGCCTCCTAAAGAGAAATGTTATCGCAGAAGAGAGCCTCTAGTCGTTGTATTCTTTGCAAGAGGAATGGCCATCTCCAAGTAGAAGGGAATTTTGATGTGGATTGGGCTAGTTCTCCATCTAGTAGGCAATCTACTACTGGCTATTGTACATTCATAGGGGTTAATCTTGTTACATACAGGTAAGAAGCAAAGCATAGTAGCTTGTTCAAGCGTTGAGGCAAAATACAGGACAACAGGCCATGCGACCTGTGAACTCTTTGGCTAAAGAAGGTAATGTGTGAGCTTAGGTTTATGATTGATATTCCCATGAGGTTGTATTGTGATACTCAGGCTGCCTCTCCATTGCCAACAATCCTATTTATCATGAGAGAACCAAGGATATCGAAGTAGATTGTCACTTCATCTAAAAGAAAGTTGCCAACAAGGAAATTTGCATGTCATTCTCAAGTCCCGAGATCATTTGGTAGATATGTTCCCTACGGCTCTTGGTCATACTCGTTTAGATCGTCTTTGTGTCAAGTTGAGCATTCATGATGTATATGCTCCAACTTGAGGCGGAGTGTTGACGGTCCATATTGATCACACGAGCGGTCCAGTGGGCCAACTTGGTCTATCATATGGTTTCCTATGTTTTATGGGCTTAAATATGTGAAGGATTGAGGTTTAGGCCCATGAGCATATGTAATGTAATGACCTAAGCGTGAAAGGCAATTTTGTATTTTTGCTTTTAATGAAGAAAGCCCTAATTATAAAAGAACAAGGCTCTCTCTCTCTCTCTCTCTCTCTCTCTCTCTCTCTCTCTCTCTCTCTCTCTCTCTCTCTCTCTCACACACACACACACACACACACACACACAATCACAATCACGTTTTGGAACACATGAAAGTACAAAAAAATCCCCATACTTAAGTTATTACATAAAACAAAGCCTATGAATTAAAACTCTATTCTAACATACAATCTTAAGATCTAAAGGAAAGATAATAGTGTGAAACACTAGAAACCATAATACATGTGTAAAGTGGGCCACATATGACGACACATGAGATCATCACAGTCCACAAGTAAGGTATCATGGTCCATCAACAGAGAGATTAGGATCAATAGACCAACTTCAATGGAAGTTCAATGGTAGCGCAGGATGAGGTTTGCTAGGTAGGCTTGAGAAAGCCTCTCAGAGATTAAGCTTTGCTAGTCAACAGCCTTTCACACGGGGCACACTTCTAGGGCATCGAAGATATTGATCTAGTAGCTGCCATATTAGATGTCACATTATCTGTCAGAAAATGGACAGCTAAAAATGTTGAGCAAATTGAGAATTTCCCGTATTCAACATCCAAAAAGTTAACACCGATTAGAAGGGTAGGATTACTAAATCACAATGATTCTTAGTCCCTAGTCTACCCATGTGAGCACGTGCCATATGGATAGAGCATCGTGGCACATGGGCAGTAGAGATGTTGTAGAGAGCAAGCCTTGATCTCCAAGAGAACCTCCAATAATTGGAAATGCACAGTTTGGTATCAGCCGAATTATTATGAACTTGTGAGATATTAAACAAAGGGCCCAACAAGTGAATGGATTGGACCTTGTACATGTGTGCCACGTGTATGATGTCGAGTGCTTGGTAACTAACATAGATATAGGCATATATCACTTGATCCTGTCCCTCTTAATAAAATGAATATGTTAATACGTAAAAATAAAAATAAAAAAGAGACATACCAATATATGAAAGTGTGACGAATGAAAAAAAGCTACCAATAACAGATAAAAGCCAGAGGCCAACCACCACCTGCCAGATATAGTGTAATATGTTAAGAAAAACTTCTTTCCACTGGTTATTGAGAATTTATAGGCTGCAAACTTTAAAACAGTCAATAACTGCCGACCTTAAAAAATAGTCGGAAGTCCTTGCCAAGAGTGATATCATGTGCCATGAGCAGTACATAGTTGATTTTAACACGAAATGAAGCGGCTGCATTGTTAACCATCTCCTCTGATAAAACCAGTTCTGGCAATGGTTGAAGTTGTCTGCACAAAACAAATAAATAAAATAAAAAATGTGTGTTGCTTCACAGAACTCTCACAATAAACTAGATGGTTCTCAATCAGGCATATCTACAGTATCGTTGGATCCCAAGCTTGCAAAGTGGGGACCATCATTTGGTGATTTAGACATGAGCCAATAGAGGATAGATCATGGCCAAGAATATCTCCTTAAATGGGAAAACCGTGAGATAGCTAGAGATCATCCATACTGGGATATTCTTTTGGGGCAAGGCCCATCCATTGTGGGCCAACAGCCTGGATAACTGAACCATGAGCCCCGCGTTCAAGAACTGAAAATCTAAGGATACAATGCATATCATCTGATCAAGCATCATATAATTCCTCCGTAAAAAATAATAGTAATAATATTTAAAAAAGTATATGAGAACAAGACACATGAAGGCTAAAGGCTTACTTATTTAGAAAAACGGCACTGTTGACCTGAACGAACCGGAATACAACTAAAATCAGCAGTACGTCTGAAGAAATTGATAAGAATGACAACCCTGAGTGCTCATATAGGAGCCATGCAACAGTGGCAACAACAATAATGCCAAAAGATATGCTTTGGCGCTTCCATAGTATAACATCAGCAGCTAAACAAATGTCAATCATTAATGGATTAAGTCAAACTTCGATCCATGGATAAGTTAATAAACGAAGACAATAAAAGAACTGGAAAGAACATAAATCAAAAGGGAGGGAAAAATAAAAACTAAGGATCACAGCAGGTTGAGTAACACGTGTAAAAATAAGATATCTCAATAGATGCCCATCATTTTTCGGATTCAGATGGAAGTCCATTCTGCCCTCTGTTAACAAAAGGTAGGTTGCCACGAGCATAGAGGGGCACATAAGTACAATGACCAGGACCACTGATCTGGAGAGCCACCAAGATGGCAATGTGCCAGAAAGAAAAAGCGATCAAACTGTGGTAGCCTCCTGTCAGTGACCTGAGAAAGGGACATTTAACTAAAATAATGAGCAATGCTTCACAATGACTTTTTTCCTACAGTCTATCCATGTGTTGGCCCACCTCACCATACATGTTTGCTACTTGCAAACTAAAGACCAATTATGCCCAAATGAATCAGAGAACGCAATAGCAGCAGACAGGTAAATGGAAATAAAATGCTACTAAAAGGATCATTTTGGATAATCTGCATCGGTTCACTCATTACATGTCAAGGTATTCCATATAATGGTGGCCATAACGGTCACCATCATTACGAATATGGGTGTCAGCCATAACGGTCGATACAGGGATGTAATGAACATTATGCCCCCATAACGGTTGATTTTTTTTGTCCGAAAAATTCTGCAAAAATGTTTAGAAAATATAACATGATATAAATATTCCAAAAATGTATTCATCCTTTTCTGTTTTGAACATATTTATGATAGCTTAACAGTCCACTCTTTGGTACGAGTGCAATATCCAGTTGTCTAGTGAATTTATGAACATGGTTATGTGTCTCCAATATGCACACATCACAATCAAGAATTAGAACTAGAAATTCGGGAGCTCAGAGCTTCTATTCACCCAAATCACTTCAATCTACAGTTTTAATCCTATATGAAACCTCCAAGGGGGGGGGGGGGGGGGGCGGGGGGGCATAAATACCATTTTTTCGATTTTTTGAAAAAATGGCCCTCAGAGCTTCTATTCACCCAAATCACTTCAATCTAATCCTATATGAAACCTCCAAGTAGACCAACAGATATGATGGATGGACCTCCCCGTCGCCCGAAGAAGCGGTCGATCGAGTAGGTAGAAGAGGTTAGCGCATGTTCGTAGTGATTGCCCCGGATAGAGGAGAATAGATTGGTACGTTTTCCCTGAGATTTGGCCCACCAATGACTACCTACTCCCGCCCGGTGCCTGAACCGTCGCTCGTTTACATCCGGGAGAGAGAATTATAATAAGAGTGGTTGAAATCTACTGTAGAATAAAATACGAAAGTTTTTAGAACGAGAGAAGTGGAAAAATGAGGAGAAAATTGAATTTAAATAGAAAAAAAAAAAAAAGTGATTGTTTTTCAACCGTTACAGGGGTAACGATCGTTATGCCCCATAACAGCTGATAAGGTCCCAAAAAACCAATTGCCCCGTTTCACCTCCGTATCGCATAACGGTCATGGCCGTTACTTATACATATCGACCTTTACGGCTATATCGTAACGACTCCTCTTCATCAGCCCTAATTTCACACAACTGTACCACCTTTTCCCCATGCCAAACCTTCCATGGAAATCCTAACCCCAGCCTTTAACCCTCTACCACCCCAATTCCCACCATATCGCTAGAAGCAAGCCCTTTCCCCACCCCAATCTCCAATTGCAGCCCCTTTACTACCCCAAACCCTAAAGGTCGGTCCACTTTTTAAATGCATGATGTTGCATAATTCTAAATATAAATCTCTGCACCCTAAATATAGATTGACATTACAAGATAATCCACCCATAATTTCAAATCAATAAAAATACCAATCCAGATCACAAGTGATCCATAATCTGAATCACAAGATCCATACAAAAAATGTAGGGGGTTGGTGATTTAGGTAACAATGGTCTGAACGAGGATAGGCGCCTACAGATTGAGGACTCCTTACAGGAAAGATTATGCAACAAAGGCAAGAAGTAACTAGTGAGTGAGGAAGGCACCATTACCAATCCTAATCCATCTCAAGTAGCTCCATGATCAAAAGAATAGATGGATGCCTTCATGGAGGCACGCATAGTGAAGGAGCCAAAGTAAATACCTAAGACATGGAAAGCATGAAGACGAAAGCAGAGGTGGAGAAATCTTGAATGTCAGCCGACCCAAGAGATGTCGATACAACACATAGGATAGCGCCACCAACTCCCCTCAAGATTGAAGAAGACAGAGGCACGTCAAATTTGAAGATCATCATGGGCTTCCAACTCAAGTAGTTCTTTACAAGCTAAGATGAATTAATGAAATCAGTTCCTAGCTTCACAAACATTTCATAGCATGCCACAGTAATGCTACAGTAGTAATAAAACATCCAACAATAGCACTACATTCGTCTCAACATGGTATTGGGATTTCGAATGCTATTTGAAGCCTTTTAACTTCAGGTTTTGCCTATTTTTCAACAAGGTAAAAGGTCTACCTACAATTTGAGTGTAACTAAGATAGTTTTTGGTGATGCGTTTGCACCAATTAGGAATAGTTTTGAGTTCAAGAAGGATAGCTATGTACTAGGTTTATAAATAGACATGCAGACCATAAAGTAGAGATTGGACTTTGATTAGTTTGAATAAACAAAAACAGCTTTTCTCTTGTTCCAACAATGAGATACTCTAGAGGTGCAACACCTTTAGAAACCCTAGGATGTGATATGCACGAGCTTTGCACAGAGTGATTTGGCATAGTTATCCACTCCTTTATGCAATGCTTCAAATATCTGGAATGTACAATTTCAGGTTCATCACAATTAGTTTAACTTTTTTTGAAAGATGACAATTATTAGTTGAACTTCTTCTAGTTGCTATCACAAATCCTCCCAAATAGGGATGTAAACGGGTAGACGGGTGCCAGACAGTATTCGAAGAACTTGACCTGTTTTTTTATATAAAAAAACTTTTCTTTTTCTTTTTCTTTTTTACATTAACAATTTTATTCGAAAAAGGCCAATGCCATAAATTTACGAGCATAAAGCAAAAACAGATTTACACATCTCGACAACATTCCGGTACATGAGAAATGAACTTTGATGTTTGCACCCACTCCAACATATGAAATTTAGCCCTTTGGAAGACTTCCATCACCTACCCTTTTCGGATTCGAAAACATCGATCATTCCTCTCAAACCAAAGAGACCAAATACTTGCTAGAAGACTTAGGTGCCAAAATTTCCTCCCAGCCTACACCCCCGCCATGCCACATCAAGAAGAAGTTATCAATAGAGCCAGGCGAAACTCATGCAATGCCAAATAATTTGAAGAAATTATCCCACATTTCTCTTGTGAACGAGCATTGGATAAATAAATGATCCACTATTTCCTCAACTCACAAACATAATAGACATGCATTCGGCAGAATGAAATTTCTTTTGTAGAGGTTATCCACTGTTAGCACTTTCTTTAACTCACGAACACAATAGACATGCATTCGGCGGAATGAAATTTCTTTTGCGGAGGTTATCCACTGTTAGCACTTTCTTCTTCCCCACTAGCCATGCAATCACCGCCACCTTTGAGGGAGCTCCATATCGCCAAACAAATGACGTCGGGCAGACCCCCACCCACGAGGGAACCCCACTGACAGACATATAAAGGGACTTCATCGAGAACTTGCTAGAATTTTCTTTTAACCACACCATCGAGTCCGGTTCTAAAATAGCCATAATCATCTTAGAAAGCATACTGAGCAAGTTAATGAATTTTGAAATTTCTTCATCCACCAAGTTCCTTCTACACGGCGGGTTCATACCACTTCCTCTCCCACAATGGAAAAACGACTAGCCACCCTAAGATCCGCCTCAAAGGAAATCCCCACCAATCGTGGAAAAAGATTCCTTAGCATATGCCCTGCTACCCACTTATCTTTGCAAAATCTGACATTCTCCCCATTTCCCAATAGAAACCTAACCAATTCCCAAACTTTGTGTTTCACAACTGCCATCGACTTCCATAGATGAGAAGATCTATACAACGATGACACCTTAATCCACCACCCCCTATCTTCCACCCCATATCTCCTTCCTATCACCCCTCTCCAGTGAGCATCTACTTTTACCCCAAATCTCTAAACCAATTTCCCTAACAGGCGTAGGTATATAAGATCGTGTTGCGTGCCAATCGTCGATATTCTTTGCTTGTGCAAAGGCGCAACAAACAACTAAAAGTGTCACAATCTCTTGCGCTCCCTCTTCCTCATCACTAGGGATCTCCACTGGCTCGTATTCTTCCTCCTCACCGTCACTTTCTGAGGGCACTACTTCTACTTGCCCATCAATAAAGAACACCTTGGTGCCCTCTTTCGTGTCACACCGGTGGGCAAAGTGACCAAACCCCTGACATCTAAAACACCTAGTCGCATCGCCTCTATGCAAGCTAGACCCAACAACTCCTTTACCCTTATCATCCTTGGGCCTAGACTAAGAACTACTGGAAGGCATGTATTGATATCCAGTGCCAGGCTTAGCCTCGGAAGGGTTAGCCTTAGCGCCAAAATCACGGGACTCAAACCGCCTTCCCACAGGTACCTTGAGGTATTGCTCGACCTCGAACACCAATTGATATATCTGTTCAAGAGTGTCTTTGTCTTTGGCGAGCAACTCTCTCCTAATGTCAGAACGGAGGCCCGTTTTAAATCGAGTAAGAGTGAGCACGGGATCCTTTTCAACCTCACACCAGGTCAAGTACTCTTCGAACTTCTCAATGTATTTAGCTACACTCATGGAACCCTGTCGAAGAGATTGCCAATCTTCAACCAGCCTCAAGTGATAAGAAAAAGGGAAATACTTCTCTTTTAGAATTTCTTTCATTTCTTCCCAATGGACTATTGGGGGTTCCCTCAACATTTCTTTCTTTCGTTCCACAGTAGTCCAAAACCTCTTTGCTTGGCCCACAAGCTTCATCTTAGTACATCGGACTCAGCGAGCATCCGACATGTCGTACCATTCAAAATAGCGGTCCATATCCGCCAACCAATCTAAAAAAGCTTTAGGGTCCAAGTGGCCATTAAACGTAGGGGCCTCAACCCTAACTCCCTGGAGGAGTTGCGCATCTGGGTTATAATGATCACGATGCCCCTCGCGGGGGGGGGGGGGGGGTGCACGAGTGCACGCTCATAACCATTCCTTTGTCTATCCTCCTGACCACCTGCCTGAGATTGGGTATCTTCACCAATGATGGTGTTTGCTCGAGTGGAGGTTTCAACTCGATGGACGCATGCATCTAATTGGTCCAAATGATTATTAACTTTTTGCGAAGATGCTTTGATGCTTGCATCCATGGTGTCCAACTTTTGGGTTATTCTCCTAAGAGACCCGGTAAGTTACTTGGTGTTCATGATGGGATGTAGACCAAAGTCGTGTCCAGTACGTGTGGGCATGCACTACACAACTCAAGGAGTCCTAAGATGCAACTATATGCGCCTAGACTCCACTATATGCACCCTAATGACATTAGATAAACCTATAAGACGCTATATGGACGAAATTACGCCACTCTACAAAAATCCAGCAATATGGCTGTCAAAATAAATGGACAATAGAAAATTCAGCAATGTGAATTGCAAACTTTCTGATAACAGGAATTTCAGCAGCCTATATCATGAATTATGGACCTCTAAACAGCCCTAACTGAATGGGTGTGGTACATATATATATATATATATATATATATATATATATATATATATATATATGAATTAACCCCTAATCATGCATTGTATTCTCCTATGACAACCTTGTGCTCTGATACCAAATTTGATGCAGGACATGAAATTAAATATGGAATGCAAGAAATCAAGCATGTGACTATACCAATTTTAAACAGTCACAAAATTCCACATCCTACATGCTATCAAACATTTAAAAAGGGGAATCTATGAGGGTCCAAGCCTATACAACTTTAGGGCTGGATCAAATAAAATTATAAGCCAAACAAACCCAAAGGAGTGTAAGAATCATCCATTCTTGCAAAGGATTGTTCCCAACTCAAGAGATTCACTAGGTTTCAATTTGAGGGAACATCTAGGGTTTGAAAATTGGGGATAATTGGGATTTAGGACTCTTTAGGGTTAGGGATTTGGATTAAGGGTTTTTTTTTTTAGTCAAAAGAGAATGAAATAGAGGAAAAAGAGAATCTGGGATGAGCCATGCATGCTGGACAGCAGAGGGGCCTGGACGCATGTGCGTGACAGGTAGTCCGCACGTGTGGGGCCCACGAAGTCAAAAACTGACTTCTAGGCTGGGATCGGCCAAGGATGGGCTGCCTCCATACCACGTTTCGCGTCGATCCATCGCAAGGCGAGTGCGTAGTACTCCGCCAAAGTTTCAGCCCCTCAGATGGGCCAAAATCTGAAATTTTGTTTATGCACTGTTGTAGGAGAAAACTTGGATACGAAAGTGGGTGAATCTGAAGGTGGAAGGAGTGTAAAGGGTGATGAACGTGTAAGAAGGTGGAGATGATTTGGAGTGGATGTAGCTTCGCACCACGGTAGTTAACTCTTTGAGGAAGGGAGGGCTTTGCACCCAATTCGATTCTTCAACCCAAAGAGAGAGAGAGAGGAAGAAACGCATGAATTTTTATTCATAAAATATCATTGCGATACCTATATGGGATTGCTATATTTATAAGAAAACCATAAACCAAAAAAAAAAAACACAGAGACAAAATTACCCTTATGCCATGTGCGTGCACTAATGCCAAATCTAAAGCAAATAACGTAACTAATCTAAGCAATCAAAGCCGTTCATGAAGTTTCTAATAACAAAAATAGTTAAAAATCAAAATCCTAGATCATCTAAAATGGTGGACCACAATCATAAGATCCGATGGAAGAATCTATGTGATGATCGGGTCCACTCCAATGCTCCATAACACAGCCCCCTAATTATGAGGCCCTCCAAAGATGTCGTTGTTGATCTAAATCGAAAGTGGGGACGGCCTCCTCCTCGAATACGTGCGTAGAGGGGGCGTGTGCATGATGTCCCCATCACTAAACCCCGCTCCCACTTGATCTCAAGTCTTACATGCTTCTTCCCATTTCACAAGGTGAAATTTGTGTTTATCTTCCACTCTTCTCCATAGAAAATCCCGCCTAATTTTTTTCCAATTTGTTCAAAACCGAATTTGGCCATTTGAATAGCGACATATAATACACAAGAGGATTAGACATTACTGTCTTAATCAAAGTAATTTTCCCACCCAACGACAAATGTGACAACCTTATTTCAAACCATTCAATCACTTTATCCCATAGGTGTTTCGTTGGCCTTCCATTACATAGCAAAAGACCAAGGTATAACGTGGGAAAGGAACCCTCCCTACATCCAAATTTATCAGCATACATCTTCACTTATTCTGGAATTTCCACCCCCAAAATTTCACTCTTACTAATATTGACTTTCAAGCTCGAAACTACCTCAAAGCTAACGATAATCGCTCGAAGATTTTCAACACTACGAGTTTGCCTCGCAAAATAATAAAGTATCATCCGCATACTACAATTGAGAAACCTGGAAGTCTTAATTGTCCAACTCTAAATCCTCTCATAAGCCCCACCTCCACCCCTTTGTCTATCAACCTATTCAAAGCCTCCATGATAACGACGAATAAGTATGGGGAGAAAGGATCCCCTTAACGTAGACCTCTTGAAACTGAGAAAAAACCATTCGAGGAACCATTAACCAGAATTGATAATGTTGCCGACCTCACACATTTCCGCATCTAAGCTCGCCATTTAGCCCCACATCCCAACCTTGCTAACATATAATCGAAGAAGTCCCAATCCATATGATCATAGGCCTTTTCTATGTCTAACTTGCAGATGAGACTTTCAACCCTCTTCTATTGCAAGTGTCTATACACTCATTCGGCATAAAAAGCTATCCACTATCAATCTTCCTTTTACAAACGCCCCTGGTGATTCTGAAATTCCCTAGCCCAACATTGCTCGAAATCTAGAAGCGAGTATCTTAGCCAATATCTTGTAAGGACTACTCAATAAGCTAATGGGTCTGAAGTCTCAAAGGTTTTCGGCACCTTTTTTTGGAATTGTCGATATAAATGTGGCCCATAACTCCAATGTAATGTATCCTTTCTCGTAGAATTCGTTAACAAACACAATCACATCATTCTTAACCATTACCCAAAATTTTCAATTAAAAACAATTAAAAAAAAAAAAAAAACATTCAACTCTGGGGCTTTGTCACTCCCCAATTCCTCCATCGTTTGTTTAGCTTCTTCCTCATAGAATGCCTTTTCCAATGATTCAGCAACTTGTGATGAGATAGATTGAAAAGACAAATTATCAAGAAGCGGCCTATTCCAATCGTCACGTGATAGCAGCTTTCTATAGAAATCAACTATACAATCGCACACCTTCTTAGTCTTTCCCTCACAAGTCTTTCACCCTCAACCATGATAGATTTTATTTTGTTGACCCCTGCCCTTACACTGGCCATAGCATGAAAGATTTTTGTATTTTGATCACCCTCCGTCATTTAATTTTCTCCTCCCGCATTCTAGCATTATATTTCACCCGATGCACTTCTCGCCGTGCTCTCCTCTTCCGATAACTTTGTTGCCTCTTCTTTAATATCTAGATTCTTAATTTCTTATGGAATTGTTGTGGTCTCCTCCTCTTGGTCCCCTAATTCCTCTTTCCTCCATTTGTAGATTTCTTTTTTAAACCATTTTAATTTCTAAATTAGCACGAATCCTGCTTCCCCCTCCCCCGAATAGAGAAAGCAATCCACCACTCGACCACCTTCCCCACAAAACCTTCTATTTCTAAACAAGAAAGCCCAAATCTGAAAGGTTGGAGGCCCCAGTTTTCCTCATCTATCTCTAATAATATCAGACGATGGTCTAAAACTGGCTTAGGTAGACCTCTCTAATGAATCAATGGCAATTTCTCCACCCATTTTGGGGAAAGAAGAAAGCAATCAAATTTTGACTTAATCGCTTTAGCTTGTCCATTCGACTAAGTGAATTTAACTTTGCCCATTAGTAAATCGACCATATCATTTCTAAGAATCTAGACTGAAAAGTTGCGCATACTAGCAGTTATTCGACCCCCAATTGATTTCTCTTATACAAACCTTAGTATGTTGAAGTCACCACAACACACCATGGTAAGCTCCATCTGCTCCTACGCAAGTCCAGCTCTTCCCAAAATTCAAAATGGAGCCTCGACCGACATGTCCCATAAACTATTGAAAACACCAATCTGAACCCTGATGATAGTTCTTTGAATACCAAAGATAAAGAGTATTTCCCTCTCCAGCAATCTTCTTTGCACTAAATATTCATATCCCACACTATTAGAATTCCTCCCGTTGATACTAGAGCTTCTAAGGCTTGCCATTCTTTATTCTTCCCCCACCACAATGCGTTAACAATATTCTGATTTATCCCTTGTATCTTAGTTTCCTGAAACGTTGCAATATGGACTTTAAACTTTTTGCACATATTTTTAATTTGGCCTCACTTCTGTGGACATCCTAACCCCCTTATATTCCAACTTAATACCTTCATTGAACACTTGTTGATCCTAGATTTCCCTCACCTGACACCCCTTGGTTTAGCCTACCGGACCTCTGGTTAGCTTTCTCCGCACAAATTATATCTCTACCACTGCTGAGATCTGGAACATTTCCATCCCGTTGGGCTGGTAGCTTCTACAAACTCGAATAGGGCCCACGTAGTACTCCGGCCTATCACCACAATTTACTCTCACTAATTGTGTTATTTCCAACATAAACATTTTTATACGTTTCATGCCTTGGGCCACAGACATTTTAGTGGCAAGTTCTTAACTCAAATTCCTTTCTGCACTTACCCCATCAGCATCCTTTGGGACCAAGACCGGTTCTTCTTCGACCCCCACCTAACGTTGGATTGCCAGTGGGGTCACCATTTCTTGCTCCTCTACTTGTTGGTTTCCCCCTAGACCCTTTACCACTTGTTGCGGCTGGATATTGTTCTCTACCACTACTGACATTAAGAGATTTGGGTTCTAATCTTCGTGAACATCATCCAATGAAGGAGAATCATCGCCAAAATCAAAATACGACACTAGCTGATAAGCTACGAAGTTGTGTCACCCTATATTTGATCTACATTGATGCTTCGCCTAGACGTAATACTCCAACCCCGTTTCATCCTGCGTCATGACCTTCGATACCTGACCCCCAAGTGAGGTAACCTTTCGAAAGGAGCTTTAGCAAAATTCCCAAGAAGACGTGATCGAAGAATCGAGCACTTAAGATGGGGTTGGTAGTCAAATATTTCTTTTGGCTCCTTCTGCGGTAACACTAACCCGCTCAGAACCTTCAAGAGTGCAAGTTGATTAGGATTTAGTTGATCGAATGAGTCACGTGTGGCATAACTTAAGAGATTTGGAGCATGAGTGAGAGTCGAAGGAAACTTAGCACGTGAACCATCGTTTACATGATTCAAAGAGTCGGTGCAGTTACTCGATCGAGCCACATCCCATCGCTCTTCCTCTCTTTCTCCGACGTTAAATGCGTCAACGGGGAAAGTGTCACGTGTCACGCCTTCATTCGCTTTTTTCAACCAACACCTACTCTCTCTCTCTCATTAATACTAAGAGGAGACGTAGCCTCATTTCGTCCCTCTTCGCCACACGTCGGGTTGCCCCCTTCTCTCTCTGCAATGCCTTCCTGCTGGCCAATAGAGGATCGACAACACCTTGTTCTTTCATTCATTACTCATAGGGAATATTTCTCCTATATACCCTCTTCTTCAAACCTATTGACTGCCATTGCCGTTGCACTATCTTCACCATCATCCTCTAATGGCTTGTCATCCTTCTCCTGATCTACCTTGACAATCACCTTCTCATTGTCTACTCTTAAAGTAATTGATTATGGGCATGATTCGATCTTATTTCTAATTTGCATCCTTGCAAACCGCAACTCTTCACCGTTATTCATCTGAGGATCGATGGATTACACCACCCTGATGCATTCTCTGATCTTTGTGAAGATGTTGTCCACCAATGCCTCTCCCATGCAAACACGGACCACTCTTCCCATCTCTGAATCTCTGTCATTGCACCAGCCTAGCACCCTTTAAAGGTGGAAAGCACCTATATTGATGCAGGACAATTAAGCACTTGCTCTAAAAGCTTGAACTATTAGAGTATGGCGAATTAATCCCTTTATCTCATAGCCTAGGCCTCACATCTCATGGATTAGGACCTCAGCCGAACCCCCCCTCGTGGGCTCGTGGGCCCCAAATCACATGGGCCGCCCACCCCGAGTGTGTCCTCGCATCCCATGGACTACCCCACTCGAGCCCGGTGTAAAATGCGCATTAATCACCCCCGGTGAGGAATCTCGAACACAAGACCTCCCCTGTGGGCCCCGCCCACCCCGAGTGTGCCCCTGCATCCCACAGGTGACCCCACTCGAGCCCGGTGTGAAAATGCCCCTGCATTAATCACCCCCAGTGAGGAGTCTCGAACACGAGACCTCCCGCTTCGATACCAATTTGATGTAGAACAATTAACCACTTGCTCTAAAAGCTCGAACTGTTAGAGTATGGCGAATAAATCCCTTTATCTCATAGCCCAGGCTCCACATCGCATGGGCTAGGACCTCGGCTGAACCCCCCTCAAGGGCTCATGGGCCCCAAATCACATGGGCCACCCACACTGAGTGTCCCCGCATCCCACGGGCTACCCCACTCAAGCCCTGTGTGAAATGCACATTAATCACCTCTGATGAGGAGTCTCGAACACGAGACCTCCCCCGCGGGCCCCGCCCGTGGGATTAATGCAGGGGCATTTTCACACTGGGCTCAAGTGGGGTAGCCCGTGGGATGTGGGGACACTCGGGGTGGGTGACCCATGTGATTTGGGGCCCACGGGGGAGGTCTCATGTTCGAGACTCCTCACTATGGGTGATTAATGCGCATTTCACACCAGGCTCGAGTGGGGTCGCCTGTGGGATGCAAGGGCACACTCAGGGTGGGCGGGGCACACAGGGAAGGTCTCGTGTTCGAGACTCCTCACCGGGGGTGATTAATGCGCGTTTCACATCGGGCTCTAGCGGGGTAGCCCGTGGGATGTGGGGACACTGATGGGGACATCACGCGCACACACGCCGCCCCCACGCACGTACGCAAGGAGAGGGAGGGCCCTACCATCAATCTGGTTCGATGACGACATCCAAAGAGGGCCTCCTATTTAAAAGACGGAGTTTTGGTTCAAGAGAGTGGGCCCAATAGCCAAGTAAAGCCCATCATAGGATCTTATGATCGTAGCTCACTAGTCGAATTGATTTCATATTTTAGGTTTTGATTATTTATGTTAGTTAGAATATCATGAACGCTTTAGATTTCTTCAATTAGTTTTTATTTTGGTTTACTTAATCGCCAAGTAATAGGTTGCACACATGGCACGAGTTTTGGGGTATAGGGTTTTCCTATAAATAGGCACCCCTTGTAGTTCTTTTGATTCATTGAAGTTTAATAAAAAAATTCCTGCAAGTTTTTTTCTACTATCTGAGTTTTTGAGTTGTGGAAAAATTCAAGTGGGTGTGAAGCCCTCCCTTTTCGAAGGGATAACTACCGTGGTGCGAAGCCACATCTATTCCCATCCGTCCCTACCCTCTTTCATCCATATCTCTCACTTTCTACAATCATCCTTGCTTTGAATCCACCAGTTTTTGCAACCGTTCTTCTTCCTACAGTCAGTTTCCAGAATCTGGCCCTGCAAGAGGGCCGAAACTTCGACGGAGCACTGCGCCCAGACCGTAGGTTGGATCGCCATGAAACTTGGAGGGTTTGAAGACCCCCCCTTGGCCGACCAGAGCCAAGGAGTATTTCGGAAATCAAGCCCCGTTCGCAAGTGCGGCCAAGCTCATGAGCACATGCGCCTGGCCCTGCCGCTGTCCGCACACGAGAACTGTTTTACGATTCAGGTTTTCTTCTTATTTTACCCTCTCATACCTATTTTTTTATAAACCCTAACCCTAGATTGCATTATCCTTAATTTATTTGCCCATTTTCTCATCCTAGGGTTCCTTGAATTGAAATTAGTGAATCCCTTGGATTAGAGACTGATTGTTCCGGATGCGTGGATGATTATTACTTATCTTTGAGCATCGTTTGGTTTGTAATTTTTTACAGATCCAGCCCTAGCCTATGTAGGCCTGGACCTGTGCAAATTCCCCTTTACTTGAATGTTTGAGCTTTTGTGTGGGATGTGAAATTATTATGTGATTGTTCTGAATTAGTATGATCTAAGCCTAAAATCTTGCATATCATATTTAAATTTCATGTCCTGATTAGACATACTCGAGGTGGGCGGCCCATGTGATTTGGGGCCCATGAGCCCACGAGGGGGGTTCGGCCGAGGTCCTAACCCATGAGACATGGAACCTGGGCTATGAGATAAAGGGATTAATTCGTCATACTCTAACAGTTCGAGCTTTTAGAGCAAGTGGTTAATTGTCCTGCATCAAATTGGTATCAGAGCGGGAGGTCTCGTGTTCATGACTCCTCACTGAAGGTGATTAATGCAGGGGCATTTTCACACCGAGCTCGAGTGGGGTAGCCCGTGGGACACGGGGACACACTCAAGGTGGGTGACCCATGTGACTTGGGACCCACGGGGGAGGTCTCGTGTTTGAGATTCCTCACCGGGGGTGATTAATGCGCATTTCACACTGGGCTCGAGTGTGGTGGCCTGTGGGATGGGGGGACGCACTCTGGGTGGGCAGCCCATGTGATTTGAGGCCCACGAGGGGGGTTCGGCCGAGGTCCTAACCCATGAGATGTGGGGCATGGGCTATGAGATAAAAGGGATTAATTAGCCATACTCTAACAGTTCGATCTTTTAGAGCAAGTGGTTAATTGTCCCGCATCATCTTGGGAGTTTAGGAAGACTAAGAAAACGTTCTACTAGAGACTCTTAACAACCATGTCTTCTTCTTCAATCCCTCCACAGTTTTGAATTAGTGTAGCCACCATTTTCTCTTCTTTTAGATCTAATTCAACTGTAGCAACAAGACAGAATTCAAACATTTTCAAAGAATCATCTAGGACCTAATATAACCATTTTCTATTCAATCCCTGAAATTTGTCGATCTTTGTGTCTTGTTGATCGGCTTCTCTTACTCCTTCATCTCTCCCCTTCCATATTCTTACACTTTGGGCTATAGCATGCCTTTTAAACTCCCAGTTTAATCCCACCAAAGCTCTCCCCATTCAATAACTGAATCGCCTCTTCCCTTGATCTTCCTCTTCTAATTTCTTCTTGTGCTCCTCCAATTTCTTCAAGGTAATTATTTTCTTCTTTCTACTTTCCAATTTTGGCTAATGCTTCTTCGATCAAAATCTTGAGAACCAATCTAAACCCTAAACCCCCAAATTCTCAAATCCCTAATCCGAGAAACTTCTTGGTTCTTCGGACTAGTGATCTTCATTGATCGATTGGGTGTGACCATGCAAGATCGGGAGGTCTCATCCCTCGCCGGATCCAACCTAAGTAATAATTGAATGCCATACTCCATAGTTGTGATGATGGTCCGCTCCATTGCATGTTTCCTTTATGATTTTCTCAGTTATGATGATTACTGCTAGAATTTTAGATTATTTATTCCTTTTATTTCTGTTGTTTAATTATGTTCATGAGCATGCATCATAATTAGGGTTGTCCTGCGTCATGGGGTACAGGTACACAAGAAAAGACTATCTAAAACCCCACAGAAAGCTAATTCCTTTACAATATACTTCTCCACTCTTATGCTTGAATTCCCCACAACTCATTAGAGTGTATCGGGTCTCATTACCAAAGCTTCGATGTGAAATTCTTGCATGTCTTTTTCGTATAACTAATTAAGAGAGAGAAACTTTCATTGCTTATCAATGATATGAAGGACAGCACAAACAACACAATCACTATCGTCACAACCTTTCATTTAAGGGAAAAACATCACCAACTGGAAAATTGAATCCAACTTTTTCTACCTGTTCTCAGAAGAAAGATCATACAGTAACATGTGGGCACGAATCTGGCAAGTAATGGGGATTCACACATCATTCTCTCTGTTTTTTTTCTCTCTCTCTTCCTCTTTTTTTTATTCAGGAACATGACCAATCCTTCTATTAAAAACTGCAGCAGGCAAACAAGCAAAGAGGGAAAGACAAGAAATAGAGAAAGGGAACTAAAAATAAAAAGCAGTGGGGCAAAATCATGAGAGACCCCCTCCCATACAATGTATCCCCCTAGCTAAAGTAGAGCAATACAATGCGCACAGATCTCCGGTAGACAACCAAAACTACCAACACCAAAAACCAAATAGCTGATGATCGACCTCCATTTTCCAGCAGTACTGTAATCATTATGATGCTCCCCTCACATTATGTAGTGAAATTTGGGAAGCACCATAACCAATCGACAATAAGAAATGAAAGGCTCAGTAGTGGGCTGAGAAAACTTTGCCTCAAAAACTCATTTTGATAAGACATCACACTGTATTTATTATTGCCTTGAATTTGATTAGTACTTTGAGAATAAAATAAGATATATTCCTACTCCCAAAAAAGGAACTAAAAAATCAGGATCAATTTCACCTTTTCCACCTCCCATTATTTGGCGAATGGACCTTTGCCTATCAAACAATCGGTATCCTGAGCTAACAGATGTAAAAGAATTACTCTTATCAAGCAATCTCTCCCTCCTTGCATCTCCACTAGCCTCAATATTACATTGGTCTTGTGAATGATCCATCAGCACACTACTAAAACAGCACTAACCAAACCTGATTAAAATGCAAACAAAAATCAAATAAAAGAATGAAAATGTGTCATCCCATTAGTGCATTGAAACAAAATCAATAAAGTAGAACCACTATAAATTACTCTTCCATGAGCTAATTACCTGACTAAAACAATAATCAAAAAAAAAAACTACAGTACCAACATGGTCTTTAGTGTTCGCATTGTCGACGAAATGTTGATAATATTGCTGATAATATCGGTGTTGCTAGACTAGCGACACCGAAACCCCAATTCTTCGCTTCTCTCTGGATTATCGGCAAAATATCGGCGATATCGTCGATAATTTTGGATTCTTTGTGACAAAATAGGTAAAAAGCGAAAAAAATTGGAAAAAAAAAAACCTTTGATTTCGGTAATACCTGGTTGATGGTTGAACGGAACTCGGAAGAAAAGAATCTCGTGGGCATCAATCGACAGCTCTCGTCTTCTCGTCTTCAATAGAGGTAAAGAAATCTGAAATTTTCCCCTTTCTTCATTCAATTGGAAGATTGATGCCGCAAATACATGATTTCGGCAAAAAATCGGGGATTTTGGGAGATTACCTTCTTATTTTTGTTGGCTATAGAATTTTGAAACCCTCAATTGAAAATCCCCCTTTCTTCGCCGAAAACCCCTCTTCATAGACGAAATCCCCTCTTTTTTTTTCTTCTTTTTTTTCTTTTATGCTTCGGAATTATGGAAGCAGACTGCATGGTGCACTTTAGCGTACTAAGTAAACTCTCTGGGCCCACCGTGAATGTATGTGATTTATCCACGCCGTCCATTCATTTTTCCAGCTCATTTTAAAGGTAAATCCCAAAATTAAAGCATATCCACAGCTCCAATGGACCACACCACAAGAAACAATGAGAATAATGATTTTCACCGTTGAAACCTTCTTAGGGCCCACAGTGATGTTTATTTGTCATCAAACCTTTTTGTAAATATAAAAAGACATGGATGAAGGGTTAAAACAAATATCAGCTTGATTCAAAATTTCTGTGGCCCCCGAGAAGTTTTTAATGATATGCGTTCAATTCACACAGTTTCCTGTGGTGTGGTCCACTAAAGATTTGAATCTGGTTCATTTTTCGGATCACGCACTAAAATGAGCTGTCATATATGATGAACGGTGCAGATGTAAGGCACATACTTCACAGTGGGTCTCACAGTTAGGGATCCACCGACCTCGGTAGATTTTGGGATCCACCCAAACCGCGCCAAAACGGAAGTGAATTAAGTACTGAGTAAACTTTGTGGGGCCCACCGTAAATTATGTATTTGATCCACTCTGTCCATCCATTTTATTAGATAATTTTAAGGCACAAGCCAAAAAATGAAGCATATCCAAAGCTTAGGTGGACCACACCACAGGAAACTGTGTGAATTGAACGTTAACCATGGAAAAATTCTTGGGGGCCACAAAAGTTTTGTATCAACCTGATATTTCTGGTTTTTATTCATCCATGTCTGTGTGATCTTATGAATGGTTTGGATGACAAATAAACATCACTGTGGGCCCTAAGAAGATTTCAACGGTGGAAATCATTATTCCCACTGTTTCATATGGTGTGGTCAACTTGAGACTTAGATATGCTTTAATTTTGGGCTCAAGTCATAAAATAAGATGGAAAAACAGATGGACAACATGGATAAACTAATAACATTCGCGATGGGCCAACAGAGTTTACTCGGTATGATAAACTACTTACATTCGCCTAGTCATGGATGGGAGCAGATTAGTTGTTACCCGGTAACAACTCAGTGGGTGTTACTCTAACCGTGAGGGGCCCACCTTGATGTATTTTCTGTGTATCCATGTCGTCCATCTATTTTTACATCTCATTTTAGGAGGCGATCCCAAATCAAAAGAAGATACAAATCTCACGTGGACCATACCAATCGAAAAAGTGATGAATAATTATTAAAAACTATCCTTAGTCCACAATATTTTTGGATCAATCTAATCTTTCTACTTTATCATCATCGGGTCTTCTTTACTTTATCAAGAAGTTGGATTGTAAATAAACATTATAAAAACTTTACGATGGGCCCTTTCGAATTTTTGATGGTGATGCACTCAATCACCATTGTTTCCTATGGTGTGGTCCACTTGAGATTTAGATATGCATAGTTTTTTGGCACCCGGTCCTAAAATGGACTGTAGAAACAATTGAACGGCATGGATATTCAACAAATTATCAAGGTGGGCCCCACAGTAAGGGTAACACCCATTAAGTTGTTAATTGCATAACACCTAATCCATTACCAACGTAGATGGCTACCAACGGTGCATAGCCAATGGCTATTGGACAGTGCTCTTTGAGCCCCATTATCATGTTTGTATTTTATCTATGCCGTTCATTCATTTTTCCAGATCGTTTTAGGATAATTTAGAGTGGGCTACAAGCCTACAACACTCAATACTCATGTGGGCTACAACACTTGAATTTCGAGTTTTAAGATAATTTTACACCTTTATTTGGCCTAATTAAGTGTTTTATTTGATATAATTCAATGATATATAGTGAAAATGTGACGGCCCACTTGATGGATGGGGTGGATCTAATGTTTGTCCCAACTCCCAAGTAGGATCAACATTCTACATTACCCTTAAGAAAAATACATTTAATTTTTTAATTCATTTACTTTTACATGTATTACTTATTATATGCTAGCTGCATTATATAAACTCATTTTGGTTATTATCAGAGTAATTTCTTATGGCAACGTATGCTTTTTTGGGCCCCATTAAATGAAAACTTATTATTTAATGCATTTTTTTTTTACAAATTTTTAATTCCTAAATATGCAAATATGTGTATTTAGGCATGTCCTGAAGTTTCACTGAAAAAATCCACCGTTATCCCATGTTTTCGCATTTTTCTCCGCATTTCCGGTTATCAGCGATATTATCGCCGATAACGATATATTATATCACTCCTTAGTTGCCCTAAATCACAATTCCAAAGACCATTGACATTATCGATAACATCGGCTGATATTATATGTATCTCAGATTAGCGATACAGGTAAAGGGTTTAATACAAGCAGTGTTCCAAGTTTCAGCAATATTATTGATAATATCGCCAATATTATTGGTATCGCAAGCTCAGCGATACCGATAATACTGTAAAGTTCAGAATTTCCGGATATTGGCGAATATATCGCCATGTATTGACATGGTATCAATATCATCAATATATCATGGTATTCTCGTGTATAAAAATTTCAGGTATCGATTGTATCAGCGATATTATTGTCGATACGAGTCAATAAAATCCCTGCAAACGAGTGTGCATAGTTCGTCAAAAAATCAGAAAAAACAAATCGAAAAATACTTTTCATTTTCTTTCCAGATTTGAGTTTGGGATGGATTTTGGCACCACAGCTTCATTCCTTGTGGATCAAATCTTCCATTTAGGGGAGAAATTGCGAATCGAAACCTCAGTGGGCCAGAATCAAGCAAGTATAAAATACTGCAATATAGTTTTTGTTAGAGTTTAGCATAGATTTCAATTTAAATCCATGTTTATAGATGATTCTCATGCATTGAAATGCATTTGGGTGAAAAATCCAGAGATGATAAGATCAAAATGGGAAATTTGTGAAAATGGAGAAAATCTTTCTTTTTTTTCCCATTTTCTTGCCTAAAATAAGTAATTGGAGCCTCTTTTTTAATATGATGATGATGAAGCGCCAATCTATTGATTCATGTTCATCTCTCGATTTTCCAAAAAAAAAAAAGTTTAGTTATTTATATTTTCAAATTTTTAAAAATTATGTTTAATTTTAAAAAATATAATTGTAACTTTTTTCCTAAGATATCTATTTTCTTTCAATGTTTTCTTATTTATGGTGCATGCTATGATCAATGAGTCTCATTTTTTGGTAGAAAATCATTTTTTATTTAAAACAACATTAAAAAAAAAAAAAAAATCTTTTTGTTTCGAAAAAAAAAATCTATTTGAATTTTCTTTTTGTATGGATGCATCATGCATGGTTTTATGATGAAATGCATATATGTATTGTGTGTATAAGTATGCATACCTGGATGGATGGAAGGTGGATGTATATATGTACGTATTCATGGATGGTTGGATGGATGGATTGATGGGATGGATGTATAGGTAGTTGGATGAATGGATGGATTATGCATGTGGGTATGTGTGTGTGTGTATGTGTGCATGCATGGATGGATGGATCATGCACATGTGTATATATGTACATATTCATGCATGCATGGGTGGATGGATGGACAGATGAATGGAAGACTGGATTGATGGTTCATCATGCATGTGTGTGTATGTATGTATGCATGCAAGCATGGATGGATAGATGGATGGATGGTTGGATGGATGGATGGATGGATGGATGGATGGTTGGTTGGATGGTTGGATGGTTGCCTGAACGGATGGATGTATGGATCATGCATTTGTATGTGTGTGTGTGTGTGCATGCATGCATGTATAGATAGATGGATGGATGGATGGATCATGCATGTGTGTGTGCATGGATGGATCATGCATGTGTGTGTGCATGCATGGATAGATGGATGGATCATGCATTTGTATGTGTGTATCATGGATGGTTGGATCATGGATGGATGGATGGATGGATCATGGATGGATGGATGCATGGATCATCATGCATGTGTTTATGTATGTATCTATCTATGTATGGATGGATGGACGGTTAGACATGTATATATGTATGTATGCATGAATAGTGGGATGGATGGATGGATCATGCACATGTGCATGTATTTATGCATGGATGTATAGATGCATGTTTGTTTGTATGCATGCATGGAATGATGTATTACATGTTATTTGCTTTAATGAGATTTAAGTGATTATTGTGTTATTGGTGGATGTTATTTGATTCCAAAATATGCAAATGTGTAGTGTAACTTAGCATCTCCTAAAGTATAATTGAGAAATTCCACCATTTTCCCCATGTTTCCTTAAGTCAACGATACACGCAAAATTTATTACATATGTATCTTATTTGCAATTATTTGATTCTCAAATATGCAAATATGTGTATTTTAACATCTCTTGAAGTTTGATTGAAGATTCCACCATTTTCGCCATGTTTCCCTAATGTTTCCATTAGTCAATGATGCATTTCCGGGTGTTGGCGATAATATTGGCAATACCGATACAAGTTTTCATATCCCCAGCTAGAGATACATGTAACGATACCAATACTACAAACACCGAATATAAGAAGTAAATTGTTCCAATCGATAATATTGTCGATTATCGCAATACACAAAATATCGCAAAATGTCAACGACTTCAGTACAAGTGTATCAACAAAACGAACAAAAAAATGAGGGAAAAAAAAAAAGGCCTTTCTAAAGTTTTCTTGGGGATACCTTCCTAGGGCTATTTCGACAACTCCTCTTGAGTTGTTTGAGATCAAATCTCAAATTTTGGGGGAGAAATCACAAAAAATGGTTCGGAAATCACAACTACTGTATGCATAAGTCTCATGCATTGACATGGGTTTAAGGCGAAAAACCAAATTATGAGTTCTCTTAGAATGAGATTACAAGTGTGGTATTTGACATATCTACGAGTGTTAGCCAATCTATTGATTGGCCACACATTTCTTTTTTTTTAAAGTTATTTTTAATTTTTTTTTTAAATGTTTAATTTGGAAATATATGTTGATGACTGTTAATATATGCGAGAAATTTGGGTTTTGATAACGCCCCCACAAAGTCCCCACGTTCGTGGGATGTTAGCAATGTCCCAAACCTTGTAAATGGCACCTGGGTTGACCTATCATCAATCCGAACCATTCCTTCATTCATACAACTAGGAGCAAGCCACGGTGTAAAAATCATGCTAATCGGATGATTTGAAGTGTTTGATCAATTGCACGGAAAATGGACAGCCACAATTGAGCGGAGAAACAAAATAGCTCAAATCATCATCTTGAAACATCTACAACATAGATCCTACTTTGTATGGCTTATGATTCCAAAATGGCACTTTGGTTTGATAATTCTAATTTTTAACCACGTGATTTATTGCTCAAAAACAATGGACGGTTGTAACAAATTGGCCCCATTCAAAAAGGGTTAGGATCATCTGATTGGCGTGATTCTCACACCATGGATCCCATTGTTCCTACTGAATGAATTGTCTCGATCAATGGTTCGGCGACCCACCCACGTATCGTTCAAAAGGAGTTAGGAACGTTGCAAAAGGATAGCCACAATCTATCCTTTTTTATTAATTATTTAAAAAAATTACAAAAAAATAAAACTGTTTATTTCTAATACATATGTTGGTGAGTGTTGATTCATGTGACAAATTTACATATTCATGAGTGTTGGCCCATCTACGAATTGGCCACGCTATTTCCTTTTTTAGAAAAATATTTTTTTGAATATGTTTCTAAATACAATTTAATAGACGCTAATCATGTCATTTCCCTAATTAAGTTGTTTTATAATTACTACTTGAATAGTTGCATTACTATTGAGTAACTAAAATTAATTAGTATCACTAGATTTTATTTTTTTTTTTTTGAAGACACGGACAGGGTGTCTGACGGTGACATCAAAGGACCTACTCGGGTCTAGCAAAGACAGAGACGACCACCCACATCAGTGCATCTTTCTTTATGGATAGGAGACAAGTTTCAAATGGGGCCTGCCAAGCCATTTTGAAGACCCCACATGCATTGGACGTGCATCAAGAAGACCCCACTTTGGGATGATGCATATGGGTTGCCTAAGAGACCAATTTAGTTATAGGATTTCTATTTCATGTTGATCCAGCGGTTGGATCTTATCGATCAGGCTATCGGGCCACCATATCTTCCTAATCTGGGCCCCTTGGACTCTGATGTTGTTTCTTTATGTTTTTTGTTATTTTATAATTTATTTGATGGTTGAGATTGATAATAAATGTTTTAGTTTTCTTATGTTAGATTGTGGGCCACTTCGCTTAAGTGAGTGGCATAGTTGTAATTATGCTGAATTTTTAAGGACAAAACTACAAGGGGGGTGGAGTTCCAACCCTAGCGGTATTATTAAGAAGAAAAAAAATTAAAAAAAATGGGGGGGGGGGGGGGTAGAATGAATTTTCCTAATTGTGTTTTAGGGTTTGTGAAAAACCATCCCTTCTAATTGAATTATAGAAGCGTAGAAGCTTGTTTGGTGGTGGATTCCCCAAGGTACATCCTTCTTCTTTCTCTTTTTCAAAAGGTATTCTTCTTCTTAGTTCCTTCTTCTCTTCTTCGAAAGGTATTATTCTTCTTCATCTCGTCTCTCTTTTCCTTTCCATTACAACCTTCTAAATCCTAAATCTTTTGAATCCCTAAAAACCTCATTCTTAAATTTCCATTCATGAATCCAAAACCCTAATCAAAATCTGAATTTTTTTTATTTTTATTTTTGTGAAACTTTCCCAAAACCAGAGTTTTGCTTGCATCATTATCTATCCACGTGGTTATTGCACTACCGGCACTAGATTGGAAGTCCCTACTTCCAAGTGGGCCACTCTTGAACTATTTTATATTTTCGTGCCCCGTGTATGTGAAACCTAGGATTTTCATGTTATAAATTTGAACTTTCGGATCTATTATGAGGATATGCTTGATTTTACATGATTGATTATTGAAATTAATGTGTAATTGATCTCTCATTTTGCATCCTGGGATAGTTTCCATCATCCTGCATCAAACTTGGTATCAGAGCCTAGGTCTAGCGTAGGGTAGGTGTTTGACAAAATTCTCATACCCATAGTAGAGCATATAGGTCACATATAGGTTGCTGAATTTTCTTATTTGGCTTGTTGAATTTTCTACTTGGGTGTTTTCAAAGTCATATATTGCTGGAATTTTCAAATTTAGTGACTTTAAGACACCTAGTTGCTGAATTTTCAATTTTAGCCCTATTCGAATCATTCTAAAGTTGTCTATAGGGTTTAAGGTATGTAGGGTCATCATACATAAAGTACATGTGCATCATATAGTGTCACATTGGACGTCATCAAATCTGATTTTCACATCACATTCATCATATAGTACACATACATCTAGGTTATCTCTCATTAGGGTCGTTTTGTGTATGCAACGCGAACAGGTCGTGGTTTTGGTCTATTCCCCACCATAGGTTTGGATCTAATTGCCAATGCTCTCGAAAGGATTAACTGCCGTTTGACGGTCATTGAGACGCACAATAAGACCACCGCTGCGCAATTGACTGTCAGCAACCAGCGCATCACGCGGCTAGAGGCTACCTCTCACAGTACCCCCATCACTGGAGAAGATCACCAGTCTCATGCAAGAGAGCTAGTGGATGAGGAACCAGTTAGAGCAGAGTCCAATCCCAGTAGAACCCATTAATAGTCGTAATAGGAACTTTGGTCAAGAAGTAGGTCATATACGATCATGCGCTCATGCGCCCCGTAAAGAGTCGTGGGATAGTTACGACCCTGAGGATAGGGTGATGAAGAGCGTCAAAGTCGATGCTCCCAGTTTTGATGGTCACTTGAACCCAACGCATTTCCTTGACTAGCTAGCTGACATAGACCACTTCTTCGAGTGGCACGATATGTCAGATCGCCATCAAACGAGGTTCGCTAAGATGAAGTTGACGGGTCAAGCCAAGTTGTTCTAGAACAATACAGAATGGAAGGCAGAGCGGCGTGGAGATGAACCCATTACATCATGGGTTCAGATGAAAGAACTACTAAAAGAAAAATGTCTCGCTCTCCTGCCGCGATCGTCTTTTGGACCATTGGCAGTCCCTGAGGCAAGGGTTGATCTCTGTACCAGATTACATCAAGAGATTCGAGGAGTACATGATGCAGGACATGAAATTAAATATGGAATGCAAGAAATCAAGCTTGTGATTATACCAATTTTAAACAGTCACAAAATTCCACATCTTACATACTATCAAACATTCAAAAAGGGGAATCTATGGGGGTCTAAGCCTACACAACTTTAAGATTGGATCAAATAAAATTATAAGCCAAACAAGCCTAGAGGAGTGTAAGAATCATCCTTTCTTGCAAAAGATTGTTCTCAACTCAAGAGATTCACTTAGTTTCAATTTGGGGGAAAATCTAGGGTTTGAAAATTGGGATTTGGGACTCTTTAGGGTTAGGGATTTGGATTAAGGGATTTTTTTTTAGTCAAATGAGAATGAAATAGAGGGAAAAGAGAACCTGGGATGAGCCACGCACACTGGACAGCAGATGGGCTTGAACGCACATGCATGACAGGTCATCCGCACGTGTGTGAGGCCCACAAAGTCGGAAACCGACTTCTAGGTTGGGATCGGCCAGGGATGGGCTGCCTCCATACCAAGTTTTGCATCGATTCATCGCAAGGCGTGTGCGTAGTACTCCGCCGAAGTTTCAGCCCCTCAATGAGCAGAATCTGAAAATTTGTTTGTGCACTACTACAGGAGAACGTGGATGCGAAGAAGGGTGAAACTAATGATGAAAGGAGTGTAGAGGGTGATGGAGGTGATGCGTAAGAAGATGGAGATGATTTGGATCAGGTGCAACTTCGCACCATGGTAGTTAACCTTTCGAGGAAGGGAGGGCTTCGTACTCAATTCGATTCTTCAACCCAAAGAGAGAGAGAGAGGAAGAAAATGCAAGAATTTTTATTCATAAAATATCATTGCAATACTTGCATGGGATTGCTATATTTATAAGAAAACCCTAAACCCAAACAAGACAAAATTACCTTTGTGCCATGTGCACGCACTAATACCAAAGCTAAAGCAAATAAAATAACTAATCTAAACAAGCAAAGTCATTCATGATGTTTCTAATAACAAAAATAGTCAAAACTCAAAATCCTAGATCTAAAGTAGTGGGCCACGATCATAAGATCCGATGGAATCTATTTGATGATCGGGTCCACTCCAATGCTCCATAACGCAGCCCCCTAATTATGAGGCCCTCCAAAGATGTCGTCGTCGATCCAAATCGAAAGTGGGGCCCACCTCCTCCTCGAATACGTGCGTAGAGGAGGCATGTGCATGATGTC
This sequence comes from Magnolia changhungtana, assembly GCA_030180095.1. NCBI lineage: Eukaryota > Viridiplantae > Streptophyta > Magnoliopsida > Magnoliales > Magnoliaceae > Magnolia > Magnolia changhungtana. The sequence continues at coordinate 1,249,725 of JASAUF010000222.1, read as the reverse complement.
CCCATCAACTTCCCCCCCCCCCAAAAAAAGCTCTTGAACCGCTCTAAGATATCTAGATCAAGTCTCTGAAGCTCCTCCTCAGTGAGCCACATACTGTCTGAAGTTAGGCATGACTTTCACTTGACAAGGAACTTTTGAAAACCGCCATCCAGCATCGATAAAATCTGATGGTCTAGAATATCCTTTATTTCCTCTCTGGATGTGGGAAGGGTAGGTATAAGAGGTAGAGGCTGGGAAGATGGGTCGGAGAAAGGCCATGGGTCAAGGGAAAGATTTGAGGAACTAAGATGGTTAGGTGAAAGGCTGGACAATGTGTCAGTGGTCCCCTAAAATGAAACTAGATCTGACACATTGAATGTGGAACTAATTCCCATGGAAGGTGGAAGATCTACAACATATGCATTAGGACCGTTTCGTTTTATAAGTTTGAATTGTCCAGCGCTACGCGCGTGTAATTTCCAAACGATTCCCTGAGAGGATACCGTTCTGGCCTAATGCGGACCATCAAAGAGTCCCCTACATTGAATTCCTTGAATCGTTTATGTTGGTCTGCAAAAAAAATGTATTGTTCATTACTAGTATTGATCTTTCGCCTGATTTTTTGATGCAATTAATGAATATGATGTGCAAAGGACTTTATAGACTCTGATGGCCAATGGGACAGGGATATAGGGACAAGATCAATTGGCTTTCTAGGTTTATAACCAGTAACGACTTCAAAAGGACTTAAACCTGTGGATCTATTGACAGAACTATTAAATGCAAACTCGGTGATAGGTAGTCAGTGTCCCATGTCCTGGTGTGCTCCCCCACTAAACACCTGAGCAAATTTCCTAGGCTCCTATTGACCACCTTAGTCTGAGAGTGGTAGCTAGAAGAAAATTGGAGCCTAGTACTCATCATATGCCATAGTATCTTCCAAAAATAACTTACGAACCGTACGTCACGGTCAGACACTACGGTTTTGGGTAACACATAAAGTTTGACAACCTCACTAAAGAACAATTTGACAACATGGGATGCGTCAGAGGTCTTCGAACAAGGGATGAAGTGGGCCATTTTAGAAAAACGGTCCACGACAACAAATATAAAATTGTGTTTTCGAAAGGTCTTAGGGAGCCCAAGCACGAAGTCCATACTGATGTCCTGCCAAGGGACAAATAAAACTAGCAAAGGTGTGTATAACCCCGTATTCTGCTTTTTCTACATTGCCAGTGGACAAGTGCGACACTGCCCTATAATTTTGGCCACGTCTCGCTTGGGCAATGGTCTTGTCTCGACCAAAATGACCTGCGACCCCACCTGAATGTAACTCCCAGACAAGAAAATCACAGAGGGAGGTGCGAGGTATGCACAAACGGCACTCCTAAACAAATACCCGTCCAATATCAAATACTCACTACTAGCTCCTGACGGACTCTCTAACAACGATGCGTATACAACTCCAAAATCTGGGCACTCAAAATAATTCTCTGACACGCTCGAGCCCCATGACTTCGACACTCATGGAATTGAGTAATGTGACTCGACGACACAACGCTTCGGCAGGCTTATTCTCTACACCAGCCTTGTGCTTAAGCACAAAAGTATACTCTTGAAGGAATTGGACCCACTTGGCGTGCTTAAGGTTTAGTTTCTTCTGAGAGTTCAGATATCTCAAGGCCTCATGATCTGAAAACAAGACAAATTCTTGCGATAATAGGTAGTCACGCCAGTGGCGCAACGACTGTACTACCGCATAGAATTCTTTGTCGTAGGTGGAGTATTTTTGCTTCGCATCATTCAGTTTCTCACTAAAAAAGGCGACAGGGTGCCCTTCTTGACTAAGTATTCATATCCCAACTCCCGACGCGTCACATGCGACCTCAAAAGCTTTCAAAAAATCCGGAAGTCGCGTGACTGGAGTCTCGGTCATTTTAGCCTTTATCTCGTTGAAGGCCTTCGAGGTTGCCTTCGTCCATTGAAACTCTCCTTTTTTTATGCAATCCGTGACATGAGCCATAATAGAATTGAAGCCTCAAATGAACCGCCTATATAAGGTAGCCAAGCCGTGAAAGCTGCGCACCTCGTGAATATTACGGGGTTCAGGCTAATTGATAATGGCCTCGACTTTCTTGGGATCCGCCGACACGCCCTCAGCTGACACAACAAAACCTAAGAAGATAACACTGCTAGACATAAATGCACACTTCTTTAAGTTGGCGTACAATTTTTGGCTCTAAGGATCCCACAAACCTGCTTCAAATGGTTGAGGTGTTGTTCCTTGGTCATGCTATAAATCAGGATATCATCAAAGTAGACGATTAGGAACTTCCCCATGAAGGGCCTCAACACTTGGGTCATCACACGCATGAAGGGTACTTGGGACATTAGTCAGCCCAAAAGGCATGACTAACCACTCGTATAGCCCATCCTTCGTCTTAAAGGCCGTCTCCCTCTCGTCGCCAGCGCCTATGCAGATTTGGTGATAACCACTTTTGAGGTCAATTTTCGAGAAGATAGTAGCGTTGGCCATCATGTCCAACATGTCATCTAGACGCAGCATGGGAAACTAATACTTGATTGTGATTTTGTTGATGGCCCTACTATGAACACACATCCTCCATGTGTCATCCTTCTTAGGTGTAAGAAGGGCGGGCACGGCACACAAACTCATGCTCTCTCGAATGAAACCTTTTTCTAAGAGCTCATCAATTTGCCTCTTCAACTCTACATGCTCTTTTGGGTTCATTCTGTAATGAGGGAGGTTTGGTAGAGTCGCCCTAAGGACTAAATCAATGACATGCTGTATATACCTCATAGGGGGGAGCTCATCCATTAGATCATCAGGAAAGACATCACAAAACTCATCCACTACCGGAATGGCCTCAGTGGATAACTCTACACTAGCCTCTAGTGCACTCTCCCTAGTCACAAGGGCATACACCATCGAGTCCGACTTAGTCTCTCGCTCAAAGTCTTTGGCATTTAGAATATGGAGAGGCTTAGACTTGGACTTCGATTCCTTCAATTTCTTCGGGCCGCTCGCACCACTCTTTGTGGTGGACTCCTTTCCAGTCGTGTTCTTCAGTGGGAGAGGATTTAGCTTTACTCTCTTGCCCTCAAACGAGAATGTACACACATTCGAACGACCAAATATGGTGACATCCCTGTCATAGAGTCAGGGCCTACCCAAAATGATGTGGCCAACATCCATGGGAACAACATCACACCAAAGTGTTTTTATATGATCCAAACTGAATAAGAACAAGACAACAGTGCGAGACTGGAATGGAAGTCTCATCAACCCAAGACATTCTATAGGGTTGAGGATGGGTTTCAAGCTTCAAGCCTAAACGGCTCACAGTGCTAGTTGATGCCACATTGGCACAACTACCATTATCCACAATCATCTTGCAACTCTGATCACCGCATTTTGCTTAAGTATAGAAGATCATGTTGTGGCGCCAATCGTCGGTATTTTTTGCTTGTGTAAAGGCGCGACGAACAACTATGAGTGTCGCAGTCTCTTGTACTCCCTCTTCCTCATCACTAGGGCTCTCCACTGGCTCGTATTCTTCCTCCTCACCGTCACTTTCTAAGGGCACTACTTCTACTTGCCCATCAATGAGGAACACCTTGGTGCCCTCTTTCGTGCCACACTGGTGGGCAAAATGACCAAACCCCTGACATCTAAAACACTTAGTCGCATTGCCTCTACGCGAGCTAGACCCAACAACTCCTTTACTCTTATCATCCTTGGGCCTAGACTAAGAACTATTGGAAGGCTTATATTGATATCTAGTGCCAAGTTTAGCCCCAGAAGGGTTGGCCTTGGCGCCAGAATCACGGGACTCAAACTGCCTTCCCACAAATGCCTTGAGGTATTGCTCGACCTCCAACACCACTTGATACATCTGTTCAAGAGTATCTATGACTTTGGCGAGCAACTCTCCTAATATCAGAACGGAGACCCATCTTAAATCGAGCAAGAGTGAGCATGGGATCCTCTTCAACCTCACACCGGGTCAAGTACTCTTCGAACTTCTCAATGTATTCAGTTACACTCATGAAACCCTGTCAAAGAGATTGCCAATCTTCAACCAGCCTCAAGTCATAAGAGAAAGGGAGGCACTTCTCCTTTAGAATTTCTTTCATTTCTTCCCAATGGACTATTGGGGGTTCCCTCAATCTTTCTTTCTATGATTAAAGCGGTTCTCTCGAGTCTGTCGCTATATTTTATGTCTTATTCAAATTCCCAAAATCAGTTCTGGACAAGCTTGAAAGACTTAGACGGGACTTCCTTTGGTATGGTAAGGGGGACAAGAAAAAGTTCCATTTGGTCGACTGGAATTTGGTTTGTCATCATACTCGAGATGGCGGTGCTGGCGTTAGAAACCTGAAGTTGATGAACCGGGCCCTCCTTGGCAAATGGTCCTGGAGACTCGGGTCTGAATCTGAATCTCTGTGGAACTCCTTGGTTAAATGCAAATATGGCCAATCAGCTGGAGGGTGTTAGACCAGAGATTCTGCTGCCTACAAAGCTTCGGTCTTATGGAAAGGAGTGCTTGATATGAAACAAGAAGTTCTTAATGGGATTCGTTTCTCGGTAGGCAAAGGTAACAATATCTCCTTTTGGGATGACATCTGGGCAGGTGAATCTCCTTTAAAAGAAGCATTCCCAAACATCTATCATCTGGCTCCCAATCGTCACATCTCAATGGCTGACAGTTTCACATCTCACGGTTCTGAGAAGGTGTGGAATATCCCATATAGAAGAAATCTTCTTGACAATGAGATCAATGAGCTAGTGGCCCTTCTCTCTTCTCAATGGCAACAATTCAGATCAGCAGGACAACGATAGACCTACGTGGAAATATGACAAAAAAGGAAACTTCTCAGTCAAATCCTTATATAACCGCATCTACAAGAACCTCAATGTCTCTGTAGAACCATTATCTGATCAACTTTGGAAATACAGGCTTCCTCCAAAGATTGCGGTTTTTGGTTGGCTGGTTAGTATCAGGAAGGTGCTGACGGTAAATAACTTCAGGAAAAGAGGTATGTGCATTCCTAACATATGCCTATGTTGTATGGCAGAGGCAGAATCAGTGGACCACCTATTCATTCACTGCCTTCTCATCTATCAGATTTGGTCAGTTGTTTTTTCTTGGTTTAACATTTCTTGAGTTCTTCCCAATTCCCTAAGTTGTTTGCTGAAAGCCTGGCATGGAGCAGATCTTGGAAAGCAGAAAAAAATTGGTCTGGAGAATGTCTCTTGCGACTGTTTGGTGGGCAGTGTGGGAAGAGTGTAATGTGAGATGTTTCAAGGGGGAATCCCATGCAGTAGGGCATTTAGTGAAAAGAGTCCACTTTCTTATTGTGGAGTGGGCCTCCAATGTTCTTCATATCAGCGAATGTAATTTGTTTTCGTTTTCTTAGGTATCTTGGCCCGTTATCTCAGCAGGTTAAGCCCCTCTTTTGTAATCCTTTTTTCTTAATATAATTATCCTGTTACTTCTCAGAGAGAGAGAGAGAGAGAGAGAGAGAGAGAGAGAGAGATACGTGATGAATTAGCAAGCTAGTGGTGGTCCTTGTACGGTCTTGAGGTTCCTGCCCTGAAGTTATCGGCGGCTTGTGTGCTAGCCCAAATTGTTTCCTCTTTAACATGTAAGAGGAAATGGAGGATATGGTCAATCATCCACACCGATAAGAACATACTGGGATGAAAAGCTCCAAAAGCTTGTCTTCTGCCACTACAACATGAAGCTGTGAGAGAGGCAGTGACCTATTGGACCCAATGCCCATAGGTAGATATTCATTTCTTGATGATAAGGGTGAGGGCAATGAGGACCCACTTTACAAATGGGTCATGTCTGCTGAGTTGGACAATGCCAATGGAGGCCCTGATCCAACCATAGCCGAAGAGACGAAATTATGGGCATCGATGTCGGCAGGTTTAAGACTCGGGACGACTCCTTTAATGCATTGGTGAGGAGCCCAATAGCAAACGATGAGGACCATGAGGCATCTTCATAAAGGGAGTCGCGATATGGCATGGGCTTGAGTTGTGACAATGATGACCAAACCTATCTCCATCTCATGAAAGTGACAGTGGCAACAGGGGTGATGATAGTAACAACAAATGTGCAGGTGACAACGACAGTGGTGGGCTTGACGATGGCAACAATGCTCATAAGGCAAGTCAAAGATATGTTAGCCAATTCCTTAAGGAGGGGGACTTTGACCATGTCACTCCGGATCGAGACTAGTTCTCATCCACCACCTTCATGTACGGTCACAGAGCCGAGTCAACATTTCGCACATCGTAAGAATAAGAAAAAGCTCCCACATGGCGAAGAGTCTCTTGCGCAGAGCATTGAGTCCTAGACATTAGGCCTAACCAAGGAGCTCCACTTTCATTTTACATTATACATGGTGGCTACTACGATTATAGGATGACTGATTCCAGTGATACTTACGACACTCATTCGCAGTCATTCATCTATGGATACCAATAGGAGCATGGCTACACATATTGACAAGGATATCAGTCGTATAACTACGAGCAGATGTATCTAGGATACTAATATGGGTAGGAAGGTGCAGGGCCGTAACAACTGCAAACAATCACAATTAGGCAATGCTCACTAATGAGCATACTAATCCAATTCTGATAGGATGAGTATCAGTGATACATGAGCAACAGTCCAATGGCCGCACTAATGCGGATGAAGAAGATGACTTCAAGCCACCTCATAACTCTATGTGGGTTTGAGGCAAGGATATTTTTTCTGGATGTACTATTTGTACTTTATTAATTACATTATATGATATTTGTCCGATACTAACTCATTTTAGATATAATTGCACTGCTTTTGTTCAAAAACACATTTTAGGCCCCTATAAAATGGAAACCTATTATGTATAGTTGTTTTTTTTTTTTGGGTAATATTTGGAGTCCTAAGTGAGTAAATAAGTGTCTTTTAACATCTCTTGAAGTTTCACTGAAAAATTCAACCTTTTTTCCAAATGTTTCCCTCAAATAGCGATACCTTCCCCAGCATCTGCGATATTATTGACGATATCAATGCATGTTCTATATCTCAAGTTAGGAAATTTTTAACGGCAAAATTTGAGAGTAAGATTAGAAAATGGAATTTGACCATACATCTCTTAGTAATCTAGGCAACTTGCTTTTATATTTGAGGAGATTAATGATCTAGCTTCTAAGCTAAGAAGAAGAAGAAATCAAAATCACATATGCAAGGATGCATTTGGACGTACACCATGATCACATTTCTGGAGGAATCATCTTGACATGACTCTATTTTGAAAAGGCGCCTTGTTTGAAAATAAAATAATAAATAGAGTGGATTCCACATTAGGCAAGCTATCACTTTTCAACCGATATGCCTAGAAATTGTGGAAATCAAATACACCAAATCACTATTTAAAGCCAGTGCAACCTAAATTTCAGAGAACAATATTATGAGATTGGTCTCAATTTCTCTTCTAATTATTTGTTAGGGTAATAATTTTAAATAATAATTGCCCACAGAAAGGATGTGAATGAGTTGCTATGTAGGCTAGATTTAGGTTACTATTTTAATAGAGCATCATTATCTTGGAGACGGACAGGGTCTACAGTCGGGTCATATGTATGTTGCTGAGTGGTTGCAGTGAGTGTGTTTAAGGCCTTTGGGCTAGGTCTTGCGGCTCCCGTGTTTGTAGTTTGTGGTATTTTTTCTTCCTTTTTCTTGTTAATTTTTCTTTTCTTTTCTGTTTTTATAGTTTTTGTTTTCCTTTTAGCTCTTGCCCTCATAAATTTGCATCATCTTTCAATATATATATGTATATATATATATATATCTTTTACCTTTGGGAAGAACATATTAAATGAAGTGGCAGTACCCCAACACAGCGTCTATCAGTTTTGGTGCAGCTCCCAGCCGGCAAAATTAGAATGAAGTGGCAACGGAAGAACGTGGATGCTCCGAGGCAAGGGATCACTGACAGGAACAACAGGGAGACATTGGAGAAAGTCATAAACACATATGGAAGGGAGACTGCTCCAATCGTAGAAAGTTTGGAGGATGAAGAGGAAGGGGAGTGGGAAAGGAAGAGGGGAGGAGGAATGTTGGGAGAAAAACCGATTTCTTTGGATACCCTACAATGTATGGAGAAGGTTTTCTGGAAGGCTGGCTCCCTATTAATTTCTCTAGGGTTTTCGAAAGAGCAGGTGTTGTCGTGGAAGTCGTCATCCCGAGAGACAGATACACGAGCTCTTATAGGGGATTTGCTTTTGTACACATGAGCTCTGAAGACAAACTAGCCAGGGCAATGAAGATGCTCCAAGGAGAAAGCTTCAGGGGTAGGAAGCTAAAGGTGCAGAGGGCCAGGATTGGCCCGTAACCTAGGGAGATCACATAGGGGGTTTGACAGTAGGGGCCAAGAAGCCCAATACTAAATCAACTGCGGCTGCAAGTAATCCTGTTTCGATTGAATATGCAGGAGGAAAGAAGATAGTGCGATTGAAACGAGATGTTGTTTCCAAATCGTGGGAGTGGCTACAGCAGTCAATTGTGGTTTCTGTCAAGGAAAGAGCTGCGATATCTCAGATGATGTTTTGGCTAGATGAGTGTTGTTGGTTGTCATCGGAACAGTATTCGTAAAAGCAATCACGGCTCAACAGCAACAAGATTGGCAGAATCTGAAGGCGAGGAAGTCCCCTAAAAGGTATGAGGGAGTTGTTGAGTCTAGAATGTTCCATCAACTACGACGTTGTAGCCAAGGCAAGTAGTGGAAAAAAGGCGAGATTGGGCAAGTGCAGTGATAAATGATAGTGTTGTCATGAAACGTGAGGGGCATGGGGTGCAAAGTAAAGAGGGCTCAGATAAGGAAAGTTTGCAAGAAAGCCAAAGCAAACATCATCACATTACGAGAATCTAAGCTTCAGTCCCTTTCCTCATCTGTGCTTGACTCTATTTGGGGTTTAAAAAATAAAGATTGGGTTTCTGTTAATGCTGAGGGGTTTGCGGAGGGCATCCTTCTTGCTTGGAATTCTGATAAGTGGATGAAGATAGATTCTTTCTCTAGTTCTTTCTCTGTTTCTGTTTTGTTGCAAGATATTGCATCGGAGTTTCAGTGGGTTATGACTGCGGTATGTGGTTTGTGTATTAAAAACCTTCGCAACCAATTCTAAGAGCTCGAAGATATCAGACAAATATGGGAGGCCCCTTGGTGTGTTGGTGGGGATTTCAACGTTGGTAGATTTCCGTTCGAAAAATCCGAAGAAACATGACCAAGAGTAAGGTTGCTTTCTCTGAGTGGGTTAATAAGCATCAGCTGGTGGACTTGCCATTGGGAGGGGTTAGATATACCTGATCGAATGGTCGGGAGGATGTTGTTATGTATTGCCTAGACAGATTCCTAGTCTCGGCAGATTGGGTCGATAAATATCCTCTAGCAAATCAGCGCAGGCTCCCAAGAATTGTCTCTGATCACTGCCCTATTGTTCTTGACGTGTTGGAAGAAAATTGAGGACCTAGACCTTTTTGGTTGAGGCAGCTTGGCTAGAGAACAAGGGTTTTGGGCAAGATCGTGACAGACTGGTGGTGCTCCTTTGAAGTGGACGTCTTTTATTGTGCTATTCCCTAAGGTAGAAGGGGCCATTAAGCTTAAAGACTTCAGGCTGATAAGTCTCATCGGGGCACCCTATAAGATCCTAGCTAAGATCCTTGCTTCTAGATTTATGGAGGTCCTCCCTTCGATTATTTCAGAGAACCAAGGCACCTTCGTGGCAAGAAGGCAAATTTTGGATAGCGCATTGGTGGCCCATGAGTGTGTGGACTCCAAACACAGAGAGAAGCAAAAGGGAGTAGTTTGCAAGCTAGACATCGAAAAGGTGTATGATCATGTAGACTAGGATTTCTTGAACTATATACTTCAGAGGTTGGGTTGTGGCCAGAAGTGGCAAGATTGGATCAGATCTTGCGTCCAATCTCCTTTCTATTATGTTCTAATTAATGGGTCTCCAAAAGGATATTTCAAGTCCTTGGGAGGGCTTAGGCAGTGGGATCCCCTATCCCCTTATTTACTTGTTGTGGTTGGGGAAGCTCTTAGTGCCATTCTCAGTAGAGGTTGGGTTGTGGCTAGAAGCGGCGGCATTATATGCTTTAGAGGTTGGGTTGCGGCTAGAAGTGGCACGATTGGATCAGATCTTATGTCCAATCTCATTTCTATTATGTTCTTATTAATGGGTCTCCAAAAGGATATTTCAAGTCCTCGGGAAGGCTTAGGGCTTAGGCAGGGTGATCCCCTATCCCCTTATTTATTTGTTGTGGTTGGGGAAGCTCTTAGCACCATTTTCAGTAGAGGTGCAGCCAATAGTTTGTTCAGTGGTTTCAAGGTGACAGCCAAGGGTCCCCAAATTACTCATCTTCAGTTTGCAGATAACACATTACTCTTTTATGAGGCGGAGGCAAATGCGGTTGATAATCTTTGGAAACTCACTGTTTGCTTTGAAGCTGTAACGCCCCAGATTTTTGCCAACCTGGAGTTAGATGTCCTTAGGCAAGGGGTTCATCCTAACCCCTAATTAACCTCTCAAACCTCAAATCCTTTAGAAATTAGACAAGTTTAACTAAGTGCTAAACTAGATTAGCTGTGAAATCCGCTTGAATCACTTTAAATACGATCTGCAAGACCCAAAACTTGTAGAATCATCGACGCTAGGTTACCCTAAAATCTAGGATCAATCTCATTACCCAGTTGCTCTCGGGAGCACATTGAAACTCCGTATCGGATCTGGACCGTACGTCGAAAGTCCGATTACTACGAAATTATATAATCAAGACCGCCTTGTTGGGCTTGGCAACCACCTCGGAAATCAAGTCCAGATAGTGTCCCGAAGTAATTCGCTTGAGCCCGGAGTGAAGTGTGTGAGAAAACGTGGTTTCCTTTAGAAATTAATTCGAATCTGAGACTTGTCATTTGCGGGCCGAATATAAACAATCAGACCATTAGAATCTGACCCAAATACACCCTCGGATCAGGAGAAATTTCATACACAGGTCAGTGTACTTGTGGCCCTAATCAAGTTTCGGTGACCGTTGAACTGAAACTGGTCCGCCACGTGTGATCTGGGAACCCGACTGGAACGAAACCTTAACTAGACCTAGATCCAAGGTCAGTGAGCTTAAGTCCGACCTTTGGCTCAAGGGGGGGTTCCGGAAATGCTCCGTTGAGTCGAAACAGACTGGTTTTGGACATAACCTAAGTATACCTTGGCCCTGGGGCCATTCCCATCAGTTTTGGGCCTATATAAGAGCCTTAAGCCCTCACTCTCTTATCCCATACGAATTTGGGAAACCCTAGGAGAGAGAAGAAAGAAAAGAAAGAGAAAGAGAGCGAGAAGTGGGGATTCTTCCCTGCTAATCCACCTAATGAAACACCACTCTCGTGTAGTTCTTCCGGTGTTTCCAACGCCGTATTTGGGTAAGAAATCCTAACCCTAACCTGTTTTAGATATTCAAATAGAACAGTTGATAGAATGGCTAACCTATTCCCTGTTATAAGTTGTTCTGGTGCCGTAGACAAAGGCTCAGTGTTTAAACTGATTTGGTTACGCTTCTACGGCGTAAGGTGTGGACTATAGACGCTTAGGTTATGGTTTTCAATGCTTTCAATGTTAGATAATGATAGATTCATGATCTGGATGCTATTGCACATGTACAAAGTGCTGTCCATTTCGTTTTTCAGTTATACGTTAATTATGTTGAATATACTATATTCCATGTATTTATAGAAAATACCGTATACGTATAAAATTTGAAATTGTATTGGCCATGATTAACTGTTGTATATGTATGCTAGACTTACTAGTATTAACTTCTGGGTGAACGGATTTGCCCTAAGGCATGTTATATCAACATACGTTATGTATGTTATATTGTGTAGCCTATGTGTTTGTGAAAATGACTGAATGAGTATAGAATTCGCATTCGTGCTCGCCATGACCAACAGTCATGGATATATGATGGTTGTATAGGCGATAACCCTTAGCAAAAGGATTTGCCCTAAATCACGCCATGGCTAATGCACGTATATATATCTAAGTGTGTAGCCCACGTGTTTGTGGAAATGATTGAATATGGAACCCGGATTCATGCATGTCATGATTATCCGTCGTGGGTATATGCGTGTGGTATACGAGGTAACTCCCTAGTGAAAGGATTTGGCCTACTACCTATGTGATCAACATACGTCATGTATGTTGATGTCCGTGTAATCTAAGTGTTTGTTAAATGATTGAATGAGTAAGTGGTTAGTAAATTAAAATTTATATGGGTGTTGAGCTATGATTCTCAACTCCCTTAACTATGTGTATGATTTCCTCCATGTACCGTATATTATAGCGTCTGTTTTATCTATGGAATGCATATGTGTGGATTTATGTTTAAGTTGTAGTCCATAAAATGCAAAAACAAATCCGTGACGGGTGATGGGGGAGCGGTGTAACGATTCCGTGCAACAGCCCTGGCAGCCCTAAAGCGGACATTATTGGACCTTTGATTATATAATTTGCAATCTTGATTCATAACTGCTTTAACTATCTTCTAGGATATTTTGTTGTAATTGAATGTGATTGGGGCTATTGTATAGTCCAGGCAATCGGTAACAGGCCTTGATATTGTGGCTGAGGTCATTTCGCCACAAAAGACACGTTCGATGAATCCGAGTCTTACGATGGTTGTCGACAGTGGTACCTTATCGGTTACTTCAGCGTACGCTCGTACCAGTCGAACTTGTCTAATAAACCGATGGGCCTATTGTGTGTTCACCATGTTTGGACGTACTGCTTGAACCTAAGGTACCAAACTTACTAGTGAAACCCCGTTAACCTTGGTACCTCGATCCGCTAAGACTCATGAGCTGGACATGGTGGTATGGGACACTGTGGTCGAGCTGTCGGCCTACGCTGGGGCGACGAGCCTCCCCGTAGTGACCAGTGAGCAACCAGACTCGTGAGCCGAATACGGTGGTATGGAACACTGTATTCGAGTTGTCGGCCTACACTGATCAGAAGACGCGTTGTGCGTGAGCCTCGTGTGAGCCATTGCCAAACAAAATCACCGCTGCGCACTCTGATACCTGTTGGTTGGACAATATCTGAAGAGGTGTTGCGATTACGTCAGCCCCGGATGACGCGTTGGTGTAGTGACCTCGAGCATACTCTGAACCTGCGTTGAGGCGACGAGCCTCTCCGTAGTAACTAGAATATAACTAGGCCTATATTGATAAGGCGACGAGCCCTTTGCAGCGACCTAGAACCGTATCATCGTATGAGATTTACTAGGACTGACGAGATCCTTGTTTGGGAAGTGATATAAGGGATGTACCTTAGTTTTTCAATCCTGGTGTATGAAAATGACTAATAAAGAACTTTGTAATCACGTTCATGCACCGTATACGTGTGCGTTTGGCGTTGATGGTCAAGCACTAAGGGATTGTGGCATGCCGCGAACGTAAGGAGTCGCTGAGGGAGCGCAGGCGAGGGCATGCATCATACATACATACCATTCTTGCATTAACAAGAGTACTAAGGGATGTGTGATTTCCTGCTTTATCATTACTGCTTGATTGAATTGATAACATGTTAACCTGTGCTTTATTGTTCCACTGAGTTAGCTACTCACTCCCACGTCACGGGACGGTGTTGTACACACCAACCAGACCCTGTTGTAGTTTCAGATGATGGCAATGCTCATGAAGCAGAGCCTGACTTTTATGATCGTGAGGAGGAGTTCTCCTACATGCAATGATCTGGCGGGTCTATGTGGACCTGAAGTTGCGTACCGGGGCCACAGGGATATGGATAGTTGAACATTACACTTTATCATTTGGTAAATTTTGAAATTTTACATGTAATTATTGACCTGGCAACGCATACATGCTTTGGGGACTTGTACTGGTTTAGAAGGTTTTATATACTCATCTTGACAACTGTCCCTGAATTATGTTTGCGGTTTTGGCTTAATCTCATTCATGTTTCATGCACTAATACAAACAACATACAAACATCACTTCATTTGTTGCATAAGTGATGCGTTGGAACTCGGGAGTTGAGTTTCTACTCGACCCCCGATTTTCAGGGCGTTACAGAAGCGGTGTCAGGTTTGAAAGTTAATGTGTCAAAATCAGAAATTCTCGGAAGTCATGTGGAGAAGGAGGAGTTTTAGAATCTTGCCAGGTTTTTTGGGTGCAGGATCGGATCCTTCCCTTCGACCTACCTTGGATTGCCTATTTGCATCGAAAGCCAGCCACTCACTTGTGGGACAAGGTGGTTGAGAGGATCGAAAGGAATCTCTCTTCATGGAAATGTCGATGTCTATCAGAGGGAGGTCGCCTAACTCTCATTAAGTCGACTAATATGCCTATTTACTTTATGTCCCTTTTTAAATGCCCAGAATTAGTTTTATCGAGACTTGAGAGGCTGAGGCATGACTTTCTTTGGAGAGGTGCTAGCGAGGGGAACAAGTTTCAACTCCTCAAGTGGGACGAGGTCTGTAGGCTGATTGAGGAAGGGGTGAGTTTCAAACCCCTAGGGGACATGAATGCAACTCTGCTTGGTAAATGGATCTAGGGATTCAGAGTGGAAGAGGGAAGAATGTGGAGGCATGTGATCGCTTCTAAGTACGGTACACAGGATAATGGATGGTTTGTGAGAGCAACTTCTCTATATAGGGCCTCAGATATTAGGAAAGCGGTCGCAGCAAACGAACATGTTGTGTAGGGGAATCTCTTTTTCCCTAGGAAACGGTCGTCGCATCCACTTCTGGATAGATGTTGGTGAGGGGAAGTTGCTTTCCAAGTTCTTTTTTCCAAGATTGGCTTGGCTTGCTCCAGATCACTTTGTCCTTGTGGCAAATTGTTTCTCTCCTATTGGAGGTTTGGCAGTGTGGGCTCCTCCCTTCCATAGGAATTTATCGGAAGATGAGATAGGGGAATTAGCCGGTCTTCTCGACATCTTGAGAAATGCCAAGTTTGTTGATCAAGAGAATATTTGATCAATTGGGCAAGATATCCTTTCGGGACATTTTCTATCAAGTCGCTCTTTGAGGTGATTTCAGAGCCAAGAAGTCGCCCCATCAGTCATTCATTTCAACACTAGTTTTATGGTGCTCCTCCTCAAGTTGCAGTCTTAGGGCCTATTTGATTTTTCAAAGAAGTTGTAAATACCTTGCAAACGAGTAATTATTACCCTTTCACTCGTTTGAAAATGCATCAGAGCTTCTAACTTGAAAACCGGTTCAAAAGAGTCAGTTTAAAATTTTGGACTCAACGCTGATGTATATGATAAATCTGTTCCATCCATACATTTTGCCACAACATTTTGAATCATGAGCTAAAAAATGAGCCTGATCCAACACTCAAGTGGTCCACACCAAAAGAAACAGTGGCCCCAAGAAGTTTTTAATGGTTAGTGTTCGATTCACTTTTTCAAGTGGCGTGGTCCACTTGAGATTTGGATATGCCTCATTTTTTGGCTCATACCGTAAATTCACCTGCCATAATGGATGAACGGTGTGGATAAGCGACATGCATCACGGTGGGACCCACAAATATTTTGCAGCTTTCTTGTTTTTTGTGTCCAAAAAGTACACTGTCAAATCAGGCCTAGGGAAAAATGAGGTAAATACAGAGGAAGTAATTATTACCCCTTTCCAAGGTATTTACAACTTCTTTGAAAAATCAAACATGCCCTTAGTGTGGTTGGCATACCGCAAAAGAATTATTATGATTAACAACCTCCGGTGAAGGGCCATGATCAATATGTGTGTTGTGCATGAGCAATGAGAAGTCTATTGACCATCTTTTCATTCATTATCCTTTTGTTGGTAAGGTGTGGAACCATTTCTTCTCCTTATTTGAAACAAATTGGGTGATGTCGTCGACTATCGAGGACCTTCTTTGGGCTAGGCACAACGAAAGCATGGAGCGATTGGGGAAACCTACTACTCATCTTAGGTTATTTTTTCCTTATATATATATATATATATATATATATATATATATATATATATATATATATATATATATATATTTGGGGGGCGGGGGGGACTAGGAATAGGTGTTGCTTTAGGAATATTCGACTTGAGCCCAAAGATGTCATAAGAAAAGTGAAAGATCTTTTAGGAGGGGTTTTGCATAAGGCAGCCTTAGCTGTTTCTCTTAGTTAGCTCTGGCTCGTCCCATGTATTCTTTGCTCATTCCTTACAAGCCTTTTAATAAAATAGTTGTTATCTCTCAAATAAATAAATAAATAAAATAAAATAAAAAATATTACCTTTGGGATATGTTTGATTGGCATTTGCATTATCTTAGGGGACTATAATTAGGATTAGTGGGATCTTGGGAGATTATTGTAACACTATAATTAAGTATCTTGATTCCTCAATTGTATTTATGTTTCAGAGGTCGTTCTTTCGTCCAAGGAAGAACCGAACTACTTTTGGTGTGATTTCTCTAAGGTTCTCCCAAGGCTTGGATAAGCTCTTATCCATTAGCATCAGAGCTGGAATCCTAAGTCATGGCCAAGGCCAGTATTACCGGCTCGATCTTACTCAAGGGGAATTGAGCATCTTAATGCGAGCTGGCCTAATAATGGTTGAAACTGGAACCCTTTGATGAAGCATTCTTCCTTCTCCACTCCATTTGATGATGGTCGATATCAGATTCTCCACGCTTCTTCAGAAGAAACATGATACGGGAGTGAATCGGTCCGTTATGAAAAAATGGGTCCTATTGGCCGATACACCCCATATTGGCATAATTATGGGGTTGTTACAGTTGTTGCAGACCGGTACAGCCATAAAGGGCCCATTTTGAATTTTTTTTATTTCTTAATTCTCTCATTCTTCTTCTTCTTTCTTCATTTCAACTATGATGGAAGTAGTGTTTTAAATAAGGGTAACGTGTTACGTAGCGTTCAGCCCTCTGTAGCGTGTAGCGTAAGTAGCATAGCATGTAGCATAAGCTATACGATACTTCTATTTTTTTATTTAATAGAAAAAATATGATAAATAGTACGGAAAAAACAATATATATATATATATGCCTAAAAGATTATTCATTTTTTTCAAGTATAAGCATATTCAAACAAGATATTAGTCATCATTTATTAAAAGCCAATTTACATACAAAAACCGAATCTAATTATTATCACATTAACTTTTTAGGCAAACTATAATTGATAATGTCTAATTGAAACCACAAGTCATAATTACGAAAAGAAATTAAAATCCCACAGGTTGAAAGTATTAAGTACAAAATACAAAAAATAATTACCTTTCAAAAAAAAATACAAAATATAATTACCGTTTATTTTAGGAAAAAAAATGCATTGTGTACGCTACATACGCAACGCGCACACTACATACGATACGCATGTTAAAAAGCTACATATGCTACAGGCACTACCACTACACTACGGGCACTATTCAAAACATCGGATGGAAGCTTGTACACTAGTTTCAAATTAGAACTAGCCCAACTTGTAGGATCGAAACATAAAATTTGAGCAAGATTCATTAAATCTAAGTGAAGTGGGCTACTTTGGGAAATATTGAAAGAAGAGGTAAACCATCACTTTTTTACATTTTCCTGTTTTCTTCTTGTTGTATTTATATGTGAGGACCTTAATCCACCAAATCATGCTTGATTCGTGTTTAATTAGGGCCTATTTGGTCACCTTCAGCAGGTCAAGTTGACACTACTCAACAAACAACATTCTTCCCAAAGAATGACCCGTTACACCATCAAATACATGTCCAAAATAATTTATTTTTTTAAAACATATTTGGGGTCCTCATATTTTTTAGAATTTTATCAATAATTTTGTAGATTTTTCCCCAAAGAAAAGTTTGGCCGTTGCAAGGCCGTATAGGCCAATAAGGGAATTGTATCAGCCGACGAGGCCCGTATTGTATGGGTAGTGAAGCTGGCCAATACCGCCATATAATACCACGACCCTAAGGGAAAGGTTGTTTTGGAGTGGGTGTTAGAGTAATAATTTCAAATACTTGTGCACAAGTAGGGAGTGCATGACTTGCTATGTAGAGCAGATTTAGGTTACTAATTTAAGATATTACCATTATCTTGGACATAACGTTTGGGTTTATCACTATCTCTGATATGTTAGATTCATGGCATCCAAAAATAGTTACGAAAATGGCAGTAACTGTCGTTACTTAATGGTAATGTTACCACAGTGGTTACCATTACAGCCCCATAATGACCCATTATGGAGCCATTACAAATTTTTTTCAAAAAAAAAAAAAAAAAAGTTGTAACAACCGTTACAGCCCGTATCATAAAGGTAATGGCAATGGCCATTATGACCAATATTACTATTATTGAATACCTTGGTTTGATTGGGCTTGGAATTATCTTAGGGATTATAATTAGGACTATTAATATATTGGGAGATTATTGTAAACACTACAAATATCCTATGGAGTAATTAAATATCTTGATTCCTCAATTGCATTTTGGGTCTTGGAGGTTGTTTTTCTCTCCAAACAAGAACCAAAGTACTACTACTTCTAGTCTAATTTCTCTAGCGGTCATTTGAAAACCTGGAATTCATAGGTTGGACTTTGCAACCTGGAAATGGGAAGCTGGATTTTGCAAGCCAGCTTCTGATGAGAAATTGAAAGCTACCTCTTTTTAGGATATCAATCCAAATTAACCAAAGATCCAAAGTGCCAAATTGTGTAAATTTAGCACTCCTGGAATTGGAATCAGGTTCTAGGTTGCCAAACAACCCCTAGGCCATGTTTGGATACATGTATTCCAAGGAAAAATGAAAGAAAAGATAATAATTGGGTAATGATTATTTCCATAAGCACTATTGACACATGGATTTCATTTTTAGAGGTCAGGTTTGGATGCAAGTGTAAATCTCATATTTGTGAGACAACAATCACCTAGTATCTTGTGCCAGATACTCTAAACTATGAAAAAGCACCATGATTGCTTTGTGAAATCCTCCCTTTTCTTTGCTATACAAGCACCCCAAATTGTCACATCAGTGGAGAACCTCTTCCATTTCTATTGATTTTTATGGAACTGGTGATAGCCCCTAAGGTTCTCCAAGGCTTGGATAAGCTCTTATCATTATGAAAATAAGAATGGAAGTAGCCATGATGGGTCTATTTGAGGAGGCCAACACAAAATTCAGATCGTTCATCTGGTAGGCCCTACTATTTTGTCCCACTGATCTGAAGTTGAGACTTTGGCATGTTGGCTATGGCCTCCACTGAATAGCACTAAGAATCAAGACTTCAATCTTTGCATTTACAACCATCCCAACCATCTTATCAGTGGCAAACAGATGGGCGAACGATAGTAAAAGTCACCCAATTGGATGATAATTTCTGGCATTCTGTTACAGCAGCAAATAAATAGAAACGGATAAGTTATATACCAAACGAAAATTGATTATCTTCTCATAAGGGAAATTCCTTGTGCGCAAAAGCATTTATTTTGCGAAACTACCCTTGTCAGCTAATCCAAGGCCTTGAAAACTAAAGAGAGTGGATTCTGTCTACGCTGAATAACCCATGATATCCAGAAATGGATTATTGTCCACGGTTTCTGAAAAATAAATTCGAGAGAAATTAGAGGCATTGATGGGAACTGACCTTTTGAAGCAGAAGATATTTCGATTCTTACGGCATTTTTCGGTTCTGCATTTGCTAATTTTTCACAAAGAAGATTTTTCACGAAGAGAGGGGGGAGGGGGGGGGGGGAGGGAGGGAGGGATGGAAGAGAGAAGTAGTTGTTTGAAGAAACCGGCGATGGTATGTGGAAAAGGGCCGCAGGGGCGTAGTGCGCACAGGTAGCGTCTCGATTCTTGAGGCGTAAGAGGATTTCTAATATGCGCCCGGACGAAGGGACGCGTGTTTGGCGTTGCAGGGAGTAGCTCCGCACGAATGCCCGTGGGCCCACGCGCTGTTCGTATGGAATCGGGATGCAGATGGGTACTACCCGCCAGTCTCTCGCTAGTAACGGACAGGAGCTCTGAGGGGCCACCATGATGTATGGTTTTTATCTCTACCGTCCATCACTTTTCGGTATCATTTTAAAGGATGTGCCTAAAAATGAGGCAGTTCTAAGGCTCAAGTGGACCACACGGTGTAGATTAAACACCTAGCGTTGAAAACTTTTTTGTGGCCACCGAAGTTTGAGGGCAATTTCCAACTGTACGACCCATATACGGCCCACCAACCTTTTAAAGCCCACTTGCTTTTTAGCTTCCAAAAATACTGTACGGCCCCATTTTTAAGGTCGAAATGCCCCTGCTATTTCAACTTTTCGACTTGGGAAAGTTGGGGCTTCCTGTGACTGCGGATTATAACCCCGTAGCCATAACTGTAGTACCACAGTACACTATCAACCTTTTATATATATATATATATATATATATATATATATATATATATATATATATATATGGAGAACTTTTTTCTACGTACATTTTTCTCTAATACATATTTATATAAATATGTATATATAAGCATATAAATTTTTTTTCTCTTTTTTTTTTTTCATTTCTTTCTTTATTCATTTAATGAAAATATCTTCCAAACCAAAATTACTTACTTGACATACCGTATATGATTTTGGGGTAGGAGAAGCTACTTTAGCCAACTAATCTAGTTATTTTCCAAGATTTCATCAGGTCGATGGTCGAAAATCCATTTCATTCACTTCGCAGTCAATTTTATTCATTTCATTTACTTCACGATCAATTCCATGTATTTTACGGTCAATCCCGACGATTTCCCTTCACTTCACGGTCAATTTCATGCATTTCACGGTCAATTCCCTTCACTTTATGGTCAATTCCGTGCATTTCGCGGTCAATTCCCTTCATTTCACAGTCAATTCCATGCATTTCACGGTCAATTTCGGCAATTCCCCTTTACTTCACAGTCAATTCATTCATTTCACGGTCAATTCCGTGCATTTCACGGTCAATTCCCTTCATTTCACGGTCATTTCCATGCATTTCACAGTCAATTTCGGCTATTCCCTTCACTTCACGATCAATTCAATTCATTTCATGGTCAATTCCCTTCACTTCACGGTCAATTTCGTGCATTTTACGATCAATTCCCTTCACTTCACAGTCAATTCTATGCATTTCACTTTATTCACTCCCTTACACTCAAATACACGTCCGAACTCATCTCTGTCATCCCTATTCCCTCAAATACACGTCTAAACTCATCTCTTCTATCCCTATTCCTTTTTTTCACTGATTTTCTTCATTAAATCTTCATCCTACTATCACATTACATCTTTCATGTTCCATTCTACTCAAGGCTACCTGCATTCATTTTCCGAGACGATGTGAATGCATTGATAAACATGAAATGTTGTAGGCTTTTCTCTAAAGAACGTGTTTCACATCAACACCAGGACTGACTGTGAAATGCATGGAATTGACCGTGAAGTGAAGAGAATTTACATTGAAATGCATGGAAATGATTATGAAGTGAAGGGAATTGACCGTGAAAAGCATGGAATTGACCGTGAAGTGAGCGAATTGACCGTGAAATGCATGGAAATGACCGTGAAGTGAAGCTAGTTGACCGTAAAATGCATTGAATTGACCGCAAAGTAAAGGGAAATGACCGTGCAATTGATGGAAATGACCGTGAAGTGAAGCGAATTGACTGTGAAATGCATTGAATTGACCGTGAAGTAAAGGGAATTAACCATGAAATGCATGAAATTGACCATGAAGTGAAGGGAGTTGACCGTGAAATGAATGGAAATGACCATGAAGTGAAGGGAATTGAGCATGAAATGCATGGAATTGACTGTAAAGTGAAGGGGAATCGTCGGGATTGACCGTGAAATGAAGGGAATTGATCATGAAGTGAAGGGAATTGACCGTGAAATGAATGAAAATGACCGTGAATTGAAGGGAATTAACCTTGAAAAGCATGAAATTGACCGTGAAGTGAAGGGGAATCGCCAGGATTGACTGTGAAATGCATGTAATTGACCGTGAAATCGACAGGGTCCAGATGGGGTCGACCCCATTCCCCCTCAAAGCTCTTTGGGCCATACCTGAGTTATAGATTTACCCTGTGATTTTGGTTTTCACCCAAACTTGTTGAGGAAACTATAGATTATTAATATACGGCGATTCCAAGAATTTAACATTAGACCCTCCGAAATTATCTCACATACATCCTCTGCATTGACCTTCATGCCAATTGCTTTTAATGGGTCTGATATAAAGAAGAAGTGGAGCCCAAACAGCTTTTAGTCGAATGGGGTCGACCCTTCCATGCATTTCACGGTTAATTTCGGCAATACCGCTTCACTTCACGGTCATTTCCATGCATTTCACTGTCAATTCCCCTCACTTCACAGTCATTTCCATGCATTTCACAGTCAATTCCGACGATTCCGCTTCACTTCACGGTCATTTCCACGCATTTCATGGTCAATTCCCTTCACTTCACGGTCAATTCCATGCATTCACGGTCAATTCTGGTGATTCCCCTTCACTTCAAGTCAATTCCATGCATTTCACGATCAATTCTCTTTACTTCACGGTCAATTCAATGCATTTCACGGTCAATTCCCTTCACTTTATGGTCAATTCCATGCATTTCATGGTCAATCCCGGCGGTTTTCCTTCACTTCACGGTCATTTCCATGCATTTCACGATCAATTCCCTTCTCTTCACAGTCAATTTCATGCATTTAACGACCAATTCCCTTCACTTCACGGTTAATCCCCTTCATTTCATAGTCAATTCCATGCATTTCACGGTCAATTCAATGCATTTCACGATCAATTCCCTTCACTTCACGGCCAATTCCATGCATTTCACGGTCATTTTCGCACGATTCCCCTTCACTTCACAGTCAATTCCATGCATTTCACGGTCATTTTCGACGATTCCCCTTCACTTCACGATCAATTCCATGCATTTCACGGTCAATTCCCTTCACTTCATGGTCAATTCCATGCATTTCACGGTCAATTCCCTTCACTTCATGGTCCATTCCATGCATTTCACGGTCATTTTCGACAATTCCCCTTCACTTCATGGACAATTCCATGCATTTCATGGTCAATTCCCTTCACTTCACGGTCAATTCCATGCATTTCACGATCAATTCCCTTCACTTCATGGTCAATTCCATGCATTTCACTGTCATTTTCGGCGATTCCCTTCCACTTCATGGTCAATTCCATGCATTTCACGGTCAATTCCTTCACCTCATGGTCAATTCCATGCATTTCACAGTCATTTTCGGCAATTCCCCTTCACTCACAGTCAATTCCATGCATTTCACTGTCAATTCCCTTCACTTCACGGTCAATTCCATGCATTTCACGGTCAATTCCCTTCACTTCACGGTCAATTCCATGCATTTCATGGTCAATTCCCTTCACTTCACAATCAATTCCATGCATTTCATGGTCATTTTCGATGATTCCCCTTCACTTCACGGTCAATTCCATGCATTTCACGGTCAATTCCCTTCACTTCACGGTCAATTCCAAGCATTTCACGGTCAATTCCCTTCACTTCACGGTTAATTACATGCATTTCACGGTCATTTTCGGCGATTCCCCTTCACTTCACGGTCAATTCTCTTCACTTCATGGTCAATTCCATGCATTTCATGGTTAATTCCCTTCACTTCACAGTCAATTCCATGCATTTCATGGTCAATTCCCTTCACTTCACGGTCAATTTCATGCATTTCACGGTCAATTCCCTTCACTTCACCATCAATTCCATGCATTTCACGATCATTTTTGGCGATTCCCCTTCACTTCATGGTCAATTCCATGAATTTTAAGGTCATTTTCGGCAATTCCCCTTCACTTCACGGTCAATTTCATGCATTTCACAATTAATTCCCTCCACTTCATGGTCAATTTCATGCATTTCACGGTCAATTCTCTTTACCTCACGGTCAATTCAATGCATTTCACGGCCAATTCGCTTCACTTCACAGTCATTTCCATGCATTTCACGGTAATTGCATGGAAATGACCGTGAAGTGAAGGGAATTAACCGTGAAATAAATTGAATTGACTTGAAGTGAAGGGGAATCGTTAGAATTGAACGTGAAATGCATGGAATTGACCGTGAAGTGAATTGAGTTGACCGCGAAGTGAATGAAATTGACCGCAAAGTGAATGAAATTAACCATGAAGTGAATGAAATGGATTTTCAACCATCGACCTGATGGAATCTTGGAAAATAACTAAGTTGGTTGGCTAAAGTAGCTTCTCCTACCCCAAAATCATCTGTAGTACGTCAAGTAACTAATTTTGGTTTAGAAGATATTCTTGTTAAATGAATAAAGAAAGAAATGAAAAAAGAGAAAAAAAAATTTATATGCTTATATATACATATATGCTTATATATACATATTTATATAAATATGTATTAGAGGAAAAAAGTAGGTAGAATAAAATTCTGCATGTAAAAAAAAAAAAGGTGTATAGCTCGACAGCTATGGCTACGGTTATAATCCGTAGCCATAGGTAGCACAGCTCTAACCTGGTTGATCGGGCCCGACTAGGCCTATCTCAATAGGTGGACAGCGAGTTGGGGTCAACCGGGTCAGTGGGACAGTGACTCGGGGTAGACCAGGTTGACCCGATTGACTGTGTTAACCTGTATTTCTTCTATATGGCACTACAGATATGGCTACGGTTATAATCCATAGCTATAGGGTCCTGGCTCTTTTTTTCCTGTTGTAATCCCACCGCTTTTTGTGGGTCCTATTATGAGGTATGTGTTATATCCAAACCGTCCATCAATTTGGCGAAATCGTATTAAGGTCGAGACGAAAAATAAGACAGATCTAGCTATCAAGTGGACCACACTGTAAAAGGCAGTGGAGGATTGAACGTTTACCATTAAAACCCTTTTAAGGGTCACAAAAGTTTTGGATCATTATGAAATTTGTTTTTCCTCTTCATTTATGAATAGATTGGATGGAAAATAAATGTTATGGTGGGCCCTATAAAAGTTTTAACGGTGAAAATCAATTTTCCGATACTCTTTGTGGTGTGGTCCAGTTGATCTTTGGATATGATTATTATTATTTTTTTTTGTAATAATGCTCCAAAATGATCTCGAAATATGGATGAATGTTGTGGATATAATAAATACATAACTGTGGGGGCCATGTAACTTTGATCGCTTTTGAACCGTTCGTACAACTCGGAGTTCGAGGAGCGTCAGCGCTCGTCTTCGAGCACCAGGCGATCCACCTCCGGAAGCAAAGTAGGGGCATTTTCGACCTGAGAAATGGGCCCGTACAGCTGGGGCTTATTCTTGGGAGGTAAAAAGCAAGTGGGCTTAAAAAGGTTGGTGGGCCATATATGGGTCATACAGTTGGAAATTTCTCTCGAAGTTTTAGATCGAAGTTGATGGAAAAGGATTGGCTACTCTCCTTGCCACCCGTCATTCTACCGGACAATGGCTGATGGTCGTGCTCTGTGGGCCCACCATGATCTATGTGTTTCATCCATGTCGTCCATCTATTTTTCTAAATCATTTTATGGTATGATACTAAAAAATGAGGTATATCCCAATCTCAAATGAGCCACATTACAGAAACAGTGTTGAAAGAACGTCAAAACTTTTTGGTGGCCATAAAAGTTTTGGATCAAGCTGATCTTTGTTTTTTCTCTTCATCGGTCCGTATGACCTAATCAACAGATTGGATGTACTGTGGGCCTTTGGAGGATTTTAATGGTGGATATCCAATCGCTATTGTTTTCCTTATGGTGTGGTCCAAATGAGACCTATATCTCTTTCATTTTTAGGATAAAACCTTAAAATGATCTGTAAAAATGGATGAATGAAACGGATGAAACACATACATCATGGTGAGGCCCACAGAGCACCAACCATCAGCCTCCCAGCTGGTGGCAGGGAGTAGCCAATCCGTTTCCAAAGTTGATATTTGTGTTTTACCTTCAATTAAACATCATAGTGAGCCTTCGAGGAAGGTTTCTAGGATGTGGATGTTATTATCACCACTACTTCCGATGGTGTGGTCCACTTAAGCTTTGGGATGCCTGATTTTTTGGCTTGCACCCTTAAAATGAAATGGTAAAATCACCACCGCACTGCAGAGACGCTATCAGTTGCACCCAATGCTAATGGAAGCGGATTGGCTGATGTACCACACACCACCTAATGTACTGACGTCACCAAGTTATGTGGGTCCCATCATGAGATATGTGTTATATCACAACCGTCCTTACATTTGGCCAACTTGTAGTAGGGGTGTACATCAAGTCGAACCGTGTCGAGCTGGCCTCAGCTCGACTCGGCTCAGCCATTGGTTGACCTTAGCTTGAACTCGGCTCGGCCATTGGAACCTCAGCTCGAACTCGGCTCGGCTCAGTCCTCGAGCTTGATTGGCCAGCTCGGCTTGGTTCGGTTAGTAGCTCGGACCGAGTTCGAGCCAAGATCGAGCTGAGTTCGCCATTGAGGCATTTCGACAAACACCTGGACTGCACCTTCAGAATCACTTTGTATGTGAAACAGAAGCAATGGTATCAATGAAATCAGGACAAACCGTCAACAAATGAAGATGCAACTCATTTGGACACAGAATCAGGAGTTCGTCCGGCTAGATTATATTCTTCCCCACTTAATCCAATTGAGGTATCAATGGAATCAATCCGTGCCACTTCTTTTCAACCTTAAATGTCGAGTTCAAATGAGGGACACGTGCATCCCAAGTTGCCAAACTACGATGATTTGGCAGTCTGGTTAGGATCATTAAATGGCTAAGTATGAGAAACGGGGTTGTCCATTCGCGTAACAGGCTTCCCAACTTCAGGATTTCCTACTTACAATCCTATCAACCCTACTTACATACCTTCCTTGCTAGTGCCACCAGCCACACTTTGTTGAGTCATTTTATCAAACACTTGGTGAGCAACATCAATGGCAAAGTAACCGAGTCACCAAACTGGTTCGGTCCGATTTGGATTCGCACTGTATTCGATCCGAGTCGAGTTGAGCTGGGGCTGCTCGAACTCGGCTCAAACTCATTTTCGAGCTAAAAAAATCAGCTCGACTCGGCTCGAACTCAGCTTCGAACCGAGTAGAATCGAGCTTTTTCAAATCAAGTCGAGCGAGCTAACCGAGCTAGCTCGGTTCATGTACACCCTAGCTTGTAGTAAGGCTTGAATCCAAAAATAAGACGGATTAAAAGATCAAGTGGACCACATTGTAAAAAGTATTGGGGATTGAATTTCTACCATTAAAACCCTTTTGGGTCACAGAAGTCTTGGCTCAATATGATATTTGTTGATATTTCTTTTTCCTCATTTAGGTATGACCTTATGAATTGATCAAAATAAACATTACGGTAGACCTTATGAATGTTTTAATGGTGAAAATCATTGTCCCCACTCATATTTGTGATTTGGTCCACTTAAGCTTTAGATATGAATCATTTTTAGTATAATGCTCTAAAATGATCTCATAAAATGGATGAACGGTGTGGATATAACAGGGCCATGTAACTTTGATCTCTTTGTATAACCTGGAGTTCGAGGAGCGTCAGCACTGGTCTTCCTCGTATTACATCCATCTGTTCGTGGACGCCGATGGACACTGATAGGCGGTTAGTAGTCGGTGCTATGTGGACCCACCATGATGTATTTATTTTATCCACTCCTTCCATCCATTTTGAAAGAAAACTTTAGGGTATGATACAAAAAAATAGGTAAATATAAATCTTAGGTGGACCACACCACGGGAAAACAGTAGTGATTGAATGTCCACCATTAAACGCCTCCTAGGCCCACTGTAATGATTATTTAACATCTAACCTCTTGATTAGTTCATAAAGACATGGATGAAGGGAAAATATATATATATCGACTTGATCCAAAATTTCTGTGGCCCCTAAGAAGTTTTTAATGGTAGGCATTTTATCAACACTGTGTGGTCCATTTAAGATTTTTATCCACTTTATTTTTGGGCTCATACCATAAAATTATCTGGAAGAATGGATGAACGGCATGGATGAAACACCTACATTATGTTGGGCCCACAGAGCACCAACCACTAGCCATCGGCTAGTGGCGGGGTGAGTAGCCGATCCCTCTCCGACGCAAAAACACGTGGTGTAGCGATGTGCTTGGCGGGTATCCACCGTTATACATGTGTTTTGTATCCGCATCATCCATCATCTTATGCCAGCTTATTCCAGAGCATGAATCCAAAATAAAGTGGAGAAAAATGACACGTAACGTTCAAGCCTTCTTAGAACCACCATAATATTTATTTGCCATTCAACATGTCGATAAGGTTACGATCAAGAGAAAACACAAATATCAGCTTGATCAAAGCATTTTTAGCCCCAAAGAAGCTTTTAATGGTCACCACTGTTTCCTGTGTGGTGTGGTCCACTTGAATTTTGGATCTACTTTATTTTTAGGTTCATGCACTAAAGTGAGATGGCAAAATCGATTAACCACATGGATATAAAACACATTTATCAAATGCACCACAAATGCCCACCACATCAGCACGCCACTCCTCGAGGTGTTAGCTGCATTCGCATACTTGCTGGCTCACACAAGGGTGAGGACCCGGAAAATGAGGCAGAAATAGGGCAAGTAGGTCACACCTTTGGAAATCGTTGAGTGGAGATGGAAACTCGAGTCCCATATGGGGTCCTGGGCTGACGAATTGCGTGGCTACTTGCGAGATTGGGATGCAGAATCCCTCTATACCCGCTTACAAGTTAAAGTGTCGTACGTGGCCATTCATCAATTGGCCCTCGTTGTGTAGGTAGTTCTTGAAAATCATAAGGATTAATGATCAGATATAGGAGAAAAATGATCTTTGTTAGACAATGAATCGTCAATAAAAAGAATTCACACAAAATTAGATTATTATTTTTTCTCTCTTTGTTTCTTCTCTTAAGAATATTAACGTATCCTTCGTAGATACTCAGGCATACTTTTTATAAAGGATGGAATTTTACCCGTTTTGGTTCTTATAATTGTTGATGCTCTTTTCTGGTCATCCCTCTTATACTCTTATGTACCTCCGAAGGATAGTGGCAGTGGAGACCCTGTCTATGGCAGGTGACCCTCCGGTGGCTAAATTACAACAAGAAATCTGGGTCTAGTCAAGTTAGAGTTTTTGTGCATGTATGAGTGCCCACCTTCCACCATAGACAATGTTCTTATTTATAGTCTTTTAGTGTCGGTGACGTAGATACTAATGTGTAACACCCTAGATTTTGGGGGGTTGATCAAAACTCTACTCCCGAGATCCAAAACATCACTTATGCAATATGGATAATAATGTTTAGATGTCGTTTATATCAATGCATTAAACATGAATGAGATTATACTAAAACAACGTATCATACTCCGGAGATGATGTAATTAAGCAACGGAAGTCTGAAGCACAAGTATCTAAATATGTAAGTATTTCAAAAACTCCGGAGTATGAATATGTAATCGGGCTGAATATATACATGTATTATTTCAGAATAGACAAAATATCAAAATGTAAAGCGTTCAACTAATCCATAAGTCCCTGTAATCCCGTCGAATTAGCACGAGGTCCTCATAGACCCGCCTGAGAGCTGAATGTAGGAGAATTCTTCATCCTCGTCTATGAGGCCTTGCTCCATCGCATAGACTTCGCCATCACCTACATTTAAACTAGAGTCTGAGTGGTACTTTAAAACACCATCCCAGGGTGGGAATGAGTGGCCAACTCAGTGATACTATAAGGCAATGGTTAACATGTTATCAGTTTAGTCAAGTAGTAATAATAAAGCAATACAATAAACATTCCAAACTACTCTTATTAATGCAGGGATGATATGCGGTAATGATGCATGCCCCCGCCTACACTCCCTCACTGACTTCATCTAACGATCACGCATGGCAAATGTCACACCCCAAAATCGAAAATCGGGCTCACAAAATTTTCGATCGTCGAATCCAACGCTGACAACCTCCATAGTACCCCATTTTCGGCTCCCAATGTCTATATGCCAGATTTCGATCCTGGGATCCTACAAAGAAGATTTTTAATATAAATTTGTCTCGTAAGAAGTATAACCACAAGTTTACCCAAATCACAAAGGCAACATCATCATCACATATCCATTAATGTAATCATTTGAATACAATGCTGAAAGGGAAATACATATATCGAAATCAAAGCTCTAGAAGATGGTTACACGCTCCAAGCTCAACGCTGCTACCACCTAACATCACCTGCACACATCTATCGTGCATAAGCTTATAGAAAGTTTAGAGGGTGGTGAAAGTGTGTGAGCCGTATATGCGTGCTTAGAATGTAATGTCAGAGTAAACAGAAATACTAGTGAGTTCATAAATCATACAACACCAGAATAAGTGGAAATATTAGTAAGCCCATGAATCAAACAATATCAGAGTACGCAATACAAGTCAGCTTAACAAATGAGGAGTCATAAAGAGAGCCAAATATCAGATGTCGAGGGTACAATGCAATATGTAAATCTTACTAAGTCTGACTAGGTCATATAAGCGAAGAAACATAATAACCCAAAATGTCATATGCAATGCGAATGAAATGACCAATGTGAAGTTAGGATGATAGTACGTAGTATCGCAGGCTATGGGATCCATCATAAGGGACTTCTATCTAAACTAGTCCCATATCTAAATTTGGATAGTTAGACTCAATGTGGTAAACTCCCGATCTCAGGTTAGTCACGTGCTTAACCGAAATCTTGGCCATGCGAAGGTACATGTGACAAATAGTTATGCACCACTAGCCCGAGTGGATAGTGAATGAATGAATGAATATGCAATTCCTGCTCAATAAGTTCACATATCAGTACGGTTCATCTCTGGGATCATCACTGGGGTCTATTATATTCTACGCCAGCTTGCCGCCCCTATCCGAGCGCATGACGGGTAAGTGGAAGAGACTTCACTATCCGCCTGCCAATATCGGGCCCGACTAGTCGATAGTGGACCTATTCCTCAAGCTAGTCAAACTCAACCTAGACGTTGCCCCCTCACTCAGGCGGGTAAGGTCACACCGCTTCCCAACCGACCACGACACAGTGGGAGACGTGGCCTACTGGTATACGACCCTCATACGCTCATATATATCCACTCGGTCTCGACGTTGGGGCGTCTCCTGGCCACGGAGGTTTAGGGATTTTCACCCAGGGACATCTATGACACTCGTATGCTAGAACAAATTTCCGGTGTCCCATCCGGCCATCTACGATATGCCTATGGAGGCTACGGCCTTGATGTCGCTAGGGCGCACAGTAATCACAACACATAATGCAAGATGCATGAGTCATACAATCTAGTCATGCATTAATCTTGTGCACACCGTATGCTCATGTGAGACAATCTCCGCCTATAAGGGAGTCTCATAACAACATGCCCAATGACATATGCAATGGTTAATCACATCTCATAACAAACATACAGATGATGCGTATGGGTATGTATCATGATGTTATGTTGTCACATACTCATAATCGGCATCAATAACCGGCAATCGACAATCGACCTCGACAATGTGAACATTTAACCAACATTGCCCCCAAGGAATGGGCCACATAGAGCCTAACATATAGTGGACCCATGACCTCACACAAGGGCGAAATATACAACACCATGGGCCTCACTCAAGAGCTTAACACATCATGATGGACATTTCACATGGGCCTAACATACATCACAATGGGCTACATCGCCTGACCCTCATATGCATCACAATGGGCCTCATCACATGGGCCTCATATACTTCGTATTGGGCCTTAAACACGGGCTGAATACACATCAGAATGGGCCTCAAATACAGGTTGCATAAACATCACATTGGGCCTCAAACACGGGCCGAATGCACATTACAATGGGCCTCAAACACGGGCTGTATATCATCATATTGGGCCTCGATATCCGGCCTCGACAATCGAAATCGGCCTCGATATTTAACCTCGCAATCGGAATCAGAATCGGCCTCAATAATCGAAATCGGCCTCGACAATTAAAATCATCGGAATTGGCCTCGGTAATCGGAATCGATTGATAATCGAAATCGGCAAATCGGTCACGTTAATCGGAATTGGCAATCGGTCACGGCAATCGGAATCGATCGATAATCAGAATCGGTAAATCGGTCACGTCAATCGGAATCGTCAATCGATCATGATAATCGGCCTCGATCACTAATCGACAATCGACCACGACAATTGGAATCGGTCATGACAATCAGAATCGATCGATAATCAGAATTTAGCTAATCCATCATGTCAATCAGAATCGGCAATCGGTCATGATAATCGGAATCGGCAAATTGGTCACGTCAATTGAAATCGATAATCGGCCATGACAATCGGGATCGATCGATAATCAGAATCAGCAGATCGGTCACGATAATCGAATCGATCGATAATCAGAATCGGCAAATTGGTCACGATAATCGGGATCGATCGATAATCAGAGTTGGCAAATCGGTCACGTTAATCGGAATCGGCGATCAACCATGACAATCGAGATCGATCGATAATCAGAGTTGGCAAATCGGTCATGTTAATCGGAATCGGCGATCAACCATGACAATCGAGATCGATCGATAATCAGAATTGGCAGATCGGTTACGTCAATCGGAACCGACAATCGGTCATGATAATCGGAATCGATCGATAATCAGAATCAGTAAATCGGTCACATCAATCGGAATCGACAATCAGTCACGACAATCGAGATCGGTAAGAATGGGCCTAACAAGGCTTAAGGGAAGGTCACAATGTGGACATTTAACCATCATTGTCCATTAATGTGGACATTCAACCACATTACTCCCAAGGAGTGGCCCACATAGGGCCGATCATACAATGGGCCCACGACCTCATACAAGGGTCTAGTATACATCGCAATGGGCCAAATACACGGGCTTAATATACATCACCATGGGCCACGACCCATGGTCCTCAAATACATCATAATGGGCTACGACCCGTGGGCCTCAAATACATCACAATGAGTCACAACCCATGGGCCTTAACACATAACGGGTGGGCCCCCATCACATGCGCTTAATATACATAACAGGTGGGCCCAGTCACGACCCATGGTCCTCAAATACATCATAATGGGCTACGACCCGTGGGCCTCAAATACATCATAATGAGTCACAACCCATGGGCCTTAACACACAACATGTGGGCCCCCATCACATGCGCCTAATATACATAATAGGTGGGCCCAGCCACGACCTATGGTCCTCAAATACATCATAATGGGCTACGACCCATGGGCCTCAAATACATCACATTGAGTCACAACCCATGGGCCTTAACACACAACGGGTGGGCCCCCATCAAATGCGCCTAATATACATAACAGGTGGGCCTAGTATACTCAGCAAATGGGCCTCATTACATCAAGTAGACCGTGCCAATGGGCCTCATATATATATATATATATATCAAATGGGCTGCATCACATGGTCTTCATATAATCAAGTCGGTCGTACCACATAGGCCTCAACAATGGGCCTCATATACATCAAGTGGGCCGCATCAATGGGCCGCACCACATGGATAGTTTGGATCAAATACGTACATCACGTGGGGACCACGTGGATGGATGGTACGAATATACAACACAACACAAGGTGGGCCACGTAAGTGAACGACATAGATGGGACATGTACAACATAGTGGCCCACATAACTTGTTGACGACATACGGCATCTGGATGCTGCTGGACGGTACAGATGAAATACATAGATCAGGTAGGCCACGAAATGACTGAATTGGCAAGGATGAAACATATACATCATGATGCACACAACAGCATTCTTGTTGTTGGCCCAATTGACGACGGGCCCGCCTGGTATTTGGGCCATCCCCAGGGCAGTGCAGGCCCAAATACAACATCTCAATGGGGTCCACCAAGGCATGGG
Source organism: Magnolia changhungtana (assembly GCA_030180095.1). Taxonomy (NCBI): domain Eukaryota; kingdom Viridiplantae; phylum Streptophyta; class Magnoliopsida; order Magnoliales; family Magnoliaceae; genus Magnolia; species Magnolia changhungtana. Next base: position 1,215,700 of record JASAUF010000222.1, on the reverse strand, counting down.
CCACCCAGGAGATGGGTCAGCCCACCAATCCACCCCAGCCAGATGGGCCGGTTGGGTAAAACGCATACAATCAGGGTGGGTCAGCCCTCAAAATAATCTGAAAAAAACTGGATGGATGGCTGGATGCAATGCATTTCAGTGGGGGTCCTACCACGTGTGCAACATGTGTATGGTGGGCCTACATGAAATTACATCTATCTCCTTCTCTTGTATAGCCATAAAACAGTCTCTACAGAAGGTTGGATGGTATGGATACAACACATGCATCATGAGGGCCACACTGTCCACATGCGGATAGCATGGACAAAACATACATCAGTGGGCTTCAAGGGCTGGATGGACGGTTTGGATGTAATATAAACATCATGGGTGGGGTCCACGTACGTGGCTCACTATAGATGAACGGTCAGATGGAATACACTGTCAACCCTCTGAACGGTGTACATACAACATCTCACGTGCGACAATACAACATATATATATATATATATAGCTGTGTAGGTGCGTTGGTCAGCCAGCCAACAATACCAATTACAGATCACGGGTTGTCGAAATTCGACCGGGAGGATCGCGAGAGTATATGAAATTGTACTAACTAGGATACGGGCCTTACAGCAAACTCCCTAAATGTGCGCTTCCTTGCCAAAGCACATGCAATGCGGTGCATGATCGTGTTAGTCAAGTAATTAATTAGGCGTATTCATACAGCAGATTCGGAAAGCTAAGGTACCTCCCTTTATATCATTAACCCAAATGGGGATCTATCTAGGGTCGTCAATCTTAGTTAATCACATATGATAGGCAAGTCGTAGGGTATCACCCCTAATGAAAGTAGTGGATAGGCAAGTTCAATTGATTATACTTGAGGTCACTACGGGAGGCTTGTCACCTGAACGTAGGCCGACAGGTCTAATACAGTGTCCCATACCACCATATTCAGCTCACGAGTTTGGGTTACTCACTGGACACTACGGGGAGGCTCGTCACCCTAGCGTAGGCCGATAGCTTGACCACGGTGTCCCATACTACCATGCCCAGCTCATGAGTCTTAGTGGATCGTGGTACCAAGGTTGAAACGGACTTTTACATTGGTAAGTGGTACCTTACATTCAAGTAGAAGTATCCATACATGGTAAACACATAATAGGCCAATCGAGTTATTTGACAAGTTCAATTGGTACGAGCACACGCTGAATTAATTGACGTGGAGTGCATAAGCACTCCATGTGGCCTAACCACTGTCGACAATCGTCGTATGACCCAGATTCATCGAACGTATCCAATGTGGCGAGACTAGTTCGGCAACTCAATCGAGAACAATTACCGATTGCCTGGAACAATCATACTCAAATGTAATAGGTAGTCACATATGATGATTATAACAACATTTAACAATAATTCAAATATAATTCTCATTTGAGCATTTTATCAAACACATTGAACATGTTATTATACATATGCATTCCATCCATAAATCACGCATTAGAAATTTACATTACATGACAGAAATTATAAATATGGACAAGGTAGTTGAGAATCCTATCTCAATACCCTTAATCAATATAATTCACCTACAATTTCTCGTTCAAACATTTTATCAAACACTTAGACTACACATTACTACATACATAGACTAAATTAGTTATGGCATATATTAGGGCAAATCCTTTCACAAAGAGATTTGCCATAAACACAACAAGCATAAATTCTAGATTAATAGTCATGGCAAGCACAAATCATAATTACAAGTTCATTCAAACATTTTAACAAATACATAGAATGCATATTTGTCCAACATAGTTCATACATGTATAATATATGGAAAACATCGTAACTAAGATCATGTGGCAGCAATCAAGTCAGACATAAATCATTAACCGACATTGAAAGCCTTGAAAATCATAACTTAAACGTTTATAGTCCGCACCTTTCGTCAAAAAACTCGTTTCAAACTCGGTTCAAACACTACATTCCCGAATATGGAACAACGGGTACCTAAACATTGAAATAGGTTAGCTATTTCGTTGATTTCTCTATTTGGATTCCTAAATCAAGATTAGGGTCAGGATTTCTTACCCAAATTGTAGTTGGAACGGTTCATGTAGCGATGGTAGGGAGGTGAATCAACACGTGGAGTTGTGGAAGTGAATCCCAACAAAGATCTCCAGGAATCCCTCACTTCCCCTCACTCTTTTCTCTCCTCTCTCCTAGGGTTAGAGAAATTCGTATGGAATGGGAATGGGGTGGTTTAAGGGCATTATATAGGTCCAGAACTGATGCAAATGGCCCCAGGGCCATGGTATACCTGATTTATATCCAAAGGGTGACTGTTTCTGACGAATGGGGCCCATCGGGAGGTCTATTACCTGTTTATGTCATAGAGTAAGTTCCCTGACAATGGATCTAAGCCAGGTTATGATTTTGGTATGATCGGGTTAGCGAATTGACCGTGAAGGACCTGTATCAGATCAATGGTTGTTGTCCCTCGATCAGGGCCACAAGTATACAAATAGGTGCAGGGAAATTTCCCTGATCCATGGGTGAAGTTCAGTCAAAATCTGACTGTTCGAAGTCTTCAATTTCGCCCATAAGCGAATGGCCCAATTCACTTAAGTTTCTTTTCGTTTTCCAAAGGTATTCGCGTTTCTCACTCACTTTACTCAAGGCTCAAGTTGTGCGATTCTATATACTATTTGGACTTGATTCTCTTGATGGTTGTCAAGCCCAATAAGGTGGTCATAACCCTATAGTTTCGCGGTCATCGAACTTTCGACGTCCAGTCCAGGTTCGATACGGAGTTTCAATGTACTCCTAAGAGCAACGGGCTTTTGGAATTTTTCCTAAGTTTTTAAGAGACGTCAACACCCCAGATTTTTGCCAACCTAGAGTTAGATGTCCTTAGGCAAGGGGTAGATCCTAACCCCTTATGAACCTCTCAAAACTCAAATCTTTTAGGAATTAGACAAAGTTAACTAAGTGCTAAACTGTATTAGCTACGAAATCCACTTGAATCACTTTAAATACAATCTGCAAGACCTAAAACGTGTAGAATCATTGACGCTAGGTTACCCTAAAATCTAGGACCAATCCCATTACCCAGTTGCTCTCGGGAGCATATTGAAACTCCGTATCGGATTTGGACCGCACGTCGAAAGTCCGATTACCACGAAATTATATAACTAGGACCGCCTTGCTGGGCTTGACAACCACCTTGGAAATCAAATCCAGATAGTGTCCCGGGGCTATTCGCTTGAGCTCGGAGTGAAGAGTGTGAGAAACATGAAAATAATTAGAAATAAATTTCGAATTTAAGTAATCTAAGACTTGTCGCTTGTGGGCCAAATAAAAGTAATCAAACCGTCGGAATCTGACCCAAATACACTCTCGGATCAGGGAACATTTCTCATACATGTCCGTGTACTTGTAACCCTGATCGAGTTTCAGTGACCGTTGAACTGAAACTGGTCCGCCATGTGTGATCAGGGAACCTGATTGGAATGAAAACTTAACTCGACCTGGATTCATAATTAGTGAGCTTAAGTCCGACCTTTGGCTTAAGGGGGGGCTCCAGAAGTGCTCTGTTGAGACAGAACTGTCCATATTTGAACATAACCTAAGTATACCATGGCCCTGAGTCTAATTTAGTGAGTTTTTAGCCTATATAAGGACCTTAAACCCTCTCTCATTCAGCCCATACGAATTTGAGAGAAACCCTAAGAGAGAGAAGAGAGAAAAGAGAGAAAGTGTGTGAGAAGTGGGAGAATCTTCCTGCTATTTTACCTTGTCGATCTACGTGCTTAACCATCACTTTTCAATCGCTATCCCAGCGATTCCGGCTTCGTTCTTAGGTAAGAAAAACCTAACTCTAACCTATTTTAGGGTTTCAATTGATACAAGTAGTGAAATGGCTAACATAACTCGTGATTTAGGTCGTTATACTATCGTGGACGAAGACTTAGCAATTCTATCGCGTTCGTTACATTCTTACGGCGTAAGGTGCGGACTTTAGACATATAGGTTAAGGTTTTCAAAGCTTTCAATGTCAAATAATGATAGATTTATGATCTGGGTGTTATTGTATATGCACAATGCGACGTTCGTTATGCGATTCAGTTACGTATGCAAATTATGGCATATTATGTATTCTGTATATTTGTAGAAAATACCGTATACATACAAATTTTAAAAGTGTGGTTGCCATGATAAATTACTGTATGTACATGCTATGTATATATTTAATACTTATTTGGCGAAAGGATTCGCCCAAATACATGTTTTTGCTAATATACGTTATGTATGATAAATAAGTGTATTCTAAGTGTTTGTGAAAATGCTTGTATGAGTAAGTACTTAGATGATTGTGCTTTAGGTAGGTGTTGAGATAGGAGTCTCAACTACCTTAGAGATGTATATGATTTCCTCCATGTTAGTTGTGTAATTTAATCGCTTACTTATGAAATTTATATGTTTGTATTTTCTGTTTATATTGTGCTTTATAACATGCTTGTTAACATGTTTGAATTACTTTGTTAATTCTTCTTTGACTATTATACATGCTTTCTGGTTACGGATTGAATGTGATTGGGGGCTATGTTATAGTCCAGGCAATCGGTAACAGGCTCAAAGTCGTGCTGAGATTCATTTCGCCACGTAGGACGTGTTTGACAAACCCGGGTCGTATGTTGGTCGTTGGCAGTGGTTAGGCCACACGAAGTGCTTATGCACTTCATGTCGATCAATGCGATGTGCGCTCGTGCTAGTCTAACCCGTTAAGTAACCCGATCTGCCATTGTATGTTCACTATGTATGGACGCTATTGCTTGAACCTAAGGTACCAAACTTACCAGTGTAAGTATACATTGATATATTTAACCTGGTAACATGTTCACACTCTAGAGACTTACAATAGTTTATATATATTTTATATATCTATCACAGTCTTCCACTTGTATAATTTAACTGTCTCTGGAGTATGATATGTTGTTTTGGCTTAATCCCATTCATCTTTAATGCACTAATACGAACAACATTCATTCATCATTCTTTATGTTGCATAAGTGATGCGTTGGAACTCGGGAGTTGAGTTTATGCTCGACCCCCGATTTTCAGGGTGTTACATGTTGAGTCAATGGTATTAATGATTTTGGGTTTTGCCATTTACGAAAATGGTGGTTTGAGTTAAATCCGCCAATTATTTAGTTTAGTACTTAACTAAATTCTGTCCTATTTACGACCGAATAAGGTCTTAGGGTAGTTCTATGTCTTTTTTTGGTACTTTTAGTTAGTATATTATTTTAATTATTTTTCTCATACTTCATCATCAAGTCTACTTTATCTCCACCAAATTTCATAAGATTTCGTGTTCTAGAAAAATTCTAAAAATTCTAGAAGTAGCAGCTGTCCAAACTAATAATTTTTGCATAGTTGTCACATCAACCTAGATTTAAGTATATTAAAATTTTTATTTTATTTTTCACTTATTTTTATATAAAACTAAACTCATCAAGCTTCAATCTAGCTTTTGAATCACCTAAATTGGAGTTATATTGAGGGAGATATGACTTTTTGAAGTCGGTTGAAAACTGTAGCGAGGGTCCACCGAATTTCAGTGCACCAGTGGCACGCCACCGACCGAGCGATGGCGCCACGGTCTGCTGGAGAACCGGGCGGCGCGCCACCGTTCTAGCAGTGGCGCTGTGCCCCTTTGTGGTGCCTGTCACCTGATGTTTTGAAACGGGTGTATTTTACAAACTGGAATGAGTTATTTGACGTGCAATATATTATTTTGGGGTAGGAGAAGCTGATCTATCCAAATTATGTATTTATTTTGTGAGATTCCATAGTTTAATGGTAAAAAGTTCATTTTATTTATATATTTACTATTTATAGTAAATTTTAGTTTAAGTATTGTTCTTCATCATTTAAACTTTAGGATTAGTGTCTAATATGAAAGTACTTAAAATTGAAGAATAAGGTGGTGAAAGGTTAGATTTTTGAAGGAGATGGGTTGGAAAGGGGATTTGAGACTTTGAGATTGAGTTTTAAGAAGTCGATAAGGTGTTATGATAGACCTATTGCCCAAGAACATCTAACTCCAAGTTGGCAAAAATCCGGGACGTTACATAATAGCTCTATATGGTAGACGCGTATCACATAAGGGATCTCCCTCCAAACGTGTCGTAGTTATCTTTCCAAAATCATTGGCGAAGATCTCGGGATATCCGAGTGGTTAGGATCTGAGGAGATTAGGGTAGATGGTCGGGGCCAACCTCCAAGTCGGCCGGTCTTATGTACTGAATTATTGACCTTGGTCGAGGATCTTCTCCTAGACAGGTCGGGTTGATATTTTATCCTCCCAAGATATTCGGCGAGGACCTCGGGAAGATTTTATTTTGATAATAATATCTTGAAGTGGTCAGCCTCCGAGGAGCATAAGATCGGTGCTCGAGTTGACCTCATAGTTGCTCTGAGCGAGGCCCATAACCGATCTTCAATGACCAAATCAGACCTCATATTTTAACTGGTCGGGATCTTCCTTCGGGGCCAGGTTAATGCCTAAAAGTTGGCTGTTGTTTACCATGGTGAGGCAGGTTAAGTCGAGGTCATCAAAGGTGGTTATAATTTGAGTCGTCGGTGGAGGTTGGGCTCGGTAGCAACGAGTGAGCTCGACTCCTTGTCCATGCTCTATCATCTCTTGTGCTGGTTGTTTTACTTGGTCTATTTTTTCCATAATAGTTGCCCCCTACTTCCGAGTGATCTTCAAAAGCTTGGGATGTAAATGGATTGTGGGATCTTGCTTGAATGCAGGAGCTCATATGCAAGTGGTTGGAAGTGCTCGTCATTATGTTAGGAGATGGAAAGGCGGCAAGTGCGAGAATCAAAGCGGATCCATTAAGGATAGCCGAGTAGCTCAAGGTAGCGTGTACGACAACGGTGCCTCTTCGCCTTTACACATGTAACGAGGTGACACCTGCTCTTGCCTTGATGTTCGGACTCGTCCGCAAATTGGAGGTTGTCACGTGGTCCGTAACGTGTGTCGTTTTATCCCTTCAGATCTCGACATTAATTGTTGGTCATTAATGCCTCGACCAGGGCACTTGTATAAAAGGAGGGCGGAGCGCCTTAGCCCTCCCTCATTTGCTTCATGTCCTCCCCCGCTGCCTTCCTTCTCTGCTGGACTAGGCAATTTCAGGTAAGTCGGAAATCCTTCCGTTCTCTGCCTTTCTGGTGTCTGTTTCTTTTTCTTTTTTTAGCTCTCTCCTTTTATCTTTTTATACTCTGCTCATGATGTCAATGTCAAGTCTTTTGAATAGGTGGTCGGTATCGGGGGTGTTATATGGCCAATCCAATTCCACAACCGAGGACTTCCGACTAAACGCTCCCCATCTTCTCTAATGCCGGGAGGTCAAGAGGTAGAGATCCCCCTTCCTCCGAGTAAGTTGGTCGTTTTGCCCATCATGGAGTCTTCTCAGAGGGTCAGTCTCTTTGGGTCAAGTTTGGGGATGCTAACCTAGTTAGGATCAGGTTGGAGTTCCACATCCCCGAGTAGGTGGTGCTACGGGCCCCTAATCTCGAGAAAATTCCAAGTCATCCTCGCGAGGGTAAGGTGGCCATATATGTAGTGGCCATGTAGTGTAGTCTTCAGTTCCCCCCTCATCCCATAGTACATGGAGTCACTGTTGCCTTGAGGTTAGCCCCAGGTCAGTTGATCCCGAATGCTTGAAGGGAATTATTTGGGACCTATATTCTTTGACAACAGCTTGGACACCTCGAGTTGTTGTATTTGTACAGGGCAAAGGCTAGCCCTATGCATGGGGGCTGGTATTACTTTTGTAACACCCTGAACTTTTCAATACTCGAGTATTGAAAGTTCGAGTATTACCACGAAATTTAACTTATTATGTACATGTGTACGATGCTAATCTAGCTATCCAAACCTTACATCTATTCTCCAACACGAATCTGACCGTTGGGAATAATCTTCATTCATAGATCAAGTCATCTGACCATTGATTTTGAGATGAGATCATCATATACCCAAGTATACTCACTTGTCCATCATAATCAACTGTTCAGTCAACTATTCACCGGTAGGTAAAGATATCTGACCGTCCACTCTAAGTTTGGACCACCTGATCATAGTAAACTAGCTACTTGATCTTAGCATCCACTCGTACACATATTAAATTGAGATTCTGATCCGTTCATCTTGTTCACCACCTATGAATATGCTTAACCCACCATCAAAACTACAATATGATAAACTTACGCATGTGAACAAGTCACTTGAATCTAATGGTATACATGTTCTACCTCTTGATTACTCTAAAAAACCTACTTGTGATCATCTATTTACAAAATTGACCATACACCCACTTACATACATGATCAGAGTACTAGCCATCAAGTTTTTCTATTTTTAACATGTCATCTGACTATCTTTATGTTGATTGATATATATACATTCCCTTAATTAGTTTGGTGAATAATTCTTTATTCACAATGATTTAGATATAAGTTTTTTTGTGAGAATTACTTAGAAAAGTGCCTATAATCATGTAGAACAATTAGATTTCCCAAAACTCTCATATCAACAATAATTACGAAAATGACATTAACCTAGACCCTTGAATTCTAGATCACATGGTTCCCACGATCTGTTTGATGTGAAATTTTATACCATGCCTACATATCATAAATTAACCATACATGTCAAATTTCAGCCCTTAGATCATTGTAAAAGTGATCCAATTGACAAATCAACCCTTTAACCATTGATTTTGGTGTCCATCGAGTGAAGAAACCTTGTGGGAAGTCGTAGTAGGATATTCTCTTCATATAAATGACTTGGATTGCACATAATATAAACTAAGTGTGAAATATAAAGACCCCACTTTTGTAGGTTTTTCCTTAGGCGCGAAGTTATCCTTTCAAGGCCTAACAACTCCTTATAAATCTGGATTTTCGATTTAACCACTTTCTTTCATCCATCGCAACTCAAATTTAGACCACACTTTGGTCTCATATAAATACGTAGTTATACAAAATTTAGGCTCCGATCTATAATCCTATACTGCTGAAGGTTGAAGCCAATTCCTTCATTTTGGTACAAAAGGTGAAATTTTAGATTTAAGCTTTTTCCACCATCAATCAACTACCGAATTCTCTCCAAATGTTTGCCTATCTTGACTGCACGTTTTTCTTAAAATTGAGCCATGATCATTAAGTGTGGACCGTTAATTGAGATCAAGTTTATTTTGGCACCCGTTAGGAGAATTTTCAAGATAAGTTAATTTAAATTTTGATCACCAAGAAAATTATATACCCTGGCTCTATTCAATGACCCTAACATAATGGACGGATTAGATTTAAAGAAAGATTGTCAAAAAAAGAAAAATTAGAGAAATCCAATCTAAGTGGGATGTGAAACACACCTCTCTCACACGCCCACTCTGTGTTCCTCTCTCCACTCACACGCCCAAGGAGAAAGAGAAAGAGAAAGAGAAAGAGAAAGAAAGAGAAAGAGAAAGAGAAACCTAGACGCTCTCTTCCTTCTTCATATGTATGATGTCTCCCTCTTGCTCGAGCGATGTCGTGATTCATGTGAAAGCTTTTAATGTAAAAGCTTTCCTACATAGATATCTTCATAGGGTAAGATCTAAGGCTACAATAAGGGATTCCTTAAAGCTTACATTAATTTGAGTTGGTATGATTTATCTTGTTCTTTTACATGCTTCCATGTTACTGTGAATCCTCCCTGCAATTATTTGATTTACCACCATCAATTATTTATTCTTTGGGAATTATAGTTAAGGTATGTTTTTAATTATGCGTGATCTTTATGAATTTATGTGAGGCTATGGATACAAGCCTTGCCCTTGTCCTTGTCCTTTACCAATTTTGTTAAGTTAGTCATTGCTACTCTTCTATTTTGTCTTTTGTTGGGTTAGCCATTGCTACTCTCCTCTTTTATTGAGTTAGCCTATTACTACTCTTCTAGTTTATTGAGTTAGCTTATTCTTACTCTTCTCCTTTATTATGTTCGCCTTATGCTATTTTCCTTTAGGGCTTGGGTTTGTGTCTTGGAATTTCAAAACCCCCATGATTTAATTTATTTCCTCTTTGGCGCAAGTGATGTGTTAAAGGTTTCATAACTAATGATTTAATTATTTTATCATGGACACACTCTGGGTAGAGACCCTCTTGGTTGACAGGTAATTTCATAGGTTTGGGTAGTGGTGCACAAATCGATGTAAGTAATTCACAATGCGGGTTACATCACTTTCAGGATTGGATGTCGCAAATAGTTGCTTTATGAACAAATTATGTCACATAATTCATCCGACTCATTTGTTGTGCCGCTTCTAGGTATTCACGTAAATCTACGGTAGCGTCGGACATGCCAACGAATCTCCGTAGTATGAGAATGTGGGGCTAGTCGGTTTTCTATGAATTATATTCCACATTGTGATGATTACTACATATGATGAGCCACACATACTTTGCTCGGCATGCATTCATATATATATATATATATATTAGGTACGCGTACTAATACCTCTCGTATTAGTAGAGTACAAGGTGAATCAAAATCCTTACATTACTTTTATAAATCTCTTGAATTATTGCTAATCTTAAAGGATAACCATCACTATGAGTAGGGCATTGAGCCTCTTTAACCGTGCAGATGATGTAGGTGATGTATAAATTAAAAAACCAGGGGACCATCTCCCTATGGAAGATTATACTGAATGAATAAGAAGATAGTTTTATGATTTAGTTTTATTTATGCTTCCGCTGCAGACACGTTAATGTAATAAGCTCCCATTAAGAGGGCATTTGATAATTTATTGAATTCTTTTAATCTAGTGGAATAATAAATACAATTGATTTTACTCTCATGAATGGTTACCTTCGTGAATGTAACTGGATGTGATCTAAATGGAAAGAAAATCAAGGTAAGATTTTGAAGCATCCAAATCTTTACATTATTAACACCTGAAATTCTCGAACATGAGTATGTAATCGAGCCGTGAAAATTTGGGATGTTACAACTTTTCTTCTTGGTCAAACCAAGACCAAGCTCTTATCACCGACAACCCTTCCTCTAATAAAGGTTGGAAGGATAAATGGTTCTTTGCATCGAGGGAGTGGGAGGTCCCAACGATTAGTGTGGGCAAGCTACTCCCTCAGGTCTCCACTAGGTTTACGTGTCTAGTCGGGAGTTGTCAGGATTTTTTTTATTTGAATAACTTTAGCACGTGTGATTTCATTGGTTGATCGGTATTATTTGCATACAGTCCTCCCTCATCTGTAGCCCAAGCTTTTTCCATAACAACTCTAACAGATCACTTGTGTGAGGCTGTAGAGTGCTGCTGAGAGAAGTTGGAAAAGACTGATCATACGTCAATCTCTCCATCGATCAGGTCTCTCTCAGGTCGAGCCTGAGCCAGCAGGTATGACATAAAGGGTCAGATTTTGTTTTATGCTTTGGACTTTATTTCTTATCTGAATCGGTTACATTGTTTTTTGCAGACCTGTCTTGCCATCCTCGTCCCCTGAAGAAGATGAGGTAGCTCTCCACTGCTAACCTGGAGCGACCAAGGAGAACTACTAAAAATGGGGTTGTTCCTCCCTCTATCAGTTGAGGAGGATCCTCTAGGGCTGTGGAGGGCAAGTCCGAACTTGACCTTGGGGCTCTAGCTACTGATCAACAGTTCTTGGCGGTGATAGATGAGGCAGTTTTCGAGACCTCAACTCGTGCTTCCCCTAAGCTGGTGGTTAAGGAGGTAGTTAATTTTGTAAGTCCTATGGTCTCATGCTCCTTTGGTTGTCAAATTTTGATGTGTCAAAACATCTATCTGTGTCTTGTGTTTGTATGGTGATTTATATGTATTCAAGACACTGCATTAACACTTCATGACATTAGATGTCTTGAAGAAATACAAAGTGTACTTCATCATCCTATCAATGTTCAAAGCTACAATGTTGAAGTTCAAGACTCAAGAAACAACTTCAAGACTCAAGAGCAACGCATGAAGTAGTTTTCAAGCTGATGAAGATTTTAAGATTAAAGCTACAACAAGTTCAAGATCTCAAGCTTGATAAGGTTCAAATGTCTACATTCGTTGAATGGTTGAAGTTCAATGTCCATACGACATGTTTTAGGTTTGAATGGCCATTAGGTTGACCTTAGAGTAGGTCATTTCGGATACATAACTCAATTATATCTTTAATAGGTTTTTGGTCTATTCTAAGACCAGTCCTAGCCCCTGTTCGACCAGTCCTGGCATTGACTCGACCAATCCAAGAAATTCCATGACCATTCCTAAGTTGTTTAGAATTTTCAGAATTTTTTGGTACACCTACGACCAGTCCTGGTGATCCTTCGACTGGTCGTAGGAGTGACTTCGACTCGATCTCGACCAGTCATAAGTCTACGACTTAAAGTCCAGCAAGCAATTCTTTAGTCCTACGACCAGTCATAGAGAGCTACAACCAGTCGTAGGTGACCCACGACTGGTCATAGGTTCCCTAAGACCAGTCGTGGAACGACTTTCAAAAATCGCGCTCCTTATTTCAAATATCCGTTAGAGCTACGACCAGTCGAAGATTCCTAAGACCAGTCGTAGATGCGATTTCTTCTTCTATAAATTGAACACGAATTTCAGAGTTTTTCATTCAATTGATAATATTTTCAAGGCTCCACTCTGAAATAAGTTTGTGTTTATTTTTAAGCTATTTTATGCATAATTGCTTTCTCTTTTTGCTAGCTCATTTAATTTGATTTTGTTTCTATATTCCAATCCTATTTGAAAAGAGGAATTACCTTATTCCTTCTTCTTAGAATCAAAATCAAATATAGCTATGCCCAACTGGTTAAAATCTAAAATCTATTAGAACTTAGAACCATATTAAAGTGAGTATTGAAAATTGAACTTTGACATTCAATCATCTACTCCAATTGGTTCTACCGGGCTGCTACAAAAAGGAGAAATCCAGGTATTTTACAATTCTGTAAAATTTCATTTCTTTTGGTTTTGTTTGAGGTTAAGCCAGAAAAATCTCATTGTATTGGTTATTGAGGAGAGCGAGCTTCGAGAAAAGAGGGGTTTTTGAATTGTGTAAGCCCAAGTGAAAAAGACACAATTGTAAAGGTTTTGGGTGAACCTGTGAAAACCTATTTGATAGTGAACGCTAATATCCCCTGTTTGAGGATATTAGGAGTGGAGTAGCATTCTGTGTGGCTGTTGAAAGACAGTTGGTGTACACACAGGCGAATCACTATAACTCTTTTTCTTGTAGATTGAATGCTTGCTTAATTTTCACATCTTTTATCATTCAATTGTGTGGAATGTACATGTGAATGTGAATGTTGTAACAATTTACATTTCAAGCAAGTGTGGGAATTGTTGTAATAAATTAGATCTATATTTCTACATTTAATTTCAATTCTTTGCTATTCATTTATTTCTATTAAAATTGAGTTCTTGATCCAAAAGATGTTCTAGAAATAAGGTTGTCCTACCATAAGCCCTTTTTTATATGGTGTAAGGTTGTCCTTAGAACTGAATTTGTATCAATCTCTCAATACTTATTTATTAAGGTGATTTGATCTCAACATTGTAAATTGATTTATAATTATAATGCTATTGATTTATTTTATTCCGCTGATTTTATTTTAATCTGGCATAGTCCTATTCACCCCCCTCTAGGACATATAGCTTGGCCTTTTCAGATTTGGATCAATCCCCTGTTCGAGGTGAGGCTTCAGGGGAAGAGGTCCCTACTGCCCCTGCCCCATATGCTGCTCATGAAGTCGAGGAAGGGGTTCCCACTACCTCTGCACCCGATGTTTCTCATGAAGTCGAGGAGGCTAGAGAGTCAAATGCCTCCCTGGGTCATTTGGCCTCGCTGCCTGAATGGGCGTCGCGTCATGTGTTCAAGGAAGACATCGTCGCTCTTGCGGATCTTCATCTGATGGACCTACTACGTGATGTAGTAGCTTCCCTCATGAGGGTAGGTCACGCTTTACACCTCTTTTCGACACTACTCTCTTTTGCTCTATTGTTTATCGACTTGTTTTTTATTTTTTAGGCCACGCTTCTGAGTGCCCACCGAGTTTTCCGAGAGATAGGGTGGGACTATGAAAAGATGGAAGCAGAGCTCTAGAGTCGAGCCACGTTGTGGTCAACAGGGACGTGACCATGGCCCAAGCGAAGCCCCTATAGGGAGCTTTGTGAGTAACCGGGGAAGATCGGGCTACCCTGAGGGCCCAGCTGGAGGAGGCTCAGCAGGATGTGGCCGTAATGCGGTTTGTGCTAGAGGAACTTAGGTCACATCTTTCTTTCACTAAGGCAGAGCAGGGCGAGGGCAGTGGCCGATCTTGTAGAGGCGAGGTCTAGGTTGGTTGAGGTTGCGGGTAAGTTGGCTGAGGTCGAGGCTTCCATACCTGTGGCATGGGTGGAGGCGGTGGAGGTGTTCGAGGCCTCAGAAGAATGAGCAAAAGAGCTTGAGGATTATTTTGACATGGGCTACGCGCGATTTAAGGAGCTCATGAGGCAGAAGTATCCAGAGCTCTATCTGGATAATCTGATCAAGGAAGTCGCCATGGACACTACCCTAAGCGCTGGCGGGGCCGAGCAGGACCACTCGCAAGCCGACTAGGCCTCGCCATCCCTCACTAGTAACAATTTTTGAATCATCTTTTTTGCTTTTTATAAGAACCTTTCTCATTAATTAAAGAACTTTTTTAGTCATGACTTCTTATGCTGCAACATTCTAAGTAGTTATAGTAGATATAATGAAGTAGAATAATCAGGCCGAAAAGATTTTAAATATGTAATTATACATCGTGCATGGTGAAATTACTAGGTCAGTATCAAAGCTCAGACGTGGTGGTGAGCCTAGCATTGAGGACTTTCTTCCCTTAAATAGAGGCAAGTCCTCGTGGTTGTATAGCTCGGATAATCGAATTTTGAAAGAGATTCTCTTCCCCCAGACCTGGGAAGCTTCTTTCTTTGTAGATTTTATTGTAGATGAGTTAATTTGCTGACCACTTAAAAGTGGACCTTGCAATTGGTAAGAGAACTTTATTCCCTTGCACTATGGGATGTCCCGGAAGTTGATCGCGCAGTTCGTCCAGTATAAGTAATTAAAAGAAATTCTTTTATTGTAGAATTCACAAAGTAAATAGAAAAACAGTAATTTCGTGTGTACCTTTTTCCCTTAGAGAAGGGAGATTGCTCTTAATCGAGTAGATTAATCAGTCGATGTGCCTTTGGTCGGAGGACTTCTTGAGTCCTTAGGGGTAGTAGATCTTCAAATGCTTGGCATTCCACGAGTGAGGTAGCCCAATTGAAGTCTGACTTAGGGTCATCTACTCGGCGTTCTGGACTTCGTCGAATGATTTGGTATGCACAGTTAGAAGTCATATCTCAACCGATACCATGGCTTTGACACTGATGGTCAAGGAAAAAGAGGTCTCCCCAATTGAAGTTTGAGCGGTAGCCCAATATACCCAGAGGCATATGGCAGTTCATCGGCTCGGGCCCCTTTGGACTTCTTAAGTTTGGTCTTAAGGTGGTTCTTTATAATCTTGTTCACCTCTTCTACCTGTCCATTGGCTTGGAGGTGTCGAGGTGATGAGAAGGCATTGTGAATTCTGAGATTTTCACAGAGGCCTCGGAATTATGCGTTG